>JARHVA010005186.1:0-712500 GCA_037957365.1 Torreya grandis | reverse complement strand
ATACCTATCTCATGGCCTCTTTCTCTAGTTATCCATCATTCATGTAGGCCTTACACATCTCTAGACATCTCAAAATTAGTCCTAGACCCTCCCCTAGGGATATAGGTCCCTAGTGCCTCAGGTTTTGCCACCTAAACACTAGTGTTATACTTTGGACACTAGAACCCATGATAGTGTCCCAATTTTAGCACTAATTCCCTTTTCCAAATTTGAACCCTAATGGTTATCTTTTCAATTCATATGACACTTGGGTTCAACCTAGACCTATTTCACAATCTGCACAAGCACCAGATCAGTATAAATACATGACTTTTATCCCTTCATCCACTAGATGGAAAAAGATGCAAAATATAGAAACAAGCTTAGAAAACATTATGTAGAATATATATTATTGATCCCTATTTTAGAATAGTGTCATCTATAGTCATCCCAAGCCCAAAATACACAAATTTATAATATCAAGCCTCATTCAGATAACTCAATTTGACACGCATACTATCATTAAATTGTACTTAAATTAAGCACTTAGGTAGGAGAACTACATCAGGCTTGTTCCCTTCTTAGAGTACTGGTATGTAGGCAACTCTCAACATAGTGGGGTGTTAAGGATTTCTAGCCTACCTAGCTAATATCATATTTTTATACTTGTGTTGATCAAATACCCTAACAATATAGAGCTATAGATTGGATCATAATTCAACTCAAAATAGTGCACATATAGTGAATCAAATCTTATCCACATAGGTATAAGTAGGTTAGACTCAGTCAGAGGTGTATCCAAAATATTAAAAAACTTTCTACACAAAGGACATTAGTGTTGAAATAAGGTCACTAGTTCCCCACACTACTATCCAAGGTATAAAGTTACCATCCAAGAGGGTTTATAACATTTGGTCCCTATTTGTAACACTTATATCTACTTTAACACTAGTTTTAGCCTCCATATCATGCTTCTTGGTCAAATCTAGCTAAGTACTCATTTGTGTCATTCATTAATATTTTTAAAAATAATAGATTAGGTCAATTCTTGAAAAAATGAGTGGAATATTTATTACATATTTTTACCCTAATTTATTGTACCCAAACCCTTTAAAAACCTAATAATTAAACTCCACAAACCCTTTAAAATAAAATCACACTCTATATATCTCCTTCACCACCCCAGCTAAAGCAGGGCACAAGAAGGATCATGAGAAAATCCAATGGACGGGGGACTTATTGGTGGAATCAGGGGCAGTCAAGACCCTAGATGAACACTTCACCCAATCCACCCAATGATAGTCCTATCATGGAATGTAAGGGGATTGCATAGTATCCCTAGATAAAGATCTATGCAGAAGTTTCTTAGGGAGCATTTTCTAGATATCATCTATATTCAAGAGACCAAGCTCCCTATTGATGCTATGTTCAGTTGTTTGTCAAAGTTCTGGGCCCGGGGGTAATGCCAGTATGTGGGTGCCTTAGGTAGTGCAGGAGGACTAGAAATTTGTTGGGATCCAGTGAAGGTCATGCCACAACTATGGATGGCGAGTCTCTTGGTGATTACTATGGTTGCTTCCTCTCCTGAGTGTGGGGAGTTGATCCTAGTCACTAATGTCTATGCACCTAGGGATATATCTGGGCAGCACAAGCTTTGGGATCATTTACGAAATGTATGAAGCTATTTTCCTTATTTGCCTTAGATAGTGAATGGGGACTTTAATGCTATTCTGAGCCTAGAGGAAAAAAGGGGAGGACTAGCATGCCTTGACCCATCATCGAAGTTTCTTAGATATAATATTGACAGGTTGTGCCTGGTGGATGTTAAGCCCATTAATGGGCTTTTCACCTAGAACAACAGAAGATCAGGGAAGGATGTTATTTCTAAGCACTTAGATAGATTCTTAATGTCTTGTTTTTGGCTTTCTAGTGCTTTTTCTCTAGCTTCTGAAATCTTGGATTGGCATGGGTCGGATCATTGGCCTATCAAGCTGACAACCAGGTATATCTCCAAGCCCAAGAAACTGCCTTTTAAATTTTAGCTTATGTGGCTTCGGGATTCCTCTCTTCATTGTCTCATGACCAACTGGTGGAGACAGGGAGGACCTACTTATGGCACGGCCATGTATTCTTTTTGTTGGGGATCAACCAACAATTTGATTACACTTATGAAAGCAATAAACCACGGAATTAAATCAGATAGATAAGTAACTAGAATGATAAATAGCAAAGAACAAGAGATATAAGAAACCACCCTAAAAACTTGTATTAAAATCTTTACAGAAGGAATACAATTGAAGAAACGTATTTCTTCCACACCTCTCTCAGATGTACAGATCTCTCTCTAGATCTCTTTCCCTCAAGTGCTCTCTCTCTCTCAAGTACAATAAACTCCAACAACCTGGAATGATTTACCTATACAATTCTATACTATTCTTCAACATTCACATACAATGAACTACTATGATAAGCTAAGAAGATCTTTCCTACATATAGAATTAGGAAACTTGAGCATGCACTTACAACCAACAGTTAAGCCTCTTGAACAAGGGCTCTAAAAATAGTCTTACTAATAATAGAGACGTAGACTTAAGACTACAACTTAATCTCATCATGCAAACACTCGGTTCTGTCCTCGTAAATAGCTCTCTGGATGCGCAATTAACCGACACTGGTTCCTACCTCCTTGCACATGACTGACGTCGACCGATCCCTGCTGACGTCAGTGTCTCTTCAACTACAACTAACCGACGTCGGTCGCTCCTGACTGACGCTGGTGACTGTGTAAACCTACAAACTTTGGTAATGTGCTCCTTGGTGAAGCTTTTAGGCTCCACACCTTAATAATCTCCCACTTGGAGATAAACAGCTACACCAGTACCTGTACAGCAACATCTTCTAGCTCTTCCATCTTCAACTCAATCATGAAGACCAACAGAAGTTGAATGAAGATTCAACTTCTCCTTTATAACCGGCTTGGTTAACATATCAGTAGGATTCTTATCTATATGGATTTTCTCCAGCTTCAACTCACAATCCTCTAATACCTGTCTTATGAAGTGGTACCTAAGCTGTATATGCTTTGTTCTTGAATGAAAGACTAAATTCTTAGCCAAATGGATTGCACTCTGACTATCACTGTATAGTCTGCAACTCTCTTGCTCCTTTCCAAGCTCTTCCATGAACTGTGTCATCCATATCATCTCTTTGCTAGCCTCCATGGATGCAATATACTCTATTTTTGTAGTTGACAAGGCAACAACCTTCTGCAACTTTGATATCCAGCTAACCACCGTTCCACCTATAGTGAAAACATATCTTGTGGTGCTCCTCCTACCATCCAAATCACCTGCCATATCTAAATCTACATAACCATGTAGAGAAGTATCTGAACCTCCATAACACAAATGCCTACTGCTGGTTCCTCTCAGATATCTAAAGATCCATTGAACTGCTTTCCAATGTTCCTTTCCTGGATTGGCCATATACTTACTTACAACTCCCACTGCTTGGGCAATATCTGGTCTAGTACAAACCATTGCATACATTAAACTCCCTACTATGGAATAATATGTAACTTTACTCATGTACTCTACCTCATCATGTGAATTAGGACATTGTTCTTTACTCAACTTAAAATGTCCAGCCAAAGGTGTGCTTACTGGTTTTGCATCCTGCATGTTGAACCGTTTCAACACCTTGTTCACATAATCCTCTTGAGACAAAATCAACCTATGATTTTTCCTATCTCTCTTAATACTCATGACAAGGATTTTCTTTGCTTCTCCCAAATCCTTCATGGCAAATGTTTGAGCTAATTTCACCTTAAGCTCAGAGATATCCTGCATGTGTGATCCTGCAACCAGCATATCATCTACATACAATAATAGAATAATATATCTACCATTATCCAATCTCTTAAAATACACACAATAGTCAGATTGACACCTACTATAGCCATGCTCAGTCATAAACTTATCAAATCTCAAATACCATTGTCTAAGAGCTTGCTTGAGGCCATACAAGTTTTTCTTCAATCTACACACTAACTTCTCCTTACCTTTGACTTCAAATCCTTCTAGTTGTTCCATATATATTTCCTCATCCAAATATCCATGAAGAAATGCTATCTTAACATCAAGCTACTCAAGATACAAATCCTCAATAGCAACTAAAGACAGTACAATCCGTATAGAAGTCATTTTAACAACAGGAGAAAAAATCTCACCAAAATCAATACCTAGATTTTGTGCAAATCCTTTCACTACCAACCTAGCCTTATATCTCATCTATTCATTCTCACCTTCCTTCAACCTGTAGGTCCATCTATTCTTTAGTGTTCTCTTACCAACTGGCAACTCAACCAAATCCCATGTTTGGTTCTCTCTTAAGGACTCCATTTCCTCAACCATGCCATGCTCCCACTGACTCTTGGACTCCACTTGTATTGCTTCTTCAAAACTCTCTGGTTCTCCACCATCAGTTAGCAATAAATAGAATAATGAAGGAGAATATCTAATTGGAGGCTTACTTACCCTTTCTGACCTCCTGATGGGCGTTTGAGACTCGTTCACAACACACCGTCCACCCAAATTCTCTGACAGTGACCGACCTCGGTCGCTTCTAGACCTGTTACTGGCCGACGTCGGTTCTCCATGGCTGATGTCAGTGACTTTCCTACTGACGTCGGTCCCTGTATTGCCGACATCAGTTTCTGTTCTACCAACATCGGTTCCTACCCTGTCGACGTCGGTCTCTGTGTTTTCCTGCAAGTGATTATTTCTTTTTCCCATGAGCTCATTTTGGACCGTCACCTCATCCAATTCTCCATTGCTCTACCCAGATTGATTCAACTTCTTCAGCTGATCACTATACATCACTTTTTTATTGAAAACAACATCACGGCTCCTAATTACCTTGTTAGTTCCTAGATTCCAAAATCTGAAACCAAAATCATCTGAGCCATAGCCAATAAATATGCACGTCATAGACTTAGCATCCAGCTTCTTTCTATTTTCCTTATCAATGTGCACAAAGGCTTCACAACCAAAAACTTTGAGATATGAGAGATCTACCTTTTTACCTATCCATGCCTCTTCTAGAATTCCACCATCTAGAGCTGTAGAGGGTCCTCTGTTAATCAGGTACACTGCAGTGTCAACAGCTTCTGCTCAAAACTCTAAGGGCAAACCAGCATGCAATCTCATACACCTTACACGCTCCATTATTGTTCTGTTCATCCTTTTAGCAATTCCATTCTACTAAGGTGTCCTTGGAACCATCCTTTGCCTATAGATTCCATGCATATAACAATAATCTCTAAACTTATAGCTGTAGAACTCACCACCATTGTCAGATCTCAGGCACTTCAATCTTCTACCTATTTCATTCTCAACCATAGCTTTCCAAATCTTAAAAGTTTCAAATACATCATATTTCTTCTTAATACAATAGATCCATACCTTTCTTATAGCATCATCTATGAACGTAACATAGTACTGTGATCCTCCAATAGAAGCTACCTGAGCCGGTCCCCACACATCTGTGTGAACAAGCTACAACTTATGCCTCTTCTTTGTTGGCCCAGTCTTAAGAAAACTCACCCTCTTCTGTTTTCCAAACACACAATGCTCAAAAAATTCCAGATCTATGTTTTTTAAATTTGAAAGCTTACCTTTAGACTTAAGAATTGACATCCCCTTCTCACTCATGTGGCCAAGCCTTGAGTGCCATAATTTTGCATCCACATCTGAAGTAGATAATATAGAAGGAGAATTGTTAGTAACACAATTACATAAATAGAGAGTACCAACTATCTTACCTCTAGCCATTACAAGTGCACCCTTGGTCACCTTCCAAGATTTAGCTATGAGAGTTACTGTACAACCCTCATCCCCTAACTTTCCTGCAAAAATCAAATTCCTCTTCAAGCTAGGAACATGCATAACATCTCTCAACACCCATGTGTTGCCATTCTGCATTTTCTACTGCACTTTACCTTTGCCAATAATTTTACAAGGCTCATCATCCCCTAAATACACTATTCCAAAATCTCCATGGATATAGTCACTAAAATATTCTCTATTAGGGGTAGCATGAAAAGATGCACCAGAATCTAAAACCCAAGATTCTATATTATTATGCAAAGAGAATATTAAAGCATCTTGTGCAATACCTACAACCTTTGCTTCTTCCTTTCCTTTGTGTTGATTGTCCTCTTTAGGATTTGACCAAAAATCTCTACTTATGTGCCCCATCTTTCCACAATTCCAGCATTGTCACCTCCTACCATTTTTGAATTTGGATCTACCTCTCACCTTAGACTTAGATCTTGATCTCCTCTTGCTCTTCTCTTTTTGCCTTCCCCTGCTCTCAAAACTTAAAGCATTCCCTAATGTTTCCTCTGTGCTTTTTTTGCAAATTTTATCATTCAAGATAACACTAACAACATCCTCTACTTTTAAAATATTTGAAGCAGATGCAGTATTAGAAACTGCCATTACCAAGCTATGCCAGCTTTCAGGCAAAGAACATAATATTAAAAGAGCTTTAATTTCATCATCAAACACAATATTGACTGAACTTAATTGATTAACAATTCCATGGAAATCATTCAGGTGATTAGATACAGATCCACCTTCTTGCATACGCAAATTAAATAACTGCTTCATAAGATATACCTTATTAGAAGCTGAGGGTTTTTCATACAAATTTGCTAAAGTAGTCATTAACTCTACCATTGTCTTTGCTTGTGATAAATTAGATATCACAGTAGACGCTAGACTCAGTCTTATAGACCCCAAAGCCTTTCTATCAAGAACTTCTCATTCTTCATCATCCATGTCTATGGGCTTCTTTGCAATCCCACCTAATGGTAAGTATAGATCTTTCTGATACAAATAGTCCTCTATCTGCATTCTCCAATATTGATAATTTTTTCCATTGAACTTCTCCATTCTCAATTTACTTTCTTCTGCCATTGCTTCTCCCACTCAAATAGAAATCCCTACAGAAACCCCTGTGAGTAACCTGTAATCAATACAATACACACTACACAGAGCTGAACCACCTATTAGTGAACCTGAGCTCTAATACCACTTGTTGGGGATCAACCAACAATTTGATTACACTTATGAAAGCAATAAACCATGGAATTAAATCAGATAGATAAGTAACTAGAATGATAAATAGCAAAGAACAAGAGATACAAGAAACCACCCTGAAAACTTGTATTAAACTCTTTACAGAAGGAATACAATTGAAGAAACTTCTTTCTTCCACACCTCTCTCAGATGTACAGATATCTCTCTAGATCTCTTTCTCTCAAGAGCTCTCTCTCTCAAGTACAATCAACTCCAACAACTTGGAATGATTCACCTATACAATTCTGTACTGTTCTTCAACATTCACATACAATGAACTACTACGATAAGCTAAGAAGATCTTTCTTACATATAGAATTAGGAAACTTGAGCATGCACTTACAACCAACAGTTAAGCCTCTTGAACAAGGGCTCTAAAAATAGTTTTACTAATAATAGAGATGCAGACTTAAGACTACAACTTAATCTCATCATGTAAACACTCGGTTCTATCCTCAAAAATAGCTCTCTGGACGCACAGGTAACTGACGCTGGTTCCTGCCTGCTTGCACATGACCGATGTCAGCTGATCCCTATCGATGCCGGTGTCTCTTCAACTGCAACTGATCAACGTCGGCCGCTCCTGATCGACGCTGGTGACTGTGTAAACCTAAAAACTTTGGTAATGCGCTCCTTAGTGAAGCTTTTAGGCTCCACACCTTAACACCTTTGCCAAAAAACTCCAATTTTTGAAGCAAAAGTTACAGGATTGGAACAGAAACAACTTTAAGAATCTCCATGTAATGAAGAATAAGGCATAAGAAAGGCTGAACTTTATCACCAGACAAATTCTTGACTTTGGGTTGACAGATGACCTACATAAGGCTGAATTTTTGGCTTTAAATGACCTTTCAGAATGGGAACTCTGAGAAGAGATCTTTTAGAATTAGAAGGCCCGTATTGACTAGCTTCAAGAGGGTGACAGGAACACATCATTCTTCCATAAGTTAGTTTAGGTGAGGTGCAATACAAATTTTATACCTTGTGACTTCGGTAGGTACCTGAGTTACTTCTTCTCTAGATATTTTTGAGGAGGCTGTTAGATTCTACTCTGAGCTCCTGTTTGGTGCATCACTTCCTGTTGATCTAGAGGAGAATGAGATCTTGGCTTGCATACCTTCTCTCATTACGCCAGATATGAATGATGATTTATTGAGACCGATTGACAAGGAGGAAGTCAAACGAGTGGTTTTTAGTATGCATAGAGGAAAAGCTCCAGGCTCGGATGGGTTCTCAACTAAATTTTTTCAAGAGTTCTGGAGTATTATTAGCCAGGACTTAGTGGAAGTTATGCAGGAGTCTTTCCTCAACAAAGAAATGCTTAGATCATTTAATGCTACATTCCTAATGCTTATTCTGAAGGAGAAACAGGTTAATCAGTTGGACCAGTTTAGGCCCATAGCACTTTGCAATATGGTCTACAAAATTATCACTAAGCTCATTGCTAAACGGCTAAAAATCTGGCTCCCCATGATCATTTCAGAGGAACAAGGGGGCTTTGTTCCTAGGAGGCAAATTTTGGATGGAGTGGTGATTACTTCGAAAGCAATCCACTATATGTTCAATTATCAAGAGAGGGCTATGTTCATTAAGCTTGATTTGGTGAAAGCTTATGATAGGGTTGATTGGAGATTTTTGCAAAAAATTCTTCTGGCATTTGGCTTTGGGCAGGACTGGGTAAAATGGGTGTTTAGCTGTGTTACTACGCCCTCTTATTCAGTCCTCATTAATGGGGCACCATCCAGACTGTTTGGTGCCTCTAGAGGACTCCGCCAAGGGGATCCGATTTCTCTTTATTTGTTCATTATTCTTGCTAAGGGGTTGGGTTGATTTATTAAGGTCTGGGCTTCACAAAACGTGATTCAGGGATGGTAGTGGGGAACAGGGTTGACTAAGCTGACTCACCTCCAATTTGTGGATGACACTATCCTGGCTGGTAAAGCCTAGATTAAGGAGGCAAAAGCTTTCTGAAGCACTTTGGATTTCTATCTATCAACTTCTAGTCAAAAAATCAATGATCTTAAGTCCTCCATTTTTTTCTTTAATACTCCTGAGGCTATCCAGCGAAGGATTGCAGCTATCCTTAGATTTCAGATTCAAACTCTCCGGGTCACCTACTTGGGGGTTCCTATTGTGGTTGGCAAGCAACCCAGACTTTTTTGGTAGAATGTACTAGATAGACTGATGTAGAGGGTTAATCATTGGACCACCATTGGCTCACGACTGCAGGAAGGGTGACTCTTTTGCAATCTGTGATTCAAGCACTGCCCATTTATCAAAGTATGGTCCAGGTTGCTCTGATGTATTTTCTAAAGGAATTTGATGCTCTTGCTCAGCAATTCCTATGGAGTGGCAATCTTAGGAATTCAAAATAGAGTCTAGTTAGTTGGAACATTGTATGTTGGCCTAAGAAGGATGGTGGACTTGGGCTGAGATCGGCTATTCTGTCTAGTCATGCTCTTGCAGCTAAATTGTATTGGTGGTGGTGTACCAGCCAATCCCAGCTTTGGGCCCGTATCCTGTCATCCAAGTACTTCCCAAGGGTTAACCTAACTAAGATTCCCAAAATGACTATTGAGGGTAGAGGTTCCATGGTGTGGAACACCCTCAAGCTTGGAGCACAGCTGGTGCAACCGAGCCTCTTTTAGATCTATAACAGAGGTTTTGAAGCACTTTTTTGGGAAGAATCTTGGAATGGAGCCCCTCCCCTCTGGCCCTCTCATCCATAGTTGCATCTTCTGTGTGATTCCTTTATCAATGCTAGATGGACTACAGTGGAGCATTATAAAGAAGCTTATAGTGTGGGGCCTTGTATAGCTTACAAATGGAAGAATGAGACTGATTGGCCACAGGGAAGAACTATGGAGATCAGACAAGAGCTATCTCAGATCCTTGCTGGTAGATCTTACCGTACCTCAATGGAGAACCATATCCTGGCCTAGGGGGTGAAGCCAACGGATAGTACTCAGTCTCTTTGGGATAGCATGAACTCATAAAGAATTGGTTTGGAGGAGTGGATTTTGTTTGGGGAAAGCAAATTTGGAATACAACATCTTGGCCGAAATGCAATTTTTTCATTTGGACTCTCTTCTACAACTGGTGTCTGACATGGGATAATCTATGCAAAAGAGGTTATCATGGTCCTTCAATTTGCTTTCTCTGCTGTAGTAGTGAGGAGAATGGGGTGCACCTTTTCTTTCAATGCTCCTTTGCCAAGAGGTTATGGCATCTATGGTGGGTAGCATGGGGATGCCCATGTTGGCATGTATCTTCCTTAGCTGAATTCTGGCAATGCCTGGGTTGACCCCCCTCTAAGGCATCTATATTGTATACTGCATGGTTTATTGGTCTAGTGTTTATACTCTAGAATATCTAGATTGAATGAAATGGAAGGATTTTTTGGGAGACCTATGGAGATCCCAAAAAGGTGTGGTTAAAAATCCTCAATGCAATACAAGAAACTCTCCTGGTCAAATGTGATAAATCAGTAGAATTAGACCCTACTTCTACTAAAATCATTAAGTGGTTATCCCTTGTGTCAGCTACTACAGACTCCTTCCCTCACCTTTCACGTCCCATGCTTAGGACCAAGTAGCAGGTGCACCTGATCAATCACCTGGGACATTGGACTCTACCCGAGGAGGGGCGTATTAAAGTAAATGTAGATGGGTCTTCAAGAGGCAATCCCAGGCCTGCAGGGATTGGCAGAGTTGGTAGAGACAGTAGTGGGTCGATTTAGTTCTTATTCTCCATTTACAAAGGCCATTATACCAATAATTTGATGGAGACAGTTGCAATCCTGGAAGTGGTTCAATTCTATTGTAGATAGGCCTTTCTTAGTGTTATTTGTGAGTCTGACTCGCAAGTGATTATTATCCTGTTGAATAATGGTAACATCGCTAGTGTGGATTGGCAGCTGGCTTTGATAATTAAATAGATTCATCAGATGAGTGTGAATTTTGAGTCTATCTCCTTTAAGCATATTCCTCGTGAATGGAATGGAATTGCAGATGGTTTAGCCAAATGGGCCTCGGAGAATGGGCCGAATTGGTGTATTCATGATCAATAGATGATTCTGGCTAGTTTAACCCTTGCTCTGGCTCAACTTCTTGAGCAGGATTTGGGCATGTAATTTCTCGATTTGTGTGTTCTTTCAATAAAATTTTACCCCTTTTAGTTGCTAAAATCACACTCTATATATGCCAAATTGTTTATTTCTTAATTGGACCATAGTTACTATGATGACTAGGCCTTTTGTAATACTCAAAATTCTATTAATTTTTTTATTATCATTCTTTGTAATTTTTGGACTTGTACATATTTTCTATCTTCTAGGACACTTGTATCCAAGCCATATGACTACATTGATTCTAGTGTTTTATGCTAAACTAAGTGTCCAGTTCCCTAAACTCATCAAATTTGCAAATGAAATGTATACCTATACAAACACACACACACACACACACACACACACAAGATTGACCCTCATTCATTCCTAACTAGCAAAAATATAAAAAATCATAAGGAAACTTACCAAAAACATTTAATAGTGTTCAAGTGAGCAAAGATTCTCTATTTTCTCCTATTTCCATATCAATCATATGGAAAAAAAATATAGGTCTAAATTACTTAAGGATCACTCCATGATCCATACCTTCTACATTACAATTTAGGTCATTATTATATTTGCTTATCATCACACATTACATCCTTATGCACACACAAGCTAACACATAGGGAAGAACTACATCAGTCTAGGGCCCTCTTTATAATAGTGTTTATTTAGGCATCACCCACTAATATAGGTATATTTGGGTTAATTTGATACCATGATCCCACTAAAACCATTTTTACTATAGCCACTATGAAGATGAATAACTAGGTTTTGTTATACTTGACAAGGAATGATAGCATATGAACCAAATCTGAACACACCAGAGTAAAGGTGACATAGAACCCAAAATATCCTAGGTGGTCATCAAGATATAATAGGTATTCCATAATGGACACCAATGGCCTAGTTATAAATAAGTGTTGATGTAAGTTTTTGAGGCTATAACTACCAAATTTATCAAATTTGATGACTAATCTAGGGCATTGATCTAATCTATTATCAGCATATTCCATATTTAGATCCACATCGCATAATAAACTAGATAAGTAATATTGTTTTCATTTTATTACTACATCAATAAATAGTTGTACTTACTATTTTAAAATATTTGAGTATTTAAATTTAGAATATTATTTATCTAAGTTTACAAATTAATTGGCTTGTTATAGATCTATTTATCACCTTTGTGCTTATTCATTTATATATTATTAACCCTCTACTATATTGACCCATCTCAATTTAGGGTTAAATATTTATCAAACCCAATATGAATGAATGCATTTTCTCTATTTCTTAGGGTTTTCAACCATCTAGGGTTTTAAATTGTTGTACTTTTTTATTTTTTATTTATATTATTTTCATGC
Source organism: Torreya grandis (assembly GCA_037957365.1). Lineage (NCBI taxonomy): Eukaryota > Viridiplantae > Streptophyta > Pinopsida > Cupressales > Taxaceae > Torreya > Torreya grandis. Next base: position 699,901 of record JARHVA010005186.1, on the reverse strand, counting down.
AAGCTAGGCATAGCCCTAGATTATGGGGTGTATCCATTAAACACATTGATCTTCCTCTCCTAATACCTAAGATGTATCAAACTAATTAAGGTCCTAATATTATGGTCCATGATGATACATGTGTTAATAATTAACAACATACTAATGAGGTTATCATAGAATAATATACTGATAACAAAAACCATGAATATAATGAAACCAATGAACATGAGTAAATAATCATGATAAATTTCAATAAATTTCATCATTTTGTGAGTGTATTAATTAAACCCATGAATATCTTGATGAAATCCTAAAAACCATATTAGAAACAAAAAAATAAAAAATCATGGATGCACAAATAAGTCCATCTATTTATCATGCTATTAGAGCTATGGGTCATTCCCATATACCAATATACCTCCCCTTGGGTACATAACTACTTAATAATTATATTCGGAACATGGGATATGTGTTCACACTTTTGTTCCTTGAAACTACTATTACTAAATCTTACATGGGAAACCTAAATACTTTAACCCAATAACCAATTTTGATGCCTATATCCACTCAAAATATGGGTTCACCTCCTTTGGTAACTTCCCAAATTTCCAACCTTAAATGCTAAATTATGTGAGTTATTTTCCAAAATATAAAAGTTTTTCAGACTAAGTTTAAAAACATTAAAGAAAATTTTATGAAATCACCTTATGATATTGATTCACAAGAGGAGTTACATAACCCACTTATATTAGATATATCTTTGTACCCATTTCCAAATAGTTTTATTGAACCTAAGTTCACATTTTATAATTACAAGGGTGATATTGAATAACATCTTTGATATTTCTATGTATCATACCTTGATTATGCCTCCAATGATAAACCTTTGACTAAAATATTTCAGAGGAGGCTCAAAGACTATGCTCTAAGGTAGTTCTATTATTTACCAATCCAAATAACAAAAGAATTAAAACCTCTAATAGATCAGTTTTTTGGCACATTTATCTATCAATATTATAAAAAAAAATTCCTATGCCCATGTTGTAAAAATAAAACAAGGAACCAATGAACTTAGAAATGAATATGTCTTAAGCTATAAGATAATGTTATCTAAAATGACCAATCTAATGGTAGATAAAGAAATTTAATATATCTTCAAACATAGTTTTGTTTCACCATTACATTAGTCCATTATTTTAAAAAAATTCAAATATTTTGATGAATTATGCCATATTGATCATGATTGTGAAATGAAACTTATCTCATTGAACAAGCTTAAGTATGTAGAAAACACACTGATTACATCTAATAACAAGGTTATTATCAAACTAAGTTACAAGGTAAAACCTCTTGAACCTAAAAAGGAAAAAACCTACCATAGTTAATGCATTGTCATAATAACCTAATCGACATGTTTTATCAAGTGAACCAAGGAGATAATTTACACATTTACCTAAATCTCTAGCTTTATTAATCTTGAGGCTTATGGAATGTCATCTCATATCTTTCCCTCATCCTATATAGGTTAATATGATTTGACCTCTACCCAAAGGATATGATGCAAATGCTTATTATGACTATGACCAAGGCCCTATGCATTCTATAAATAAAAATTTTGCCTTGAAACATAGGATCTAAGACCTCATCAATGACTAAAAGATTACATTTGATGATCCTCCAAAGTAATTAGGTTCACAACTTGGTGATAACCAAAAATAGAAAATATTTAAAAATCCTTTGGAAGATTATTCTAAGAATGATCCTTAAGAATAATTTGTATTTTATGCACATCCTCCATCACATCATGACCACCACTAGATGGTATTATTTGTACTTATACACAACATACACCTCCCATGGTTTAAATACCCTCTATTAATTTTGATGACAATGAGATTGTGGATGATGATTTTAATCTTCATTCCTTATTAAATTGACCATACCTTGATCACCACTATATACATAGTGTTATGATTAATAATGGTTCTAGTGATAATGTTTGCACTAAGACTTTACTTACACAGTTAGGTTATACACATAGTTATCTATATCCTTCAACCAAATCATTCAATGGGACATCATAGTGTGTTCTTAGTGAGATAGAATTACCTTTACAGGTGGGTCGATCACATGTGGTTGCTACCTTTTCAATTATACCATACACATGATCCTTTAATATGTTATTGGGATGACCTTAGATACATACTCTCTATGAAGTATATTCTAGAGTGCATGAGTGTGTTAAATACATTCATGCTAACAATGTAGTTATATTTTTTAGTACTCCATATGAATATACATTTGAATAAGAAAAGTTTATACCTAGAAAATACATTATCAAATATACTAAGGTCAATTATTCATGAAATGGTAACCGACATGTAATCCCCTTTTTGAGGTGGCTAGTACTTGAGAGACATCACATCAAAGACACATAGTATATTACATGGAATCTTCATCTACTACACACCATATTCAATTATCTAGAGCCTCTAAACATGTTTTCATTACTATTATTTAAAATATACTATAGATAATTCAATGATGCATTACACAAAGCCCCATTACTTTTTTTTTCATGACCACAGAGTCCTATTATACATATAGAGTATTAAAAATACTATAGTGATAGATATTGCACATATAGATGCTCTTTGGTGGTATGACCAGTTTATTATACCATATTCCTATTTGGGAGATACTTATGAGTATCTATTAAATGAGATCATAGGATATTTATTTATTTGAAAATATTCCAAAAACATAAAAAAAAATTAAAAATCCAAAAATAGGTTTAACATTTACATGCTATATTGGATCCTTGCCATCTATGTTGTTGGTTTCATGTTGGTAGATAGCATATCAATAATTTTTATATACACATGTAGTTCACACATCATTTGAGAGTGATACATGCATACAAAAATACATGATCTATTCTTATAAGGATGTTTGACCTTCATTCTACTCATTTCATATAGACATTGGGGGCATCTTATTCTTTGATCTTGATACAAACAAGTTATATGATTCTATGATCACTTTCCATTATCATGTTTTGAGATTATATACTTACACATGCCTTTATTCATGCCTATATTTTTCACATTGTACTTGATGTGATTTTTACTTGAAATATTTTTATAACACATATATTGAAGGGCTAGTACATTGTGTTTATGTTGATTTCTTACACTTTTCTTTTATGTACTTCCTTGAGTGTCTAGTATTGCATTATATTTCTTGTTCAAGAATTTGAATATTCTCTATTGATTATGACCCTCATGCCTATGTTTTTATATTGTGACATTTTAGTATGTCATTACTTGTATGAGCATTTAAATATTTCAATCCTTACTTTGTGGACATTTAATTAAGTCATGACCCTTTGATTGTGTGATATTTTAACATGCCCCTTGTTTGACATATCTTTGTACCATTGTGTTTTGATTTGATTTTGAGTGATCTTATGCTTGTTCTTAATTTCTTGTCAATATTTTATAGTTATTATCTAGATATTACCATGATTCACGTCATGCATCTTAGGACTCAATGTGATAACATATTATGTACTTCATTGATATATCTATCTAGATATGTTACTCCTATATGTTACATGATACATTCACAAATTATACAATTATATTATCAAATTAAGTTAAGGATACTACTCATTTTTAATTCCCCTCACCTTAAAAGTGGGGCATATTATTTAGACCATGTCATAGAGACATGGCTTCCACATTTTTCATAATTCACAAGATTTAGCTATATAGTGAGGGCATGTTATGGAAACATGTTCTCAACATTTGTCATAGTTCAAAGATTCAGATATACAGTGGGTGAATGTTATGTAAACATTTTCTCCACACTTATACCAACTCTTAGTTTCATATTTTAGTGGGGGCATGTTTTGAAAACATGTTATCCACACCTATAGGTGTTAAAATGTATACATTGGTACCATTATTATACCCAAGTTTCAGCATGAAACATATATAAGGTGCATATGCTATGAAAAGATCATCTAAAATGAAAAAACAAAATTTTATTTAGATTTTAAAATAATTCTATGGAATTTAGCTCACCATGTCAAACTCTTATAGGTTATTATTGAGCTAATTTACTTGTAGTAGTTAGTTTAATTTTGGTATGGTTGAAGTTATCAAATCATTAAATCTTGCCAACTTTATAGGATGGAATAGATTAAAACATCCAACCTCACAACATTTATATTGTGGGTTGAATTGGATACACCCACTCTCACCAAGTTATAAGTATGATTGGGGTACACAACTGAGCTAATCTCAACTACTAAGTAGCAAATCACCTTTTCCATATAGTTGGGGAAAAGTTTGTCCTTTAACCTCTCTATCTGTATGCACTTATAGGTTTTACATTTTTCCTAATCTCAATTTCAAAGATTCATAATGAATCATATTTTCAAATCAAAATGACAAAAGACAAGGTGGTTACATCGATACATAGGAGTAATTCAAAACCTTTATATTTCTATTTCAAGTATTTCACTACTTTCAATTTCATATTATATGCATTGATTATATACTATAACATGATCTTTGTTTTATATCAGTCACCAAAAAAACACTCAAGTTAGGCTCATGTAAAGGCAAGGTGTGTTATACACACCTAGGTATGCATTCAGTTTCCATTAAAACAAAAATTTCATTACTAAATAAAAGGGGGGAAATTTAGACACTAAATTTGTTGAGAAGTGTTTTAATTTATGTTAAGGTTGATTTCATTGATGTTAAGGTGCATCTGGTGAAGATTCATGGTGAGTGGCCTTTTAGGTATGAGCTTATGTGCTTGATATGACAAGGAAGCCATGTGACAAGAGATAATTTGAAGGAAAGAGAGAAAGTTAAGACAAGAGATAATTTGAAGGAAATTAATGTCTATTATACTGGTTAATTTCAAGGCTAATTTGAAGGTTTAGATCAACTTGAAGTTTTTAGTGTTGTCACAAAGACATATAATCATCAAGTGAGCATTAAAGAATGGTTATGAGGCTCTAGGTATGCATGAGGTCAAGAGATAATATTGATAATAAATAGATTATTACACTAGTGTGAGAGTGATATCTAAAGAGTGTTATTTTTTTATATCATTGATTTAATCATATTTGAGTACTAGTTCTTGAGTACAAGGTGTCTTAAGAAGCCTAGATAGAGAAAACATAGTCATATCATAAGCTTGTGCATGGTGAGAATGATGATGTATTTATAGAGTTATGACATTATTTGAGAAAAATTTAAGTCATGTAATCAATGTGTAGATGCATCAAGAATATTTTAAAAGTGAGCCTATAGGGGTAAGACCTTCAGTCCAAGTCTGTAACTAGACCAATCCTAGACCCTGCCTAACCTAATGAGATATCATGATCTACTATCAAGGCATGCTAAGGATGTATGGTAGTTATTAATAATGAGATATTTTTTTAATATGTTATATTGGTTTATATTACATGGAAAGAGGCATGAATATTACTTTTAAGACCTAATGGGGTTTGTAGGTCAAGGTCTAAGCAAACAAAGAGAGAGAGAGAGAGAGAGTGGCCTAATGAGGGTTCATGATCATATTTTAGAGTGTTTGAGATTATTTAATAATTATAAAAGGTGATATATGTTTTTTCAAGTGTGTTCATGAATTTTTAGGTGTTAGTGTGAAGGACAAGGCATGATAAGTTGTTCAGAGGTCTCTCAAGTGCTCAGAGTGAAGGGTTCTCAACCTGAGAAAGATTTTTTTGTGGTAATTATCTCATAAAATATTTTCATGTGAAATTTAAATATTAATGATATATTTTTAAGGGTAATATCTCAAAATTCTAGGCATTAATTTTTCTATTGAGGGGTTATGCTTTATGAATGATTGTTAAAATTAAAAATAGGTTTAAACCCTCTTAGAACCCTAATAAGGACTTGATGTTGAAGATGTTGATCAAAAGTGACTAGAATGGATTATTATAATTATTTAATATATTTTATGATGTATTAAAATATCTCAGGTACCCCTAGGTTTGATTGACTTATCAGGTGTGTGAATAGACCCTATAGGAAAATGCTAATTTCCTAGAGATTTATTTTAAAAATTATAGTTGACCAAGTCAAAGTATAAAAATAGATGGAGGATGAATATTGAGACATGTATTTTATGTTAATTAAGGTTTATGAATATGTTATATGCCTTATGTATGCAAATTTGGTGTTCCAAATTGGCTAGTTGCTAATACACCTAATGATGCAAATAGTGAAAAACCTAAGCAACAGTGAGAAGGTGATTAAGAATATGTTTTCATGATAATATGATGAAATGAAATACATATATATGTTTTTAATTAATTTTAATAAAATATAATTTTTGGAAAAAATTTCATGGTCAGTGAATATAGTGAAAAAGTTGCTCACAAGTTGACCTATCTAGTTTAGATGAGACAGTGAGATATAAGGTTATGACATTAATTTGAAAGACCAATATTTTCTATTTGAATAAATTATATTTATATATAATAATTGTGAAATAATATCATAGGATAATTTAAATGCATCATAATTCATTAAATATGTCTATACATGTGTTAGAGGTTTGAGTCACCATGATTGGTCTTTGAGGAAAATTGGTAGTTCTGAGTGAGTGAGTTGCAGAGGTGTTTTTGAGGCTCTATGACTTATGTGATGAAGTATAATTAATATGATGATGTTTTATGTGAATTTAAATTTATTTTAATTATTTTATAAATCTTTGAAGTTAGTGAAATTATTTTAAATTTTGTAACCAAAATGGTTTGTTTGGTTCTACTTTGACTTTGTGTAGTGAGGTCAAAAAATTGGTCTGCAAGACCAATATTTGACATTATATCATGTGATTTTTTTATTTTAGAATGGTATATGGATTTCAAATAATATTTTTAAATTGTAAATTTTCATTATAATTATTATTTTAGGTGATAAATATCAAGTTGTTTATGATTAGTTTTTGGAGTATTCTAGCAGTTCTTAGTGGACTATTTGCAGAGAAGTGTTTGAGTCCTTTTGCCTTAAGTTATGAAGTATAAATAATATGGTTTTATTGGTAAGGTCATGGAGTTTTTTATAATTTTATATTTTTTTATTATTGTGTTACTAAATAATATGTTATTTTTAGTTGTTCAAGATAGACCTTTTTGTGTGTGTGAAGACCTAATGTGATTTGTACTAATGGTGTGCTTCAAGTGGTGGTTAGAGATAGAATGTGTCATGGATGTGAGATGAGATTAGTGGGTGAATATTTGAGTGGTATATTAATTTTTAATTTTGTGTTTGGAGTTTAAAAACATTCAAATGAGATCAAAGGGTATTGTGTACTAATGAAGGGCTAATTGAATTAGGTCTCCTTAAAGCCTAAAAGAGTTTTTATTCTTTTAAGTTTAGTATGACCTATTGTAATGGTTTATTAATATAAGAAAAATGTTTAAAATACCTATTTTAAGGTTAATATAAGTTTACATGTCTTACCAAGAGGTATATGATCAAGATACTTGTATATATACGAGGTAATTTAGGCCTATTTTGAAAAAGAAAAGTACAAGTGAATTAAATAACACATTGGTAAGTAGGAGGTATTGTAGAAAATATAAAGAGTGTATATAAATTTTTATGAATATTTTAAAGAAGTTTTATGTATAAAAATAAATTTTATATGACCTAATCAAGTTAAGAAGAGGGATAGTTGAGCAAAGAAGCCTAAAAGATAGTTTGAGAGGGGTACAAGAAAGAGAAGAGATGAAGAAGGTAATCATCATATATTGTATGATAAACAAGGTGTTATAAATTTGAACAAATTTTTTAGGTGACTGAGTTGATGCTAAGTCATCTATGGGGTTGGTTCATCCTTACAAGTTAGTGCATGCTAAAACCTAGCTAAGTTGGTGCTTAGCTAGTTAGGGTTGGTGCTCCATGTGGAGTTGGTGCTTCAGTAAATTATGATATTTTGAATTATGAGACTATAGTCCATTTATAAATATTAGTGGGTTTTCTTCCTCTTGAGGTTTTCCCACATATATTATGTGTTATCTTGTGTAATCTTGTTTCATGCTTATATGGTTGATTTCTTATGCATTGCTTTATCTATATGTTGATGTGATGGTTTATGTGAATATAAATAAAGTTTTTAATAGATTTATTCACCCCCTCTTAGTCATTGTGTTTCCAATAATTAGTATCAGAGCAAGTCCTTTGAAGTAGGCCTAATTAGCCTAAAGGAGATCCTAGAAGTGACAATGGTTGGTCAATAAGCTCAAGGAGGTTTATCAACTAATAAGGATATATTATTAAATGGGAGTAATTATACCTTTTATAGCATCAAAATGAATACTTATCTAATGTAAATAGGTGATGACATATGGCAATCATTTATGGATGGATACACTCCACCTCCTACACCACTAACTAATGCAATAGGTAAGAAGGAAAGTGAGAGCAATTCCAAGGCAATGAATGTCATTATATGTGTCCTATAAAAGGTAGATTTTGTGAAGGTGATGGAATGTGAGTCATCTAAGGTAATATGGGACAAGTTTAACACTATCTATGAATGAGACACCAAGGTGAAGATGGCTAAATTACAAACTCACAAAAAGTAATTTGAAAGTTTGAGTATGAAGGAAGATGAGAGCATTTCATTCTACATGATAAGGGTTGATGAAGTGGTCAATGTCATTACAAGAATAGGATAATAATTTAAATAGTATATAGTTGATCAAAATATATTGATATCACTAAATCTTAAGTTTGATTCTAAGGTGTTTGCATTAGAAGAGATGTAGAATTTGGACAAGTTGGAGATGGATGGGCTTCATGAAATTTTGATTGCCTATGAGATGTGAACAAATGAAGGGAGACCTCTCAAGAAGGAATCAAAATTCAAAGTTGAGAATAAGTCAAAATTAAATAAGATCAAGGATGAGGTATGTTTAGATGTTGATGATGATGAACTGATAGCCATGTTTGCTATGAAATTGAGGTTTGGATTTGGTAAGTACATGGGTAAGTTACTTTCAAATTTTTAAATTATGGTAAGATTGGTCATTTTGTATTTAAGTGTCCTAATAAGGATAAGACTGAGCATGGTGAATAACATAATGAACATCATTCTAATGATAATAAGGTATATAAACTTGACAAAAAAAAACAAATATTTAGAGAATTATGAAGGTAGGAAAGGGTCATTCAAGAGCAAAAGACATTTCTATACCAAAGAATATAATGAATCATTTGATGTAAGTGACACAAGTACATCTGATAGTGATGATGATAGTAATGAACATGAACATGACAATAATTAAACCTTATTCATGATTATAGAAATAGACAATGAGGGTTTATTAAAAGGGAAAGGCCTTATGGATTATGAATAATCAAATGAAGAAGAGGTTGATGTGAACTTCGAGGTAGGATTATTGAGTGCTCTAGTGGAGTTGAAGTTTTAAATAAGAAAGAAACACAAACTAAGACCATTAGTTAAGGACTATGAAGATCATATTTGTTTTTTTGAGGAGAGACTAAGTAATACATCCAAAGAGTATGATGAGATCATCAATAAAACTAAAGCATAGAGGAGATAGTCACTGCTAGATTAAAAGCTAAAGAGGAAGAATGCACTAGGCATGGAATTAAAATAGAATCCTTGAAAGCTAAGTTGGATGAAGCATTTATAAATTTTAAGACCTTTATGATGTTTAAAAAGAGTACCAATTCTCTAGATAACATCTTGAATAGTCAAAAGTCTGCAAGTGATAAGATAGGTCTTGGTTTCAAATAATATCAAAAGGAGGGAACTCAAGTCAAGGAGAAGGATAATAAAGATAAGAAGGTGAAAATGAAGAGACCAATCAGATGGATTAACATGCAATCAATTTGTTCATAGATCAAGAGAGTGTAGAAGACCCTCTAAAAGTGAATATGCATGGCATTTTGAAAGGAAACATCAATCAAGAGATATGAATGAGTTTATTTGCCACAGTTTTCATAATGTGGGACACATTGCAAGATTCTATCCTATTATATTTTTAAGACCATCAAGTCAAAAAAAAAAGGTTTGAAGCCCCTATATTGTAAGAGAGAAAGAAAATGAATGTGTGTAAACCAAAGATAGTAAAGGTGAGTCATGATCAGTCTATAAGCCCAAGTGGACTTTTTACTATTATAGAACATACTTTAGATATGAAATCAAGTCAAGAATTTTTTATATTAGCTCATATTTTTTATCAAATATTTGATGAAGAGGTCAAGCTTGAGGTGAAAATCAATCCTAAAAGGATCCTAAGAGATATTAAGTCTTGTGAGAGCATGGAGATCTGGTAATCTCCTGAGTTTGTCTTTTTTTAGTGTCCTATAAAAGGGGTGGCTCCATTAGGCTTCATGGATACTCTATTTAGTTAGCAGAAGCATGTTGGATACTTGGTTTGAGAGGAAGTTACTATTTCTTTAGTTGATATCAAGATTTTGGTAGCCTGGTAAGTAATCTTGAGATTTAAAGTTCATTTAAAGACTATGAGTGGTCCAAGGGGGAGATCGATAGCTCTAAGTTCTTTTGTAGTTTATAAGAAAAGTTACCAAAGAGGGAGAATGAGTGGTTTCAAAAGTTTAAATGTGTATGACCCTTTATTATTAATGTCATAGGGTAATAAATTTTAAGGAGGGAGATTGACCAAATTTGAGGAGATGAGAGTGATCAGATTGAAGAATGTTTTTCCATCAATGACAAAGGGGGAGTTTGTTGAAAAGTGTTATCATTAATTTCAACATTGATTCCATTGATGTCAATGTGAATCTAGTGAAGATTCATGGTGAGTGGTCATTGAGGTGTGAACTTATGTGTTTGGTGTGACAAGGAATCCATGTGATAAGAGAAAATTTGAAGGTAAGAGAGAATTTGAAGGCAAGAGAGAATTTAAAGGCAATTAATGTCTCTTTTATTGGTTAATGTTAAGGTTTATGTCAAGGTTTAAGTCATCTTGAATATTTTAGTGTTGTCATAATTTGGTATGATCATCAAGTGAGCATTGAATCATGGTTGTAAGGCTCTAGGTCTACATAAGGTCATGAGCTAATGTTGATCAAAAAGAGATTGTTGTAGTAGTGTGAGATTTATATTTGAAGAATGTTATTTTTTGATATCATTGAGGTAAGCATGTTTTATTATTAATTCTTGAGTAAAAAGTGTCTCAAAAAGCCTAGACATAGCAATCATATTCATATCATAAGCTTGTGCATAGTGAGCATGAAGATGTATATGTAGAGGTATGTGTAGAGGCATGAAATTTTTTGAGGAACACGTAAGTCATGTAATCAAGGTGTATAGGTGTCAAGGAGATTTTCAAGGTGAGCCTATAGGGGTAAGATCTTCAATCCAAATCTATAACTAGACCCATCCTAGACTTTATCTAGCCTTATGAGATATCATGATATGTTATCAAGGTATGTGAAGGATATATGGAAGTTATTAATAATGAGAGAGGTTATCTGAGTTTGTGAGAGTGGTGTAAAGTTCATGGAAAGAGGAATGAAGATCAATTTTAATAATTTTATTAGCTCATCAAACCTTTGCATCAAAACCTAAAAATGACTTTTCATGATAAGATGATTAAATTGAGTACATATATATGTTTTTAAATAATTTTAAGATGTGTTCATGAAGTTATATATGTATCTTATTTAACTACCTTATATGTGTTTTCATGATAAGATGATGAAACTGAGTACATATATATGAAAACCTAAGGCATTTTTATTTTAAGATGTATTTATGAAACTGAGTACATGTATCTTATTAATGTCTTAAAATTATTGAATAACATATATATGTACTCAGTTTCATCATTTTATCATGAAAACACATGCCATAATGAAGGGTTCTCAACCTGGGAAGGTTTTTCTTATTTTCATTAGCTCATCAAACCTTTGCATCAAAACCTAAGATAGTCATGGTGTATGGGGAAGGTTCCTAGCTTAAAATTCAAGGCATTAGTTTTTTTATTGAGGGGTTATGATTTATGATCAATTATTAATAATGGAAATAGGTTTAAACCCTCTTAGAACCCTAATAAGGACTTGATGTTGAATATGTTGATCAAAAGTGCCTAGAATGGATTGGTATGATCAATTAAGATATTTTATGTTATATTAAACTCTCCCATGTACCTCTAAGTGTGATTTAGTTGTAAAGTGTGTGCGTATACCCTGTATGAAAGTGATAATTTTTTGGAGATTTATTGTAACAGTCAGAGTTGACCAAGTTAAATTATGCAAATGGATGGAGGATGAAGCTTAGAGAATTAATTTTATGTTCATAAAGGTTTATAGATAGGTTTTAGTCCTTAGGTGTGCAAATTTTCTGTTCCAAATTAGCTAGTCACTAACAAACCTAATGATGCAAATAGTGAAAAACCTAGGAAATAGTGATAAGGTGATTAGGAATGTGTTTTCATGATAAGATGATGAAACTGAGTACATATATGTTTTTAAATAATTTTAATACGTTTTCATGTTTTTTATAAGTTTTTAATGTCAATTAATATAGTGAAAAAGTTTCTCACAAGTTGACCAATCTGGTTTAGATGAGATAATGAGATATAAAGTCATGGCATTGGTCTAAAAGACCAATATTTTCCATTTTACTATATTATATTTCTATTTTATAATGGTATAATAATCTCATAGGGTCATCTACATGCATCAAAAGTCTTTAAAGATGTATGTACATGTGTTGGAGGTCTAAGTCATCATGATTGATCTTCGAGGAAAATCTGAGAGTTCTGAATGAGTGAGTTGAAGAGGTGATTTTGAGGCTCTAATCCTATGAGATGAATTTTGATTCATGAAAGTTAGTGAAAGTGGTTTAAATATTTAATCCAATATGGCATGTTTGGTTCTAGTTTAACTATGTGTAGTGAGGTCAAAAAATTTGCCTACAAGACTAATATTTGACATTATACCTTATGATTTTTGTATTTGATAATGGTCTAAGGATGTCAAAGGATATTTTGAAAGTGTTAATGGTCATTATAAGTGTTATTTTGGGTGTTAAATATCAAGTAGTTAATGACTATTTTTTGAGTGTTATGTCAATTCTAAGTGGGCTATTTGTAGAGAAGTGTTTGAGTCCTTTTACCCTAAGTTGTAAAGTCTAAATCACATGGTGTTTTTGCTAACTTCATGGAGTTTATGATCACTTGATTTATTATCATGATTTTTTGGATAAATAATATGTTATATTTATTTATTTAAGATAGACATTTTTGTGTGTGTGAAGACCTAATGTGATTTGTACTAATGGTGTGATTCAAGTAGTGGTTTGAGATATAAAGTGTCATAGACCTAAGATGAGTTTAGTGGGGGTATATTTGAGTGGTATATAAAGTGTTCCTTTTATGCATATTTTTTTAAATCATTCAAAGGAGATCAAAGGGTAGCATACTAATGAAGGCCTAATTGAATTAGGTCTTTTTAAGGCTTAAAAGATTTTTTGGTCTTTTAAGTTGAGGATGACCTATTTTGATGATTTATTAACGTATGAAACATGTTAAAATACCAATTTTAAGGGTAATATAATATTTTAAGTGTATATGGCTGACCAAGAGGTATATGACAAAGAGGCTTGTAGAGATGAATGATAGTTTTAGGCTTATTTTGAAGAAGAGTGAAATCGAATGAAATAACACATTGGTAATAATAAAGAGGTCTTATAGACAATATAAAAAATTTATATAAACTATGATTAATATTTGAAAAAGGTTATATGTATGAAAATCAAGGTCATATGACCTGATCACATTAAGAAGAATGATAGTTGAGTGAAGAAGCCTAGAATACAATTTGAGAGGGGTATAAGATAGACAAGAGATGAAGAAGGTGATCATCACTTGTTATATGAGAAACAAGGTGTTCTAAAGGTGATCAAAGGTTTTAGGTTATTTATTTCATGTTGAATCATCTAGGAGGTTGGTGTCTCCTTGAAATTTGGTGCTTGTTAAAACCTAGATAGGTTGGTATTTAACTAGTTGGGGTTGGTGCTCCATATGTAGTTGGTGCTTCAATAAATTATGATATTTTGAATTATATGACTATATTACATTTTCAAGGATTATTTTTTTTCCTTTTCTTGATGGGTTCCCACATATGTGATGTGTTTCCTTGTGTAATCATGTTTTAGGCTTGTATGGTTGATTGCTTATGCATTACTTGATCTATATGTTGATGTGATGGTTCATGTATGCTAAGGAGGAATTGAAAGAAATTTTTTAAGAGATTGATTCACCCCTTCCTCTCATTCATTATGTTTCCAATAAAATTTGAAATATATATCACATTAGTCTTGTACACTTTTAAAATGCATATCATGAATGTACCTTCAACTTATAGACCTTCATGCTACTAAAAGTCTCACATACACTATATATCTATGCTTAATTAATTATCTCTTAGTCTGAATATATGTTATTTTGATGAATAAGCCTTATATATTGATAAAAATTATATTAACCTATTTACTATCATTATTTTCATGTTTTGGAAATGTACCTATTTCCAACTTCCAATATACTTGCATCCCATCAAGATGATTATGTTGATGCTAGTGTCTTGTGCGAAAATAAGTGTTCAATATCATAAATTCATCAAAGTTTCAAGTGAAACATATACCTATGATTGGCCATAAGTTATTTTAATGTGAAATATCTCCAAAAGGGATATATATATATATATATAATCAAACCTCATTCAATCTTCACCTAGAAAAAACCCAATAAATCAACAAGGAAACCTACCAAAATCATTCAATCAAGCATTCAAGTGAACAAATATTACTTATTTTATATTATTTTTATATCAATCATATGGAAAACACATATATAGGTATAAATTACTAAAGGATCAGTCCATGATCCATTATTTCCAAGTCAAAAGCTATGTCACTATTGTACTTATCACACATTTCATCCTTATGTACACACAAGACAAAACATAGTGGAGAACTACATGAGTTTAAGGCCTTAGTATAATAAGTGGATATGTAGGTATAACCCAATGGCATAGGTTTATTTGGGGTTATCTCAACACTATGATCCCACTAATCCATTTTTGTCATATCCACTATGAAGATGAAAAACTAGGGGTTTATTATTTTACAAGGAGTGATAGTCCATGATCTAAATTTGAGCACACTAGAGTGAAGGTAGCATATAAATTAGAATATCCAAGGTGGTCACATCTAGGTCCAATAGGTATTTTATACTATACAACTATGTCTTAGTTAGATAGAAGTGTCAATACAACCATTTGAGGTCGATGCAAGTGTCTAAGGCTATAAAGGTCAAATTTAAAGAATCTAATGACTGATCTAGGGAATTGATCTAGTTTATGTTTATCATGTTCCATAATTATATCTGTATGTGCCTATTAAACCAAATCAGTAATCTTATATTCATTTCATTATTATATCAATCAATTATTTTACTTACTATTTTTATCATATCTCAAGATTTAAATTTAGAATATTATTTATCTAAGTGTAAATTAATTAGCCTACTATATATATATATATATATATATATATATATATATATATATATATATATATTTATAACCCTTGTGTTTATTAATAATTATATTAATAACCCTATATTATATTTACCCATCTTAATTTAGGGTTAAACACAAGACAACAAAGATTTTCACCCATTTTAAACTATAAAATTTAGGCCCTCACAAAAACTTATCTTCATATGTCATTATTTAAAGGAATAATGGAATCCAACTAATTGAAATTACTCATAGATATATTATATCTTAAATTATAAGGTTATAAAGGTTTTATCCTCACTAAATCTAAAAAAAATTATTTACTTAATATCTCTTTATAAATTTTATGCATAAATCTCATGTCCTTGTTTAAGGTACCTATTATGATCAGGATGGGTGGATTTCACTAATGCCCTAAGGTTTTGGTATAATAGTTCATTGAATTTGGTATTAGAGCCTCCACATGAGTTATATTCATGGAGTGGTGGTTACATCGACATGGAAATGTTCATTTAGGGCTCATTCATGTAAGTGATCCTAGTGTATGGGTGTAAATTTAGCCTAGATTTTGGGCTTTCAAAGCATGGTGATATGTTATGATCCTGATGGGAATAAATCAATAACACCTCAATTTTTTGGTGTAATGGCTCATTATAATACCAAATAAAATAATAGATAATATCAAGAAAATTCAAAAAATATTTCTACAAGAAAGGGTGGAAGAGAAAAATAAAATCCACCTGATGACTTGGGATAAGGTTTGTTCATCAAAATATCATGGAAGATTGGATATTAGGAATATCAAAATTATTAAAACATATCTACTAGCCAAAATGGGATGGATATAATTAAATGATTAAAACTTATGGACTTGCATCATCAAATCCAAGTAATTAGGCCATAGATAATTATTCCTTTTCTTACCTTAGAATCCCCCTCACATGGATCCACCTTATAGAACAACCTTGTAAAAAGTATACTCTTAGTTGTAAAGGGTTGTAGATAGAATGTTGTGGATGGAAACAAATCATTATTTTGGGGTGATTTTTGGCTTCTCATCAAAACCCCAATTTTTTTACCCTGGGAAAACTCTTGGTCACATAATAACAATAACTTTGGAGGGAAATGATATTGACTATTGGTAAATAATAAATGGGAGTAAATATTTAATCAATCTCCTATGGATTCTCTTAACCAATGTGAATTATCTATACTTCATTTTATTCAACAAATTATCAAATGTTTTCATATTTTTAAGTCCCAAAAGAAGATGAGATGGTCTGGGTGGATTTGGAGGATGGGTCTTATAACATTAAATATGGATATGTTTCAGAATTTAATCCAATCCCGAATGGTTTACCTTAGATTTCCACTAGGGAAAATTATCTCATCCCTAAGGTAAACCTATTTTTATGGTTTTTAGCTTAAAATAAGATCCTCTCTATAGACAACCTTATGTAGAGAGGTCTAATGCTACTAAATAAATGTGTCATTTGTGAATTTGAGGATGAGTTCATCCCACATATGTTAATGTGTTTCCCATTTTCTCTATATATTTTTAAATATTTTATCTCCATATTTGGAGATTTTTAGGTCAAAGTGAGCTATTTTTTCTATTTTATCAATCAATGTTGTAGTCCTTTTTCTTCACCCATCTTCAATAAATTATGAAACTCTTCTCTCTTCCATTTCTAATAAAGTATTTGGAAAGAGAAAAACTCTCATATTTTTTAGAATAGGAAATATTATTTCATGAGAGTGAGTTACTCTATGACAATATCTATGAAGGAGAAAATGTTTTATCAGGAGTGATTTTTTTAAAGTAATAAATTATAAGGAAACTAACATACACAAATGAGAGATTTTTATATCAAAAGTAACTAATAAATATAATATAAGAGTGAGCATAAACTTATTTAAATGGAAAAAACCTCTCACTCCATGTGCTAAGCTCAACTTTAGTGGAGTGTGGAATGGTAAAATAGGTAGAGTGGGTAGAGGAGGAATAATTAGGGACAACAATGGAGATCTCATAGTAGAATATGTAAGACATTTGATAATTTAGAATAATCATGTGGTAAAATTAAGTACAACCTTATTGGGCATCTAGGTTTCTATATAATGAAAAATTAAATTCATGATCATTGAAGGGGAATCCAAAAACATAACAAACTATGTCAAAGTAACCTTAGATCTTATCTATACCATCAATAACATGATCCTTAAAGTATTAAACCTTTCATATAATTATGAAGAGACCACTATAAAACATATATACAAACAAGGTAACAAAAGGGTGGAGTGGTTTTACAACCTATATGTCTCTGCATTGGACCTTAATAAATGGCCCATGATTGAGGATATTTTTCCCTCCATCAACATTTTTATAAATAATGAATCCAAGCTCAGTATTAGGTACTTGGGAATATTTTAGAATGTCTTGTCAATCTAGAGGGACATATAATTCCCAAATAATGATAATCATAAATAGTTTCCTTTGGATGTGTAAAAAATAATCAAAGGGATAATCATTGTCAAATAAGGGATGAATGACATTGATATATTGGCCCATGTAAAAAACACTCAAAATTTAATAGCATTTAAGGAATACATTGAAATAATCACCACTTTATGAGAATTTATTGCAATTTTTGGCCTTCAATATGTTTTATTGGTGTTAATTTCCAATTTTCCTTGAAATCCCTTGTCATTTACACCCATGTCATATATCCTCCTACTAAAAAGTAAAGTAAAGGAGCAAAGGATACCCTATTTATTGAATAGACTATGGGAGTATATCTTCTAAGGTGGAACCTTTGTTTAATGAAGGTGTTAAATGTAATTCTATTTTCAAAAACATTATAAAGAGAGGAGACCTGAGGAACTACATAGAAAGGATAAAGGACTATGACCTAGGAATTTATGTGGACTTTTGAAAATATTAAGATAATATATCAATTAACATGAGAGGAGTTTCCATTATGTTTTATAAATAAATTATATCTAAAGTTTTGGTGTGCTTATTGATAGACTTAAAATTTATAAGGAAAAATATTCAATAATAATGAGATCAATTCATTTTTCAAGGAGAATGGATGGATTCATGAGTTCCACTATGGAATACTCATGACCTCACTTCCTAATCCATTCGGATAAGTCTATCATCACATCATGAAATATCTAACTTAGATGGCAGGTTCATAAAACTTAATTCTTACCATTTTTTTCACTTAATCATTTTAAGAATAAAATATTGATGAGTATTATATATTCCTCCTATTATCCTTAGATAATTCTATATTTAAATTATAAGAAGGGAAAATTGATTTTACTATTAAATAAGCCTTTATCCTTCCTTTTTTTTTAATTTCCAAACTAACCTTTATTTTGAATGAGCTTAAGCCCTGCCCTACCTTCCTAGAGTTATCAGATAAGGATTCGATGAAACCACCCATCAACCATTCCAAGGAGAAAGTTCAATATCCTTTAAGGTATCCTAATATTGTTACCATTAAAATCTTTCATGTGGAAATAAATAACCTATATTAATATTTCTTTGATATCACTATTAGGCTCTCTGATAAAATTAATGTTCTAAAGTCCCTAAACCTAGGCCAATATCCAAAATATTTGTCAATATAAGGCTTATGACCTAGGTTAAAGTCTTTCAAAGGGAAAAATAAATAACATCCTCCTCATCCCAAGCCTAGAGATATGGATCATGGTTATCTTAACTCTTGTTTGGACCTTAATACATCATAATTCATTGATCTGGATTGATAAGGAGATACCTCTACCCAAAGGAGTCCACCCCTAGAACTATGAGAAGGAGGAAAAACAAAAGAGATAAACTAGGCTGATAGAATGTAAAAGCTATAAAAACCCTTATATTTGAAATGGGTATAAAGAAGGGATTTTTAATTGAAAAGACAAGCTAAAACTACTTTAATTATATGTAGTTACAGATGGCCAAGGGAAAAACCACCAAAAATATGAAACCTCAGGAGGATGACTTAATTGGGAATTATTCCAATATATTTTATATATTAATTTCAAATCATTTCATGTGAACAACATTTCTATTTTTTATGTTAGTTTCAGTAATAAGATATAGCTATGGTGTTTTATTATTTTTGGGAAACTAGTGTTTAGTTCCTAAATAATAAGGGGTCTGGAGTAAGGGAAAAATCTAATTTAATATGGAAAAATATAGATTTTTATCAAGTAAATTACATGAGGAGAAGGAATAAAATTATCTAAATATGGACTAAAATAGATGATTTAGGGGTTGAAAATTGAGATGTAGGATAGGGACACTATTTGAAATTTGGATCTAGACTTAATTGTCTGATTGGATAGGAGCATCAAGCTAGATAGGAGTGGCACTAATGTTGTAGTCTATCTATACCACTATGTTCATAAGGATCTAAGATTTTTGGGTTTTGTTCACCAGGTCAGTGTGAGCTTATGTACCAAATTTTGGAGTTTATAAGTGAATAGAGTTCATTATAGGTCCATTTTAATCTCCAAAACCTTGTAATCATCTACACATACAAATAAAAAATGCATCAAAAGCAAAAGGGGGAAAACTAGGTTAGGGGAGGAATGATCACATGATCTAAAACCCCTTATATCCTAATCACTACTTATATTAACCCTCAAGCTAGGGTCTCAGATCCAATGTAGTTATCCCTTAGGGAATGTGTATAATTAATGCACACAATAGATACAAGAATGGCTTTCACCTAAGCCCTTCCTTGATCAAGCATGTGAATCTATGTGTGATGCAGAATGCTGAGATTTACTATTAAATGATTTTTATTATGTCTAATGTGTCAAATTAGTAAGTGCTAAATATAAAATGCCATGTGTAGTAATTTTTATAGGAGACTCTTTATTTCAAATTTGGGAGCTTTATTTGCATTTTGCCAACATGTGAAAAATTAAGGATCAAGCTAATAAAAGGGGTAAGACTCAACTAGAAAAATAAAATGATTATTTGAGGTAAAAATGGCTTTATACAAGAGCACTAGAAATGGAAACTAGTGGCACTAGTACTATTGTCCAACCCTAATGCTCATATCCTATAGTCCTAAGACTTGGGGGGATGGAAACAAGACAAAAAACCTGACTTAGTTGAGGTGGAATGACTATTTGAAAGGCTTCAAATGATTGGGAATAGGAAAAAGTGTGTCTAGAGCATGTAACAAGATTGAGATGACTAAAATGAAAGACATGGTCAAATGTGAACAAACCTCATATTCTCCAGTTAGAGTCTCCTATGAAAAGACATGATATGTGTGGTTTCTTGACCAATTTAGGGTGTATACATTTCCCCCCCTTTTATTCTAGTGATGTAATGAAATGAAGTAATAGAGTAAAAGAAAGAAAATAAAATGTGTACTTGAACCTACTTGCATGGAGATAAGTGTGCTAAAAAAGCATCCAACTCACTTCCTAGCTATTGGAAGTGGATGGAGAGCCAAATAATGCCTATATAAATAAGGAAATACCTAAAATATATGCCCCCTATATTGAATATAAAAGTGGAATATGTATAACATGGAGAAGGAAGGTAATGTTTGCCCACTGTGTTGAATTTGACTGGAATGAGAAATGCTCAGAGGTCCAAAATTAATGTCTACATTGTGTCCCACATAAAATGTCACCTAGAATGTGTGTATAGAATTTGTATGATATGAAGAGAAAATTTATCATGACACACTTTAAATAATCTAAAATATAACTGAGAAGTGCTTGGATGTCTAAACCTAATGTATGTCCTTTGTCTTACATAAACTTATATAGTCTGGGTCTAGGTAAGCTATGGACCAACCATTGTAGATGATCTTATGGTCTAACCTAGTGACATCCTAGGTACAATTGAGTGTAATATGAAACTCTGGTAGATGTATAAGAATAAAATAACATGTATTTGTCATTATAATATGTATAATTCTAGATGATGAATAACATGAACATCTATGCCACACCCCTAAATTTTGCATATGAGTGATGCATATATGTATAGTCTAGAAATATATATAACCACATTTGAAATGAACTATCGTTCCATGTCCCATGTGAAAAAATAGAGATCAAAACAATGTGCTATGCACTATGCCTGTAATTTTCTATCTAGTCCTATAGTTATGTCATGTTGTATAAAGTTGTATGTATGAGACATGTAGTAATGTACATGCCCCCAAATCTAGTATCTAGTTTGAATATGTATCAAAGTCATTATGAATCCATATCATCTAAACCATTATATATCTAACTAATCTATGTATCTATAAAATGAAGTTATGTCCTTCTAAATGTCCTAAGTAATGTTGAGTGACCCATGTAATCTAAATCACTGTATATTTCAATGATCTGAGATTAATCTAATAATCTAACTATTATGTGTAAGAATCATGGTGTATCCATCTATGAGAGTGGATAAACATTTTGGATAAGTGTAGGAATAGGAATATTAGGAATGATGCCCCCTTTTTGGGGAGAGGGATGAGATCTGTGATAGAGGAGGTTGAGCTAAAAGTGATGACTAGTGGGATATTGATAGAACTAAGGTTGGTATAGATTAAATTGATTGAGAAGTTGCTTGATTGATTAGACTGAGTTGTTTTGAAATTTTAATGAGTTATTGACTAGTTAATATAAATTGTTTGATAGTTGAATGAGTCTTTGATTGGTTAAGACCAAATTATATGTTTGGGTAAAACATTGGTATAAAGATGTGTGTGCCATAATAGGTAGATGATGTATTAATAGAGTGAGGTTCATGTGTTATCAAAGGTATGATTTTGTGGAACAAAATGGCTTGTAAAATGGAGCTATAGTGTTAAATTTATAAATTGTATTTTGATTTGAATGAGAAATTTGTTTGATATAGGAGAATTAGATTGATTCTAGATTCATTTAGACATTAACTAGTTTGAGATTTAGACCTCTAGAGTAAGAGATATGTTGAGGAGATGAGCACCTATCATGACCCGATTTGATTAGTTAGTATCCTAGGTGCAGGTTAGTTGGGAGGTTAGCTTGGTAAATAGCTAAAATGCTTGATGTTTACCTATTTAGAAGTTAGTTTTTGATGTTTTTGAGTTGTTTTAGACTATTTTTAGGAATTTTGACTAGTTCTAGCACTCTTGTCTAGGATTAATTGCTCATGTCCAGTGTTGAGCACTACTATCTATGTTTTGGCACTATTGTCCAGTACTAGTTTCCTTTTACAACACTATTATCCACTAGGGCTAGTTTTTTGAGATCTGATTAGATATCTATTATTGTTTAGATTAGCTAATTACTCTAACATATTTGAATAATACATATGTTATTTTCTAGTGTTTTTATAGTGTGAGGTATGGATTTATATAGGTGGTATGTGGACTTGTGTGAGGAGCATGATCAGTTTATGGAGTGAGATAGTCATTGTAATAGGCATTCAGGAGCTCGAGGAGGTGTGGGGTTATAGATTGCTAGGCTAGACTATGGGACTAGTCTTATAGGAGAGAGTGAGACTGAGAGTGAAGGCATGACACCCATTCATGATTGATTGTATCTTGATATGGCATATATGTATTTGAAAACTTGGTTATATACATATGGATGTTGGTTTGATTTCAACTCATGTGTACTATGTTATGGGATTTGAAATATATTGTTATATGTGTTTCATATGGTTGTAGAAGTAGTTGATTTGGTATTAGTGTTGAGGTTGTATATGTTTGGAAAAAATGGTACTTTGGATATGTGATTTGATTATTTTGTTGATAATTATGATGTTAGTTTATTGATTTTGAATTGTAATCATATGTAAGCAAAATTTTGTTTGTTTTGGTAATTAGTAAACTATTTGGATAAATTTGACTTGGTTTGAGATTTGAAAAGTAGGATTTAGATAAGTTGATTTGGTAAGATCTAGACTTTGACAAGTTAGTTTTGGCTATGGATAGCTCTTGGAAATTTGGAATGTTAGTTTTTAGTATGTGGGGATATAAGATAGCACATTGTGCATATTACTTCCTTGAGAGTGGTTTAAGAATACAAAGGTTAGCTAAACCTTTGGGTCCATCATTACCTTGCTAAGTGAAGCTATGAAATGATGCTAGTATGAATATGCATCATATTACTTGGTTTTGTATCACTATCCAAACCCTATTGGCCAACTAAACAAATGTCCATACTACTCACGTTGTGTAAGAAATATGTTCTATACCTAACATTATCTATTGTGTACTAACTATGGATAGATGAGGATATTCTATAAAATGTATATTTATTAGAATGTGATAAGAACTATGTGCTATGAAGAAGGCTTATCTGTCTATAATCATATACCATATGGCCTCTATTGAGATGTGTATGACTGAGACATAGATCAAGATGAAGTTGAAACCTATGATTTTATCTTGTTTAATCTCAATCATAGTGGATTTCTACGTGATATAGGACCCAAAAAATTAGGCCATAGTGTATATTTCTCATGTACAGTACTTTATGATGTGGGTTCATTTAATCTTAGTCATAATGGACTACTATGTGAGATAGGACGTGAAAATTTAGCTGTAGTGAATATTTAACATGAGTAGTACTCTATTACAATGCCTATGACTTTGTTGGATATGTATATAGAAATGCACTATGTACTCATTGGACTATAGTGTTATATGTAGGCTACTCTCACTATACAGGTTTCTAAACCTTATGAATAAGTGGAATATGAGATCTTCTATGAGGATCTATCCTAGAACCCATAATTCTCTCATGATGAGTGACCGATGATACCTATGAAGGAATGTCTTGGGATGACTAATTCATGGATGAATGAGGTCTATGGTTCCATAATGGATTATATCTCAGTTCCCCCTATGTGAATGTTATGATGCCATTATCAACACATCTATTAATATAATCCTTGAGTCCATAACAATCATTATCAATGTGTCCACAACTACAATAATAGTTGAAAAAGGGTTGATGTGGTTGTTTTTTAGGAGATGTGGATCTTGTCAATGAGTAGAAGGTAATGTGATTTACCTCCTCTCTAAGAGTGTTGATAATATGATATATGGGCTATCCTACTCTAAATCAAACTATAGTAGTGCCTTGATGTTGTTATATGTAGTGCATACTATAGGTTGTACTCGAAAGACTAGCTCTCTCATATTAATTAGTTGCTTTTTTGTTGTGGTCTCCTATCTTGTTTAGGACATGGTGGATTTTAAGTGCTAGGAGCTATAGATGTATAAATTGATGTGAAATCTAAAGTAATCTGATCAACTGGATTTACCTCAATCAATCCCAATTTCTTTTCCAAAGATATAACTATATAACATAAGTGTCTGAAAGAAGAATCTATCTGATATAATAGATGATTGAGGAGAGGTTGATGAAGCTCCTTAATAAAGATATGTTTAATCTCTAAATCTACTAGTTTGTATATCAATCTTAGCACATGATTCTTGAATCATAAGATATAATCACTAACTGGCTCTAAAGTATTATGATGCAAACAAGTTTTTCATATGTAACATGAGGGCTCATGTTTGTTATGTAATATCTAAGAAATTCCTTCTCTAAGTCATCATATGTGTGCAAGGAGCCAATCAGTAGTAGATGAAAGAACCAATTTTTTGCTTCCCCCACTAATGTCTGTTAGAATAACTTGAGTAGAATCAAAGGACTCACATGATATGGCAAATCCTTATGAAAGGTATTAAAGTGTACAAATGGATCTCTAGTTCCATTAAAGTGAGGCAATGATGGTATCTAGAAATGTTTATGCAATGAAGCTTTTATGAATGTCTTTAAAATTGGGTTACTATGTAGATTATTATCATCCATCCAAGACTTATAAGCCTTGTATTCTAAGGTAAGGAGATGTACTTGGTGTTGTAATTCACCAACTACATGTATCAAATATATGATCTCCTAGGATGGTAGATTATCATCTTGAAGTGGTTCATTTAATCTTTGAATTTGATTGTTAATTTTAACCATGGGAATTCTACATTTTAGCAATTAGAGCATAAAGAGTGGGTGTGCTCACTTGAACCTTGGGAGTAATGGTAACTTGGACCTTACTATAAGGATGTGGGCTACCATTCTCTTTAGGTGAAAAGTGAGACTTGGGTTCTACTATAGTGAGGGGTGGCTTGGGAGATTCATTGGTATCTTTATGTTTTAGTGTATCACATTCTAATTGAGTAGAAGATGTTCTATTTTCATGAACATGTGTATTATTTGAAATAGAATAATGCATATAAGTAGAAATAACATTTATAAGTGCATTATGTTTGAGAGGAGTGAGAGAAGAGTTAGAAACATGAGATGCATATTCTTCTTCACTATGTGCATAATAATCATAATTATTCCTTGCATTGTCATCATTGGAATATTGTTCATAATCAATCTCATTTTCAAATTCATTTACATGTTCACTATCATACTCATTATCACTTTTAATGCAACTAGGGAGAGGTGTAAGAGAAGAATTTAATTCTTTTATAATAAGAAATAAAGTATCATTTGAAATTGGAATATCATATGCACTATGTTATCCACGGATGGAATACATGCATAATTTTCCTTAAAAGTAAGAGAAAGAGATTTATCATTTAGATCTTCTTTTGACAAGGTAGAGTTAAAAACATGAGATGCCTCATTTGAAATATGCATTGGCAATTTGATTATATTGTGTTTATATTGTTCTAATTTGAACATTGAAATAGCAAGAGAAAGAGAGAGATTAAGTTCACATGGAAGCAAATTATCACCAACTAGAGGTTTAATTGGAAGTACATGACTAATTTGTTCATTTGTTCATGAGGTGAAAAGTACCTTTCCCATTTATCAAAATTATTTTATTTATAAGAAGGAATAAAAGAGATAGGTTTGAGAGAAGAAGATGCAACTATTTTTGATTCACTATCATTATCATGTATATCATCATATTCTTCATACAATAATAGTAATTATCTTGAATGTAAATTAAATAATTTTACACATTTTTTGTAATGTGCAATTTTTCAAATTTGTCCATTCATTATCATAATTATGAAAAAAATTTAAAATTTGATATATGGGATGAGAGGGAAGAAGTGCTTTAATGGCCATTTTATTTATTTCACCAAAGAGAATATTGAAAAGTACTATTAAGCAAATAAATTCAAAAATAACTATGAACATAGAGATTTTAAAAATACTTTTGACTATCCAAACAATTTGTAAAAATTTTAGAGTATTTTTCTAAAAATTGTAAGGGAGGAAATCTTTGGGTTTGAGGACCCAGTTTAGAAATCTAGGGTTTTAGAATTTTTGAAATTTATGTAACAATTTTGAATTCTAAATATAAATTTGAATATAATAAATGCACAAAAACTAATTCAAAAAAATCATAAATTTGAATTTAAATTTTTGCACAAAAATTTGAAGGAAAAACCCTAAGGGTACCTATGGTTTTAGATTTGTTTGAAGTAAGTCGAGTTCACCAAATGTTTTATTATCTTTGGTAAACTAGTGTTTATTTTCTAAATAATAAGATGTCTGAAGTAAGGGAAAAATCTAATTTAATATGGCAAAATATAGACTTTTATCAATTAAATTAAATGAGGAGAAGGAATAAACTTATCTAAAAATGGACTGAAATGGATAATTTAGGGGCTAGAAACTGAGATGCAAGACTAGGACACTACCTAGAATCTAGAGCTAGACTTCATTTTTTGATTGGATAGAAGCATCAAAACTAGACAAGAGTGAAAACAGTGCTATAATCCACCTCTAATACTATTTTCCTAAGGATTTAAGGTTTTTGGTTTTGTTCACTAGGTCAGTGTGAGCCTACATACCAAATTTTGGAGGTTGTAAGTTAATAGAGATCACTATAGATCCATTTTAATCTCCAAAACCCTATATTCATCTACACACATGCAAAAAAATCAAAAGGGGGAAAACTA
Source organism: Torreya grandis (assembly GCA_037957365.1). Classification (NCBI taxonomy): domain Eukaryota; kingdom Viridiplantae; phylum Streptophyta; class Pinopsida; order Cupressales; family Taxaceae; genus Torreya; species Torreya grandis. The sequence goes on along the minus strand of JARHVA010005186.1, from coordinate 672,378 downwards.
GGTTAGGAAAAGAATGATCACATGATCTAGAACCCCTACTATTCTAATCACTATCTACATTAACCCTTAAGCTAGGGTCTTAGATCTAATGTAGTTATCCCTTAGGTAACATGCATAATCAATGTGCATGATAGATGCAATAATGAATTTTGCATAGGCCCTTCCTTGATCAAGCATGCAAATCTATGTGTGATGTAGAATGCTAAGCTATACTATTGATTGATTTTTATTATGTCTAATGTGCCAAAGTAGTAAGTGCTAGATATAAAATGCCTTGTGTATTCATTTATATAGGAGACTCTTTATTTTTAATATGAGAACTTTATTTGCATTTGATTGACATGGGAAAACTTAAGGATGAAGCTAATAAAAGGGGCAAGACTCAACTATCAAATGAAACTAACTGTTGGAGGTAAAAATGGCTTTGGATAAGAGTGCTAAAAATGGACACTAATGGTACCAACACCATTATTCAACCCCAATGATCTTTACCTATAGTCTTGGGACCTAGGGGGATGAAAAGAGGATAGAAAATCTAACCTGGTTGAAGTGAAATGACTATTTTAAATGCTTTGGATGACTGGGAATAAGAAAAAAGGTGTCTAGAGTATGTAACAAGATTGAGATGACTAAAATGAAGGACATGGTCACATGTGAACAAAGCTCATATTCTCCAATCAAAGTCTCCTATGAAAGGATTGTGAAAAGAAATGATATATGTGGTTGATTGACCAATTTAGGGTGTATACATATGGTAATTTTGTTAGTTTAAAATTGATTATTATTCTATTTTCATATGGATTTTTATTGATTATTATTTCGTATGTACATATTTTGGAAAGAACTATAAAGAGTTACAGTGACATTGCACAAAAGGTTTCAATAAGTGAGTTTGTGTGTAATAAAAGGTGTTTATATTTTAAACTCATGACAATGCTTTGCATGTAATTTAAATGATTAACATGTAGCTTATTTATCCCATTGGTGTCATTGGTTATTATGCAATGATAGTTGTTCTTGATATCTAAATTTGTTTTAAAGTTGGGAATTGGTGATATGGGGCAATATTGAGATTTAGAGATTCTCTATAATGATGAAAGATTATTATTGTTTCAACCAGTTTTAAAAATAAAATCATTTTGCATGGTTTTAGATAGAGGTTATAAGGTGAATGGTTGAAATATATTTTTTTGAATAATGGAGATAAAATGGTTGTTTTTTTTTCAATATGGCATATGGTTGAAATTACTTTCATTTTGTAAAAACTATATTTTGATCACCTTCATAAATTTATAATATTTTAAATTTCATGACTAAATGGTTATCATAGCAGACCAAAAATAACACCATATGATACTCATTTGAATGTTAATTTTAACTTGGGAAAAAACATGTTAAAATGGATATTTTTAGAAAATTGAACGTTATTTTATTTATAGGTGTGGATTATCTTTCATGTTATTGATGCACTTAACTTATTTAATTCAATATCAATCAATACATTGAACTCAAATAAATTTAAATAGATTGATAAAAATCAATAATTAAATTCTACATTGAGATCCTTCCTAATACAAGCAATACACAACTATAACATATTTTATATTATCCTACATATAACTTGAGCATAACCCCTTCCAAATAAATACTTTATAGATTTTAATGAGAGTATTATTTTAAATGACTCAACTTCAGCTTGCTCCCTTCTCATTTAAACCAGTAGTGTAATATTTTTCCATTTTGTGCTAAAACAAATGAATCACTAAATTCCTTGTAATTCTTCAATGTCTGATATAGGTCATTCTAGATTTGTAATTATTGATGTCCATATAGCATTTTTTTATGTAATTCATTTCATTTATGTTTAAAGATAAAAAAATAAGGTGTTACATGCATGTAGGTGGTGTAAACAAATCAAATTAAACTACTGTTACCAAAAACATTCTTCATGCATGCAAAGACTCATCATCACCTTTTTTTTGTTGACCAGAATTTATAATTCACTATATAGATAAGCATATATATTAAACCCAACTTTATAAAATAATATTGACATTATGAATACAATCTAAATAGCCAATAAAATCAACACTTCATTTTTACCTTGTAATTATAAGTAACCAATGATTCTCACATAATATATACATTATCATTGATTTTTCATATCCACAGATCCAAAATTATTCTAATGCTTATTTTAACTTACTCAATTTAATAATCTTTGTTCAAAAATTTGGTGTGTCAACCAACAATTCGACTTCCATTAAGCAAAATGAGTGATCACATGAAAAGAGGAATAAATAAATAATACACTCCAGATATATATCACTCAAGTTGAATTATCAAAAAAATATAATAAATAAATAATTTTATTACATTAAATTGAGTGGGATGTTGATCCAACTACTCAAGAATTTAAATAAATAAATTATTATCTAGTTGCTACACTCTGTGGCATTCCCTTTCACTTTCCATAATCACACCTACAATTTTTTTATAAAAATCACACCTTCCATAGGATATATATATATATATATATAGTCTCCATTATTTGAGATAATTACTAACAAACTACTAGACTTAGACTTTGACAACTCACACCTATTATCTATAATCAAGAATTCCTAAACTAGGAAGATAAGTCAAAGACTTATCATTATCATAATTAAATAAATTTTCCTTTATTTAATAATTATTTTAACAATAAATTTTATCTTATTTATATCTAGACTCTAAACAAGATATTCATGTGTTATGTAAATGATGTTCCTGCATCAAACTACTCAGCTATAATGTTTTCATGAGCTCCTACTCATGCTTCTTCATCGATGTTCTGGTACTGGTATTCTTCTTTATCATTCATTGTCATGTATCAAATATGTGCCCTCTTGGATCCCATGGTCCAGATTTGAATAGTACATTTATTTCATATTCAATGGATTGAAAGTGAATTTTGTTGAAATTCTAGATTTATTTTATACTAGCATTATCCTTCATTATACCTGCACAAGAAATAAACATGTTAATAAAAACATTTTATTCTTTTTCCTTTGGAATTATAAGTCCACTTGGTTCCTCTACAAACATTATCATTCCATTTAGTGTATCAATATTCACTCCTTACTATTATTTTTCCTTCTTCCTAGATGGCCACCAACTCTTTACCATCATCTAATCTGAATTATTCTTTGTTGTCTTTCGAGATAACTTCCCTTTCTTTCTCTATTTATGTTCTTATATCAATTTCATAGTCACATTTCCTTCCATTGCAATTTGTTTCAAGAAACTAACCTTCTCAATAAATTACTCAAAGCATTTTACATTTCTTATACAAGATAAACTATTAGACAAACTTGAAAATAATTCATTTATAGCCTTGGCAAATTTTCTAATTTTGGAACTAAATATAATTCTTCATGGACTATAAGGCTTACCTTGGTTTGATCAATAAGTTCACCACTTACCTTTTCTTCCTCATTATATTAAAATAATTCCTTACGCCCTATGATTAGCACCTTAGAATACTCTTTCTCACTTGTATGTTCATATTTCAATGGTAAGAGTGTATGTATTTCCCTTGTTCAAAAATATAATAATTTTTATTTACATCATACATGGCCTTCTTGTCATATTACCATTGTATACCTAAGAGTAAATGACAAACATCCATAGGCATTACATCACCTAATATTTGTAGTTCCCCATTTGAAAGTCTATTTCACATTGTTCTGTGACCAAAATGTGAAGGCCTCTTTGCAACCATGAAACCTTGTAAGGATTAGGATGTGAAACTCTTTTTAATCCTAATTTATCAACCATCTCACAAAAAACAAGGCTATTATTACTATCACTACCAATGATAACTTTACAAACTATACCTTTAGCTTTGCAAGTTATTTTAAACAATGCTTTCCTCTGAGGAGGTTCTTATTCAACTTCCTTATTTGATTTTATTAGAATCCTTTTCCTAAGGGTTCTCTAGTTTTATGAGAATATTCATACATAGTAAATGCAATATCTTCTTCATCCTAAGCAACTTGACCAACATGAACATTTCCCTAGATACTAGATGCATACTCTAGATATTCATAAGACCTATGACAAAATTTACAACGTCTAAAACATCTACCAAAGAATCCTCTACTTATACCTTTATCAAAAGGTCTCTTACCTCTAAATTATTGACCACCTCTTAGAACGGGTTCTTGTGTTTGTAAACTACTTTCTTCATTATGCATATGTAATTATTATCATTTACTTGACTATTTATTGAATTGTCCTTACCCCTTGCATATTAGATATGTTTTTTTGACAATTTTTATTCAGCCTTTAGATCAAGTTGATAGGCATCTTCCACTGATCTAGGTGATAAAAGAGTAATTTCATCCTATATATTGTATCTCAATTTATTGAGATACCTGGCCACCTTCTTTGCATGCCCTTCAATATGCCCTGCTCTGATTGTTAGCTTATAAAAATCTTTAGTGTAGTCCTTTACTAATTTTTTTTTTTGCTTTGATTTTTACAATTTTCTAAACAACTCAACTTGATAATCTTTTGGAATGAATTTACCTTTTAATTTTGCCACCATTCTATCCTAGAGTTTGATTCTAGGCTTACCCTTTCTTATTCTTTCCTCTTACACTCCATCCCACCAGAGGGATGCATGACCCTTCAATCTAGTCACAAAAAACTTAACCTTTTTTTGATTAGAAACATTTTCATAATCAAAATATATATCTAATGCACTTACCCAATCAATGAGATATTCAAGATTGAGGCTACCTTCACACACTAGAATATTTATTTGGGCCTTGCACCAACATTCATAATTATTCTAATCACCTTTTCCTTTTCTATCTCTTCTTCCACTACCAATTCTTCACCTTCATCTTCTTCATCTCTGTCACTAACATCTCCTATATCAGCTCCTCTTTTATGGGCCAATTATAAACTTGTAATTTGGTCCTCAGGTTCATGATATTCTCCAACAATGAAACTTAATCAACTTGACTTGGTTGCCTCCTTCCCCTACCCCATGCTCTCATTTCCATTTAGATATAATTAATTTATGTAACACTTACTTACCCTAGATCCTTGATTGTGCATAACCTTCAGCTGCTCTGATACCACAAATTACTGTAATTAACTTATTCAAGATCAATCAATGCATTAAAATCAAATTGATTTAATTAGATTGATAAAAATCAATAATTAAATTCTATGCTAATATCCTTCCTAATACAAGTGATACATAGATATAACACATTCCATATTATGATAAATATAACTTAAAGCTAACTCCTTCCAAATAAATACTTTGTGGATTTTAGTGAGAAGATTATCTGAAATGACTCAACTTCAACCTACTCCCTCCTCATTCAAACAAGTAGTGTAATATTTTTCCATATTGTGCTGAAACACATGAATCACTACATTCCCTAAAATTATTTAATGTCTAATATAGGTTGATCTAAATTTGTTATTCTTGATGTCCATATAGCATTTTTATGTAATTGAATCCATGTCTATTTAAATATCAAAAAATAAGGTGTTACATGCATGTAGGTGGTGTAAAAAAAGCAAATAAAATTGTAGTTACCAAAAACATTCATGCATGCAAAGACTCATCATCACCTCATTTTTGTTGTTGAATAGATTTTATATTTCACTATATAGTAAGTGTATATCTTAAACCTAACTTTATAAAAGAATATTGACGTTATGAATATAATCTGAATAGCCTATAAAATCAATGCTTCATTCTTACCTTATAATTATAAGTAACCATTTATTCTTACACATAATATATATTATCATTGATTTATCATATCCGTACATCCCAAATTATTCCAACACTTATTTTAAATTACCCAATTTAATAATATTTCTTCAAAAATTTGGTGTGTCAACCAACAGTTCTACTTTCCTTAAACAAAAGGAGCAATGGTATGCAAAGAGGAATAAATAAATAATACAATCCATATATATATATATATATATATATATATATATATATATATATATATATATATATATATATATATATATATATATCACTCAAGTTGAATTATCCCAAAAATATAATAGATAAATGATTTTATTGCATTAAATTGAGTGAGACGTTGAGCCAACTACTCAAGAATTAAAATAAATAAATTCTCATCTCGTAGCTACACTCTATGGCATTCCCTTTCACTTTCTATAATCACACCTAAATTTTTTTTTATACAAATCACACTTTCCATAGGATATATATATATTTTAAATATGCTTTATTCCTTGAGAGAATTACTAACAAACTACTAGACTTAAACTTTGACAACTCACACCTATTATCTATAATCAAGAATTCATAAATGAAGAGGATTAGTCAAATACTTATCATTATCATAATTAAATAAATTTAATTTTATTAAATAATTATTTTGACAAGAAATTTTAGCTTATTACTCTATTCATTTGCTATGTAAATGATGCTTTTACATCAATTTTTTAGTGAAAAAAATTGTGTGAAGGTGCTACATTGAATAATAAATTTTGGTCAAAACATGGGTATACCCATATAATGAAGGCAATATATTCAATTTTTAGCATGCTCAGTTGATTTTTTTGGAAAAAACATAAATTTGGTTTCATCTAAATATCTTTCACATATATGCATTTTTTAATATCATAATGTAATTTAACCTTTTAAGGTTTTACTAGCATAAATCCTATGTTTAGATTAAAGGGCTAAGATGTCTAAATTATTTAAGTCAATTATAATAATTAAGTAGTGATTTTTTTATAGAATTTGACCTTATTTTAAATTAATAATAATATAAATAAATAGGGATAAATAAGGACCTAGTTGAAAATTGATTGTAATAGATGATCTAGGTTCTAAAACTTGAGATATGGGCAATAGTATGTGCCATTAACAAGATTTTGATATTCATATATTCAAAAGATAATAGCACCTAGTTTAGATAATAACACCATCTATGTAGTGTGCTTAATGTGGAAATATTGTCCCATTTATGGGATTAATCTTGATTTTGGGGAGCACCTATGCCTTTGTCTGTATGTTCTATTCCTACATGACTAAAACTTGTAGCTTTGTATTATACCTAAAAATATTGATTTTATGTACAAACCCTAATCTCATTACAAATATGGCATAAAAAATAATTTATTATGTGTTAGTAGGATTTACTAGACATCCTCAACACCCTACTATGTAAAAAGTTTCCTACATACCTATACTCTAAGGAGGGATCAAGTCTGATGTAGTTCTCCCACCTAGTACTTGATGTATGTGCAAGTGAATGTTAGAATGAGAATGGCCTTGGATTCTTTGAATGTGATTGATATTTAAAATGCTTGAAAAATGGACTTAGGGATGTTGTAGATGGTATTATGCATAAATTAGGGTATAATAAGGATCAAATACCTTAATTTTGCACAACTTTGTCTTTGATTTGAAGAACTTTTTCATCTATTTTCCATTTAGTGAATAGAGGTGGATTAGACTTGTATTTATAGGATTTTATTGCTTTTGTGGATAAGAAAATGAGCTTAATTCAAATTTAAGAGGGTAACACATTTGAAAAACTATATTTTGGTAAGAGCTAGGGCTAAGGACATGTTGATACCTAAATGTGTGTCACTAGGTCAACATATAGTGTTTAAGAACACTTTTCATTTATGGATTCAAAGAATCTTTTGCATGAGTTATTAGTTGTGATAATCTTGTTATCCTTGGTGGAATAGAGGTATAATAGGTTAAATATATCACTAATTTATATTAGTTGGTGGTTGGGAGCCACCGTGACTTAATATTTAATATTTGATTTTACAAATGATTTATGTTATTTAAAGTGAATTATTCTCAAAACTAAGTCTAAATATAAACTAAGATGAATATTCATAATAAAATTGATCTAAGGTGAATTGATAAAAAAAATGAGAAAAAAGAAGGGTAGGATAGAAAAGAGAGGTGTTGTTGATCTTTGTTTCAAACATCATGATAAAGTTCCAATTTCATCTGAACATGCATTTAACCAATGTGTAACATGAAGTAGCATAATCTCAAATCCTACCACACAATATGCATAAATCTAAGGAAGTGTGAAAATATGTTGTATATGATTGTTAAAACCTTCATAATTCACAAAAATCATCCTCATAGAGTATACAACACTTCCAAATAGCTAATTTAACATGAGACATCAAAATAACATCAATACAACCTAATTATCCTTCTCAGGTCACTTGTAGAATAAATACAAATAAATAGTCAAATTTGTATCTCAATAACTTTGACTATACACACTTTCAAACCTTAAATTTTATATTTAAAAATTCATCTTGGATTTATCTACCACTTTTATTTTTACACCATGATCAAATTTTTTATAGATCAAAAGATATAGCCAAAATATAGAGCATTGGTTTTTCTTTTGAAAATTCAAATATTAAAATGTAAACAATCATAGTTAAACTTGAAACACTATGCTTACATCTTGATTCCCCACTACTCAAATTAAAAATCACCATTGATCTTATTGTACGAAGATCAACCTTAACACATAGTGTGCCAATGCCAAAAATGTTGACCTCATCTTGTGCACTCTTGTAACTTTGACCTCATGCACTCCATCTATCTCCTACACATAGCTCAGTCTTTAACAATGATAAATATATGTCACTTTGACCTCTTGACTTATTAAACACAATATATATAGATCTATATGATCACCCACTCATCGTTGATCCTTAGAAGAAGCTCGATCTTTATCTCTACTCAACATTAGACATTGAAAACTTGGTACCATCTCATTGCTTCTTGACATATTGGAGCAACATACTCCATCGATGTTTCTCAAAATTTACCTTGTGAAAATTTGACTTAGTATGGGAACCTTTCTTATCTACCTAGAAGGACAACTTTACACAATCATATCTTTTGCTTCATTCACTCATATGTTCTCAAATTTTGACCATATGATCTCCTCACATAAGATAATCTAACCATGTGTCAAATTTTTCTTGAAATATTTGTATGTGTGAGATATAATGACATTAAAATTCTCACAAATATTTTTCTACCACAGAGTCAACTATGTCAAAAACTTATTTGGGAGGCCAACTTTGAACATGCATAACTTTTGATGTATTTTGGTGCATGATTTGAAATTTAGTGAAAATAAACTGGGAATAAAACTAAAAAAACCATATGATCATATTATTCTAAAAAATCCACACGTGTGATATATGCCATCACCAAACTTCTTACTCAGCTCTTTCTTACCTCATGCAAATTTAGCTAAGTATGGGAAAACACTATCAAACTGTCTAGGATCCCAACTTTGCACATCCATATATTTTGACGTGATTTAGTGCATGATCTAAAATTTATAAAAAAACTAAGTACTAATATGATCACAACCATATGACCAACTCCACATGTGGTAATGGTGATGTCATCAAATTTCCTACTCAATTTTTTTGCCACTAGACCCAAAATGTCTAGATGACAACAATGATCAACCAGATGAAATCTACTCATGCATGTAAGAAATCAAAGCATAGAAAACATATTAAGGACATATTTCACACTATTAATACTCCATAATCATCCTTAAACATCTCTAACCATGCCAAAACTAAAGATTAACCAAGCCTCCTTTAAGCATACTATGACAAACACATTGCACACTTTGTCATTGTCACTTAGACTATCAAGGATCATCCACTCACCTAGACACCTTCATGACATAATCATGACATAATTGATAACTCTTTAATACTTGACATATAATAGCTTCTCATCAACTATGTTTTTCCTTGTGTTTATTTCCCTTTTATGTTTGTCATCCAATTTATGTTTGTTTTAACCCCCACATTACACATAAATTGTCTCCTTATCTCATGACTCATTCCATTTCATGAATTATTATTATTTATTATGTAAATTGAAAGTTTATAATTGATTTTTGTGCATCTCACTTGTACATCATCAAACTTATACCATCTATTATATGTTTTCCTTATGCACTTACATGGGGGTCAACACTTTCCCAACATGGTGATGACATTATGCATGTTGAATTGGTAGATTCCATATTATTTCCATATGTAACAATTCCCAATAAAATCATCATGAAACACTAAATGTGAAACATCACACAATACCTCATATTTGAATAACTTGATTACACATGAAAGAAGACATTATTAATGAACATGGATATTTATGCCTTAGTTCAACCATCTGATGAAGTAAGGTTATAGGTGAGGTATTGTTTTTAGATTCATACTTCATATATTTTATGTGGATATCATATTTTTATCACTCTCACTATCCATGATGAAGTAAAAATATTTCCTTTGAAATCACATTTGTGAATGAAAGAGACATTTTGCTTCATTAAATACTGGTGGTATAACCTATGTTGTACCATCAATGGAATAAAGGAAAGAATCCATAATTTTATTACCCATTTTGGTGGGATGAAAAAAGTGTTCATCCTCATTATATGGTTATATCTAATTGGATTCACATGACTTAGTAAAAAAATACCCTTTTATAATGACATTTATCTCTAAATCAGGTCGCACTATGATGTATCTCACACCATTTTATGGTACCCTTCTTTGTGTGTTTATCTTTTGGGTTTCTCTAGTAACATTCATTTTTTTTCTATTATGGGGCTTCTCTGGTCTACTTCTTACTTTCATAATAAAAATTTTCTTTATAATGTGATTATGCCTTCTTTCCTACAACAAATTTTCCTTTATGTTTGAACTTTTCCTTAAAATTTACTACATATTGATGGATTTCTCCCATCCTTTCAATGGTTAGGAATCCCGTCTTAATTTGGATGTATATATGCAAGTTGATTTTGTGTTTGAGTAATTTATGCTTTCCAAAATCACTTATGTTGATTTTTGTTGATAGATAATGGAATATATATGTGTAGTATCTCATGTATTGATCCTAAATTTATCACAATAATTTCCATTACATGTACTTATCCTCATAGGAATCTTCTAGATAATAATAATTTGTAATATCATTAAAAAAGTCAATCCAAAAGGGATCAATGATGACCATACATTCATCCTCTATATCTTCCTTATATTTCTCAAGGTAAGCTTACCACCATTCTTGGACTTGGGGTTTTTATTTTACTAGAGAAAACATTATTTTCTCTAAACTTAATAAATAGTCTAAAAAATAATATTACTCATAATTTATGATCTAATTTTCAATAACATCCACTTTTATTTTACCTTCAAACATTGGGATATAAAAACTTACTTATGTTGTGAAGGGTGTTGACCTTTGGAAGGGCCTCATTTCTAGAGTTACTAGCATTCTTATCCAGTATTTATTTGAGAATTTGTATGAATCAAGTTATCATTTCAATGCCTTTATTTTCTAAATCATCTTTGAACATTACCTTTGTTGGGTTTGATAAAAAAAACCCCTCTTTATACATCCATTTATGTATCTTTCATCTATTAGGAAGATATTGAGATGGATATATTATCTCCAAGCCACAATTTTGATAGCCTAACCTCATTTGATGTTACATGAAGGATATAACTTACTCTATCACCATGGATATAGATTTAGGATTTCATTTGGGGTAAAATACACCAACTAATAGGAATTAGTTTGTTATGATAAATCAATTTTTTTTTATTGAATTGATAAAGATTTATAAGAGTATAAAACATAGCTTTATTGCAAGATAATAAGAGGTTTTATAAAAATAAATAAATATTTATGGAAGAGATGTCTATTATTCACTATACATTACAACAGGGTGGACCCTTGTCTTATACTAAACAAAAATAATAATAGAAAATTGATTTAATGCTAAACAAATATTATACTAGTAAACTATTTTAAAGCTTAATACATATAATACTAGTAAACTTATTTAAAGTTAAAAAAAGCTAATATTAAACAAAGTTAAAAATATCTATGAATCTTAGGAAACATCCGAAGAAGAAAAAATCCACTAAAATACAAAATCATAAAAATAGCCATCTAGAGTGGGCCACATTACCAAGGTCATAGTAGTTATGGGTATGCTCTGATTCTAGAATAGTTTACTTTCAAGAAATATTGGATCATGATCTATAAGTGTCATATTTGTCATGATCTTGGATCCTTGCATATAATATTGATCAAATCTATGTATGTAGCAATGAAATCATAGATAAATTGTAAAAGAGGAAGAAGCTTGTCTTCACATGGCAATATTACAAAATATGACATGCTTGCATAATATTACATTAACATGTCTTCTTGTCTTACCTTCCAAAAAGGAAAATTGGGGTACATATAGGGAAAATTAGGGAAACATGAGGAAGCCTCTAATTTTCCTAATTAGATAATTACATTAAAATATAATTAGCCTATGTGACCCTTTTATAACTAACCTAAGGAAGCTTCATTGACATATAATGGCCATAAGGCCATGTAGGAAAAACCCAATGAGAAACATCACTACACCAACACTCCCCCCTTAATCATAGATTAGGTGAGATGAGAATTGGGTCCCAACATTGAAATCCTAATGAAGTACCCAAGTACATAGTGAAGAACCTCCATAGGAAGAAGAAGAAGGTGGAGCAGTCCTAACCCCAATGAGTTGTTGAAAATTAAAAAATTTACTCTCTATGAAGGGCTTGGTTATAATATCTTCAATCTAATCTAATGTTGGGTAGTACTAAAGATCAATGACTTTATTCTTGATAATATCCTAATGAAGTGTATGTGAATCTCTATGTGTTTGGTCCTTTGATGGAGAACTAGATTCCTACAAATCTAGATCATGATTTGGTTGTCACAGTAGATGATTGTTGGCTTATGAAACTAGATACCAAACTTAGTGAGAATCCTTTGAATCTAGATAGCCTTAGTGGTGGTATTGATATCCCTTCTATATTCTACCTCTGTAGATGATAAAGTAACTGCATGTTGCTTCTTGCTTGACCAACTTATTAGACCCAAACCAAGTGAGAAACTATAGCCTAAAGTGGACTTTCAACTCTAAATATCTCTATCCCAATCTAAATCTATGTATCCAATCAAATCAACCTCTATTCCTACTCTATAATGTATCCTGTAGTTGTGCAAACCCTGAATGTAGTATAGAATCTACTTAGCTACTTTTTAATGAAATTCATGTGACTCTTGCATAAATTAGGAGACCATGCCAACTACATAGGATATCTTAGGTCTAGTATGTGTGAGATAGATAAGACTACCCATAAGTTATTGATATGGAGTTACATTAACCAATAGTGTAGGACAATCAGCCTTAAGCTTCACACCAGACAAAAAGGGAGTAGGAGCTAGTTTACAATCAACCATGTTAAACTTCATAAGAAAATCAAGAGAATACTTGGATTGTGATAAACTTATCTTAAAATTTGACTGAATGATTTCAATCTTGAGAAATTAATACAGCAATCCCATGTCTGTCATTGAAAATATGTCTGAAAGTATAATTTTCACTACTAAGATGGATGATCATGAGCTCCCTATAATCAATAATTCATTCACAAAAATAAATAGGATCAATAGAGAATCATCCTGCTACAAAATGTAGACATTCAGATCTAAGTGGCATCTGGTGAACCCGACTATGAGGAGAAAGGAGTCCATCTTGGCATACCATTCCTAAGGGGTTTGCTTGAGTTTGTAGATAGATTTCTTGGGTCTATAGACCAAGGAGGAATCTTCCACAAATCCTTGTGGTTGTACCATGTAAATATATTCTTTGAGGTCACCATGTAGAAAAACACTCTTGACATCCATTTGGTGAACATCCCACTGATGTGCAACTATGATGGCTAGAGTGAGTCTAATAGATGTCATTTTGGTGACAAAAGCAAATATCTCAGTGTAGTCTATGCTAGGCACCTAAGAAAACCCCTTTTCAACTAGATGAGCTTTATACTTATCAAAAAACCCATATACACCATACTTATTCTGATAAACCCATTTCTAACGAATCAATTTTCTTCCTTTAGGAAGAGGGACCAAGTCTCATGCTATGTTCTTGATTATGGAACTATACTCCTCCTACATAGTAGAATCCCATTTTAGAATGCTAGATTATTCATGAAAGGTTTAAAAATCTAAGGTAACGGCTAGGTAGGAATGTGAAGTCCCCTAAAATTATGAACATGTCTACCTTATATTTGATGTATTACTAACTCATTTCCTAGCACTTTGAAGTGTCTATCTAGCCCAAATGAGACCAAAATTGTATGAGATTGGAGAATTAGGAGGTGAGTCATCATCATTTTTAGTGTGAGTGTGAGATGGAGGAGGAGAATCCTCATCACTAATCTCATCACTTAAACTTGAAGAAGAAGAAGAAGAAGAGTCATCCTGATCATTAGGAGGATTTTGAGGTGGATCCAAGTCACTGTCTGAGGTAGAATCAATGTCTAATAAGAATTTTGAAGAGTTTGGAGTGCTAATAGTGAGTTCAAGTGGGCCCTCATGAAACCTGACACTCCTTTATATGAATAACTCATGATGTAGGAGATGATATCCCTTAGTATCCTATGCATACCAAATAAAGATACAAGACTGACTCTAAGGGTCCCTTGTCTTGCATTTATTATTGGGAATACAAGCCATTGTTGGTGATCCAAACACTTGAAAGTGATCCACTATAGGATTGTGACCATCCCAAGCTTCAAAATTAGTGATTCCTTTTAAGAATTTTTGTGTAACATGGTTTTGAATGTATCATACATAGTTAATTTCTTCAACCCAAAACTAAGGAGCAAGAGACTTTTATTATAGCATGTAGTTAGCCATTTCTTTCAAGGAATGGGTTCTTATATTTAGCCACGCCATTCTACTAAGGACTGTATGGAACTATGTGTTGAAACTAAATCCATTTTGATATGTAAAAATACTCAAACCTATTGTTGACATACTCCCCACCATTATCAATCCTTAAGATTTTGATGGAATAATTTGACTGCTTCTCCATAAGTGACCTGAAGTCCTTGAAGTGATTAAAGACCTCAGACTTATTTTTCATGAAAAACACCTAGGTGTACCTTGAAAATTCATCAATTAATGTGAGCATATATTTGGTCCTATTAAATGAAGGTTTTGTAAATGGACCTATTATGTCACTAGGGATAATTTCTATTTTTTGTTTGGCTCTCCTTGCTTTGCCCTTGTCATATATTCTAGATGTTTGCCAATAATGCAACCACTACATAGACAATCTAAGAATTTGACTTTAAGAAACCCTGAAACCATGTCCTAATGACTAAGTTGCTCTAGGTAAAAATAGTTTAAATGGATAAACCATTCATGTCATAGTTTGCTCACTCCACCTGCATGAGTAAATAGTATAGCTAAGGGCTGATCTAGGGTAAATTGTGAGAAGGTATACAACCTAAAATGATGATTGGATTTCTCATAAGACACTATAGTGTCACTATATATCTCCTTGATAACCACTGAATTAGGTGTGAAATCAATTCACTTCCTTGGACTTATGTGAGTGATTCGGTACATCGACAGAATATTGGTGGATAGTGAAGGAACACAAAAAACATCATTGAATGTCCTATCACTTTCTTCAACTAATACTTTATCACTAAATTCTATTGAAGTTTCATCACCCATGAGAATTGAAGGCATATAACATGGCTCTATTTATAAAAATAGATCCTCTGAGGAGTCCATGTGAGAGGAAGCACCCAAGTCAATAACCCAAGTTGAATGCTGAGAAGCTACTACAACAAGTGCCTTGACCTTGTTTTTATCCTTTTTTTTAACTTTAGCCTTTGTAGAATCTTGTGCAGATGTGTTTTGAGTTGAGGATTTAGGAACACTGATGTTATTATTCTCAATCATCTCAGTCAAAGTGTCAATCTTCTTCTTCATGCAATGAGATTCATCATGCCCAAGTTTCTTTCAAAAGTTGCATTTGAGTTTATCCTTATTAGGTTTTCCACTTGAGGATGACTCATTTGATTATGCCTTAGACTTAGCATCTAATTTTTTATTCTTCTTGTGCTCATGATCTAGTTTAGACTCTTTCATCTCCTATTTTCCACTACTAGAAGGCTTTTTCTTAACTTAATTGACAATCAAGGCACATGATTTTGAAGACTTTAGTACACCCATTTGAACCAACTTATCTTTCTCTTAAGTCATATTGGTAATAAACTCATTGAATGATGGAATTTTCTAAGTGGATATAAGTGCACATTTGGTAGCATGAAATGTAGAGATAAAAACTAAATAGTCATGACCCAGTTTTGCAAGCATGGATAGAATCAACTAGTCATCTATTTTCTCAATGCTACAATGTTTTAACTATAGTCTTAGTGATTTAAAATTTGTAAAGAAGTCTTTTAGGGTGTCATAGTTAGTTGGGCTCAATTTAATGAGATCATTCTCTATCTCATAACCCCTCATGATGTCCTACACTCCAAAAATCTTGTCTAGGATAGTCTAGTCTTCATTGGGAGTTTTTACAAATTTAACATGAAGTAGGAGGTTAAGAGAAATTGATAAGCATAAGAACCCATGGGCCTCATATATTTATTATACCACTTAACCTTTTATGCATTTGTAGATAGCTCAGTTTCCTCACCCATAGTGATTTGATAAAGTCCTTTACCTCTCAAGGTGAGCTACATTTTAGACTTCCAATCGAGATAGTTAAATGGTGTGAGTGGTTCAATGTTTAGATATATTAGTGAAGATTAGATTGAGAAAATTTATAAAATTGAAATAAAATCAAATAATAGATTGAAAATAGTACAAATAGCCCCTTGAACTATCAACAAGACTCCCTTAAGTTACAATGCAACACATGCTCAATATTAGATATTAAGCACTACCAAGAATGTGTCTATGAGCAATTTGTATGAGAAAGTATGAGAGAGACATCGGGCAAGTCAATAATGATTCTAAAAAGGTATAGTGAGTTTTAAGCCATTATACCATGAAAAAATGTATGTTATAAAAATCCTAAAATAATATCACTAATGCATAGAGATTTTAAAAAAATCACTTTCAAAAAAAATAGCACCTAAAATGGAGCTACGGATTGAAAGTTGTGACACTTACAAGTTCTCACTCCCACATATTCCTAGACCCTTTCCAAACTTGTGATATTTTACCAAAAAAGATAGAAATGACAAAAAAAAAAGTAAAGGTACCCCACAAACTTGAGTAGTAATGACCCTTCAAAAGTTTGGGGTAGTCTTGGAAGTGTAATTTGGACTTTCTAGACTGCTTTGCTTCTAAAGTCAAATAATAATGACCCTTTTAAAACTTGAGTTGGTATTCAAAGAGTAATTTGGGTTTCTTAGATAGCTTTGCTCAAACTTCTCAAATGATTTTACTTTTGACACCAAATAGTAATGACCCTTATAAAACCCAAGTTAGTCTTTGAAGAGTAATCCAAGTTTCTCTGATAGCTTTACTCAGACTTCTCAAACTACTTTACTTTTAATGCTGATAAGTAATGACCCTTCTAAAACTTGAGTTGATCTTGGAAGATTAATATAAGTTTGTCAAATAGTTTTACTTGGACTTCTCAAACTACTTTACTAGATAGAAGAGGTAGTAATGACCCTTTAAAAACTTGAGTAAGCAATAGACCCCCAAAAGTTTGAGTTGGTCTTTTGTAGTGTACACCAGAGTTTCAAACCTACTTTGTTGGATAAGTAATTGTCCTTTCAAAACCTGACTAGAGGTACCATGCAACTCTGAGTTGGTCTTCCCAATCTAATTTAAGTTTTTGAGACTGCTTTATTTAACTTCACCAATTTTCTAGTAAAGCAACTACACAAGTCCAAATTGGTCTACCGGAAAGTAAGCAGACTTGTCAAACAACTTAATTTAGAAAAGTGAAGTTACTCACCACTAGAAGGTTTGAGTTGGTCTTTTGACTAAGTAATGGCCCTCTAAAAGTCTAGATTGGTTAGCAGACTCTCCAATGCATGAAACTTGAATTAGATCAATTATTGATTTGAAGTAATGACTACCTGTAGATCTGAGTATCATAGAGGTTTGATGACACATAAATTGAGGAAAGCCAAAAATATCTAAAATACTTTAGTAATGGAAATTTTTTAAGAGATCCATTTGAGATTTTGACCTAATGAAGGAAACCTAGAAGGTTTTTTTGCACAACATAGAAAGTATGAATTTTTGTAGAAAACAAAAATGGGGCATTGGGATGCC
This sequence comes from Torreya grandis, assembly GCA_037957365.1. Taxonomy (NCBI): domain Eukaryota; kingdom Viridiplantae; phylum Streptophyta; class Pinopsida; order Cupressales; family Taxaceae; genus Torreya; species Torreya grandis. The sequence continues at coordinate 654,131 of JARHVA010005186.1, read as the reverse complement.
AAAAAGAGATGAAAATTTTGACTATTCTAGAACTAAGTCATGTTTACAGTAGATCTAAGGGTTTTGGCACCTTCTAAAACCAATGGCATAATTGATTTTGAGATCTGAAGCTCTAGTAGAAAGTTTTATATGAATTCTCCAAGGAATACCACTAAACCCTTTTTTTAACTAAAATAGTGAATGTAGCAAGATTTCACCACAAGGATTGTTGCAATACTAGAAAAAATGGCTCTGATACCATGTCATACTGACCATGATCTTGGATCCTTGCATATAAGATTGAGAAAATCTATGTATATAGTAATGAAATCATAGATAAATTGCAAAAGAGGAAGAATCTTGTCTTCACATGACTATATTGTAAAATATGACCTGATTACATAAAATTTTATTAACCTATCTTCTTGTCTTACCTTCCAAAAAGGAAAAGTGGGGAACATATAGGGAAAATTAGGGAAATATGAGGAAGCCTCTAATTTTCTTAATTAGATAATTACATTAAAATATAATTAGCCTATGTGACCCTTTTATAACTAACCTAAGAAAGCTTAATTGACATAGAATGGCCATAATGATGTGTAGGCAAAACCCAATGGGAAAAATCACTACACCAACAATAATTTAACACAAATTTAGATATGTGGTGAGGATTTTTCAAGATCCAAAAATTTTCCATGAGCCTCTAAAATTTCCATTTACAATGTGCTAATATTTTTTAGAAAATTATAATTTTTATAAAAATAAACCATTACTCTTACATATTAGTCCCATGTCATTATCAAGATCATATTACTGAGATAAAAGTTATAAATACCTAAATAAACTAAGACACTTGTATATTTATATAATTCTTGAGATTAAATATTAGGACACTAGTGTAAAAACTGACATCAAAGTGCTGAAAAAATAGACAAGATGGAACTACAAACTCTTATGGGACCCTATTAGGTGAAAATACCCAAATCCCATAGAAACATATAGTGTACATTTTTTTGTAGGACCATCATAAATATGGGTAAAGAGAGGTGAAAGAGAGAGAATAAGGGATGAAGGATTAAAGGAGGGGACATAATAGAAAATGACTTAAAATACACTAATAACACCTAATTTCTTACTAATAGCTAAAAAATACATAGGTACCCTATAAAAATTAAATTTTACAACTTATATATGCCTAGGGGCCATTTTTAGGTGTCTAAATTTTTTACCTCAAAGAATAAATTAAGGAAAGCCATGTATATAAATTATTTAGTCGATTAGCCTATGAGCCTAGTAATAACTAGTATTTATCCACATAAGACCTCATATATGTTTATGTTTTAACTGCTTTTAGAGTTTTACAAGATAATACCCAAGAAATTAAAGTTATTTGAAAGGAATGAAAATATTTATATTTACATTAAAATATATTAAATAATATAGATTTACCTAATTTAGCTATGTAATAAATACAGTAAGTAAAAAGCAACTAGGGCATATAAAGAGTGTATCTTATTTATTACTCTATTTTGGATTGTGGTAGTGGTCAAGAGTCCTCATAGGGATACAATAGAGATATGAACTTTGTTTTTTCTATATTATAATATTTTTTAACTTTTATATAATAACCTTGACACTTATGTTTGCATATGATGCTAGTGTCTAATGAGAAATATACATAAGAGTGACCTCAAATTTGGACCAGACCTACACTACCCCCTGTGTAATATTTATATGCTTCAACTTATGTTCACTTGTGTATTAGATTTAGATAATAAAAAAACCCTAGTTTTTTTGCTTGTAACTTGCTAAAAAAGGGTTAATAATATGAGTTGAGCTAGCCCTAACAACCCTATTATTGCTAAGTGTTAGCTACATAGCCAATAATCATAAGATGGCCCTAAACTTGCATGTATTTATACCTCTTATACATGTGTGTAGAATTGTAATAGTATGACTATATGTTCTTTATCCTAGTAAATCATGGTACAAGTGATGAAATAGTATATTTGACCTTTTAAATTCTTTAGATATTTAATTTAGTGTTGTAGTGTAATTTAATAAATTGAAATAAATAATACTTTTGTATTAGAGAGTTTCCTTATCAAATTGGAAGGTGTATTAATTAGACCATTGACTTTGTATCTATAAAAACTTTTTGACTTTGAATTAGAACCTACTGACATGTAAAAAGTGGACCATAAGATGGGTAAAGAGTGATAACAAAATGGTCACAAAGTGAAAGATACAAAAAAAGATGATTTTTTTTCAATTAACACAATAACAAAAAATTAGTTACATTACAAAAAATTAGTTTTAGATTCATCTACTACACATGGGTAGTAAATTATGTATTCATATCCTACTTGAGTTCTTGAACCAACTACATATGAGGGTCAAAAAGTGCTAACAAAATGGTCACAAATTAAAAGATACAAAAAAATATGAAAAAAATTCAATTAACACAACAAACAATTTTAGTTACATTACAAAAATTTAGTTTTAGATTCATCTACTACACATGGGTAGTAAATTATGTAGTCATATCCCACTTGAGTTATTGGCCCACCTATATAAGAACTTTTTGACTTTGAATTAGAACCCAGTGACATGCAAAAATTTGACCATAAGATGTTTAAAGAGTTCTAATAAAATGATCACAAAGTGAAAGATACAAAAAAAGATGAAAAAAATTCAATTAACATAACAAAAAAATTTAGATACATTACAAAAATTTAATTTTAGATTCATCTACTACACATGGGTACTAAATTATGTAGTCATATCCTAATTGACCATAATATGGTTAAAGAGTGCTAACAAAATGGTCACAAAGTGAAAGATACAAAAAAAGATTTAAAATTTTTCAATTAACACAACAAAAAAATTTAGTTACATTACAAAAATTTAGTTTTAGATTCATCTACTACACATGGGTAATAAATTATGCAAAAAATTGATCATAATATGGTCAAAGAGTGCTAACAAAATGGTCACAAAGCGAAAGATACAAAAAAGTTGAAATTTTTTCAATTAACACAACAAAAAAAATTAGTTACATTACAAAAATTTAGTTTTAGATTTATATACTACACATGGGTAGTAAATTATGTATTCATATCCTACTTGAGTTCTTGAACCACCTATATAAGAACTTTTTGACTTTGAATTATAACCTAGTGACATGCAAAAATTTTACCATAAGATGGTTAAAGAGTGCTAACAAAATGGTCACAAAGTGAAAGATATAAAAAAAGATGAAAACAAATCAGTTAACATAACAAAAAAAATTAGTTACATTACAAAAAATTAGTTTTAGATTTATCTATTATTCATGGGTAGTAAATTATGCATTCATATCCTACTTGAGTTCTTAAACCACATACATATGAGGGTTGGACAAGCCATCAGTCTAATACAAGTTATACATATATTATGATCCACCGAGTAATGGTGAGAAGTGATGGAGTCATAGCCTACTTGAGTTCTTTAGCCACCCACACATGATGATTGAGTAATCCATTATCTCAATCTAATTTATTCATTATTTGATCACTATCTACACACACATGATATCACCATGTTATAACATTAGTTCATATACCAATGAGGTGTATTCATTCCTTTCTTTATCTCATCTATTTACTCAATTTTTTCTTTAATTTTGATGTTTCTTAATTATGGATTGATTCCTTCATATTTTATTTTTATTACATGTCATTGATCATGCTTTATAGACTCAAACCCAGATTCATGAGCTTCACCTCTTAGGTAAGTCTAAGTATATTTCTTTTCCTTTATCCTAGTAATTTCACTTTGATGCATTTATATAATAAAAGGGGACTAAATATAGTCATATAAAATTATATTTTAGTGTAATGAGTGTCACTTGAGACCACCCTATCCTTATCTTATCCATAGACCTATCTTAGGACCTCTCTTGATCATTTTATATCTTTTGTGTGAGTCTAACCCATTCACATATATACCAAAAGAAGTATTAAGCCACCCTATAATAAATTTTTGAATTTGAGTTAGAAACTAGTGACGTGCAAAAAGTTGACCATAAGATGGTCAAAGAATGCTAAAAAAATGGTCACAAAGTGAAAGATACAAAAAAAGATGAAAAAAAATCAATTAACACAATAAAAAAATTTAGTTACATTACAAAAATTTAGTTTTAGATTCATCTAATACACATGGGTACTAAATTATGCAGTCATATCCTACTTGAGTTCTTAAGCCACCTACATATGAGGATCAAAGAGTGTTAAAAAAATAGTCACAAAGTGAAAGATACAACAAAAGATGAAAAAAATTAAATTGACACAACAACAAAATTTAGTTACATTACAAAATTTTAGTTTTAGATTCATCTAATACACATGGGTAGTAAATTATGTAGTCATATCTGACTTGAGTTCTTAAACCACCTATATAAGAACTTTTTGACTTTGGATTAGAACCTAGTGACATGCAAAAATTTTACCATAAGATGGTCAAAGAGTGCTAACAAAATGGTCACAAAGTAAAAGATACAAAAAAATATTAAAACATTTCAATTAACACAATGTAAAATTTAAATTACATTACTAAAACTTAATTTTAGATTCATCTACTACATATGGGTAGTAAATTATGCAGTCATATCCTACTTGATTTCTTGAACCACCTACATAGGAGGGTTGGACAAGCCATCAGTCCAATACAAGTTATTCAAATATTATGATCCACTAAGGGTGGGAAGTGATGGAGTCATAGCCTACTTTAGTTTTTTATCCACCCACACATGATGATTGAGTAATCCATTATCTCAATCAAATTTATTCATTATTTGATCACCATCTACTATAACCTTTATATATATAAGAACTTTTGACTTTGAATTAGAACCTAGTGACATGCAAAAAGTTGACCATAAGATGGTCAAAGAGTGCTAAAAAAATGGTCACAAAGTGAAAGATACAAAAAAAGATAACAAGATAAGTCTAGATAATTATGTCAAGGCTAGACACTAATGTCAATGCTAATGCCCAAGATATATGCAAGTGTCTATCGGATAAAAAATATAAAAAATAAGCAAAAAATTAGGGGTCTCTGGTATACACTTAATGAATATAAACAAACATATCACACAAGACCAAGGGGATATTAAATCAAGTGAGTAATGAAATTATTTATATGATTCACAACAATAGAATTATATATCAAAGAATTAAGAATAGAATAAGTAGATCCACATAAATAATTGGTAACAGAGTATAATACTTAAATATTATGACTACACCACTTTAATGGGACAACCTCCACAATAATGCAATAAGAACATAATTCACAATATGATGATAAAATACTAACCACTACCTCCTATATATACTCTACTTACCTATGGTTATTCTATAGGCTGACCATACTAAGAAATTGAGAAATGCAACAAGATAATATGAATTTATGTAAGCCAAAATTTGACCACACATATCCTTAGATGCACTATGGGTTTAGGTTGTATAATTCCCCTCCCCTTCAAAATAGTGTTATCTTTAGCATTGAATCAAATATGGATGTTATTGTATGAACACTACATCCTCCCATGTTTCATCATTAACATGCAGGTTCTTCCATTTAATCAAAGACTCCTTAATTGATATGGTCTGTATTTACCTAGTGTGTATGTGAAGGATCTATTCAAGCTCCAGAATGACTCAACCTTCTTCATCTAATTTAGATAACTTATTCTAAGTGTAAAATCTATGTCCAATTACCTTCTTCAAGAAAGATAAATGGAATACCTTATATATGTGAGTGGATAGAGGTATTTTAACATTTTAGGGTTTAGCAATGTAAATCTTATGTTTAATTAAAGGGCTGAGTAGTCTAAATCAGTGAAATAATATGCATAAAATAAACATGATTTTTATAGATTTTGACTATCTTTGACTTTCTAAAAATAGTAATAAATATGTGCAAATAAAGACTTATCTAGAATACATTTGATATGTAGGATCTGAGTGATAGAAATTGAGATTAGAAAGGTCTGAGTGGTGTCAACTAGATCCCTATTTCATAACCCCTCTTGGATAGTATCACCACACTTGTAAAGTAAAACCATGTGGCTCTAGTGTCTTAAAAATGGCATTAATATCCTTTATGTAGGATTCCTCCAAAATTCTAGGTGTACTTGTGACTATGTTATGGGTTATGTTCCCACATGCATGAAGTTTGAAACTCTGAATTATGCATGTAATAGATAGTTTATGATATATACCCTAGTCCTCCTTGTAATTAAGATATGAGATAAAAAGTGTGTTCATTAGTAGGATAGGCTAGACATCCTCAACACCTCACTATGAATATAGTTGCCTACATACCAATATTCTGAGGAGGGATCAATCTTGATGTAGTTCTCCCTACCTAATTGATGGTGTAAGTGTAAGTGATGATAGAATGATATTTTTATTGGAAATATGGAAAATATGAGCTTAAGGTAGTTGTATATTTTAGTATACATAAGTAGTTTATAATAGGGATTAATAACATTGATTTTCCTCAACTTGTTTCATGTGTGAATAGGTATTTTGTATCTAATTTCCATCTAGTAGATAGAGGTATAAAATTAATCTATTTATAGTGTTTTGTATATTATGAATACAATAAAATATTATTAGTCCAACCTTAGGAGTGTTTTACTTTTGAAAATATATTCATTCAGGAAAGATAGGGTAAAAGCCATTAGCTCCATTTTTGGGACTCTAGTGCCATATTGATCTAGTGTCCTTAAGGTGGTGCTAATGTCCATATGGTAAGTTTTTAGGTAAAAAGGGCAAAGATCTAGAAATTAGAGTCTAAGAATACATTTAAGCTGACTTAGTATGCTTATGGTATGCACAAAGGATAGAAAAGTGTGATAATAGGCTCTAGGATAGGTATAGGGCTAAGCTAGGAAAAGGTTATCTCAAGTAGCACTCTTACCATTAAAATACCACTTTTAGATTATTACATTTTACCCCCCCCCCCTTATGTTAGAAATGTAGTAAAGTGAAATGACTAGTATAAAGGAAAAATAAGTGTACCTAGACTTACCTAGGAAGTGAAGCCCATGAAGCTGAGTCTAAGTATGTGAAACTAGGTCTATGTATGTGAAGGAGGATCTAAATCATGACCTATAAATTAAAAATGAATAAATCAGTCATTACTTAAGATATATCAAAATCAAGACTATGTTGATTAAAGAAGTAACTGAGTAAAATTATTTAAAGAGATGGAAAAGAGGAAAGGAATTAATACACCTTGTGGAGTACATGAACCAATGCATGAACCTGGTGATAACCTATGTGTTTTCATGCATATAGTGATCAAATCATTGAATATATTAGAATAATTTGATATATTTCTCAATCCTCATGTTTTTATGGCTTTGAATCCATCATTTTTCACCCCTGCTTGGTAGATCATGACCTATGAATAACTTGGATTGGACTGAAAGGTGTCCAACCCTTTCATGTAGGTGGCTCAAAAACTCAAGTAGGTTATGAATCCATCATTACCCACCCATGTGTATTAGATTAATCTAAAACTAAATTAATTAAATTGATATAAATATCAAACTAAGTATATCTAACTATTTATGTCAGTTCCATGACCAATCAAGTACATTAGGTGACTCTAGGCCACTTGGGAATGTCAATTTATATAGATGAAGGCATGAAACTAGTGATAACTTGGAATATGATGTTGAGTGTATATATCATAGAGAATGACATGTATTTTATCATTCCATATAATCAACCTATGTGTAATTTCACATATGGAAGTGTTCCACATACATGCCCCTAATCTGATTTTTGATTATACTAATTCTGGACTGAGTTATAATAATTGTTTCTGAGTATATGAACTAAATATGGGAATGATCATGCCACCCATGATTCCCCCAATATAATTAAATGAAATGAATCTAAGTTTAACTACTATAAATCTAAGAAAAATTTGAGCATAATAGTCAAGCATGTAGTTATATCTATGTAAACCTATATTATACCTGGTGTACTATTCTAGCCAATCTAAATTGTCCTAAAACTAGGGATATGGGATATTTGTGCCATATATTGGATAGTAGTACCATGTGGCATTATTTTCCCTATTTGGGTGATAATTTATGTTTTTTTATAAATTCTATACCATTATACTAATTTTTGATTCGTTATTTTTCCTCTATGTTTCCCTGTGTCTAATTTCCTAAAATTGATCTTGTGTGTTGAAAACATTTTATGAGTACAATGTAGGAGTATAATATCTTTGACAAACCCATATTAATTCCCCCTATTTTGAGTTAGTTTTTGAACCTATGAAATAATTTTCCTCAAAATAAAAATATCTATAAAATATGTGTTATTTGGAGCATATATGATAACTACATGATAATCCAATCTAATGTGTAAATATAACATCAAAATGTAAGATAGTCTAAACAAAAGTATGTAATGTAAGATGTATTTCATGTCTATCATTTCACAAGGGTGTCAAGATAGATGTAATAAATGTATATAACATCAAATTTGATTATAACTCAATAGCAACATAGGGCTATGGGTCATGATGCCCATCACGACACCCAAGTGCAAAGGGTATATGCATGAGGTCCCTCATGGCATCAATAAATAGTGTGTGCAACAAGTAAATACAAGTCTCATGGCCATGATTCATATAATAAAGCATACCTACAAAACACATGAGGCATGAAAAGTAGGCCAAGGGGCTACAATACAAGGGACATGGGCACATGTCACTAAATCTAAGAAAAGAAGACATTGTTGGCATGTTGTTTTCATTGATGTCAAAATTGTGAATCACATAAAGGAATAATGGTCATTGATGTCAAAGGTCTATTTGTTCAATTTTTTTAGCATATTATTGGCATAAAGAGAGTGTTGGTCAATGAGTGAGTATTTTGGATATGATTATCTTATTGAGAGTGTGTTCCTAGTTGGTAATATGTGATGAGACAAGGTGTATTGAGAGAATGTTATCAGTGAAGGATGTTGTAATGAGAGAATTTGAAGATAAGATATAATTTGAAGGTAAATAATGCATTATGATTTCATGAAAGTATATTTTATTGATGTCATGGTTGATTTCAAAGGTGTATCATGTCAAGATTGACTATGTGTGATATCAAAAAGCATCTTGTGATGGTTGATGTCAAAGGTAACTAAAGACATATGGTAGTATGAGATATGTTAATGTACATGAAAGAGTAGGTGAATGAGAAAGAAGAGTGGCATCAGAATAAAATAAGAGTGTGGTCATGATAATTTTCATTAGTAAGGTCATTCATGAAAGATAAAATGTTACATGAATGTTGTCATGAATATTGTGAGCATGAAAGGTACAGATCATGAAAGAGCATTTGAAGACTGTTAGGAACCCCTTATCCAACAGAAGCACAATTGATTACTTTCTTATAAGCAATTAAACATGGAATTATACCAAAATGATTAAGTAACTAGAAACTTGAGACAACAAATAATTTGAGAGACAATACACACTCTTGTATTAAATATTACTAGAAGAAAATACAATAAGGAAGATGCCACTTCTTCCTCCACCTCAAATGCTTGCCACACCTCACGACCTTCTTCCCTCTCTCTCTTGCTCAACCAAAACCAACTCAAACAACCTGAGTTGTTATCCCCTCCTTGAATGCTTTAGTTGATCTCCTTGACCTTACTTGCTTGTAGATCTCCTTGACCTTGCTTCAATGCTTCAATGCTTTACTTGCCTTCTTGATGATTACAATACATGCCTCATGGGTCTTTAAATAGAATCCCATGCATACAAAAATAGAACTCTAATTAAAATAATTAGACACGTAGATCGAGACTATAATTAGCCTCTTAACATGTAAACACTCAGTTTAACTAACTGTTCATGCAATGAACAGTTCTGGAACACACAGGCGACTGACATCGGTCCCTGCTTGCCTGGTGCTGCCGACGTCGGCTGACTTCCTGCCATCGCTGGTTGCCTTCTGCACTAATAATGACCGACGTCGGTCATGCTGCCGATGTCGGTGCTTATGGAACTCAGCAACCTCTCCATGTCTGCAACAGTTGAAGCTTTTAGCTCCACACTCTAACAAAGACAAATAATGTCTTCATAGGAACCATAGTGTATGAAGAGGTATGTACAAGTCACTGATGTCATTATATAAAGAGATATGTGTAGAGGAATGTATGTGCATAGTATGGCATAGTCATGACATGAAGAGTTTCAAAGTGAGCCATGTGAAGGAAGCTTGGTCATGTGGTTTTAGGATTGTATGAGGTTGTGAAAGATTATTGTCATCAAAAAGAGAATGGTAAAATTATATTATTATGTTTTGATGTTTTATGTTTTTTTGAGGTCATGACATGGAAGAAATAGGTCAAGATGTCTAGTGCATTGGAAGCATGAGCCTATTCATATCATGATGAAGGAATGAGTTGGTCTCATGATGAGGTGAGTGAAATCAAGCATGTGAGAGGTTATGAAGGTTTTTTGAGCTTGATAATAAGGTGTGGATGAATTTATACGTGTTTCAAAGTGAGACCTTAAAGGTAGATCCATCAGTCTTAGTTTGTACCTAGATAATTCTTGAGTCCTACCTAGCCTAATGAGGCATGAGGATTAGATTTCAAGGTGGATGTGTGAAGGAGAGCATGGATAGAGGTAATTTAATTTATTTTAGGATTGATAATTAAGTATTAGGTTATGGTTTGTAGGAAAAGGAATGGAAATTGGTTTTGATTTTTATTAATTTTATAGAATGAAGGTATGAAAACTCAAGGACTTTCAGGTGTTTATTGGCATATGTAACCTCTACATGGGAAACTAATTTGTTAAGGAGAGATGGGAAGGGTCCTAGATAATATATTTAGGCATTGGTTTTGTATTTAAGGGTAAATCCTTTATGAATAATTGTTAACACCAAAAACTATGTTAAACCTCCCTAAAACCCTAATAAGGGCCTGATGTGAAAGATATTGTTCAAAACATTGTAGAATGGTCTCAAATCCCTATAAAAACTATTGTAGAATATATTAAAATATCCTTATTACTTCAAAGTGGTGGTGGTTAGTCATATGAAATATAAAATGCATATATTCAAGATTATTTGTCAGGAATTTTTTATACATCTCAAAAGTTGAATTGGTTAAGAAAGTCAAATGAATGGGAGAAGAAGCTAGAGACTCATACTACATGTCCATGATGGTTTCTAAATAAGTTATAGCCTTCAAGATATTACAATTTTTCATTAATGTCAAAATAATAATGAGGTATGGTGATCCATTTTAATATCTTGTGATGCATTGTGAGAAATGATGGAATAAGTGATTGCAGGTTCTAATTAAATGATGATGTCATGAAGTCGTGAGAAGGCTTGAGCATGAGATATCAATAAGGAGCATGATGTATCTATAAGATAATGCATAGAGTCATAATAATATTTATAAGGACATTTTAACATGTATTTGAGGCATTAAAGCATCCATATATGTTTCAAAGTATGACTATAGAGGTAAAGACCTACTTGACTAATATGTAAATAAACTAGTCTTTTACTCTATCTAGTCTAAATAGGGGTCCTAAGATTTTAAAATGACTTATGAAGGATGAAAAATATTGAAATAAAATTTGATAAGGTGTTTGAACATGTTATTAATATTTAAAGTGTATCTATAGTAGTAGGAAGGTCAACTTTGAGGTTTATCTCCTACATAAAAAACCTATTAAGAAGGCACATGCTTGGTGCTTGTTGAGAAGAGTAGTGTGAGACCTATGTGAATAAGTATGGTATATTGTGATCTCTATATGATTTAATTTTTCATAAGTATGAGTATTTGAGTATAATTCAATAATTTTCCAAGTGATTCAATATCTAAGTGTGATTAATAGTTCAAGGTCTAACATGCATAGAGATGTAGTGTGGCCCAATGAGGGGTCAAGTTGAAGTTCCAAGGTAATATATAACATGTGAGAATATAGTGATATTTTATAGGTTTATTCAAAAAAAATTACCAAGTTTCAAGTCTTGAGGAGAAGGAAAATGCATGATATATTGTTTTTGAAGTTTCTCTAGCTCATAGGACAAGGTTTCCAAACATGAGAAGGAATTGTTGATGCTCATTGGTATGTGTAAAATTTTCATGGTGTTTATATTATTTTATTAAATATGTTTAAGGGTCTTGGATTACATCTCCATTAATTATTTTGGCATTTTAAGGGCAATACTATATGAACAATCGCTAACACCAGAATTAGTCTAAAACCCTCTTAATGAGAAAATTGGATAAATATTATTGTAAATTACCAAAAATGGATTATTAATTAAATTTTTATTATTTTATGTGGTATAGTATTCCTCTATAAATCTCTATGTGGTAGTGGTTTATCAAGGTAGAGAGTATAAGTTACATAAAAAAGGCTTGTTTTTAAATAATTTAATGGTATAGGCAGAGTTGACCAAGGCAACACATGAAAGTGGATGAAGGTTGAATTTAAAGACTCATTATTTATGTCCATGTTATTTTCTGGAAAATATACATAATATATATTAATCAATTTGGTCACCCAATTGCACCTATCACTAAACAGGTTAAGAGTGAAAATAGTGAAAAAACTAGTCAGAGTGAAAAAGTGTTTAGGGATGAGTTGCAGATGATTAGGAATGGTTTAAATTGTTTAGGGTATTTTTAAAATACATATAACTGATTTTAAATTTATTTATAATTTTTTATGATGATCATACACAAGAAATCAAGTACTCTGAAAGTGGCATGTTTGTGTGAGTGAAGACAGTGAAAGAGTGAGGTTCAAAGTTTGATCAGTTTATTCTATATTTGTCATTTAAAATCTATATGTTTGTGATTTATAATGTTATAAATATTTATAATGATAAATTTAATTATTTATAATTTATTTTTATTGGTTATACATATGTTGGAAGTCATATTCACCATGACTGGTTCTTAAGGTAGTTTGGCAACTCTATGTATGTAAGTGAGAATGGTAAGTTGAAGGATCTCTACACTTATATAAATCATCCTATGGATATTATGTTATGTTTTAAGAAATAAATGAACTATAAAATGTAATTTTGTGAGTTACTCTAATTTTTTAATATATGGAAGCCAAAATGGCTCATCAAACTATGTAAGGACTGTGAGAGAGTGGCTTGAGAGATTGGTCTATAAGACCAATGATTATCACTAGAGGTTGAGATATAAATATTTAAGGATGATACATAGATAAAATATGAGATATTAATTTTCATGATATTTATTTTAATCACTCTTAAAAGTGTTAAATACAAACTTCTACATGACTGTGTTTTTGGAGCCTTTATGTAGTTTGAATAGTCATCTTGTAAAGGTGAGTTTGGAGTGTTTTAATCAAAGCTGAAGAATATATTAAATATGATGATTTTATATTCATTATAAGGATTTTTATTTCATTTTTTATCCCTATTCAAGGTTAGAGAGTCAAAATTTATTAATTGTACTTTAACTAAGTTTGCCCATTCTAAGTGGTCATGCTGTAAGAGTGTTTTTTAGGCCTTTTGGCCTATTTTGTGATGTCCAATGGACATGTTAATGTTATTTATGTCATTAAATATATATTTATGTTATTTTTTAATATTTTTACTTGGTAAATTTTAACATATTCTTTATGTTTGTGATAAATACTTTTAGGTAGTGAGAAAGCCTAATGGCGAGTAGGCTTAATAACATGGTTCAAGTGGTGATTTGGATGTACAGGTGGTGTGGAACTAAATGTATGTCTTCATGGGTATGTTTAATAATTTTTTGAAGTATTTAAAAAAAAATTAGGATAAAGGTTATCAAATATCTCATATGTGCTTATGACAGACGTAATTGCATTAGGTCTCCTTTAGGCCTAATGAAGCTTTTAGTCCTTAAGGGGTATGACCAACTTATGTAGTGTTTTTTTATTGTGTGAAATGTGTATTAGGAATTATTAAAAGTGTGATTAAAGTTTTTTTATGTTCTTGGTTGACCAAGATAGGTGAAATCAAGTATTGAGTATAAAAGGAAGGCATAATTGACCTATTTGTGTGAGTTAGAGAATTTAAGACACAAGCAAAGGAAAGAGATATTGAAGGAGAAGAAGTAGGTAATTAAGGACCATAATAAGAGGATAAAAATCATGATGATCATCTAAAATATATTATATAGGTGGATGACAAGGTCAATGGACCTAATGAACCTAAAAGAGGCATATTGAGTGTGTAAGCCTAGAAGGTTATTTGAGAGGGGTAGAAGGTTGAAATAAGATGAATGCAGTGAAAAACCATTATTAGATATGTTATATAGATGTTCTAATTATATTACATAGAATATAATGTCTATAGAGAAGAGAGATAAGTAAATAAGAGATCATAATCTATTGTTTGAGAAACAAGTTATTGTGATGGTGATCAAGCTTATCTTGGCTAGGTTGATGCTTGGTTAAGAAAGGATTTGGAGCTTCCTTGTAGGTTGGAGATTTTAGAAGTTTCCTTCAAGTGACTATGTTGGTACCAATTCACTTATTGGGTTTTATCCTCCTTTCAAGATGGTGTTTATTAAATACTAGTTGAATGGATGATTGATTAGGTACGGGTTGGTTCTCCTTATGGGGTTAGTGCCTCACTAAAAAAAATTTCATTGATTATAGTATAGTATTCCAAGTGGTTTTATATTGGGTTTTATCCCATATGAGGTTTTACCACATAGATATGGTGTTCATGTGTTGATAAATTTCTTAATGATTATGTGATTGTCTTTCTATGCATTACTATATCTCTATGCTAGTTTGAGAATGATGAATGGAATTAAATGAAATTTTTGCACACTCATTCACTCCCTCTCATTAATTATGCTTAAAATAATCGGTATCATATCAATTCCTTTTGAGGTGGCTTGATATCTTGAAGGTGATCCTATAATCATAATATGGCTAAGTTTGTGAAGGTCAAGATTGAGGTTTGCATAGAAGATTACATAATGGTACTGGCAGAGTTGTCTAAATATAAGAAATATGTCAATATGAGGCTTGATCAACACTTAAACTAAGGTGAATTATGTGTTGTTTTTGGAAATTAGTCATAGTTTAATGAATTTCAAAGGTACCATTTGGTATCTTAGAAAGATAATGTAGAAGCTAAGTCAAAGATCAAACCCAAGATTGACAATCTAGAAGGACTCTAAAGACATGTTGAGAGAAAGGTATAGGTCAAGGCATAAAGGTTTCTTATATAATATTGAATTAGGAATTATAAATAAGGTATGTTTAACCTTGTATTTCCATGAAGATGTTATGAAGTGATCATCAAGCTAGAGGATCTGAGTTGAGTCTATGAAGATATCATAGATGAACAATGGTTTTGTTAGAAACTTCAATATGTTTTTAAGACCTATTTGAGGTATATTTTGATCTTTCATGATGTATAAAGGTATGATTGTATATTATGATTTGTATGGTGGTTAAACATATATGCATTGAGATATTCAAGAGTGGTTGTAGGATTGTAAGTACAAAGAGTTTTCAAGTAAAATAAGTATTAGTGGGTCTATGTGCATGATAATACTCTATAGTTATCATGTTTTGAATAAATGGAATACTTTTCTAAACATAAGACTAGGTCTAATAGTTTGAGATACAATAGGTACAACATAAGAGTAAGAGAATTGGTATACAAGACCAATATGGTCATGAAGAATATATGATAGATGAAGCATGGTATTGATGTGTTTGTGATCTCATAAGTTCATAGAGAAAACATGATGACATGTTAAAAGTGTTATAATAGTGATTTGAAGATGACCAGTATACTGAGTTTTGTAAAAGAGGTCTCACTTTGGAGTTATTATGTTGATCATCAATGACATTTCTTATATGGGTGAAGATGTCTTCAATCAAAGTATTTTTTCTTATAATATATATGCATGTTTATCTAGACATGATCTAGGAAGATCATGATCTTAGTGGGAGACTTGATGCACTATGATTAATAAGTTGTCTACTTCATTAGATATGAACCTAAGGTAAGTATCTATTTGGATTGGTCAAAAGGACATCAGTGGTGTACACATAGTATAAGATCAAATAAGGATATTCTAACCTTATTTAGAAGGAGTCTAAGTCAATTAACATCTAGTATTGACATGTGTTCAAATTTAGACAAGGGAAAATGTTGAGGATCTATGAGTAATCAAGAAAAGAGATTTGAGATATAGGTTTACCTATCAAAGTCTAGGGATTGTGATGAGAATGAATTAAAGGGAAGATCATGTATGGATTTAAGAGATATCTAAGTAGGTAGTCATCAAGTTTAGGTCCAAGTATTAGGTAGTAATGTATAAACAAATTAATGGACTCAGGTAAGACCAAGAGCAAATGATGAGCTACAAGAAAGATCTGTGGAGTTATGACAGTCATATGTCAAAATAGGTCAAGTTGAGAATGAGCATCTCAATTAGTTTTATTTAGTATCATTGTTTAAGTCAGAGTGAAAATATAAGGTGGTAGTTTTAAAGACATATTTTCATTAATGTCAAATGGGGAGAGAGATTATATTAATGGATAATTTGTTTGAATCAGTTCATTTGTGCTTTTCCATCCATATGGTTTGCCATCAATGATAAAGGGGGAGATTGTTACAAGTTTTCATTGATGTCATGTTTTTGTTTATGGTCATTTACATCAAAAAAATAATTATTTATGGTTATAAATTTGAATATTTTGTGATTTATAGTGTGGAATGATGGAATAAGTGATTACAGGTTCCTATTGAAGGATGATATTATGAAGTGATGAGAAGGCTTAAGCATGGGATATCAAGAAGGAGAATAATGTATCTAGGAGATAAATTCATAGAGGCATAAGATGATTTTTAAGGAAATTTTAACATTCATTTGATGCATTAATCATCTAGGTATGTTTCAAAGTATGACTATGTAGGTAAAGACCTACAGGTCTAATATGCTAATAAACTAGTCTTTGACTATGTCTAATCTAACTAAGGTTCCTAAGAGGTTAGCATGAATTATGAAGGATTTATAGTATTTATATAACTTGTGATAATATTTTTCAACATGTGAGTAATATTTAAAATTCATCTACAGTGGTAGAAGGTCAAGTTTAAGGTTTAGCTCCTACATAAGAAACCTAGTAAGAAGGCACATGCTTGGTAGCTTGTGAAGAAGAGCAGTGTGAGACTTGTGTGAAGAAGGATCATATATTTTGAGATTTTTATGATGTAATTTTACATCATTATTATGTTTTGAGTACAATTAAATAATTTTCCAAGTGCATTCAATATCCAAGTGTGACTAACAGTTCAAGGTCTAACGTGCATAGAGACCTAGTGTGGCCTAAAGAGGGGTAAAATTGAGTTTAAAAGGTAATATATCACATTTGATCATGGTTTAAGGTTTTAAATGTTTATTAAAAAAAATTTACCAAGTTTTAGGTCTTGAGGAGAAGGAAAATGCATGAAATAGTGTTTTTGAAGTCTCTCTAACTCATAGAATAAGGTTTCCAAACCCAAGAAGGAATTGTTGATGTTCATTGGCATGTGTAAAATTTACATTTTATCCTAAGTATTTTAGGATAGACTTTAAAGGGTCCTATATTACATATTCAATTATTATTTTGGCATTTGAAGGGCAATATTGTATGAATAATTGCTAACACCAGAACTAGTCTAAAACCCTCTTAATGATCAAATTGGATAAATATTATTATAAAGTGCCAAAAATGGATTATTAAAGAAATTTTTCTGATTTTATGTGGTATATTACTCCTCCATTAATCTCCAAGTGGTAATGGTTTGTCAGGGTAGAGAGTAGAAGCTATAAAAAAAGGCTTATTTCTAAAGAATTAAATGCTACAGGTAGAGTTAACCAAGTTAATGCATGCAAGTGGATGGAGGTTTAAGGTAAATACTAATTATTTATTTAAATGGTTATTTTTGGATAATATAAATCTTATTTTTCAATAAATTTTTTCACTCAAGTTGTCCTATTTCCAAACTGGCTAAGAGTGAGAACAGTGAGAAAAAACAGTCAAAGTGAAAAAGTGTTTAGGGATGAGTTTAAGATGATTAGGGGTGGTTTAAAATATTTAGGTTATTTTTAAAATATATATACCTAATTTTACATTTATTTATAATTATTTATTATTCTCATACATAAGCAATAAAGTACTAGTGACTTGTCTGTATGAGTGAAGATAGTGAAAGAGTGAGGTTCAAAGTTTGATCAATTTGTTTTATATTTGTCATTTAACCTATATATGTTTGTCATTGGAAATTTTATAAATATATATAATTATAACCTTAATGATTTATAATTTCTTATAATTTTTTATATATATGTTGGAAGTCATGTTCACCATGATTGGTTCTTAAGGAAGTTTGGCAACTCTATGTATATAAGTGAGAATGGTAAGTTGGAGGATATCTACACTTAAATAAATAATCCTATGGATATAATGTTGTTTTTTATGACTTAAATTCACTATAAAATAATAATTTAATGTTTTGAGTTACTCTAAGGTGTTAATATATGGAATCCAAAATGGCTCATTAAATTATGTATGGACTGTGAGAGAGTGCCTTGAGAGATTGGTATGTAAGACCAATGAGTATCACTAGAGCTTGAGATATAAATATTGTATTATGATATATTAACCAAAAATTAGATATTAATTTGAATTATATGTCTTGGAATCACTCTTAAAATTTTTAAATATAAAATTCTACATGATTGTGTTTTTGGAGCCTATAGGTAATTTGAGTAGTCATCTTACAGAGGTGAGTTTGGAGTGTTTTACTTGGAGTTGAAGAATAGATTGAATATTATGATGTTATATAAGTCTTAAATATTTATGATAATTATTTTTAATTCATGTTTTATCCTTTTTCAAGGTTTGAGAGTAAAAAAAAATTAACTTTACTTTGACTATGTTTGATCATTCTAAGTGGTCATGTTGCAAGAGTGTTTTTTAGGCATTTAGGCCTATTTTGTGATGTAAAATAGACATGGTGATGTTTTAGGTCATTAAATATATATTAATGTTATTTTTTCACATTTTTACTTGGTAAACTTGAATTTATGCTTCATTTTTATGAGACACACTTTCAGGCATTGAGAAAGCCTTATGGTGAGTAGGCCTAATAGCATGGTTCAAGTGGTGAAAGCCTAATGGTGAGTAGGCCTAATAACATGGTTCAAGTGGTGATTTGGACATAAAGGTGGTGTGGACATAAATTTTTATATTCATGGGTGTTTTTAAGAATTTTTATAAGTATTTAAAGTGTTATTTTAGGATAAATTTGGTTCAATAGGTCATAAGTGTAACATGTGCTTTTTATCTACCTAATTGATTTAGGTCTCCTTTAGGCTTAATGGAAATTTTAGTCCTTAAAGGGAATGACCAACTTATTTATTGATTTTTTATTATGTGAAACATCTATGAGTATATATTCCAAGTCTTATCCAAGTATTTTTATGTTATTGGTTAGCCAAGATAGGTGAAATCAAGGCTTATTTGTGTGAGTTAGAGAATTGAAGACACAAGAGAAGGAAAGAGATCTTAGAGGAGAAGTAGGTCACTGAGGACCATCATAAGAGGATATAAATCATGATTATAATATAATATATATTTTGTAGGTGGATGACAAGGTAAATGGGCCTAATGATCCTAAAAGAGGCATATTGAGTGAGTAAGCCTAGAAGGTTATTTGAGAGGGGTAGAATGTTGAAGCTAAATGAGGTGAGAAACCATTAGTAGCTACATTATAAGGTTCTTTTAGAGGGTTAAAAGGTTGAAATAAGATAAATTAGGTGAGATACCATCATTATATACATTATATGATTGTTCCAAGTGAATGATAGAGAATAAAATGTAGATAAAGAAGAGAGAAAACTAAAGACATCACAATCTATTGTTTGAGAAATAAGTTATTTTGAAGGTGATCAAGTTTATCTTGTATGGGTCAGTGATTAATCAATAATGTATTTGAATATACCTTTTAGGTTGGAGATTTTAAAATTTTCCTTGAAGTGACTGGGTTTGTCCCAAGTCACTTAGGGGGTTGTAGCCTCTTTGCAAGTTGGTTCTTGCTAAAGACTAGTTGAGTTGGTGTTTGACTAGGTAGGGGTTGGAGCTCCTTGTAGGGTTGGTAACTCACTAAATTTTGTTTAATTTATTATATGATAGTATTCCAATTGGTTTTATAGTGTTTTTTATCCCCCATGAGGTTTTCCCACATAGCTATGGTGTCCATGTGTTGATAACTTACTTAATGCTTATGTGATTTTCTTTCTATGCATTACTATATCTCTATACTAGTTTGAGAATTATGAATGGAATTGAATGAAATTTTTTCCCACTGATTCACCCCTCCCCCTCTCATTGGTTTTTTTTCCAACACAAGTATGCTAATTTGGTCATCCAAATTATCTAGTCATAGATAGACCTAATTGTGTGAATAGTGAAAAACATAAGCAAAGATGAGAAGATGAATTTGAGTGTGTTTTCATGGTATAATGATGAATAAAAGTACATGGATATGTTATTTATGACTTTTATTTCATGTTAATTCTTTTAATAAACTTTAGAGATCAATAAAAGAGATGAAAATGTTGAATCCAAAATGGCTTATCTAGTTCAGTTTGGTCTATGAGATATAAGGTCATGAAATTGGTCTAAAAGACCAATATTTTTATAATTAGACCATTTCATATTTCTCTCTAAGAATGGTTTGGAGATATCATAGTGCCATATACATTTATTATTATTCTTTTAAAGTTTCTACATAGGTTTTGGAGGTTTACGTCACCATGATTGGTCTTTGAGGTAAACTAGTAGTTTTGAGTGAGTGTTTTGATAAGTTATTCTTGAGCATTTATCTCCTAAGTGAAAGTGTTACAAAAATTTGGTGATAACCCTAAGGTCATATAAAACATAAATACATGTTTCATTTTTCATGTTTAAATAGACTAAGATTATTTTATCTTCATTTTTACAAGATAGACTTTTGAGGTACACCAGGTCTAATAGGGTAATGGGTCTTAAAGGAGCTTTCATGGTATGAACAAAAGACATAAGTCTAATTAAGAATGTAAGAGGTTAGTATAGTTATTATTCTAAGTGATTTAACTATTTTTAGTTGTTTTAAAATTCCATCTAATCCCAAGAGAATAAATATTTGGTGCTAATAAGATAGACCTAATGCAATTAGGTCTCTATGAGGCCTAACAGAGAGATGAAGCCTAATTGAGTATGGTAGACCAAAAGGGGTCCAAATTTCATTTGAACCATGTTCATAAAGTTTTATAAGACCTATTATATGGTCAACCTAATATTTTTAAGGTTTATGTCTGACCAAGTGGTGTGTGACCATGAGACTTGTATATAAGCAAGGTGTTTTGGGCCTATTTGTTATGTAGAGACCAAGTTAATGGATTGATAAATCATTGATCCTAAGGAGGTTGGGTAACATGTTTTAAACCCTTAGGAGAGAGAATAGAATCATTTCATGAAGATCATACAAGTATTCTATAGTTGAATATCAAGGTCATATGACCTATTTAGTCTTGAAGAGGGTTAGTTGAGTGAAGAAGCCTAAAGGTAATTTTGAGTGAGATCAAGTGGATTAGAGCTGAAGGAGTGATCATCATATGTTGATTATCTATTGAGAGGATATCAAAGTTTAATTAGATATGTGTTCTTAATGTATGGTATTGCATAAATTTTAGATATAGCATATCAAGAGCTAAGTGGAAGAATAGAAGAAAGAAGTGTGATTGACTAAGTTGGTGCTTGGTCAAAAAGGGAATTAGAGCTTCCTTATAGGTTATTTCTTACACAATTGGTCTTAAATGAGTTGGTTCCTAGTCAAGAGGTATTTATATATACCTTATAATTTTATTAGTTTATAATTTTCCTTTGAGTAAGTTGGTGATTAGTCATAGGTGGTTGTAGTCTCGTAGCAAGTGGGTGCTTACTAAAGTCAAGTGGGTGCTTGATAAATTTGGGGTTGGTGCTCCATGTTGGGTTGGGGCTCAAATAAATTTGATAAATTATATTATAGGATAGTTTTTACAATCTTTTTATTAGTGTTTTTAATTTCCCATGAGGGTTTCCCATATATGTGATGCATTATCTTGTTTCATGCTCCTGTGATTGGTTCTTAATGCATTATTAGATCACTAAGTTACTTTGAATGTTTCATGAATGTTTAAGGGTAATTGGTTGAAATTTTTTGAAGACTGATTCACCCCCCTCTTATTCATTATGCTTTAAAAAATTGGTCTCATATCTTATTCCTTTTAATCAAGCCTAATAACTTGAAGGAGACCCTTCAAGCACAAGCATGCCTAGTCAATAGGTACAAGGAGGTTTTTCAACCAGTAAGTCTCCTCTCTTTAATGGTATTAACTATGTATTTTTGAGCATCAAAATTAATACCTATCTAATTTCCTTGGGTTATGACATATGGTAATATATTGTTGATGGATTCACTCCACCTTCTACACCACCAATTGAGTTAGCTGGCAAGAAGGTAAGTGAGAAAAAATCTAAGGCAATGAATGCCATTCTGTGTGGTCTTTCATAGGTAGAATTTTTTGAGGTAATAAATTGTGATATATCCAAAGGGATTTGGGAAAATTTACATACCATTTAAGAAAAAGACACCAAATTCAAGTTAGCAAATTTTCAAACCCATTGAAGGTAGTTTGAAAGTCTGAGATTGAAAGAGGATGAAAATATTGCATCTTATATGTTAAGAGTAGATGAAGTGGTAAATGTCATCAAAGGTCTAGTAGAGAAGGTGGAAGAATCATCTATAGTTAAAAAGGTATTAATATCCCTAACATATAAGTTTGAGTCAAAGGTGTTTATTGTGGAAGAGATCAAATATCTTAACATACTTCAAATAGATTAGCTTCATGGCATCTTGCCTACCTATGAAATGAGAACTAGTGATGGAATACTTTCTAAGAAGGAAGCTACATTCAAAGTTGACAAAAAATCACAAGGTAAGAAGGTCAAGGATGATATTGACATAGATTCTAATGATGAAAATATAGAAGCCATGTTTATCAAAAAACTAAAAAAAGGATCAGGTAAGTATAAAGGCAAGTTGCCATTCAAATTCTTTAACTATGGTAATATTGGTCACTTTGCCTCTAAATGTCCTAACAAGGATAATACTAATAATTATAAAGAACATGATGAAAATCATGGTGATGATAATAAGATATATAAGCCTGATAAGAGAAAAAAAGGTTTTAGGAAGTACTGAGGCAAGAAAGGATCATTCAAGAACAAGAAAAGTTTCCATACCAAAAAAGATATTAGTTCATTTGATGTAAGTGACATAAATACAACTGATAGTGATGATGATGATAATGATCATGATAGTAATGAAACCTTATTCATGGATATATAAATAGATAATGAAGTTTGTTCAAAAGGGAAAAGTCTTATGGATGTTGAAGAATCATATGAAGAAGAGGTTGAAGTGAACCTTGAGGCAAAATTGGTGAGTGCTCTAGAGGAGTTGAAGTTTTAAAGAAGGAAGAATCAAAAATTGAGATCATTAGTTATGAGTTATGATGATCAAATAAATCTCTTTGAAGAGATACTAACAACACTAATGAACATGAGGAGATCATTAAATATTAAGAAACTCATATTGATATTGTCTCTCCAAGTCTTAAGATTAAGAAGGATGAATGCACTAGGTTTAGAATAGAAATAGATTCCTTGAAGGTATAATTAGATTAGGCAATAGTCAAGTTAAAGACACATCAAAAATTTGAAAAGATTAATTAAGTTCTTGGTGGTATCTTAAGTATTCAAAGGTCTCCACATGACAAGATAGGTCTTGGATTCAAAGAAGACCAAGAAGAGAACAAGGAGAGTCAGACTTCAAAGACCTATATAGAAACTCTCAAATATGAGACTCAAAGTGATCATCAACAAGTCAAGAGTACCAACATGAAAGTCAATATGAAGAGACCAATCAGGCAGCCTAGTGTAATAAGGTATTCCAATTATTTCAATGGTTATTATTTTGCTTGTCATAGATTTTTTTATAGATCAAGTTATTTTAGAATGGTATCATGGGATGATTTATCATGGGACCATGGGAGAAGGAGTGATAAATCAAGAGGTAAGTATAGTAATGTTATTTACTATAGTTGTCATAATATGTGACACATTAAAATATTCTATCTTAATAGAGTTAGAAGACCTTAAATACTTAATACGGTTTATGGAGCTCCTAGAGTACATAAAAAGGGTCAAAAATTGGTATGGAATCCAAATAAATTTAGGACTAATCATATTGAGTCCAAGATTCAAGATGGATTATTTTCTAAGCTAGATCAAGGATAAAAAGTGAAAGAATGTCAAGAACACTCGTTATCTACATATATTGACAAGGTAGTCAAAGATAAGAAGAAGGATGACAAGATAGATGAGTCAAATGCTTTAGTCAAGGCTAAGTGGATTCTAATGAGGGATTATCAATCTCATAATTAAAATATGATTGAGAAGAGTGGTTTGGAGATCTAGGAATCTCATAATTTCATGATGTTTTAAGAGCCATATGGAAAGGGGTGGCTTCATTATGCTTCATGGAGACACTCTTTTTATCATTATAATCATGAGGTTGCAATCAAAGAAGGATTCATCTTGAGAGGATTCCAGGTTATCTATGTTGCAAGTTATGAGTTGTTTTTTTTGTAGCTTTATATACATGACAAGGTGAAAGGAGTTTTGTTTAGTATGAGTATTGATTCTGGAGATCAAATCATGAGGAGTCATGGTATGTAATGCAAGTCTAGGCAAAGGATTATGTCTAGAGACATATGGAATATAGATTGGTTTGCATGACCAATATGGTCATAAAGACAAGTTGGATGTTATTGATAGAGTTGGAACTGTGATGAAAGCTTGTATAGTTTATTGGTATATGAGAGGTAATAAAAAAAATGTTCTATGTTTCTAACAATTGATAGCTTGATTTGTGTTGAGAATTGGTATTGGTATAAATATACTTGAAAGATTTTGAGGATGGTTTGATGACTCAAGTGACGAGCATAATCTATGAAGACAAAAGGGGAGTCCTTAATTATTCAATTGGTGTTATAAGTGGTGTAGCCTAGTGAGTGATCAAGAATTTTATCTATATTGGTCATATAAAAAATAAGGTGTCTCTTTGTCTTTAATATCAAAGAGGCAATTAGTTGAGAAAAGGCTAGTTTTAGAAAAGAGCTAAGTTCTGGGAGAAAGTTTAGAATGGCAAGAAGTATCCTATTCAGAGATGTTTCTGAGAATGGTTTCCATCTTATGACTCAAGGGAGAGTATGAAGTTAGAGGGATATTTTTAGCTCTATGTTGTGAAGTGTCATAACAGTGATTTAGAAGTCACAAGAAGCATGGTTTCTTGAGTTAAAGTGTTCTAGAAGTTGTCTACAACAATTGGTATGAGCCTAAGGTTAGTTTTTGTCAAAATTTCATTATGTTGTTTATTGAAGTTTAGTTCCAAGGATCAGATGATAGTTTTTGGAAGACCCTTTATAATTAGTGTTAAAAGGGGGAGAATGAGAAGATGGGAAAAGTACCATTTTTAAGTGATTTCAGATTGTAATGTGTTTGTCATCAATGAAAACAGCAAAGTTTATTGGTATGTTATCATAATTGATGTCAAAAGGGTACATAATGTAAATGAATAATGGTCATAAATGTTAAATTTATATTTGGTCAAGTGCTTGAGCATAGTAGTGGTATAAATACTATTGATTAGTGAGTGAGTATTGTGGATATGAGTATCCTATTGAGAGTGTGTTCCTAGTTGGCAGTATGTGATGAGAGAAGGTACATTGAGAGAATTTTGTCATGAAAAGATGTTATCATGAGAGAATTTGAAGGCAAGAGATATTTTTAAGGAAAATAATGCATTATGGTTGCATGAAATTATAGGTCATTGATGTCAAGGTTGATGTCAAAGGTGTATCATGTCAAGATTGACTATGTGATATCAAGAAGCATCTTGTGATGGTTGATGTCATAGGTAAATAAGGACAAATGGTAGTATGAGATATGTCAAGGTACATGAAAGAGTAGGTGTATGAGAGAGAAGAGTGACATCATAAGAATATAAAAGTATGGTCATGAGATTTGTCATGAGAAAGGTCATTCATGAAAGAGAAAATGTTTCATGAATGAAAGTTATCATGAATATTGTGAGAATGGAAGGTACAAATCATGGAAGTGTGTTTGAAGGCAACTAATGTCTACATAATAAGCATAGTGTATGAAGAGGTATATAAAATTTAATGATGTTATGATATAAAGAGATATATGTAGAGGAATGTATGTGTATAGTATGGCATAGTCATGACATGAAGACTTTCAGGGTGAGCCATGTGAAGGAAGCTTAGTCATATGGTTTGAGATATGTATGAGGTTATGGAATACTATTTTCATCAAAAAGAAAATGGTTTATTTATATTCATATGTTTTTATGTCTTATGTTTTTTTTTTAACATTTTGTTGAGGTCATGACATGGAAGGAATAGGTCAAGATGTCAAGTGCATTAGAAGTTTGAGCCTAGTCATGGCATGGTGAAGGAATGAGCTAGTGGCATGATGAGGTGAGTGAACTTAGGCATGTGAGAGGTTTTTAAGGTTGTGTGATAATTATAATAAGGTGTGTATTCACTTAAAATTGATTCAAAGTGAGTCTTTGAAGGTAGGTCCTTCAATTTTGGTCTACATATAGACCATTCTTTAGCCTTGCCTAGCCCAATCAGGCATGAGTATTAGATTTCAAGGTGGAAGTGTGAATAAAATAATGGATAGAGGTAATTTAAGTTTGTTTAGGATTTATCATGAAGTATGAGGTTATGGTTTGTAGAAAAAGTCATGGAAAGTGGTTTTGAGGTTTCTCTAGTGCATAGAATGAAGGTATACAAACCCAAAGACTTTCAAGTGTTCTTTGGCATGTATAACCTCTACATGGGAACCTTAGATATTAATGAGAGATGGATAAGTTTCCTAGATAAGATCTCTAGGCATTGGTTTTGGATTTAAGGGGCAATCTTTTATGAATGATCATTAACACCAAAACCTATGTTAAACCTCCCTCAAACCCTAATAAGGACGCAATGTGAAAGATATTATCAAAAAAAATAGAATGGTCTCAAATTACTATAAAAAATATTTTTTCATATATTCAAATCTCCCATTTACCTCTAGGTTGTGGTGGTTAGTCATATGAAAGATAAAATGCATAGATACATGATTATTTGTCAAGAAGTTGTTGTAGCTCTCAAAAATTACATTGGTCAATAAGGGAAAATGAATGGGTGAAGAATATAGAGACTCATAATATATTTCCATGATGGTTTATGAATAGGTTCCAGATTTCAAGTGTGTTAAGTTTGTTATCCAAGTTAGCCAGTTGTAGACAAACCTAATGGTTTGAATAGTGAAAAACCCAGGTAGAGATGAGAAAATGAATTTGAGTATCTTTTCATGGTAGAATGATGAAACCAAGTTCATGGATATGTTATTAAATATTTTTATTTAATTTTATTTCTTTGAATAAGATTTTTATAACAATAAAATATATGAAAACATTGAAGCCAAGATGGCTTTTTTGGTTCAGTTTGGTCTATGAGATATAAGGTCATGAGATTGGTTTGAAAGACTAATATTAAATCAAATGATATTTATATTTTAGAATGGTATGTAGATATCATATAGAAATATACATTCATTATGAGTCTTTTAAATTGTATACATAGGTTTTTGAGGTCTAAGTCACTATGAATGGTCTTTGAGGTAAACTGGTAGATCTGAGTGTGTTTTGATAAGTTGTTCTTGAACCTTTATCTATTGAGTAAAAGTGTCACAAATATTTTATGATGACCCTAAAGTAATGTAAAACCTATATACATGTTTCATTTTTCATATTTAAATATTATAAGAGTATTTTAACTTCATTTTTACTAGACAAACTTTTGAGGTACACAGGGCTAATAGGGAAATTGGTCCTAAAGGAAACTTCATGATATGAAATAAAGACACAGGTCTAATTAAGCATGGAGTAATTAAGTATAGGTATTATGATCATTTATTTAATGTTTTTAATTATTTTAAAATTCCATATTATACCAAGAGAAACAAGCTTTGATGCTAAGAAGATAGACCTAATGCAATTAGGTCTCGATGAGGCCTAAAAGAGAGATGAGGCCTAATTGAGTGTTGCAAACCAAAAAGGGTCAAAAGTTAATTTTAAACATGTCCATAAAGTGATATAAGACCTATTATATGTATTAAAATATATTTTTAATGTGTATGTTTGACCAAGTGGTGTGTGACCATGAGACTTGTCTATAAGCAAGGCATTTTAGGCCTATTTGGTATGTAGAGAGAAAGCGGATGGATTGATAAATCAATGAGCCTAAAGAGGTTGGTTAACATGTTTTAAAACCTTACGAGAGATTATATAATCATTTCATGAATATGATATAGGTGTTAAATATTTGAAGATCAAGGTCATATGACCTATTTAGTCTTGAAGAGGGCTAGTTGAACAAAGAAGCCTAGAAGCAATATTGAGAGAGATTAAGTGGAGTAGAGATGAAGGAGTGATCATCATATGTTAATTATCTATTTAGAGTATATCATATTTAAATTATATATGTGTTCCTAATGTATTATATTGGATAAATTTTAGATAGAGAGCTGAGTGTAAAAATAGAAGAAAGAAGTGTGATTAGTTGAGTTGGGGTTTGGTCAAAGAGGGAATTGAAGCTTTCTTGTAGGTTGGTACTTGTAGAATTAGTCTTGGCTGAGTTTGTGCTTGGTTAAGAGGAAATTGGATTTTCCTTTAATTTTTTTGCCTATTAATAGGGGGTTATAGCCTCCTAGAAAGTGGGTGCTTGTTAAATTTGGGGTTGGTGCTCCGTGTTAGGTTGGTGTTCAACTAAATTTGACACATTATCTTATAGGATAGTTTATCCAAGATTTATTTAGTGGGATTTATTCTCCATGATTATTTCCCAAATATGTGATGTTTTATCTTATTTCATGTTATTTTTATTGGTTCTTAATACATTATTAGATCAATAAGTTAATTTGAATGATTCATGAATATTCAAGGGTACTTGGTTGAAATTTTTTGAAGACTGATTCACCCCCTCTCAGTCATTGTGCCTCTAATATACATATAAGAACATGTTTAAATTCCAAAATACATAAGAGATAATCAAATTAGATTATATCCACATAGAAGGACATGCCAATGTCCACATACATAATCAAGAAATCACACACAAGGGACATGGTCACATGTCCAAGGCATACATAATATGACTAGAAGTGGCATAAAGCCAAATAATAATGGAATACTCAAATGTCATCGAATATAAGAAGCATAAAAATACAATAAATTCTAAACTATATAATCTACAAATGAAAGCATACATGAATGTAGTATAAATCTATGTAAGAGCTAGGATGTACATATGTTTAGTCTAAAGTAGTGACAGTCAACAAAAAAATTGAGTATGAGTAGAAATTATCAATATCAAGATATAACAATGCTAAAACTAGAATGTAAAGTATGTAAGGATAGATCTTGGTAATATAAACTATGTATAATATTCCCCTAAGTGGGTGAATGTGTCAAATTAATAACCTTGAATTGATGTATATGCCCCCAGTGAGTAGATAATAGTATGGATCAGTGTAATGGACCTAAGTCCTATAATAAAATTTGCAAGAACTCAATTAAAACAAGTGAAGCATGTAGTATGATAAAATTTACTATACTAAGATAGCTAACATATGTAATATCTAGAAAATATAAAAAATGTAAACATAGAAATGTATACAATCTATAATTTTTTTGTTTTCTGAGTAACATTTGAATGTTTTCCTATTTTTGACATGTTATATTGTTTTTATGTTTTATATATATAATATATGTATAAGTAATATGAAAATTAACTATGTATAAGGATTAAGGGAGAAGGAAAGTATGTACAAGAGGGTAGGAACCATACTAATCGATGAGTCTCATGGGAGACTCACTATCATTGTGACATGTGTCAAAAATAGGAATGGTATTATATTATGAAATGTGAATTATATGTTTTATTTGAATTTTATTATAGTAATATTTGAGTATTTTTCATTATATTAATAATAATAACCTAGAATGCTAGAGGGAATTGCCTCATACTATGGAGCTGACCTTTCTGAATTACATTATGGCATATTGATTGTGATTTTTCCCTTTTAAACTATGCTTATGCTTGTTGTGGAGGCTCTTTTTCTATAAAACCTATTTTGACAATGCTTATTTGTGTAACATTATTTTTAATTTACAACTTAAGATCTTGCTCTTTCTATAACATTTTCTATGTATCTAGATGTTTTTACTTGATAAACTATATTTTTGACTAATGTGCTCTAGGGTGTTAAATACATCCCAACCCATATTCACCAATAATATCAACTACTAGAATAGAAGTGATTTCTTGGGCTTACTTTCCAAAACCTTGACCATGATAATCAAGTTATTGTAGATACTTTTGACCAAAATCATATTGATTTGAAAGTTGAGCCTCATTTTGGAGAGGTAACTTTACATCTTTTACTTGATTGACTTGTGTTTGTTTTATTTTTTATTATTTTGATTGTGTTTTTAGAACCTTTTGTTGTTTTGAGTTATGATTTGGTAACCTTTTTTGTATTATTTTTGAATTTGACACTTTTTGAATTTGTGCATGTGTCATTTTATGTTGTTTGTATGCTATGTCACTATGTGATTCATATGTATCCATTATATATTATATTTTCCTTTTCAATGAAAAATATGAATTTGTATGGTGCCCATGTAATCTATGATACACACAAAAATATATAGATATCCTTATTGGGTATAGAGGGGGTAGTTAACCAGCTTAGATTTAATCATTTCCCTTAGTACCTCACTTGAACTCTTATCTTACATTTGATTACTTTTTTAATCACTAGTAATATATGTACTATATTATGATTTCATGTTTTGATATGTAACATTATTTGTCATAAACTAATTAGGTGAAGATGCATATGCATGATTTACACTAGTGTGCCCTAGAGGCCTTTGTCTTGTAAATTAATTTTCTAATGTTGTAATATTTTCATGTAATAGTTTATTTTAATTTTTTAAAACTATAATTATCTTTCTCATACTAATAATTTTATCACATAGAGTCTCAAAAGTGTAAACCCTATATGTTTCTAGTTGAACATGTAGGCACCAACCTTGTAGGGAAGAGATGTGAATAGGATGATTATGGAGAAACTGCATCATCTCATGGAGTAATTATAGCATATACCTAGTTATATGGAAAGTATCTATCACCCTCATAGAGATGAGGAGGAGAGTGAAATTCTTTCCTATACATAATATATGACATTGAAACTTCAAACGTAGTTAGATTATGCGGCAAATCCTCTATGTGTGTATCGGTTTTCTTGTTAATGAAATTCAATCTAGGATAAAGATAACATGCTATGAGAAATGACATATATTGTAATTGATATAAAGCATAAGATATGCATATGTTTATGTCTTTTTTGAGTTCATTCTAAAATAAAGGGAACAAGCATGCAAATGAAAGTATTAAACTTTGAAACAAAAAGTGATTAATTTATTATATCATTATGATCATGATTATATGAAATATAAATCATAAGATATGTGGATCTGAAATATGAGTTTTGTAAATGCAAACCCTAAGGTTATCTAGGTTTAGGGTTTTGAATTAGGGTTACTTTACAAAAATTTAAATTACTTAAATAAATGAAACCCTAATATGTGATTGATTAAATTATCTAGGTTATACCAAAAAATTATAACCCTAATTTAGTACAAACAAATTGGGAGAAGGTAAACCGTATATAAAACTAGGGTTTTAAGCAATATTCAATGTAAGTCAAGTTCACTAAATGTTTAGACTTTTAGGGTTTAAAAATGAAAATCTTATGTTTGATTAAATCTTATGTTACAAATTTTGACTAGCTTTAACTTTCTAGATATAGTAATAAATATGTGTAAATAGAGACTTAACTAGAAAATGCCTGGTATGGAGGATCTGAGTGATAAAAAATAATATTGTAATAAGTATAAGTGTCATCAATTATATCCCTATATCACAACCCCTCCTAAATAATAGCACCACACTTTGACAATAGCACCATGTGGCTCTAGTATCTTGAAAATGGTGATAACGTCCTCTATGTAGGACTACTTTGAAATTCTAGGTGTACTTGAAACTATATTTCTAAGTTTTGTTCCTATGTGTATGAAGTATAAGACTTTGTATTTTCACTATAATATTTTGTTTATGATGTAAACCCTATTCTTCCTTAAAATTAAGGCTTGGTATTAAAAGTTTATTTATTAGTAGGATAGGTTGGTCATCTTCATCACCCCATTGTGAAGATAAATGCATGCATACCAATACTCCAAGGAGGTATCAAGATTGATGTAGTTCTCCCCACCTAAGTTATATTTCAAGTGTAAGTGATACTAGAATGATAGTGGCCTTGAAATCCTTGAGTGTGTTTGAGATTGGAAATCTATAAAATCTAAGTTTAGGGTAGTTGTAGATGGTAGTAGTAGTAGAGTATAGTAGGGATTAATAACCTTAATTTTTCTCAACTTATTTCATGTTTGAATAGGTATTTTGCATCTAATTTCCATCTAGTGGATAGAGGTCTAACATCCATGTATTTATAGTGTTTTTTAGCTTTTATAGATGATAAAATATGCTTAGACAACCTTAGGAGGGTTTTAATTTTGAAAATATATTCATTCAAGAAAGATAAGGTAAAGTACATTATCACCATTTTAGGGACACTAATGTTACGTGGCTCTAGTGTACTTAATGTGATGTTAATGTTTAACTGGCAAGTTGTTGAGCACAAAGGGCCATGATCTAGAAATAAGGGTTTGACACTATATTTAAGCTAACTAGGGATGCCTATGTTCTACATAAAGGCTAGAAAAGTGTGATAATAGGCTCTAGGATAGGTCTATGGCTAAGCTAGGAAAAGGTTGTCTCAAGTATCACTTTTAGCATTCAAATACCAATTTTAGGTGATTAAAAGAGGTAATTATATCTTATAAGCGACCCTACCAATTTTTCTACAAGATTTGATAAGGGCCATAATACTTATGTGATAGCTTGTTACCATTTTTCTATTGCTTCAGAGACATCTACTTATATGGCTAAAATACACAAAAACCCAGTCACCTATGTCAAAATGTTTCTTAATTCCTTATTGATCTATTTTTTATTTCATTCTATTTTGTTCCATTGCTAAATTCTCTCACAAACTCACTAGTACCTCTTGTTTATGATGAATGTGGTCCTCATCAACTTTACCCTTAAGATGAACTATCAAAGCTAAAGTGATGGATGGGGGTGATACCCATAAATGCCATAAATGGAAACATATTAGAAGTGTGAAAAGAAGTGTCATACAACCATTTAGGAACTGGTAGCTAAAAAACCCATTTTTTTTGTTTGTCAAAAACAAAATAAGGAAGATAACCTTCTAGACATTTGTGGACTACCTTTGTTTATCCATCAGATTAAGGATGATAGGATGATATATGAGCCAAATAGGTGCCCAAACATGCAAATAATTTAGTCCAAAAATTATTAGTAAATATGGGATGTCAATCACTTACAATGATCTTTGGAGTACCATGTATTTTCTGAATTATATTGAGAAAAGCATAAGCTATTTTACTTGTAATAAATGGTTATTATAAGGAACAAAAATGAGCATACTTGGTAAGTCAATCCACAACTACCATGATAATATTTTTTCCCTTAGACCATGGTAACCCTGTAATGAAATTCATGGAAACCTCCTCCCAATAATGACTAGAGATGGATAAAGGCTTCAAAATACATGGGGTCTTAATGGTTTCACCTTTATTTTGTTTATATACCATGCATTTAGCCACATATATTTGGACATCCCCCTTGAGTCCTTCCAAAAATAAATCATGCTTGATTCTATGATATGTTTTCAAAAATCTAGAGTGACATTATATTTCTTTAGGAAACCCACCACCTTAAGAGTTTAAGGAGTAATAATACTTGAAAGTGCATGATAGGAAATAGTAGGTTGATAATCTTTAGATCCATCCTCAGATTCTTCCAAACCTAACCTTAAATCCTCAAAATCTTCTTCCTCCTCATTGGCACCTTCAATTTAAAATAAATTCTTTTCATCACATCATTGTCTTTTGCTCCATTTTCTATCACATCTAAAACACAAATCTTTTAATTGCTTTTATTCAACTTAATGAGGTGTCAATTTCATAGATAATGAAATTGATGGTGATGGGAACGTGCATTCACACACAAGTGAAAGGTATTCATATTATCATCTTTTTTTCCTCAACCATGGATGCCCTATGTATGGATTTAAATACAATACTTGGATGAAACATGAAAACCTCCGATTGGATGTTATCTTTGAGGCCACCCAAAAATAGGTCAATCAAATTTTTCTTAGTGATGTCTACCACACATAAGGAGAAATTATAAAATTGATGAATATAATCCTTTATAGTCCCAATCTGGTATAACTTGGCTAGCTGACTGAAGTAGTTTTAGAATACGCTATTGTGATAGTAGATTTGTAACTCATAAAATATCAAACATGAAACTAGGACACCCTTATTTTTATTTTAAGTACATAACCAATGATACCAAATGAATGGCTCAAGTTCTAGATATAGAGAGGCCATGACCACTTTTAAAAACATGGAGTTTGATGTATATCAAATAAATTTTCAATTTGAATAAGCCATGTGAGTGGATCATTACCATTATATGTGCACATGTTCATTTTTGGCAATATTAGCCTAGGGCCAATATTGGTGTTGGGATTTTTTAGAGGAGGAGAACCAAACTGAAGCGGTGTAGGTTTATTTTAAATTGGTTAAGCTAACAAATTAGATAATTTTCTAGTTATTTATTACAATTGATATATCATGTCATTTAGGTCCTATCTCAACCCCATGATATCCCTTTTAATCATATCAAAATCATATTTTTCACCATACCCTACAACTCTGACTTAAGTTTCTAAACTACATCTAAAATATATGGATCAAAAATTTCAAACTCCATGTCATCCTTGTGAGAATTTTTCAAAATTTATTTCCCTTTACCATATCTATAAGTATTCAGAATAGACATGCATAAATCCTAGGATGGTTTTAGTCCCCAAAAAAGTGTACCAGTGGAATACACTATTGTGAGCATCTCACTAAGATGAATCTAATGACTAGCAATGTGCACAAAGGTGAAAAAATTTAGCCTAAAAAATTTTATGGGTAGAATATACTATTATGATCATCTCACAAAGATGAATCCAATGACTACTAATTCACATAAGTTAAAAAATTCATACTTTTTTTACTCATGCTTTTTTTTTTTATAAAAAAACCTCACAAACAATCACCCCATCCCACACCATTAAGTCCATTATTGATTATGCCTGACTATTAATCTTCACCTTTGTTAAGACCTCCATAATTCATTTTTTCTATGAAGGTAATTTGGCAGTTGACTATTTATCTAACTATGGGGCTGGAGTTGATAGGCTGGTCATGTGGAAAGGAGCTAACAATATCTCAACTCAACTTTTGAACATTATAAAAAATAAATATATTGATGAGTCATAATTTTTTGGTGATATGATCACATGTGGTAACATTAATCTCAAGTGTGTAGATATCCTCCCTCTATAGTATAATAATTAGCTTACCAAAAATAGTAGCCTCAATATTGATAAAAATAGCTATCTTAAACAATCTCAACAGTTGATGGTCGAGGTCACAATTACTACTAAAACTAATCAAAAAGGGAAAAATAGAATCCAAAAATAAATAGGTGGTGATAGAGACCACTTATAACCTATTTTATGTGTTTAATTTCAAGGGAACAAATAATATTGGAAGAAATTTTGTAAATGTGGTCTCACATAATTCATGTAGAGGATGAAGGTCTATGATGAAAAATTTCAAAGGATTTCATGCTTGCATGAAATAAATGCATTTTAAGGATAAGGTATTTAAATTTTGTGGTATATGAATAAATTATTGGGGAAGTGACTGGAATTTCATGTGATAGGATGAAGGCCTTTAAGGACAAGAGCCAAAAAATTGAGTTGATGAAAATTTTCTTCCAAATGGATGAAGAGCTAAAGACTGAGAAGAAGGCTTCCCATAGGAGGACTTCCCCTAAGGTTGTCCAAATATATACCTAAATATAATGAAATATTTGACCCTTGAAGGTAATTACACCTTAATTTTTTCCATCATTTTCCTATTTCTCAATCACGTCTATCTTTATAAGATCAGTCTACCATTTTATCTCTTTAAATATTTAGACTACATAGCCCTAGCCTATCAAATTAGTAATAATAATGAGATCATCCACCATAGGATTATTCTTTAGCTTGTCTAACATGATGAATCTATGTGTTGGAAACCTATCCCCTCAACTGAAGATACCCCAACTAAAGACTCTTTTGAGGATAAATCTGATCTTCCAAAGGAAGAGAAATGGTCCCCCACTCCTAAATTCCCCCAACCCTTTTCCCCCATTGTTAACTTTTATAATTCCCCCTTCAAATGCCTGACTACCTTTTCCATACCTCTACAATAAAAAATACTAGAACAATTTCCATATCCTAGAAAGAGGATGATGGTTCTAGGAGCATGAAAACTTACATCCTGATAGACATGGACAAAGACCAAACTAGTAAACTTGGGGTTTTCCTAGACAAATTAGAGAGTATAAAGAGGGCCATGGCCTCCCTCATCAAGGATTATAATGAATTTAAATCTAAAATAATTAATTTTAAGAAGGAATTAGACAAAGGTAAGGAAAATAAAGCCCCTTTACCAGAGAAAGACATTACTATCAAGCTGGAATAAGAGGATAATGAAGACACCCATATTACTTTGAAATTCAAAAGGACCATCAAAATCCCTAAGAATAATTCCAACAAATCTCTCCCTAGAGGATGCTAAAAATGTACTTAGAGTAGAATTAGTCAATAATCACTATTGGAAAAGGTTAAAGAGATAGAACAATTTGCATCACAGGAAAAGTCTAGCTCTAAGGATCATTTAATTTATATTTAGGGTTTGATCTAATATATCTTTTCTATCTTATTTTTTATCTTCTTGGTAGTTTTTATTTAGATTATCTAAAATTATTTTTCTTCATATCTTATGGGGCTTTCTTTTTTGACTGTGGATCTTACTCTATTAAACTTGTAATTATTGGAGCCTTATAAAATCAACATATTTACACCATCTAATAAAAAAACTACGGTGATGAAAAAAATTAGTTCATCCTCAATCATAAGTTATGTTTTTCATCCTTCTAATGCTCAACATACTATATCTAAAAAAACTATCATAGAAACTTACCCAAATCAAAGCTCTGATACCAATTGTAATGAAATTACTTGGATGATTTACAATACTAGAATTATATATAACAAAATTAAGAATAGAATAAGTAGATCCACAAAAATAATTGGTGAAAGAGCATAATACTTGAATATTATGACCAAGCCACTTCGAGGTGAAACCTCTACAACATTGCAATAAGAACATAATTCATAATATGATGATAAAATACTAACCACTACCTCCTCTATATACTATAATTATCCTTGGTTATTTAATAGTCCAACCATAATAATAACATTGATAAATACAAAAATATAATATGAAGTTGTGTAAGCCAAAATTTGGCTACACATATCTCTATATGTACTATAGATTAAGGGTGTAACAAATAATATGGGACCAAAGAGGTCCATGAGAGATTGTGTCACTAGATGTCTAATTCCTAATAATAATATATATACATAAAATAAGACAAGAAATATGTGTACTTGTACCAAAATGGGTGTCTACATTTAACCGCATTTAATCTAGCAATGCAAAAAAAATTGAATTATTAATTTAAAGGAAAAAAATTCATATTATGGTGTGGACAACACACCTTGACTTTACTAAAGTTGTTCCTTAAATTTTTAATCCTTTGAAAATTAATTAAAATTAATGTTATCCAAAAAAGGTAAATCAATGTATATAAGTTCTATGTAAGAAATACTAAAAAGTAGCATAAATAAAGAGCATGGATTAGTACACGTGTACATTTCACTTAGTAATTAGGTCTAGAGTGCTAGAAACTAAAAAAGTAGATAGGTGACTTATAACCTCATCCATATTATACATATGAATATTAATGAGTTTACACATGGTAGATGTGTGTTTCACCATGGTGGTGTTGTACCTAGAGTAGGGAGAGTTGAGAGGTGACCATACCCCCAACCCAAAATAGGAAGAGTAGTACTTCAGCCATCGAAAGTATCATTTCTCAATGAGCACAACTCAAGTGAAAAATATATGTATATGTATAGATAGGTATAGGGTGAGTTATGTAAACAAGATAACCCAAAAAACTTGATGATAATGGATGATTTAATACTTCTAATCACACCAAAATGAAGAATAACTGTTATAGATGGGTAAGATTCAATACAGTCCATGAATCCTCAATTGAGGTATTAGTACGTCAGGGTATAAATACATAAAAATTTTGTAATTTTGAATCATATTTGTATTTTTAAATATTAGGCACATGTTAGATATCATATGCACCTTGTATATGTCTCATGTTAAAACTATGTATAATAAATGGTACCAATGTATAGGATTTTGCCACAACTAAATCTAGATCATATATTGTGTATGTTTTACCAATTTATAAATTTGTATAAGTGTGATTAACATGATTAAAAATCATGACCCCACTACATATAAAGGAATTTAAAACTTGAATAAGTACTAATGTGGAGGACATGTTTTCTAAAACATGCACCCACTATTAATTAGAGATGTTGAATACTAAATAGGTGTGGATAACATGCTTCCCAAGCATTCCCCCACTAAATATAAGAATTGTGAATATGTGGAAGTTGTGCCCATATGATATGCCCCCACTAAATATAAATGTTGATATAAGTACCATAAATTTAATGAATATGGATAACATGCTTTCAAATCATGCCCTCATTATAATCTAAGAATTGTGTCAAGTGTGTTTCAGTTGTGTAGAATATGTATATAAATATGCCCCTATTAATATGCCCCCATTTTGTGAGGAGAGAATATTTTTCCCATTATTGATCTCCTCATTAAATGAATAACAAGGAATTTTCTTTATAACATTTGACTTGTTAACATTTTGGTAATGTTGTGACCAAAAATTTGTAACATTATTTTTGGTAGTATCTAGAATGTAGTAGGATATCTATGTACTAAAAATTTTAGTGATTTTTAGAAATTATTAATTTTTTTTTAATTTTGGTATAATATATAAGGTCTCATTTTCTATATCCCAACACAACTTATGATTTTTATTTTGGATAACTAGGGCTCAAAATATGGTGATTTGAAGTTGTGCCAAAGTGGTATATCGATTGGGTTGTAATAGAATTTTAAAATTATTTAAATTTTGAAATTTTATGAATTTTGAGATTTGGATCTATATAAAAATAATGTCACATGGAATATCTCCTCACCTTTTATGATTTGATGTGCTCCGAAGTGCCTTAGCCAATCAGGGTTTTTTTGAGCTGGTAAATCTATGACAATTTATTGGTAATTTTGATTTTATGAAAATTTATGTTTTGAGTGTTTTTTTTTTTTTTCTTTTTCATATGATATTATATGCTTAATACATCATCATATATGATTGTGTTGGGACAAAAATGAACTTTCCCACTTTTGAATGATATTGTCTAACATTTTCGTCTAGTATAAATGTTAGCATTTGATGCTTCTGTCCTGCATGGACACTAGCATCCGACGCTAATGTCTTTGTATTTTATGTTTAATTTATTAATATTTCTAGATTTTTATAATAAAATGTGATCACTAAAAAAATTATTTTTATTTCTTTGTTACAAAAGGATGTGCATATTCAAGAGTTCTAGCATGGGCAACATTATTCAACATTAATAGAGTTAGGTTTGGATGGAGTCAACTAGGTTGCTATTGATCAAGGATGATTAAGGAATATGGCCCATTTGGGATAGATCCCATGTGTTGTCCACCTCATCAAAACCCTATTGGAGAATTCGAATTTATATACATGTATATTTTGGCTTCCTATTCGTGAGATGACCATCACCTTAGAGGATGTATATCATATTGTATGGCTATCAATTAAGGTTGAGAGAGTGTAGGTTATCAATGATGTTAGTTATAACTATATTTAATAGTCCCATGTAGATTTTATTAGTCATAGGGATCATAATTTAGATCTAATCATTATGGTTTGATTTGATGATATTCTTAAATTTAATGTTTTGTGGCTATGGAAGTTTATTTTTGTGTTGTTAACATCATTTGTAGTTGTGGAGGGTGGGATTATTGGTATTTCATATCGGATGTATCAGATAGTTTATTACATTGAGTTGGATAGGAATATGTATTTGTGGGATTATAATGTAATATCCCACTTATACATGTATCTCTACATATATACACTTTAGATCCATGGTGGTAGTACTGGAGTAGTGACTCTATTTCATGTCTAGGTGTATGTGCATATCACAATAATATGGCTAGTTAGTGGTCCTCTCCTTGAATGGGTCACCCAAATGTGTTTATAAGTTTTGGGTATTCCCATATGGTATACTTCGAATAATGATGAAGTACCAGACTACTTTGGATAGGCTCTATCTAGATTATATTATGTGGCACCCCTATAACACTTTTGTTGGTGGCCTAAGGATGGCCATGAGTTACAGAGAGTGCACGTTAGTATATGATTAATTTATTAGTTTCCTAGTGTGTATGATTTATTTTAGTATGATAAAGTGTTACATAAATTTTGCATTTAGTAGGGGGTGTCATCATCACCATATTCATGGCATTGCATAGTATGGAGTGGTCACATGTCTCATGATAAGCCAGTGCCCACTACTATAGACCTAGCCCTAAACCCAAGTGATGAATGAGATCTCTTGGTTCCCCTAGAAACAAGAAATTATATAAGATTAATGATGGGTATGTCTAGTGGTGGGTCAAATACTGATGGCCTTTTTGGTTTCCTATTATAGTTACAACTCTAGGTGTCATTCTTATAGCATAGGGTGGTGATGGAGAGATATGTGGTGATGTAGGAGATGATGCACCTGTAGGACCATCATCAGTAGATGAGGTGTCCATTAGATCCACATGTGAGTAATATAGTCTTAAGTTTTTCATTTTAATTAATTATAATATTATTTGGTTTTTATATATGTTGTTCAATAATGTATTATCTCAAATGTGTATAAGTAACCAAGATTGGTCAACCATGGTGGATCGATCAATTCAAGCCCTTACTCTTAGTGTGCATATGGACATAGTCATAGATGTATTTATTCAAATATTTATTGATATTTATTATGTGTATTCACTCTTGTTTTATCTTATTGTGATAGTTATGGCTATATACTATACTACAAGAACAAAGTGTGAGGAGTTACTTGCAGAGCTAGATAAATAGAATATCC
Organism: Torreya grandis; assembly: GCA_037957365.1. Taxonomy (NCBI): domain Eukaryota; kingdom Viridiplantae; phylum Streptophyta; class Pinopsida; order Cupressales; family Taxaceae; genus Torreya; species Torreya grandis. Next base: position 612,404 of record JARHVA010005186.1, on the reverse strand, counting down.
TAAAAGGGAGTTCTACTAAGATTATATAGATAGTCATTGAGTGTTATTATTATTTGAGATGATATCATGATGAGATTGTGTAGTGGGTATGTGATTTTGCGGAGAGAGTATGCATTTTATCATGTGCACAGGGTGCATAGTTTGATCATGGTACATCTACCTCTAGAGGTGATGGATTTATTGATATTGATAGTGATGAGGAGTATACCCTAGGGGTTATGCCCTTAACTTATGATTTATATGCTTATTTTTAAAAATATTATATCAAATTATTTGTATATGACATTTCTCTCATGGATTTGATTTGGTATCGAATATATTTTCATTGTTTAATTCTTTATTGGTCATTATATAGTTTGTTTATTCATTTTACATCCATTATGTATGTTTTGGATATGGTAAAAGGTATAAAATATATTTGATAAAATATATACTTGTTTGATTTGAACAATAAATTACTCATCATCTGCAATGGAACCTTGTAGGAAATAAGAATGATTTATTATAATGATCATGTCGTAAAGTAACTGTCAGATTTACTTCTATAGTTAACTCTACTATAATGATAGTCATAACTAGTGAAACTATAGGTACCTACTTAGGAACCCAAATCCTACTATTTAGGGATAATACTTCCACATGTGCCTCTATCCAAGACCCAATCAACTAATGTTTCCTTGGTAGGATTTATGTGGGAGTGATCATTCCTTGTAGAGATCACACTAAGAGAAGTTTTTCTACTAGTGAGCATATTTTGTGAAGGTTAATGGATAATATATTCCTTATAAGGATCAACATGGTATGGTTAAACCCTATTATATGATCCTATAGGATAAGTATGTGAATTAGTTATGGATGCATCTTTTTTAAATGCAATGATTCTATGATCTGTTAACTATATAAGCTTTTACTCAAGATCAAAACACTCATTATCTCAATGACCATTAATACCATGATGATAAGTGAAAAAGTGGTGTCATTTTTACTTCTAAAATATATGAGGTGGGTAATGTTAATTAGGAGGGATTTTGATCAATAATTTATCCAACAAATTTTTGTAATATATCATGTGGTCTATCTTGATACCAATCAAAATGAAGAGGCTAGCATCTTGTGGTGTTATTTGAGCTAATTGTGGGAGGTACTTGAAAATAATGTTCCTTTATTTTATTTAATACTTTAAATATTGGTTTTTGGGTAGGTATCAATGGTTTTGAATAATATTTTTGAAGTGGTTCATGGTCCTTCATAACCTGTTTATGTTCCCTTAAAGCATGATTCTTATCATGTTTGGTTTTTTATGAAAAAATAGGTAACTAAGTTTGTGTATTCATTAAAGCACATAATTATTTATGCACATCCAAATATAAGGTCTCAAATGAAGTAAATGGATTATAAAATTCTCTCTCTCTCTAAGTGGAGAAATAAGACCTGTACTAAATATAAATTATACTTCCAAATATTAAGGTGTATAGTTTAAAAATATGAATCATCCTTAAATCAAAAAACATAGTCTTGTATAAACTCATTCTCATTTTGGTTCAATGCTTGAAAATGTTCTAATGATAACTTAGGTTAGGTAAACTAGTGAAAATGTGATAATAATATTGTATACACATAATATTTTCAAATTTTATAAATTACTAATGTTTTATATCTTGTAAGAACCCATCGAGTCTCGATCTCTCTAAGTACACACCTTAAGGGGTGCACTAGAAAAGGGGTGGGTAGACCATTGGTGCTTCATAGGATTGTTTTCCCTTATTACCACTTTTTTTCAATCCAACCAACTCCTAAAAACCATTTCCCTAAGCTTTACCTCTTATTTTTCACCCTCCTCTAGTCATTTACCACCTTCATTAGCACTTACCTAACCTAAAACCCCTTTTTTATAGTTTGCATTACATACTCAACCACATCAACCTTGCATTATTATTGACAAAACTCATTAGGGTATAGCTCAACCCTTGGTTGACCAAGTCCATGACCTAGTTTATTTTTATCAATTACGATACTAGGTCGACTGGGTTGACCTTGTCAGCCTAAAATTTTGTATGGATTTAGGGTTAGATCCACATATATAAACACATTCATTTCACCATTATTAGAGAGAAAACAAAATTTAATTATTCATTTTATCTTCTTTATAATATGTTATTATGCCATTATACTTGAGGATTCTTAGCTTAGGGTTTCTACTTGGAGAAGAATATTATCTTGTGGAGAAAGTCTTGGATGTTTTGTCCTTAGTGATCTTTATAAACTACAATAACCTCTTGTGAAGCACCTTTTCCCAAGGGAGAGATTGAGTCTCAACGAGTTCATCTTCAAGGTAAGTATACCTAAATTTTCCTCTTCTCTTGAGTAGATAGAAGTAATATAAGTAATGGATTTTGAATATATTTATCTCTCCATGCATTAGGGTTTTACATATACATAGATTAATTAGGATTATCTTATGCATGTTTAATTTTATGTTTAATAACCCCACTTTGTGCCACAAGCTTTGGTGTGCACTATATCATATTTTTCTTTACTTTTTATTAGTTTAGTGAATATGAAAACATAGGACCTAGTTAGGGTTACTACATAGTTTTTCTTGATTGGAGGCCTTAGAAACCTCCCTAGTGATGTTATTCATGGTAAGAGATCCCTTGGCTAGGTCTAGTGGATCCATATTGGTCATGACCCTAATTATCTAATATATCTCCAATCAAAAGTGTAAGTATGATTTATATTTTTTGAACTATAATTCATTTATAGATCTACTGCATTTCCCATTGCATATATTTTAGTGAACTCAACATGAATCTAACCCTTGTAAGTTTTCTTTCATGATTTAATTTCTATCATCTTATTATTTTTCTATATTTGTGATACTGTATCACACTAATTGGTATAGTTATAACTTTTTTTTTCATAGTTTTAACATAAAGTCACATCAAAATGACTTTATTCTTTCTATGCAGGTCTTCATTAGATACATGTTACTAGATCAAACAGGTCAACATAGTACTCTTTTTCAGTTCTAGATCAACAAACTAGGTCAAATAGGTTGACTTAGTCTCTCTACTATCATCCAGATCAACAAACTATGTTGAATAGGTCAACTTAGTCTCTCTAGCAGCATCTAGATCAAGTAGGTCAACTTAGTCATCGTATCCTTCTTCATCATGCAGGGTTTTGCAAAACCAGGTTAAACTAGTTAACTTTGTGTATAGTAGTATTCAAGGCACTTAAACAAAAAAATTTCAATCCTATAACCCATCAAGGTTCTTCTCTTTTCTCTATATCACTTTAGTACTTCATTCCAATTCTATTTTATGCAAGTTAGTATTCTTTAAAACTGTAACCCTACAACAAACTAATTTAACCTAGTTGACCTAGTTTTGTAGCCTATTTTATGTTTAAAATATAGAGTTAACCTATTTGACTATGTTATTAAAAGACTCTTACTTTCATAGAATAGTAGAAAACTAGTCGACTTTGTTCTATACTATTTACATATAGTGTCATCTGAACTGACTCTATACTATTCTAAATGTGGGAATTAATAACTATTTGCTAATAATTAATTCACACTTTCATTTTTAGTTATTTTCATGCTTAGAATAACTCACATATTCTAATTAGGTGGTTTTTCAAACTATTATTTAGTTACACCATTTTTCTCTTTTGCACACACTACCAAATCACATAATAATGAAAATGCATTTACACTTATCTTCCCAAGGCCTACCTGATTGAATTTCATCACCAAAGGGGAAGATGACTTGGTTTTTTGGCCAAGTATAAATATGTGGTTAATGGTAATTATTGGAAATTAACCTGACACCCTTATCATTGTGGGATTTTGAAGTTAAGATTAGGACCTAATACCCAGCTAGTACCATTACCAACATAGATCCCTTTCATCCTAAACATCCTAAAACCATTCATAGATTGTTTTCTAGTTCCTTATTTTTATCCAATTTTCCCATCACACTTAAAATAACACTTTTTAATAATCTAATATCACTTAGGATGACCACTTAGTTAGCATTTACTTTTCAATTGACTACTTGATCTATGATCATTATGTGTTGTATTATAAAAACTTGCATTGGCCAGTGTTGGTACAAGATTGTATGTTATATGCCATAATTAGATCACTCACATTGATCCAATTATTTATGTGTGCTTACATTTCTTGCATCATTTATATTGAAAAAATTTACCCTATTTCAGAACATTATCACTTGGGTCGATACAAAATCTTACAAACTCTATCTTTCTTCTTGCCAACACTACATAGTCAACCAACATGATTATATATCTTATTTATTTATTCTTCCCTCTGTCTAGATATACATAGTCAACCTAGTCAAATCTATACTTTTATTAGCCTCTGTCTAGTAGTACACATTCAAACTATTCAACTTTGTACTCTTCTTAGACTCTATTTGGTCGATCTAGTTTTTTTTCTAGCTAACTTTCTTCTTTGTCTGGCCAACTTAGTTATTTATCCCTCATTTATCTTCCTTATTACTTAAAATTATATCCATTTACTTAGAACATAATGAAATCCCATATTATAATCTTATTGGATAATTTAAATCCATTTAGACACTATATTGGGTATTCTTTTCTCCCTCTCTTTACCTCCAAATAGAACCCTCACCCTTGGAGTACCTATGATGAATTAAAAAATGCTTCAAAATAAGCCTTTATTTCCTTTCATCATTTCCATATATATTGGTAATATCTCTCTTAGGATCAATGATGATGGGACTAAATACCCTACATCCTTTCTTAAAGCATTTGGCAGTCTTATTAAAAAGTGGATCCAAACTAATACTTTCACCACAACTAAACTTCTAGTTAAAACCTTCATTGGTGATGTATTGTAATGGTACAACCAACTTATCCAAAATTCCATTTGTTAACTTGAGGATTTATTAAATCCTTTAGTTAAATAATTTCAACATAATGACCTTCCTAAAAAGTTACCTTAGCCATTTCCTCAATGCTAAGAAATATCCCACCGAATCAGCTCATGATTTTATTAAATGATGTAAATATCTAGCCCATAAATCTAACCATAATATTATTAATGATAATCTATTCAAAATCTTCATAATTTCTTTAACTCTTTATCTTTAATACAAGGTTCAAATTTTTTCCTCTTAAATGCTTAGTAAAGCTCTTGACCAAGCCAAACATCAAGACTTCTCATGAAGCAACTAGAACCTAATACTAAATTCCTTAAAGGATATTTTAAAACTTATATTAATGTCATCACTAGAAATACTCCTTAAAAAAAAATAGGAATTTCCAAAGTTGACACTCCCCCATATTCTTGTATACCACTATCTATGCAATAAATGAAATAATTATTATCACCCTCTAAACCTTTTAATTATCCTAAAAATCTTCCTAAATGGTATGACCCTAATAAATTTTGTTGGTTCCATGATGACATTGGTCATTCTAATGAAACTTGTAGAGGGATTAATAAATTTTATGTCTCCTGTATGCTTGGTGATTCCTTAAATCACAAATCCATGATCTAACTCTATTGTCAAGAATACAACATCGCCTCTCAAAAATGATAAACTCCCAAAGATTATTCTTCTAATAAACAAAAATATTTTCCCATGTATACTAATCAAAAAAATACCAAGGATGTTTATGTTATTGATGTTGACCATGACCAATATTACAATAATTATCAGTATGTTAACGTAGCTAAGGTCAACTATCATCACAAACCAACTCACAAAGATCATGTCATTAAATTTAAGAAACCATCTTTGGAAGAGAAATTTTTCAAAGATACTACAACCACTCATTAACTTTGGAATTTAATGAGGAACCCTCTCCTTCTTGTGAACTCCTAACCACTTCCATTCCTTCAAAATGTACCTTACCTTCTAAACCTCACACTGGTTCTTCTTCTAAATCTCATTTAAACTTTCTTGAAGAACTTAAATCCATGCCTTGAAATATTCCCCTTATGGATTTAATTCATACCTCCCGTTATCATCACAAGTTATTCATTCAAAAATTACAAGAAATTTAAGATCCATCTTCTATATATGAAGAACCACCTTCTATTGAATCTCAACCTACCAATGTGTACATATCATTGAATCTATTTATCCTTCTTCCAATCCTTATATTGAAATTTTCAAAGAAAACATTATTAATGATGATATCCTTTTTCATGCCAATGATCCACTAGTATTCATTAAAATATTTATTAATACTACCCTTATTCACAAAGTGTTAGTTGATGAAGGGTCTAGTATTAATGTGACATCTTTATGGCTCATTCAATAACTTGGTTATAATAAGGATCATCTCAAGAAAACCCACCTGACCTATTGGGGATTTTATTTAAAATACATTTGATTATATTTGTATTCCCCTAACAATAGGACCTAAAACTATTCAAACTAAATTTATGGTCCTTGATGTTCCCTTATATTAAAAAATACTCCTAGGTTGCCCTTGGACTCATAAAATAAGGGCCATCACCTCTTCTGGCATCCAATTCATCAAGTTCCTGCATAATGGAAAATGGTATAAACATGAGGCTAATCCCAATCCTTGAAGTATTAAACTTCCCAATCCTAAATCTCAATATCACATTCCTACCATTCCCATAATCAACAATGCTCCCTTACCTAAATTCATCAACATTAATCCAGACTTATAGGTTACTCTTGCTAATTCAAATTATGATGAACCTAATGAATTTTAACATACATGCAACACTAGTAAGATACCTCCTTATATATCAGAGTGGATTCCTCCTTATTTATTACCTCATGACCACAATATTTCTCTCATTAATGAGATCACTAATTTTCCTTCTCCATACAATGCCCAAGATGTTTCTTATCAAGAAGATGCCTTCACATGTAATGACTATGGAGTGGCTGATCCTTTAATAATTTCCTCGCATAAATTTAGTGATATTTTAATTTCCCCTTCTAAAAATCCTCTTAAATCTCAAGCATGTACCATTTCTCCAACCTATGATGATAACTACATCATGGCCCAAGCTCAATCTCAATACTTAGGTGTTCAACATTATCAAAAAACTTTAGCCCAAATACATGTTTTCAAACATGATTTTCACACCATTTTCATGGACTTTGAATTAGCTCCCAAAGGTCATGTAACTCCCATTAATTCTCCACTTCTTAATACTCCTTGGGTGGTAAATAAATCCTACCTTCTGAACAACCAAAAATTCATACATCTTCTCTATAACCTACAGATCTCATAATTACATCTAATTATTCCCCCATCAAATAAACTAATGATACAACAATCTCATCCAATCAACCTACTCCAACTACTCTTGATATTACATTAGACACCAAGGCCATAAATACATTCTAAATATGATCACCATGGTAATCAAATTTTTTATATCAAAGTATATGTCAATTATTATGGTCATCTTCCTACTTTGCCTAATGATGAATCCATTCTTAAATTTATTCATGCTCGAGAACCTCAATTTCCTCAACAACATCACAGACCTAGGAGTTTCAAAAATAAATCCCCTTATTTTAATAACTTCATTGCTATCATCGAACCTAAATAAAATCCAATTTCCTCTTTACCTAAGACACCATATCATTTACAAGATGGAAATATTATGCTTATAAAATAAATTGCTCACATCGAATATGGTACTCCATCATTCCTCAACCAAATATCATTTCTCGCAAACTTACACCTACTAAATATGACAACTTTGACTTATTATTAGATAAATATCATGAGATATTTGCATGGTCCTATGAGGACATGTCAATTATTGACCCTAGGATTATGGTGTACAATATTATTGCTTATCCCAATGCCAAACTTGTGTAACAAAAGCAACAAAAAAATTTACCTAAAATTTCTACTTTATGCCATAAATAAATTATCAAGCTTCTCAATGCTAAGTTTATCAAAATCATGGCTATTATGAATGGTTTTATAACATAGTCCCTATTTTAAATAAGGTCACCATGTTCATTTGCATTTTCATTAATTTCTATAATCTTAATCTTGCTTATCCTAAAGATAATTTCCCTTTACCTTCAATAGATGCCATCATTGATTACACTACTAGTTATGAAATTTTGTCTCTTATGTATGGTTTCTTGGGTTATAACCAAATTCACATTACCCCTAAAGACCAATATAAGACAAATTTCACTATATAATGGAGCACCTATTTATATGTCAAAATATCCTTTGGCCTTAGAAATGTTTAAGCCACCTATCAATGGGCAATGACTCACATCTTTCATGATCTTATTCACAAAATTTTAGAAACCTATTTGGGTAACCTCATTGCCAAATCCAAATGTCACAAGACTCATTTATTTGATCTTGACATCATCTTTGACCACCTCCTTAAATATAAAGTTAGACTAAATCATTATAAATGTGTTTTCGATGTCACATTTGGTAAAGTATTAGGATTATAAGTCTCTCTCCATGGTATCAATGTTGACCCTCCAAATATTAATGCTATCATCAACATGCCTATCCCTCAATCTATTCTAGACATTTACACTTACCTTGATAAACTTGGGAAAATTAGATGGTTCATTCTCAAAATGGATTACCATATCTATTCAATAAATTCTATTCTTAAGAAAGGTAATGCCTTATAATGGATAGATCCATATCAAAAAGCATTTGATAATATGAAAGAATCATTGCTTCACCCACCAACTCTTCATCCCCATTCAAATGATTGACCTTTAATCTTGGATACCTCTTCCACACCCATATCAATTGGGGTGATGCTTGCCTAACAAGATGATATTGGAAGGGAATATGCCATCTACTATATCAACCAAGGCCTCATTTATTATGAGAAACATTACACAAAAGTTGAACATGATTGCCTTGCCATTTATTTTACCACTAAAAACTTTGAAATTATATACTCTATCAAACCACTTACATTATCATTCATTATGATCCCCTTCATCACTTCTTATCCAAATAATTTTTTCCTTAAAATAGAGTTGGCAAGTGAATTGACCTCCTCATATAATTTTATCTCCTAATTATTACCCAAAAATCTATCAATGTATAAATCATTATTGATCAACTTTCCATAACTCTTGTGCCAACTACCACCCACCTCCAAGATAGTCTTCCCAATGATAATATTCTCTATATTAAAGGTATCAGCTAATCTATATCCCTTAAATCTTACTTCCATAACTTCATTTATGACCTATAATCAATTGATCTTGATGAGTCTACTATATTCCCTAATACTAATAAACCAAAATAAAATATTGAATAAATTCTTGAAATTAATGTTGATTTACACAAGGATAATTGGACTCTTCATTTTGATGGCACTAAATGCCTTCAGGGAGCTGGGGTAGGTTGTATCCTCATGATCCCTCTTGGAAAAATTATCCCATTAGCTTTTTTCATCACTTTTAATGTCACTAACAACATGGAAGAATATGAAGCCTTAATCTTAGGCATGCTAGTAGCCCTTGATCTAGATATCCAATATCAACATGCTTTAGGTGACTGCCAATTCATTTTCCACCAAGTTAATGGTGATTACCAATAAAAAAATTAATAATTTAATTTATTATCATCAAATCATAAGTACCCTTGCCAAATATTTAGTTTCTTTCACCATAAAGCATATCTCTCAAGATCAAATTTCTATTGTTGATTCCCTTACCTCTTCAGCATCTCTTTTATATCTACACCAAGTTCTTACCAATCCCACTTTTCTTATCCAAATAATAAAATACCCATCTTCTATTCAACCATAATATTCACTTATAGTCCACATTGAATCCATCACCATTTTCCAAAGCCTATTTTACAAAGATATAATCCAATATCTCAAACACCAAACTTATCCTCCAAACCTCAATTCTTGTGAAAAGACTCACATTCACAGAAAATATTTTAAGTATGTATTTTGATATAACATCATATATTATCATAATGTGTAAGTTACCTTGCTCTTATTTTTTATGAAATAAGAGGTTCCTCCTCTTCTCAAACAAACACATGGGGGAATTTGTGGTGGCCACTGTAGCAGACATATTATAGCCTACAAATGATTACATATGGGATACTTTTGGCCCACTCTTAAAAATGATGCCATAGAATTTTCTTAAAATTTCACTCCTTGCCAACTTCATTATTATCTAATTCATTACCTCATGTTGAGATTGAAATCGTAGAATCTCCTTGGTCACTCTCCATGTGGGGATTAGATCTCATAGGAAAATTACCTCGATCTCAAGATGGGCATGGATTTATAATCATAACCACATAATATTTTACCAAATGGGTTGAGGCTATGCCCCTCATTAATGTCACAAGTACCACCATCTCTAAATTTATCCTTAATAAAATCATTTGTTTCTTTGGTATCCCTTATACTATCATTTTAGATAATGGTGGTAATTTCAAAAATAAAGATGTCAAACAACTCTATGCTAAATTTAAAATCAATCACAAATTCTCAATACCCTATCATCAAAAATGTAATGTCCAAGCCACAACCATAAACAAAATTCTTAATAAATTTCTCCAAAAGTTAATTCATGATACCTTCATATATTTGCACCTTCATCTGTATCCTACTCTTGGGGCCTATCTCTGTAGCATACAATTTTCCATTGAGTAAATGTTATTTTCACTATTCTATGGCTTTGAAATAGTCCTCCCCTTAGAATTTGATACTTTCTCTCTATGTATCTATCTTCGTGGTATCATACTTGATAAATACATACATGAAGCTTACCTTTATGTTCTCTATCTCCTCGATGAACACCATCTTTCTGCTTTACAACATAATCATCAATACAAGGCTTGTATTGCCAAACAACATAATAAATAAGTTAAATTTCTCATGTTTAATGTTGGTGATATTCTCCTTAAATTATATTACACTCATTACAAAGAAGGAAAATATGCCCAAAAATGGTGGGTCCCTTATTTATTCAAAGATATTCTTGGTCCAAGTACCTATCACCTTTAAACCAATGAAGGCCATATTTTCAAATAATCCACCAATGCACAATTCCTCACTAATTAATTCATCTAATCCTTCCCTTATTTTCATAATTTATATATGCTATCTATCTAACACTTTATACAGGATACTTACATGGGTTTCACCCTCTACAATAGTTCTCTCTTTCCACAAACCTTAGTCCTTCCTTTTCATCATTTGGTTTCCCCTTTGTCATGACTTGTATTATAAAAATATGGATATAACCTAATATCCCTCATTATTTCCTTTCATCCTCATTAATTTATTGATTTCCTATACTTTTTGGCACCCCCTTGGGTTTTTATTTTGTGATTTGTAGTGTAAGACCATGGATAGGATCTAGATTTCCTCACAAATACCATATTTTTATTTTTTATTTTTTATTTTGGTACCCCATAGGTTTCTCTTTTATGATTTATAGTGTAATACCATGGAAATGAATTGGCCTTCCTCATAAAATTACCATATTTCTATTATTTTCCTTCCCTGTCTAAAAAGTGTTTTGCAATGGTTATGAGTTCTTGATCTTTGTTCTCAACTTTAGCTTTTTCTTCTTTTGATAAATGAAATTTTCAAAAAAAATATGTTTTATCATGTTTTCCTACATTTCCCTCATTCTTATGATAAATAATAACATTTTCTATCATTGTATCCCTTTTTTCCCTTTATCACATTTATTTGTAATTTGACATAATTTAAATTATTTAATGTTTCACTTCTCTTGATTTCTTTTCCTTTGACTCCATATTTGGATAAAATAAGGTTTAAGTCAAGATAATAATTTTATTTCACCTAAATTTATGAGCCTCTTAAACACCATGTTCTCTGAGTTCTCTCTCTTAGAAACCAAGCCCCAAGAATTTAAATGAAAGTCATATTTAGCACCCATGTTTGGTTTTCCAAATCCGTATGGAGAAGGAACATAAAAATCCATCAAGAAATTTGAAAGCCACATCATATTAAATAAAATGGAATGATCAAAAATGTAACATAAAAATTTCAAAAGTAAAAATAACACCAAAATATGTGATTCAAAGCACATCTCCTATCTCCAATCAAAGCTCTAAATCCACCGTTGGCCTCATAATAGAGCTGAGGTCCATTGGGGTGTAGTAGGCTAGTATATTAGAATAGGAGAATTCAAAAAAAAATATGGTTCTACTTACATTATCATTCAAGTAACCAATCTTCATAATAGATCGATGGATCTATAAGGGGTCCTGAGGAATGGGGAAAATGTTGTGGGAAGGTAGTGTTATCACATACATTTTACACCCATTCTTAATGTTGTATTTCACTGTACAAAAATCTAATTATACAATGGGATCACCTCCAAGATTTAATACATTGGTAAATTGAGGTAAACCTATGGATAAGGTTAGATTCCTTTCACTAAATTTGGTGCAACTAATAAATTATCGGCTTATGTATAAATTCTACTTCTTTAGTGATCTTACTCCTAAACTAGGGTTTGATAGGAAAAAGAGTTTTGAGAATGAAATTTTAAAAACTAAAAATGTTGATTTCACCAAATATTTTGTAGTATATTTTAATTATTTATTAAATTAACACAATATAATTAAAAATATTTTAAATTTGTAGGAGCACAAACTCATGCAAATGTGAAATCAAAGGCAATATTTGGTATTTTTCATACAAGGGACAAGATTTTTTATTTTTAATCAAACAATATCTCAAAAGCTCAAATAATACCACAAATGAAATTTTGTGATTGAAATACGAATTAAAACATCCAAAAATATTTAAATAACCTTGCATACAAAAATATTTCTCAGAAAAGAAAGGTAAATCTATAATTTATTCTCATTCTCTAGGTTACAACATGTAGAAAAGTTATTCAAAATGCAAAATAATGTTTTTAGCAAAAAAAAGATAGATGGGATATGCCATACTTCCCATATTTATACAAAAACTCTCATAAAATATAAGTAGTTAACAATAAAATCCATGCCTAGTTGAATAACATGCAAACATATGGAAACTTTATGAAAAGAGGCATGATCTATAGTTGCAAAGGCATCCTTAGCATGGTGAACAAGTTGAAAAAGGAACATGCAAGAGTTGGGCATGATCTTCAACTATTAGAGGTGTGGATATAACTTAGAAATCTTCATGCAATGCCCTTGGTCTTATTCAATTCAACTACAATGGCTCTTCATGTAATAGGGGGCACCAAAGTGAAACTCAATATTTTTAACAAAAGATAACTTTAGATACCATAAGTTACTTTTTTACAAAACCCTAATTTTTTATTTTTAATTAGTAATTTTACAACTTTCAAGTCATATAATCTTGTTAAAATTGGAATTACATTTTAAAATATGTGCTTTTACAACTTAATCAACTTAAAACTTGTCAAAATGAAGAGTGTAATTTTCAAGTTTGCTTTTACAACTTCCAACTTGTCAAAATGTAAAGTGAAAATTACACATGGCTCTTTCTTAAAAAGAGATGTCAAAATGATAGTTACAATTTACAATTTATGTTTTTGTAACTTCATAATATTTTTAAATCAATGAAAATACAATATACAAGAATAATTTTAATAGAAATAATTAATCTATATCCAACACTTACGTAGACTCTTTATATTTATTGACCTATACTTTCTAAATATATGCATCAAAACCCTTGAAAATATCCAAGATTATGTCTTCATTAGGAATAAAAGAGTAAAGGTTGGTTATCTCATAATCTACTATTTTATCAAAAATTCCCATTTGAAGGCCCTGTATTCTTGAATCTCTTTACCCATCTGATCCAATGTGTTATGATATTTGATGAAACAGTGGATAGAGTTCAAGGTGAAAGTTATATCTCTTACAAATTATTTTTTAACCACTTATTTGAATTTATTCTAAACTTCCTCTACTGATAGGACCTGGTTCTATTGATCTATTGCCTAACATGATAATTTATACAACAAATATTCAATGTCATATAGCATGTTAGTGGCCTTGTCATGTGTAACTTTAGCCTTATGGGCACTATCCATGAGTATATTTATTTAGAATTGAGTTTCTCTATCTAATTCCTCTTTCTCTCCATCATTTTTCCATATTTTTTCTACAAGGATGATGTCTATATCAATTTATTCCACACCTATCAATTTTTTATAGAAAATATTCCATCTTTTTATCTCTCCCTCATACTTGTTGATATGTTCTCTCAAGGTGGCCCTTCTCTCTGTCAGTTTGGTATAATGGTACATTATTATATCAATAAATTTGTTGCCTTTTGAGATGATTTATTCTACCCATTCCTTAGTGGCCTTTCCCATGTTGTAAATTACATCACCACATCAGGTGTTCCCTAATCTATGATCTGAGTAATAGGCTATGCTAGTTGAATAGTGGACTTGATGAATTTTTTAAATTCAGTAATTAGTTGTTCAACCTTGTTTTTTAACTCATCCTTAGTGACCTTGTCACTATATATTTTCTCAAAGAGGTATTTTAATGTTAGATTGAGTGTCATGTTTCAATCCCTCCCTTTTAAGACATCTAAGGTGAACTTTTGAGACTTGGTAATCACCCACCACTAGATCTTATTTATATTTGTCTGGTGGGGGATTATAATATCCACAAATATTTCCCCTATTGAGTCATACAATATTCTTGAAATGGTCTGCAGAGTCATCTTAGATTTATTATGTGCATCTGAAAGACCAAAATCCAATGTACTTGGAGACACTATCTACTTGCATTTATTCCACACTCTCTGTGATAACAAACTAGGGGTAGCATTTTATTGTGCTAACACTATCACCTAAGAATTTATAGTTTTAGATATTATACTAGTGGGAATGGTGACAAGTGTTTTATGTTATATTAAGATTTCCATTGATTTTTTGGTAGATGTATTTGCCACCTCTTTCCCATCTATGGGTTAAGTTTCCACATTTGTATCATTATCTTGATTCTTATCTTTCTCCTTTGTATGAGTTGGGGTTAATGTGGAAGTGGAAGAGGTGGGGGCAATAGAAATGAATGTGTATAATGGGGGTGTGGGAGATGGAAGTGATATTAATGGAGGAGTAGACATAGGGAGTTGGAATTGAAGAACATGTGGTAGTTTGGAGTCTAAATCCTTAAATGAGTCAATCAAATTGGTAAGGACACTCAGGGTTGGTAAAGTAAGAAAGATGAAGGGAAATGGAGATAAAGTAGTAGTTATCCTAGGGGTTGGGATGGCCAGTAGGATTGTAATCAAAATGAATGAATTTGTTATACTACTATGTAGTGTTGTTGATTAATGAAAATGAAGTAATTGTAGATGAGATAAAAGGAATTATTGAAGGGGGAGTGAGATTGTGGAAAAGGGAAGTAAAATGGAAGCCTAAGTATTTAATTAACGGGAGACCTAGTGTCTAATTGACTTCCTGGCACTATTAGAAATGGACTTATTATCATAGGTGAACTAATGGGAATGGAGGGTGGAGTTACCTAAGGTGAAGGAGGAGTGAAGATAGGAGGATGAAGTGTTGGAGCCATATGAATGATAGAGATAGGTGGGGGATGTATTAGAAAGATGGGAGTTATAACTATAACTAATATGGGGGATGAAGTTGTGGTTGCTTCAATTATAGTTGTGTTCTAAAATGAAATGATTATCGATTGATTTTTTACTACTCCCTGACTACTTGATTATCCCTTCTTGGCCTTTTATTTCTTCTTTCTCTTATGGGAGATCACTAGCCTATCTAGTTTTTCTACTATTTTTTCTCCATCACTAGAACCTTCTACTGATAGTGGTATTCTTTTTTCCTTGAGATCTAGTATTTTACCACTGATGCTTATTGTCTCTTTGGTCTCTTGAACCCCTTTACTCCTGATTTAGCTAAGTGTTCTATTTATCATGTGGGAAGTTCTATCTATTAGAGATAAAGACTCAGGAATAAGCAACCTTACTATTGGAACGAGTTAGAATTAAATCTTATTATCATGGTATACCATGTCTACTAGGGACTCATCATTCACCAAGTCCTCAAGGACTGGTGCCAAGTCAAAATCTTTGACTTAATCTAAGATCATTCTAAATTAGTCCTTCAATATCACTTCCTCTTCATCATCCAAGTCTTCTCAGTAGTATTCAAATTAGGGAACATGGGAATATGTTGAAATTCCTAGTATATTAATGATGTTACCATGAACATCGTAGAATGGTCTCACCTCCAAATCCCTCAAGGTCATTTATGTCATTTCTACATCTACACACTTGGCTTTTGCTAAGGAGGGGTATGTGTACCTAACTATATTAATGGGGAAATAAATTCTTGATTTTTTTAAATTAGATAATGTCTTTTGAGTTTTAACAAGTTACCTCACCAGCTCCATTAATGCCCATTTATCACTCACATATCTCAAAATGGTGTAAGGGAAATCATTGAATCTACATACCCTGATGTAAGATTAGGTGGGAAACTAGATGAAATAGGAACCCCAATTGGTAATCTTTAAAGTGGTAGAATCATATAATCTCCTCCTTTCTAGTTCCTTGTCGAACATAACTATGATGTAGTAGATGAATGCATCATTCACTCTCCTAAAGTTTTGTTTGTTTACCTCAAGAGTGAGGTTGAGGTAATAGTTAAACACTTTATTTGCCTCATTGGTTACTATGTTGAGCCCTAGGAAAACTCTTCTTTTGGAAATATATATACTAGATAGGAGGTCATGTATAATTTACCTATGGTTTGGACCTCCATCAACTGCTTGTAGAGGGAGTCACTAATGAGTTGTGCCTAGTGGATGTATTGTTTATTCTCATGGATAACCCAATATATTGATACATCTAATCTTAAAATCTCCTTGAATCAGGGCTACTAGTGATCCTATGTAGTAATATGATTATATCTCCTTCCTCATCCTTGAAATAAATCCTTGACAATGTTTTTGGCAATTTGGTGGATGCATCTCTAGGGATACTTAGCCACTATTTTTTTATTACTCTCTAACATTACATGTTTTTTTCTTGACATAATTTATTTGAGGATTCTAGAGTTATATCTAAGTAACTCTTGAATTTAGGTATTAATAATATGGATTTAGTGAAGTCTAGGTCTAGATTTAGAATCCTTTCCCCTTTATCATTTAATACCTCTCTCTTATTAGCATCATAATTTTGTGCTCATGTAAGTACCAACTCAAGGATTTTCATAGAGAAAAATTTGTTACCTGGGGTAGTCCAAAGTCATAGACTCTCTCGATCTACTTTTTCTTAAATTCAACATCGACTCTGGTCCAAAAGTCACCTAAGTCAATGTGACCTGGGTCTGTATCTATAATCATAGTTGTGTTAGAATCTAGACTAAGGGTGACATTGGGTCCTTTAGATTTATACTTCATCTCTTTCCCAAATATGGATTTTGGAGAAAATGTTAGGGGAAGACCAACTACATAGTTGGTATAATTTACAGGTGTAAGATGTAGGTGGAAACTCTAATAGAACTTGGAGTTACTCTATACAATGGAAAAGTCCACAAGAAACTAGATTTTCAAAAGTAGGTTGAAATATTGTGGGAAATGGAGGTGTAAAACACAATTACATTTCCTACCAAAAACTCTGACACAGATCAAGATTTTTCTAGGCAATGGAAAATTTTGTAAGGTTATGAGTTGTTATTATAGGTTGAAATCCCATGGGAAATGGAGGTGTAAAACACAGTTGAAAAGTCCATGGGGACTATAGGGAATCTTGTAAGGAATATATGATTGTTTTTGGGAATATCTTAAGAATATTCATTGGTATATGAATTATAAACATAGATTTTTTATATGTAGATAAAAACTTTAAAAAACATGACCTCATAATTTATACTATAATAAATGAACCCTAGTGACACCATAAAGGCCACCCTAAATAAAATGATGCCTAGGAAATGCAAATAAACCCTAAACTTACAATAAAAACTATGACAATAATTTTTAAAGAAAATAAAATACATCAAGCAAGATTAAATATGAGAAAATATAGCTTAAAAGCTATAGGAGTGGATGAATTACCATGCAGGGGATCAATGTCAATGTGGCATAGCTAGAGGTCATAGATTGTAGGGTTAAACGCATGTCAACATCACTAGAAGGTTTGAGATTCAAGGTGAGAGCTCTAAATGATTAACAAACTTTAAATAATGATTATTTAAACCCTAATTTTAATTTATATAGACCCCTATAATAAATTCTTTAATGGTAGTTGTTGGTAGAGATCCAGAGTCTACAAGCAACTTATCAATTTTGTAATTTTGCTAAGTGCACTTTAACCTTTGGATTCCATGGTCTTGGTTAGGTTGACCCTTTGAAAAATGGGATGGAAAAACTCAAGAAAAAAATTTCAATTTTACAAATTACAATTTTCACTTGGAGTCCTAGATTTTTTAGGGAAGGTGGTCAGTAGGAAGTGAAACTTAGATTGCAATTTGCAATTTGTAATTTGTAAAATTATAAATTGGTCTCCAAGTTCTAGTTTCTAGTTAGAGTGTTACACAGGAAGTGGAGGTTGGGAAGAAATTTGAAATTTTTCAAATTTCAAATTACAATCCAATCTCTAGTTCTTGTGGGGTATTTGGTTTGAGGGAAGTGGAACTCTACTTGAAATTTGTAATTTTGTAAATTGTAAATTATTAGTGGGGTTCTAGTTTTCATCAGCTAGTGTTTAGTAGGAAGTAGAGGTATGGATGTAATTTATAATTTTTCAAATTTAAATATATAATTAGATCTATAGCTTCCATTGGATAATGTATTATGGAATCCAAAGTCTGGGAAGCAATTTGTAATTTTTCAAACTAAAAATTATAGTCCAATATCCAATTTGTATAGGCTTAGGGAAATGAGTGTTTTGGGTCAGTTTAAATCATTTTTCCAAAAAATTAATGGGTATCCCTTAGGTTAATTAGAATTTTGACATTTTGGATAAAAATATAAATAATTGGGTTCATTTTATTTCATTCATATAACCTTCATGGGATGATATACATACTTCATTGGTTGACCTAAGACTTGTGTGGCTATGAGAAGTTCTTCATAGTCCTTAAGTTCAAATGTGCTCTTGTATTGACAAACCTAATTTTAGTGTCTTGAATTTGATAAATAGTTCATCTACCTTGGTTTTTATTTAATTATCCCCTCCACCCATTTCATTCCCCACCTTGATAGGCATATGTGATTCTAAATATGTTTTCCCTTATTTTATATTCCCTCTTCTTCACATCTCAAAAACATGTTAGTACTACTTTGTTTCTATTTTATTTATCCATAGAATAAAATAATATGCTTGAGTAACTATAGATTATCTTCTTTATACCATGTCTCTACATCTCTATATATGCCTTGATATATTTTACCATTTGTCAATGTTGTATTATCCCCTCTTTTTTTGGACACTTGAGTCCATTTTTCCTTTCATGTACTTTTTCCATTATTGAGTGAGGTTGGCTTGTTACTTCTCTCTCACTAGTGTTGTTTTCCCCTTTATAACCTTTTTACATTGATTATTGAGTAAGGATTGTTACTACTTAGTCATTAATGTTATTTTACCATTTTTCATGCCCATAGTTGTTTAAGTAAGGATTGTTATTTATTTCATATTGATGTTTGATTACCATCCTTTTTGATATATATCTTTGGTTTGATTTGATGAGTTTGACTTTCTTGCTTAAGGTTTACTTGTTTGATTTTTTTGGTCTTTAGTAGCCTTGGATTTTTTTTACCTAATTTACTCTAATTTTGGCTTGGTCATTTAGTCTAACATAGCACTTGTCACCCCATCTTGCTAAATTTCTAAGTACATCCCATCCACACAAGGTCAATTATCTTGGTTTTCTTGTATTTTTTTTGTTTTTTTATCTTTAGTTTTGTGTCCTTAGATTGGTTAGAAGTAGTCTTTGTGCCCTCCATGATAAAAACTACAAACATAGAAGACAACCATCCAATAATAAAGGTAATGCAAGGTATGCATACATTTAATTTTTAGTTATTTCCATTTAGTCATTTGATTTTTGTTAATTTTGATTTAAAATACTGTAACTCTTTTTAGCCTCAGTGTTATGTGTTGTTATGCTCTTTCTCAAATCACCATCCCCTATTACACCTATGTGACATGTGATGAGCTTTAAGTGGGGCACATTTATATGCATAAAATTTTCAAAATTTATTAATTACTAATGCTTTCTATCTTACAAGAACCCATCAAGTCTCAATTTCTATGAGTGTATGCCTTAATGGGTACACCATAAAAGGGTGTTGTACACCATTGGTGCTTTTTAAGATTTTTGTCCCTTATTACCACTTTCTATCAATCAAACCAGCTCTTAAAAACCATTCCCCTAAGCTGTGCTTCCTATTTTTCACCCTCATCTAGTCATTTACCACCTTCATTAGCACTTCTCTAACCTAAACCCCATTTTTTATGGTTTAAAATATGTATTCAACCACATCAACCTTATATTATTATTGACAAAAATCATTAGGGTCTAGGTTGGCCCTTGGGTGACCTAGTCTATTACCTAGTTTTTTTTGTCAATTATGATACTAAGTCAACTGGGTCAACCTTTTTAGCCTAAACTTTTAGAAGGGTTTAGGGTTATATCCACCTATATAAACACATTCATTTTTCCATTTTTAGAGATACATCAAGAGTTAATTATTCATTTGTGCTTCTTTACAATTTTATCTTGTGCCATTCTACTTGAGGATTCTTAGCGTAGGGTTTATACTTGGAGAATAATCTTGTCTTGTGGAGAAAGTCTTAGATACTTTGGCATTTCTTAGTGATCCTTAAAAACCACAAAAACCTATTGCAAATCACCTTTGTCCAAGTTATATATTGAGTCTTGATGGGTTCATCTTCAAGGTAAGTATCTTTAAACTTTGTTCCTCTCTTTAGTAGATAGAAGTAGCATAAGTAATGGATTTTGAATATATTTATGTCTCTATGCATTAAGTTTTTACCTATACATAAATTAATTAGAATTCTCTTATGCATGTTTAATTTTATGTTTACGAAACCCACTTTGTGCCATAAGATTTGGTGAGCACTAGATTAGATTTTTATTTACATTTTATTAGTTTAGTGAATATGAAAACATAAGGCCTAATTAGGGTTACTACATAGTTTTTCTTGACTAGAGGCCTTGTAACCCTCCCTAGTGATATTATTTGTGGTGAGATATAAGGTTTATTGGATCCATATTGGTCATGACCCTAATTATCTAATGTATCCCCAATCAGAAGTGTAAGTAGGATTTATCTTCTCCGATCTAAGATTGATTTATAGATATGATACATTTCCCATTACATATAAATACATCCTCAAGATTCTTTACATTTGATAATAAACCATTTTTAAGGCTATAAAACCAATCAAAAACCACTTTTGTTAAACTATGATGGAAAACTTTTAATAGTCAGCTTTCATTTTGGGCCTAATGTCCAAAAGAGTAAATATATTATTAAAAATGAATATTAAGATCCCCTTGACCATTGAATAATGATAAAACAGGCATGATAACATTATGAAGATAATGATTTAAATACATCTAAATCAATAGGTTGTTCTTGTAATGTATTCTCCTCAAAAAGATCCTTGTGAGAAGAAAATTATAACTTAAGAGTGTTGACATATTATTGAAAATATCCCATGGTGGTCATAATAGATGACATATCATAAGGAGATGTTGAAATTTTTTTTAGAGGTTGTAAAATACCAATCACATGAAACATAGGAATGATAGGATCTTGACCACTCTCAAGAGGATAAACATCACATGGATTTACAACATTTGGTAAAGGAGTATCCATGGTCAAAGATGTAAGTATATCATGTTTGATATCATAAGGGTAATACCATTACCATTATAAGATGTTACTTCACTTGGAATATGGTTACATTCAATAGGAACTAGGGAAGTAATTTAACTTATAACCATTTTCTCTTATTTATCTAAAAATGCAAAAGAGGGAGGAAAAAGAAACATTTGGCACTTCATTTTAAATATCATGAGATAGGGGATGCAAATGACACTTTCATTTGTAATTTTCAAAGGAACAGAGAATGTAATACTACTTTTTATTTTATTTGATTTATATGAATTGATCTTTAAATGAGATACATCAAATGGATTTGGGACTTTTTGTGTGTCCCTAAATAATGCAAGTTTTGTGAGTGTTTCCTTAAGATGTTCATTGACACTCTTGTTATGTTATTCAAGGATCATAATAGGATAAATAAGATATGTAGTTTTATCATTACATATTAGATGGAAAGAATAGACTGGAGTAGGTTTACTTAAATCATGCAAAGAAGATAGGATTTTCAACAATAGTATTATTTGGAGAAGAAGACACACACTTGATTTCATCACCATTTTCATTATGAGATATATTGGAATAACATTTAACCTCTTTGACTTTATCAACATTAAAAATAGGTTACTCACACTCAATTGTTGAGATAACTAAAAAAAGTGGAGATTCAATAATTATATTTTCAACATTAAGAATAATATAACTTTGCATGTTTGTTGGTTCTTTAAACTCTTCATCATTAGAAATAAAAGGAAAGGTAGAGTTTTCATAGTCAAGAGGGATATAGTTAATTTTAAATTCATAATTAAAAATGTCATTATCACTAGTTTGCTCATTTAGATTTGCATTTGCGTCATTAGTTCTTTCATTATCATAGTTATAAGCAAAGAAAGGGGTTTAAGATCATTTTTTATGTTCCATAAGATCATCATATAAAATAGATTGATCATTAGTAACATTAAACTAACTATCCAAAGGATTAAGCTATTTTGGTTAAGGGTCCCATGGATTTCTATAAAGTAGGAACTCCATAAGGAGTTGATCCTTTAAGAAAATTATAAAAAAACACAACCATGAGGGCCAAAGAAATAAGTAAATTTAACATTCCTAAACCAAGACTTCATAATAAAAAATTAGATATGAAAATAGAATATATAAATTTTAAATGAAATTCCTAATGAAGGAGAAAACCCTACATGCAAATTGGGGTTGGGGTTCAATAAATATAGCATGGGGTCACCAAATGTTTAAAGTGTTTTTGGAGTTTTACAAGATAATATTTTAAAACTAAATTTATTTTAAAGGAATGACAATATTCATATTTACACTAAAATATAGTGAATAATACATATTTACGTAATTTAGCATGTGTAATAAATATAGTAAGTACAAAGAAACTAAGGGATATATAAATAATATCTCATTTATTATTATTTTTTGGATCGTTGAAGTGGTTAGGAGTCATCACAGGGATGTGTTAGAGATATGGACTTTCTTCATTCCATATTTTAACAATATTTGACTTTCAAATAGTTTCATCAATTTGGGATAGTAACATTGACGCATATGTCTACATCTGATGATAGTGTCAAATGAGAAATATACACAAGAGTGACCTCAAATTTGGACCAGGCCTATGTTTCCCCTATTTAATCATTTTATACCTCAACTTATGTATACCCATAACTAGATCTAGATAAAAAAAACCTAGTTCTTTTACATTATACCTCTTAGAACCTGGTAAAAAGGGGTTATTAATGTGAGTCAAGATAGCCCTAGTAACCCTAATGTTGTTAAGTGTTTCCTACATAGCCAATACTCCTAAGAGGGCCTTAGAATTTCATGTATTTTTCCCTCTTATGAATGTGTGTGTAATATTAATAGTATGGATATATGTTATTTATTATAGTAACCCTTGGTACAAGTTATGCAATAGTATATTTAACCTTTTAAATGCTCCAAATATTTAATTCAGTGTTGTAGTGCAATTTGGTAACTTGAAATAAATAGTACTTTATTATTAGAGAGTTGTCTTATCAAAATGGAAGGTGTATTAATTATACCATAGCCTTTGTATGTATAGTAACCTTTTGAATTTGAATTAAAACCTAGTGACACATGAAAATCCAAACATGGTATGGGAAAATAGGGCTAACAAAATGGTCACAAAGTGAAAGATATGGAAATATATAAGTCTATATAGTCGCATCAAGGTTGGACACTAACATTAAATATAGTGTCTAATATGGATGAAATTTTCTATGGGATAAAACATATAGAAAATAAGAAAAATAAGTGGGGATCTCTAGTATACACTAGATGAAGATAAATAGACATAACACATAAGCCCAAAGGGCAGGTAAATCAAGCAAAATAAGATTAAACTAAAGATTTCAATAAGAGAATGCATCACTAGTTGTCTAATTATTATTAAAAAGGTATATACATATAAAAATACAAGAAATATGTGTACTTATACCAAAATAGGTGTCTACAGTTTCAATGTAAAACATTTTGTACATAATCAAAGCATAGCCATTCTTGTTTCTTTTTGAAATAAATTTTAGTTATCTAAATATAGTTTGAAATGTATTTTACCATTCACATGGAGGAGTGAAAACATCTTGATTTTGTTTGTGGATTAAAAAAATTATATGTAATAAATGTGTACAATAATGATTATAATATTATTCATATTAAATATGGTATTTTTTAAATTAAAAGCCATGTTTTATTTTTTATACAAAGAATATGTTGAAAAAAATAGTTGGAATGGAAAATCACCTTGAGAGCAGACAAGACATTTATTTCATAGATCAATAGATGATTCAAAATGAGCCTTAAATAAATATCATTTAATGATTATAATTATAATTAATTTCACTTAACATAGTAGTCCTTAATACAAAAAATCAATCAAAAAATCAAAGAGTAGAGTATCAATAACAACACATAAAAGTCCCCAAGGAATAAATAAAAGAGAATAAAAAACCACTAAGCAATAAGAGCAATCAAAGCAGTCAAATATGGCAGATGATCATCCAATTTGTCACTCAACTGCCATAACTAGGAGTATATATCATACCATGTACAAAATCCCACACATAATTATTGTCTAACTTTTTATTCTTACTCATTATATTTGGTATGATAAATGGAAAGGGTTAGGTCAGAGAAATTTCATTATGGTGGTGGTGCCTACCCACTAGTTTCTTACATCTCATATCTAAGGATAAAGGCCAAGATCTTCATATTGCACAAGACTACTTGATATACTAAATTATTTTTAATTTAAAAAGTGTCTAAGAACATAGGTTTGACTAATGTATGACCATCATAACTACCCAAATATTTACACTCTTTCAAGGTATCTTGGAGTAGATTAAGGTTTCTAACAAAAGAGGATAAATTATGCACAATAATATGAAAATCTAAGAGATGTTTATTATTAAAATTTATAGATAGAGGCACTCATAATTTTAATTATATTATAAAACTATTTATCCATGATCAAATATTATTTTCAAAATTATATATTAGCTTACTGACATCCTTAATATGATTTTATTCACTATCTAAATTGAGCCATTTGAGTTTGGTCATTAATTTGAACTTCTCTAATCTACACCAAACTTTTATATCTACTCTAGGACTACTTCTAGGCTAGTTTTCAGTAACTTTCATCCCCAAATAGTGTGAATATAAGATGAAATTAAGGTAATATTGATAATTTGGTCTCTCAGACTAAATTTCAACCCCTAAAATCCAAAAATTTCTCATAGGACCTTTCAAGCTTACATGGTCTTCCTAAACCTTGTCATGATCTTCTTATGGTCTCTTAAGCCTTCTATCATTGTTCAAATTGTCATTATATGTACCATGGGTTACTTTAGGGATCATCATATGTAGTATCTATTTTGAGTATTTATATGATGTTTTAAGTATTCATGATAGACCTTGAGTGAGTGGATGGGTGTTGAGTACCTTTTAAGGCCTATAGAATGGTTTTTTCCTTGTTTAATAAAGTTAATGGTTCTTATCAAAAATTAAGGTATTCAAAGGGATTAAGATTTTTTGTTCTCATTGCATTTATGCCTATTTTATTCCTTCTCTTAAGGATAAACCTTTATAGCATATGTGAAGGGTGTCTAAATCATGTTTGGTTCTTAATGTGAAATATAATAATGTAACCTAAGGTTTCCCTCTATGGTAAACTATTCAAACCTATTTCAATATTTAATCATCCCTCCAAGCCATCATGTACCATTAAAACATGTCATATGATGAAATATTGTGGTTAAAAATCTCTTTAGAGAAGATGTTTTTGAGTTTTAAAGGGTATTAAAAGGTTTCATAAACATTCCAATTCATGAAAAGGTAGTTTTATGTGAAAAAGGTATCCTTTTCTAAGCCAAACCCATCTTTCATTCACCAAAAGGTCCCCACATGCTTTGAAATGTGACTTTTAGCATTATGAGGGAGAATAATTCAAAGCTCACTAGTGATATACTAGACATGGGTAGTATGATTTAAAATATAGAAGTCAAGCTAGTGGTCCATGAGGGGAATCTAGTACAATACTACTAGCCACATGTGCCCTCCCCTATTCCATATCAGTCCTATGTTTAGCAACCCATCCTTCCTCAAAGGACCCAAACAAGTTATTTCTAAAACTTCTCAAATCCCTCACAAGTTCCTCAAGCCTTCCCTACTTGGGATTTTGTTCAAGAGAGTATGCAAAAAGGGGAAGAAATTTTTATTGAGAGAACTAAATATCATGACTCAAATTAGACTTTGTAAGGCCATTCCCTTCCTAATCAACCTAAGGATATCTCCGATCAGATGATACTTGAATTTTAAGCTCACCTAGGTAGAGAAGTTTAAATTTAAAAAGAACATCTATCTCAATAAATGATAATAACAAGAGAAATTCAATCTCAAGAGAAGGTGACTTCATTCATTCCCCAAGTTATAACACATGTTATAAAATAAGCTCCTAAATCTAAGGTTCCAACTTGGAAACAAGTTGTGGAGTCATGGAGAAAGGAAGATGAGTGGAGACTACACCAAGAAATTGAATCTAATGATAAATATAAAACCATTCAATACCCATCCCTCCCTCCTCAATATCCCAAAGCATTCCCATAATGGAGGTCCATTCAATAGAATATGGAGAAGGATAATGAGGTGTTGGTTGTCAAAATTTATAAGCTTAATGAGAAGAATTAAGCATCCATAACACCACTAAATTTGACCTCTCTTCTATAATTATTTCAAGGATATTCCATTTCACTTCTTGAAAATAAGCCTACACTTGGGGAGGCAAGTGAAGAATGTCAAGTTGTGGTGGTATTTGATGAAGGTGTTTTAAGTGAAATTGAGGAAGATATTGCCATTAGAACACCTCATGGTGAGGAAAAACACAAATTAGTCTTAAATAATGAAATATATGGTAAAATTATAGAAGATTAAGGTGAGAAAAATGATCCCCAACAAGAATTCATTCCCATTAGCCAGGGAGAATATGACATTGAATATTTTCTTGATGACATGATAGTTTCTCTCTTTCATGAAAGTCTTAAAGAGTATGTAAATCGGGTATTTGTATAACTTGAAATAGTTTCATAACAAGGAGACATCCATCAATAGGTTTCAATTGGTCAAGAAGGATGCAAACTAGCCTATGAAGATCTTCATAAAGGTAACCATTATGTCATACAAGTTGATCAAGTTGTTCTGACAGATGAGAGAGATTATAATGATCCATTAGAAGTGGTATAAATTTTCTTAAGTTTCCATGAGCATGGTCAATGAGGTATTTCCCAAACCCTTCTCAATTTATGTTATTGATCCAAAACTCAAAATATTTGGTTGAAATATAATTCAAGAAACAAGAACAAAACAATTCAAATAATTCTATCTCTGATAAGAGATGTTTTATTGATCAAATTTGCAAACCCAAACATATGCTTATCTTTGAGAAGAGATGTTTTATTTTCCATTTTAGGTTACATCTTTATTTATACATGTTTTGAAGGTATGGGGAGGATTTTTAAGATCACCAATCTTGAGGGAGATGAATTGGTTTGACTTCCATGATTTACAACAATACAGAATTCGAGGAATTACTATTTTTAGACTACACTACTAAAATTGATTTTTTGGGACTCTTCCATTGGGTTTTAAGGGGCCAAAATTCATTGAGTGGAGATCCATGCCATCTCATGATTTTCCCCTCATTATTATCTTTTCAATGGTTCAAATGGTGAGTCAATTGGAGCTATGGTGTAAAAGTTATGGCTCCCAGAAGTTTTGCCATCAATTGGGGTAGACCCATCACTCGAATTGTCATCTAAATTATTGTCCAGATAATTCCTCTCTCCTTGATAATCAACGTTCCCCATTGCATCAAGATTTTTCATCAAGTGTGGTAATTTTAATTTGAATAGATTCCCAATGCATACTTGGAAGGGACTGTGATTTATGGAAATGTGCAGGGCCTAATTGTTCACCATTTTTGTCTGACCATCAATTTGTGGATGGAAGGCCATGAACGTCTTCATCTTGGTATCTATTTTCTTTTGTTGTTGTGTTGTTTGTGTAGTCAGGGCTATAACATTAGCCCTTTTGGATTCCTATGGTTTGACCACCATGAGAACAAATTTCTTGGCACTAATCAAAGAGACAGATGTAGAAGGTGGTACTTTTGGTACCCTATAGCACCATGTTCCAAGAGTGAGAGTGATCCTTCTAGTTCTTGATTCATATATAACATGTCAATCATACATGAATGGCTAACCAAAGAGTACATCAAAAACATCTAGATTTACCACATCATATAAGACCTTATCTTGGAAAGGTTGTATTGCATATGAGAGAAGACATTGGTGGGTGACACAGAGGTTTCTCCTTGGACTCAACCATCCAATACTATATGGTTTTGGGTGAGGCTTCATAGATAGATTTAAGATTTTCACAACATTGGTAGAGATTAAATTCTTTTAACTTCCACTATCAAGAATAAAATGCAGAGGCTTGCCTTTCACCCATAACTTAGAGTGAAACAACCTTTCCTTGTCATCTAGCATCTCATCATGTGTCTGTGATGAAGCAACAATGGCTTCAAGATCAGCATCTATAATTTCTTCTTCAACCTCTTTGACTGTAGGGTCTTTATGAGGTAGATTAGTAGATGTTGAGTATTATGACTTAGAAAGTAGCGATTTGATAGCTCAACATTCTTCTTTGGAGTGAGTTCTAGATTTGTGATAATCACACCAATTCCCAGTCTTTCTTTCCTTTTGCTTCCAATTTTGGCCCCGTTTTTGACCTTTGTCACTTTTCCATTTTGAAGACTGATTCTTTATATTCATTCTTCCATGCTTCTGCTCAATCTTCACTATGAACTTATATGCTTCACTGATGGTTTCCAAATTGAAGAGTTCCATTTCTCCCCATATGTACCATTGTATTCTACCATGATATTTGAGAACCTTGTTTTTCTCACTTTCTTGGATACCCAATCTCACAAATAGAGAATGAAAAATGTCAGTGTAATCTTGAACAGATTGTTCCTTACCTTGGTGAAGTTGTTTCCACTCTATATACAGATCATCATATGCTCCAATGGGGTAGTATTCTTCCTTTACAGCATCTATGAAATCATCCAATGTAGGTTATGTCTCAAGGCCAATATCATCTACACTAAATCTCTTTTTGTACACTTCCCACCAATTTTTGATAGGCAATGATGCTTTCAAAAGAGCAAAAGTAATCTTCTCTTTATCAATGAATTTATTTATAGAAAAATAAGATGACAATTGATCCAACCAATTTTCTACTACATCAGCATTGATTTTGCCTTCAAATGTAGGGATATCAAAATTCAACTGAACCTTGAAGGGTGATGGGGCACTGAAAGGATGTGCAGGTGTGGATGAAGAGCTAGAATTTCCCATCAAGATTTATTGAAGAATTTGAGAGAATTGTTGTAGCATCTTCACTTGTTGTTATTGGAGGGCTTCATTCACCATTTCCTTGAAAGGATCAGATGCCTCAATTTTTTCCACCATTTGAAGTCATTTGGAGCGAATAGGTGGATATTCTGTTGGTTCTATTTTCCACCCAAGCTTCTTGTAATCTAACCTCATCCTTAAGATCATACACTCTAAATACAAACCACTCTGATACCACTAATCCAAAACTAAAAATCTTTGGTTGAAAGATAATTCAAGAAACAAGAACAAAATAATTCAAATAATTCTATCTCTGATAAGAGATGTTTTATTGATCAAATTTGCAGACCCAAACATATGCTTATCTTTGAGAAGAGATGTCTAATTTTCCATTTTATGTTACATATTCATTTATACATGTTTTTAAGGTGTGGGGAGGATGTGGAAGGTCACCAGTATCAAGGGATATGAATTGGTTTGACTTCCATAATTTACAACAATATAAAATTTGAGGAATTACTATTTTTAGAAACTTACTATTTTTAGACTGCACTACTAAAATTGAAATTTGGGACACTTACATTGGGTTTTAGGGTTTAAAACTTCATTTAAAAAATCTCCATTCCATCTCATTATTTTTCCCTCATTATTAGCTTTCCAACGGTTCAAACGGTGAGTCAATTAGAGCTACAGTGCAAAAGTTATGGCTCCCAGAAGTTTTGTCATCAATTGCGGTGGACCCATCACCTGAATTGTTGTCTAGATCATTCATCCCTCCTTGAGAAGCAATGGTCCCCATTTCATCACAATTTTTCATCAAGTGTGGTAATTTTACTTTGATTTGATTCCTGATGCATACTTGGAAGGGACTGTGATTTATGGAACTGTGCAGGGCCCGATTGTTCACCATTTCTATCTGACCATCAGTTTGTGGATGGAAGGTCGTTAACTTCTTTAGCTTGGTATCTATTTTATTTTTTTGTTGTGTTGTTTGTGTATTCAAGGCTGAAACATTATCCCTTTTGGATTCTTATGGCTTTACCACCATGAGAACAAATTTCTTGGCACTAATCAGAGAGACAGATGTAGAAGGTGGTACTTCTGGTACCTTGTAGCACCATGTTCCAAGAAGGAGAGTAATCCTTCTATTTCTTGATTCATATATACCATGTCAATCATACATAAATGGTTAACCAAAGATTACATCACAAACATCTAGATTGACCACATCACATAAGACCTTATCTTGGAAAGGTTGTATTGCATATGAGAGAAGACATTGGCGGGTAACATAGAGGTTTCTCCCTAGACTCAACCATCCAATACTGTATGGTTTTGGGTGAGGCTTCATAGATAGATTTAATATTTTCAAAACATTGGTAGAGATTGAATTATTTTAACTTCCACTATCAAGAATGAAATGCAGAGGCTTACCTTTCACCCATAACGTAGAGTGAAACAACCTTTCCTTGTCATCTAGCATCTCGTCATGTGTCTGTGATGAAGCAACAATGGCTTCAGGATCAAAATCTATAATTTCTTCTTCAACCTCTTTGACTGCAAGGTATATATGAGGTAGAGCAGTAGATGTTGAGGATTATGACTCAAAAAGTAGTGATTTGATAGCTCAACATTCTTCTTTGGAGTGAGTTCCATATTTGTGATAATCACACCAATTCCCAATCTTTCCTTCCTTTTGCTTCCAATTTTGGCCTTGTCTTTGACCTTCTTTGTCACTTTTCCATTTTGAAGACTGATTATTTATATTCATTCTTCCATGCTTCTGGTCAATCTTCACTATGAACTTGTATGCTTCACTGATGGTTTCCAAATTGAAGAGTTCCATTTCTCCCCATATATACCATTGTAGTCTACCATGATATTTTAGAACCTTGTGTTTCTCACTTTCTTGGATGCCCAATATCATAGATAGAGAATGAAAAATGTCAGTGTAATCTTGAATAGATTATTCCTTACCTTGGTGAAGTTTTTTCCACTCTATATACAGATTGTCATATGCTCCAATGGGGTAGTATTCTTCCTTTACAGCATCTATGAAATCATCCCATGTAGGTTCTATCTCAAGGCCAATATCATCTACACTGAATCTCTTTTTGTACACTTCCCACCAATTTTTGACAGGCAATGATGCTTTCAAAAGAGCAAAAGTAATCTTCTCTTTATCAGTGAATTTATTTATAGAAAAATAAGATGACAATTGATCCAACCAATTTTCCACTGTATCAACATTTATTTTTCCTTCAAATGTAGGGATATCAAAATTCACTTGAACCTTGAAGGGTGTTGGGGCACTGAAAGGATGTGTGGGTGTGGATGAGGAGCCAAAATTTCCCATTGAGATTTTTGGAGAATTTGAGAGAATTTTTGTATCATCTGCACTTGTTGTTGTTGGAGGGCTTCATTCACCATTTCCTTGAAAGGATTGGATGCCTCAATGTTGTCCACCATTTAAAGTCATTTGGAGTGAATAGTTGGATATTCCGCTAGTTCTATTTTCCACCCAAGCTTCTTGTAATCTAACCTCATCCTCAGGATCATACACTCTAAAGACAAACCACTCTGATACCACTAATCCAAAACTAAAAAGCTTTGGTTGAAACATAATTCAAGAAATAAGAACAAAATAATTCAAATAATGCTATCTCTGATAAGAGATGTTTTATTGATCAAATTTGCAGACCCAAACATATGCTTATCTCTGAGAAGAGATGTCTAATTTTCCATTTTAGGTTACATCTTCATTTATACATGTTTTGAAGGTGTGGGGAGGATGTGTAAGGTCACCAATATTGAGGGAGATGAATTGGTTTGACTTCCATGATTTACAACAATACAGAATTCGAGGAATTACTATTTTTAGAAACTATTTTTAGATTGCACTACTAAAATTGAAATTTGGGACACTTGTGTTGGGTTTTAGGGGCTCAAATTCATAAATAAAATCTCCATACCATCTCATGATGTTTCCCTCATTATTATCTTTCCAACGGTTTAAATGGTGAGTCAATTGGAGCTACAATGCAAAAGTTATGGCTCCCGAAAGTTCTGCCATCAATTGGGGTGGACCCATCACCCGAATTGTCATCTGAATTATTGTCTAGATCAGTTATGTCTACTCCTACATCAACTCCTATGAAATAAGAAAGCCCAATCAAACTAGAACCATGTGAGGATCAATAAAAAGACTTGTTTGACATCATAGGATTAGGTTAATCTCTTATTAAAACATGTCATGATCCCATTTAGATTGAAGAAGGTAGTCTTACCAAACAAGAGAAAAACATCCCTCTAAACATACCATTCCAAGATGATATCTTGTTTGAGGCTGACTTGTTTGAGGTATTTATATAAGGATATTAACCTCTCATTCCATTTTTAGGTATCCCTTCACTCTTTGGGAATGAAACTAAATTTTAATAGTCTTAATCTTTCATGAATCAAGACTCATCTCTCTTTGAGGTCAACCCTACAAGCATGCCACAAGGTCTACCTCAAACTATTCAGCTTTATCAGGAGAACCCTATGGATGAGGCAAAAATGAGACTATACATGAAAATTAGTTAAGTTTAGAATGAATATGACTAGGTTTTAGATTCCTATACACCTAAGAATGGATAAATAAGGTCAAATTTCCATTTTAAGAGGCTATGAGCATGTTAACATCTCTAGATGCAAGTGGAGGTTCTCATCCCATGAACAATACTTGATTAGACTCTAGTCAACACATGATAATATAACATCATGGTGCCATGGTGATCAAAGGAGATTCCCATTTGATCCTAGAGGAAAAATAATTTGGGTTTTAGTTAGTTGTTCAGAGTAAGTTATTTTCTTATTTCTAATAAGTTTGTCAACACAAGTGTGGTGTGTTAGTTGCCTTGGTTGCTTCAATGTCCTATCTTCTTGCTTTCTTATATATTTAGGTGTTGCTTTATTTTGTTGTCTTTATGTGTGTGATTTTTTTTCATTCTTTGAGGGTGTTATAAGGTGATAGATCTAATTTATAGTCTAAGGATATAGTCATCCATATCATGTTGTCATGTATGAGTCTTGTGCCTGTCATGATGAGATAGTTAGTTCTCTTGACCAGCAGGCTGGTCAACCCTTGTGACTCACCAAAGATGTTGAGACAAATTTTAACCCTTAAAATCCAAAACTTTCTCATATGATCCTTCAAGCTTTCATAGTCTTCCTAAACCTTGTCATGATATTCTTATGGTCTCTTAAGCCTTCTAACATTATCCAAATTCTCATTATATTTACCTTGGGTTACTTAAGGGATCATCATATGTAGTAGTTTTTTTTAGTCCTTGGATGATATGTTAAGTTTTTAGGGCGGGGGCAGGGTGAGAGGGGGGACAGAGGGGGGGCGCGGGGTGTGTTAAGTACATTTTAAGGCCTAGAGAATGGTTTTTTCCTTATTTGATAAATTTAAGGTTTCTTAGCAAAAATTAAGGTATTTGGAGGGATTAAGGTTTCTAGTTCTCATTGCATTTAGTCATATTTTAAGGCTAAACCTTGATTGAATATGTGAAGCGTGTCCAAATCATGTTTGGTTCTTAATGTGAATTCTAAGAATGTAAGCTAAGGTTACCCTCTATGGTATACTATTCAAAGCTATTTCAAGATTTAATTAGCCCTCCAATCCATCATGTACCCTTAAAACATGTCATATGAATAAACCTTGTAGTTATAAATACATTTAGAGAAGATTTTTGTCAGTTTTTATGGGTATGAAAAGGTTTCATAAACATTCCAAGTCATGATAAGGTGGTTTTATGTGCAAAAGGTCTCCTTTTAGAAGACAAACCCATATTTAATTCACCAAAAGGACCCCAAATGATTGGAAATGTGACTTTTCAACTTCCCTATCTATATCTTATGTTTTAAAATGTTTTTTAACCTTCATATTTCCATCCTCCTACCCACCAATGGTATTTCAAAGTCTGAAACTTGAGAAATTATAGGAAATTTTTAGGTTATATGTGTTTTTAGGCTTACACAGATCAATACAGTATGACCATAGTCAAAAAAAGTCATAAATATGTGTGTGTGTGTGTGTGTGTGTGTGTGTGTGTGTGTGTGTGTGTGTGAGAGAGAGAGAGAGAGAGAGAGACTTATTTTAGACATTAAATGTAATAATACATGATATATCAAGTAAAATAAGTCAAAAATTTACCCCCTTCCTCCATCAAACTCCTTGGTAGCTTTGCACAACTAGTCATATTCTTACTCAGTACGAATAAGAAAGAGAAGGTGAAGACCTAAGATTTTTGTCATAGGAGGGGACCATAGATGGATTCCATTTTTTTCATTATTTCTCATATTTTCTTCCCCTCCTTTATGAACAATCACTAATAAGGTGAAGGGGTCACAGTGTCTCATCCATCTAAGTAGGGTTTCACTTTGCTCCATTTTATCCACTTCTAAGCATGATGAAAGAGGAATGGAAAGTTATGTGTCTTATATGGGTTTAAAGAGTCCATATCCACCATTATATACTATTGGTTCACATTTTTGGGCCCTAGAGAGCAAGGAAACCTCCATGCTATCACATGTGTAGGCTACAAGTAATGTTTTATCATGTTATAGAGTCTTTAATGTATAAAAATGGAAGTGAGTTGTAATTTTAGGTTGGATGGTGGGTTCCTTGGAGTAAAATCAATTATTATCTACCTTTTAAACATATATAAGCCATAATATGATCAAATAACTCCTTCAAGTTTTGTTCCAATGTAACTGCCATGTGTATAATGTGATCCCTTTGCAAGTGTGAATAAGGTGTCATTATAGTGGTTATGGAGAACCATCAAGTTAAGTTAAAACATGCATGGGATTAATATTATGTTCATACTCTTTATTTTTTCCCTCATGATCCTCACTTCCCTATGCTCAAAACCCATTCTCATTCTTAAGCCCTTGAGAGACAAATTCTCATTTAGGCACCTACAAGCTTATTGTGCAAACTTAGCAAATAAAGTGTTAGCTATTGGGATGGGGTGTGTAAAATATTAAGGAATAATAAGGAGTAATAATTATATATTAAAAATCATGGTAAATTAAGTATAGGGGTCAAATAATATTAAGGTCATCAACTCATCCCAAGAAGATGTACTCAATCAAGGTTTCCATGCAAACAAGACTATGAATATAGAGTAGGAGGAACATTGAGCGTATGTTGAGGTTAAAAATGTTTAAGGGGTAAGAAGATAAATTAAGTTTAATAAACATGTTATTATATCAAGTAAATAATGAATCATTAAATCACCTCTCAAATGGGCTCACACAGTCACATTAGGTTTAGTATTGAGTACATATAGACCTAATTGTAGATGGAGAGCAAGTTAAGCAAAAGAGTCATGTTAAGAAAAAAATATATATTTTAACATGATTAATCAACCCAAAATGGGTCTTTTAATATTAATTTAAATATGAAACCTCATCTCTCACCTTTCATTTATAGTCAAAGAAGATCAAAGTTACATCTATAAGCCTGACTATAGATAAAAGGCAAGTTGAGAAAAGGAACCATGCTTGGTGAAGAAGAGTGAAAAAGAGATAATAAATTATATTAACTTGTCTTTCAAGGTTCTCAATATATATTTAGTGCTTCAGTTCCTTGAATGTAAAATAGAAGCATTGATAGTCTCTCAGGCCTAGTAGGCCTAAACTAGCATATATAGGAATGTGCCTAAAAATTGAAAAATTATACATGAATGTGAGGTGGATGAATGAAATTATGTGTATTAAATTTATTTATAATTATTTAAAGTTTATTACACTAAAAATTGTTAGTCCTTTGGAGGTAACAATAACCTAATGGCCTAATTAGGCCTATTAAGCCCAAATAGGCCCAAATAGACCTAGACATAGAATCTAAGGACATTTGTATGCTTGAAGGGTGTTTTAGTTTATAAAACATTAATAATAACTAAGTGATGATTTTATATATGGTCATTTAGGTCCAAACTCAAAAATTTGAGAGGAAATCTCAAGAATTAGCCCAGTAGGGTCGACTATGTTATAAAATAGACAAACAATGGCCTAGGTGTATCCAAGTTTGCCTAGCCAATTGGGATATATAATTGGTGCAAATAAAAATGGAAATATATTACATAATGACTCACTTTTATATCATTTCATCCTCCATATGATTCCTAAGGGTAGATACAAGTTAGAAAGTTATCTAGTCTAGGTTGAACACTCATGTCACATAGCCCTATGGGTATGACTATGTAAGTAAGCAGAGAGTAGAATTGAAGGGAGGATTAATCCCAAATGTGTTACCAAGATATAATAATCATGTCACCTGAGTTTAAAACTCCATAAATATTATATAATAATATCATAGGTCTTACCTGGGCCTTTAATACAGCTAATTCAAGCACCTAGACTGAATAGTAATACTCACGACAGACTTACAAGAGAGATAGATTGAGATGGTGGTTTGGAAAACTGAGGACAAGTAAAAATGGTCAAAACATATGATAGGGTTTTTTATAGTGACATTAAAATCACCAATTCACCCACATGGTGGCTCACATCCCTGAGACTTAGTTAGGCCTATAAGTCTTAAAACCACCCTTAGGCCTCAAAACCCCAACCTCTTCCTTGTGGCATATCCAAACCACTTAAATAAACTTAATGTCATGATAATGTTTTTGATTATAACACAATAACCTAAAAATAATTTTTCATGTAGAGGAATGCAATGAAATGGTCAACTTGGTCTCATTACCTCTCTCGAGTTATGCTACCCTAGTTTTCCACCTCGAACTACCAATTCCAATGCTCATTTCTTACTAGTACGATGACTTAGGATTAGTGATATTAATGGTAGTTATTGAATCCTATTCACTCAATATCCATGGAGTAAAGAGTTTTTTTAAGTAGCTCAACTCTATGAATAATCCCTAACATTGTAGCTCACACATAATGCTTAGTAAGGAGCTAAAAGGCCACCAACTTTCACTCACAAATCACCATACAAGTTGCATGGTACCAGGAGGTATTCAAGAGTTTTAAGGGGGTCTATATTCTAAACATCCATCAAAAAATATTTTGGTTTTAATTCATGTACTCTATGAACCATTATTAATATGGTAGGCCACTAAAACTCTGAATAAACCCTAATAGGGACCTGATGGAGGAAAAATTAAGATATTTTCACTCAAATTCATGGAATTGGCATTGAAGAAACCTATAACTCATGATAAACTCTGAGGAGGTCCAATCTATGACACTAGTTTATATGGACAATTCTACGAACCCCTCAAAAACATTATTTTAGCAAGGTTTAGGGATGAATTCAAGGTAAAAATCTTAGAAAAAGATTTTAGTTCATTATGTAAGGTATTATGAGGCATATTTCACCCTTTCAAATACTAAAATTCATCCTAAAAATTCACCTAAATGTCTAAACAAAAGGACCAATCTAGAAATGCTAGTGGGAGGTGACCTAGTCACCTAAATGAGGTAGAGTTGTAAATGTCAATGCTTGTAAGGAATATTTCATGGTATAGTATTATTTTTTAGACATTAAAAACTCTAATTATCTCATTCCCAATATCTCATATAGGTCTTATGGCCACTTAAGCAGTTAACACTAAGAGACTAAGCCTAGTTACTTAATAGGCCTACTTGGTCAATTAATGAAGATGTTTTTTTAGCATAAATGGATGATAATGGATTTAATACATGGTCATAACACCATGTAACTTCCTTATTAAGGAGATAATTCACACTTATCATATACATTATGGACGATTGGGGTCATTTCTTAATCCTAGTCAACATGCACAAGAGGAAGGATGTTACTTAATGATCTATGAAGGTCAACTAGACAATGATGCCACCTTTATAATTTCCATGAGGAGAGTTAATTAAAAAAATTGGTTCACACATGATATTTATGATATCAAATAAGATTTAATTACCCTCCACCACTCCATATCAACACCTAAAAAGCTCATTGAAGACCACCAACCATGAAGGTAATGCATGGAGGGAGTAGGGAGTTGTTAAGGCTACTTATAACTATTGTTTGAAATGAATGATGACCATTATGACCTCTCCTCCGTGATTCCACAAAAAAATTACTTCTCTCACCTTCTATTCATAAATAAATAATATGCAATAAATCCATTGTGTCAT
The DNA here is from genome assembly GCA_037957365.1 of Torreya grandis. Classification (NCBI taxonomy): domain Eukaryota; kingdom Viridiplantae; phylum Streptophyta; class Pinopsida; order Cupressales; family Taxaceae; genus Torreya; species Torreya grandis. Next base: position 573,405 of record JARHVA010005186.1, on the reverse strand, counting down.
CCCTTAGTTGGGTATGAGGAAGCTCTACTTAAGTTTGTACTTTGTAAACCACTTAAATTAATGGAATGACTATTTTAGATTATATTAATAGCTTAGTGTGTCATATTATTATTTATTTGTATAAAATGGTGAAGTCTCATTCCCCTTGGTAGGTCCTTATTCTCACCTAGTTGCTAGGAGATTGTTTTATGTAGGTCATATGATGTGTCTAAGTGTTGGTGACTATGCTTGAAGTGAAATCTAGTTGGTAATGTCTCAAGGTAGACCTCTCATCCATCACCTTCAATTTGTATCTATCTTACATAACCTTCATGTGAATTACTAATGCATATCATCCTTTGAAAAGGTGGTTCAATTCATATATTGTTCATTAGTGTTATTTAAGGTCAAATAGAGTGGATAAATCATATTGGTGTGTCACCTCAAGTAGTAGAGGTTTCAATTTCATGAATTTTTCTATCTCTTTCCATCACCAAGTCAGTAGGTTTTAGTATTTGAGCTTAATTGATGCATCATGGGAGCTATCCCCATAAAATAGAGTTTTATCCCATCCACAAGTCACCCACAACCTTTGGGCTAATCCCATGTTACCCCAAACTTGGAGAGGTCTGAACAATCCTCCCCTAAGGGTGAAGTTTGGTGAGTTAACAGGTACCAACTCCAATTACCCCTTCTTGTTGAATTCTAAGAAAATTAATTACTTTTTTCCCATTTAAAATATGTTTTTATTTTTATATTATTTTATTTATGTCATATATTCTTATGCATTCCATTTGATGATTTAGTGTAATTTTGTTAGTTCATTACCTCATTTTTGCACTTTTAATCAAAATATAATCCATATCAAAGTTGATTGAGCATGAGGATAAAAATAGAAGATTTATTTGAATGTCTCAAGTTGATAACAAGTAATATAAAGGTGATAAACCCCAATTTTTAAAATCAACTCTCCTACATGTGTGCCTTGATAAAAAAATGGTAGTAAAGGAAAAGATATTTATTAGGCTCAATGATGTCTTTCTAAAGGTTAGAAAATATCCTATTCTAAGTATCCTCAAAGGAATGCAACCTCTGATGAGAATTTAAGGTTTCAAATTGAATGTGATGAGGGGATAAAAATTGATAACCAAGTGAGGGTTTGTATTAGTAGAAGGGAGTCTAAATAAGCCAATTCCAATCCTTCTACCCTATATATGGTGTTTGCATCCTAATTTTTTGAAGGTTTTTTTGAAGTATGGTCTTATGAATTTAATTAATAATTTTAAAATCCATTTTATTGAGTTGAAATTAATATTTGAGGGTAATCCAAAGGATCTAATGCTTATAATGTCTTAAAATAGGTCAAAATGTACTTCACCCCATTTTTATAAATCTTAAACTATTGAACCATGACACCATAGAAAAGGGTATACAATAGTAGTTAAGAACTCATGACCACTAGAGGAAATGAGTGTTAGATAATAGTTTAAATATAAAACCAAGTCCATTAAAAATGATTATATGTTTAAGTAACTTCCAATCTTACCAAATAATTTAAGCAACAAAGGTACTAGTAATCTTAATCAACACAAGGGTAATGAGAATAGATTACAACCCATGAACTACCAATATTTTCTATCATAGGGAGTGCATTGAGATATTCAATGGAAAATAATAACTTTACATGGCTCATCTCTTTTAAGATATATAATAATATATTTAATTCATAGGTTTTAGCCTTGGAGTTTAATTCCAATTAAGCATAGGCATACAACCTCTTTACAACATATATCCAAAAACACTCAGTGGAATATTTAAGAGCCTTAAAAATTGGCCTAAAATAAATTTTTAAGTGTTCCAACATGAAGTAATAATCCTTAGATGGTTCTCATCAAGAATAGAAATAAACATGGGTAGTTGTAAGCACTTTATAACATACTTGGAACTTACTCATCATGGAGAGAGGTTTATTAACCCAAAAGGAAATCTTTTTCTCCACCCTATACACCACTTAGTTCCATATCACATAGGTAGAGGATTGAAAGGAAAAAGTAATGCCAAAAAAATTAATTGATCCTCATGGTTTATCCACTTTCACATAAATCCTTCAAACCACTAAGGAATAGACATATTAGATTTCCTATAGCACTATATTTCTTTTTGTTAATTTGATGAGAATTAATCAAGAAAATAGATCTCAAGTAATTATATAACATTTAAATCACAAATTTTACTTCATATATAAGAGTGAGGAAGGATTTATCTACAAATTATCCATTGACCAAGATGTGGGTCAAATCACAAAGGGATATGCCTTTAACCAAATATTTATAAGTGAGTAAGATAAAATATTTTTAGAACATAAATGGAAGGGAATAATAGGAAACCTTGTTTTATAGACATAAAAATATCTATTAATTAGATTGAATAACATTAATTATGATATGTTCACATGTGTTTTGGAAGAGCATGTTGACCATCTAGACAAACCTAGGGAAAAATTGAGCCTCAAGCATATAAATAATGAAAGTCCACTTATTTTTGTTATAATGTTTCTCAAAATCAATTTTGATATAGAGGGATTTATTATGACATGTTTAATCCCCACTCCATACCTTCCCAAATAATGGTGAAATTATTTGTAATGTATATATTATAAATGAAACTTAGATGCTTAGGCCAAACAATAAGAGGCAACATATACCTCAAATGCAAAGCAAGGTCCTTTCTAATGATCTTATATGACACATTCAAAAACTTTATTTGGTTTCATTTGATAATGAGTGTTGACCATTTTGGTCTTGCAGGCCAAAATCGGTCCCCCCTTTTTCCCCTGCTATTTTGAGCCAGTACATTTTCGATTTTGCACAAGTCTTGGAAGTTTCTACGGACTCTGTAGGCATTTCTATAGACTCTGCAAGTGTTTCTACAAACTTTGTAGAGAGTTTCTATGGACTCTATAGGTAGAGACAAGTTCTCACTTAGGCACAAAATGGACCATTCAAGTGCCCTTGTGGAGGGCAGTTTCAGACTAAAGTACCCTTGCAGAGGGTAGGGAACATTTGCAAAGAGGCCACAGAGAAAAGGCTGAAAAGGTAGGTTTCTTTCAAAAAAAAATTTAAGGCAAGGGAAGTACCCTTTGGAAGGGTCATTTCCAATTTTCCTGAAGGGCACATTTTGAAGGCAGTCGAGAGAAAAGACAAGGACATAATTCCTTTAAACTTTTTATTTGAAGGAATTCCTTCAGACAAAAATTTTGAAGAAATTCAGAAGGGCTATGAGCAAGAAAGCCCAAAGTTTTAAAAGCAAGTAAAAAGACCAAGGCATAGAATGATTTCTTTCAGACTTTTTGTCTGAAGGAATTCCTTTAGACAAAAAGTTTGAATAAATTTGGAAGAAAAATAGTCATGGGAGAAAAAGCTCGAGAGAAAATTCTGAAGGTCAAGCAAAGTGGTCGAAAATAATTCTTGCAAACTTTTTGTCTATGGGAAAAGTGGCTACAAGAAATTTTGAGGTTAAAGTGGCTGTGGGAAAAAACCTGAGGAAAAGTTTCAAAGAAAAGAAGTGGGCAAGACAATTCTTGCTGACATTTTGTCCGCAGGAAAATAGTCAAAGAGAAAAGGCCGTCAAAGGACCCAGAAGGGCAGGTGCCCTTGCAGGGGGCTCTCAGCCAAAATGAAGGACACTTCTCCAAAAGCCAAAGGATCATCTTCCCTTCAGGAGGGTTCAAAACAAGAAGCTGAAAGAAAGGAAAAGGCTAAAGAAATTCCAAGGGGTGACGGGCCTGAAGACATCAAAATCAAGCATGGCAAACTAGCTGTTGGAAGTTTAAATGCAGTGACAGGTGTGCAGACATCAAATTTAAGGATCATGAAATAGCCATTGATTTTTAAAATCTTAAAGAAGATCCCAAGGAACTCAGTGACCCACCAAGAAGATAGCCCTGAGGGCCGAAGGAGCTAGAAAGAGACAAAACTAGGAAGAGACAAAGTGCAGAAATGGACAAATAGTCTAGGTGGCAAAGAGAGGTGTCAACTCTAGGATTTATTCCTATAGTTTGAATAGTGCCTGCCAAGTGGTCATCAAATGGTGCAAATAGTAAGTGGCGCGGCCTATTTTCTCCACTTTTCATTATTGAGCAGACAAATTATGTGAATATTTGGAAAGAGTATTCTTGTTTAAAGAAAAGAGGTGCGGCCCATGCTTTCACATTAATGTTTGAATGCCAAAGTCAAGACTAGTGATTACACAGCATGATTCTAGCAGGCCTCTTCTAGAAGAATGACATCAGCAACAGTGACTTCCTCTTCTCGATGCTCACAAATGCACATGGGCTAGCTTGTCAAGGGTGCCAAAAAGTCTTTTTCAAAATGGGTGCATTTACTTCTTCTCCTCTTTCTATATATTGTAAAATTTCTGATTTTTGAAGGGGGATTTCTTAGCTTGTAAGGCAAAGCTCTACCCAAAAATATATGGGTTTGTAAGGTAGAACTCTGTCAAATTTTACCTTGAATCAAGACTTAGCAATTTTTACCTCCATTTGATCTTACACTCACACATATGTCTATGTTTTCTTTTTGTGTTAATTCATTTTCTTTTATGCTTTCATAGAATGATTCCAACATGTCTAGTGCATTGTGAAGTTTCCTCTTCTACAGGTCTGCCAGAAGTGTCTACAATAGGAATATAGGTGCATGTGAATAGGCTGCCAAAGTGTGTCTCAAAACACCTTTGACAATTCCTCCTCCCTATATCTCTATGGACCCCTGACTTACTGACACAAAAGAGTCTCCCACATTAGATGAAGTGTATGATAGCTTCTTCTTGGTGAAAAGTGTATGTTCAGGCTGAGTGGATCAAATTTTTTGGTGTATCACCTTTTAGTTTAGGTTTAGGTTTAGGTTCTATTTTCAGCATCCTTCTCCCTTTTCATCCCCCCCCCCTTTTTTCATTTATTTGTTAGCAGTAGGGAATCCATGACCTAAAAGATACATCAAAGAGAGCTAACCCTTATCTAGAGACTCTCACCCCAGTTTTTCTAGGCCCACAGGCAAGAGGGGAGTTTCCATTTTGACGTGTGGAAGATAGGAGTTCAGCCTCCTATCTAGGGTGAAATCCACTACATCAACAATGACATCTAGATCACGAAGATTTAGAATAAATTTAATGTTTTATTTATTAATAAGGTGCATAGATAGTCAATTTTAACTATTTTAATGTAATCATATTGTAAATTAAAAACTAAAATATCCCATAGAGTTTGATAAAAATAAAAATTGAACCCATAAATTTTAGGAGCCTTATTAATCATCATTGTTGGCCACCTTATTAATGTCCTTAAGAGAGAGAAGGTAGTCACACATTAACTTTTTTGCATCAAAAAAAAATGTAAGGCACCACTTAAAGGCACTAATAGAGGGTGTTCTCACATGATAGAGAGGGATAAGTGATAATAAATTTTTATAATAAGCCACACAATATTGTAATATTTCAATAAACATAGTGACATATGAATGGATCAGACCCTATCTACCACCTATTTAGATCCAATAAGAGTGTGCCATGATCTCAAATATTCAAGTAATACATATAGCCATAGATTTTTTAACCATGATATTTGTATGAATTTTAAAGAGCTAATGTATCCATTTATCCATTTGTATTTTAAGGTTCCCATAAAAGGGGGAAAACTCAAGACCTTGTAAATTTTTAAGGAATTCATAATTTAAAGTATTGTGAGCTCATTGTTTGAAAATAATAACTTATTTACAATAAAATTTGAAGAAGGTGGTGGTTTAAGAGATAAACTCTAACCAATAATTGATCCAACCAATCTCTTCAAAATGTCTTGGCATATTTCTAAATTCCATTAATGTGGTCAATCACCACTCATGATTCGAATGAACAGTTTTGAGATAAATTGGGTGTTAACCCTTTTCACTTGAAGCATAGACTATTTAATATAAAAATTAATGGTGATATTATCTAAAAGAACCACCTCAACAACCACACTAATTGGGTGATCAATGATTTTTCTAAAAGAGAAAAGGTTTTATTCATCCAAAAAGTCCCAATCTAATATTTTTCAAATCTTATCATTTTCTTTCATGTGGTTAGACCAGGTTAACCAAATTAAGTTAGAAGCATGGTGTTATTGGTAGTTATGTTAAAATAGCCTAAAAATTATGGTGCATGTAATATCCTCTATTTCACCTACACACCAATGCACAAGAATATTTCCACATTTGTCTTTTATGGAATATACCACATTTAAGTCACCACATAGGATTCAATGAGTGTCAAGAAATGAGTGAGTAATCCACTAATAAAATGTTTCAAGCTCCACAATGTATTAGATGTATAAATTTTGGAAATATTAATAATGTGTCCATAAAAATAAAAAATCATCCACATTTCCTAGTGAATGGGGTCACTACCCTAATAAAAAATAAGTGGTGCCAAATAGGGAAAAAGAAACGTGATCATGTCACTAGGACCGAGTTCAAGGTTAGCTAAGACATAAGGTTTTCATACTTAACTTTTGGAAAACATAAGTATAAATTTTTTAATCAATTTTTTAGATCACACTCTATGAACCATATTTGGGATGAGTAAAATTATTTTATTATCTCATATCACTCATTTATTCATATTCATATTTCAAAAAGTTACATATTGCATTCACCATTTCTCCCCATTAATACCAAATTATTATGTTGTAGATTATGTATTACGTGGGTCCACTTGCCTCATGATCATTACTAAAAATTACATTACAAAAATTATCATTAGGGAAATGACTATTTATGGAGGTCACTTGAGATAAAATAAACACACATGAGTAAAACCACTTAAAAATTAATAAACTAAATTTTGGAATGTATCAAGATGTATAGATAATTTAAACTATTTAAATTATTTTATTGCATCTATTTATAGTAGCCTAAAATGTCCCCATAGCCTTTATGTTGTGTCAATTTATTAATGTTTTCAACATTAATCTATATATAGCTAATTAAGTTCAAATGAGGTGATATTGATGCTCTAGTCAAATTTTGAAGCCTAAAACTCCTTTCTCAATCCTTTGGGATAGCCTTTATTTAACTTTTTCTATCTCTAATCTAATTTATATTACCATTTTATACGGTCCTTACAACCCATCATGATTGTATGTATGGTCCTATAAATAACTTTCTTCCTCCCCCTTTATCTAGACAAGCCCAAGCCATTGAAGGGTAACATTTGTATCAATATTACCAAATCTAGATTCAAATTCACTTATAAACATACAAATGGTGATTTTAATTTATAATAAATAAAACATTTAACATATTATATATGCATGAAATGAATATTTTTTAATTTCAGGGTTCCCAATGATTTCATTAGTCTAGTATAGGGGTATAATTTTTAGAGGGTCAATAAATGGACACTAGCCAACTAAAACCTAAATCAGGCATGTGATTATTTGTTTGATGATCCAAGATAAAAATATTCAACTTATTTTAGGAATATAAGAGTTACATCATAAAAATTTAGGACAAGGAAGAGAAGATAGAAATAATTGAAAAAACCCAAAAAATTATATTTCAATTTGTAAGCATTTTACTAGGAAAAAAATTTTGATTTTGGCAATCTTCTCCAATCATATACAAATTTTAGATAAAAATTAATGATATCCATGTTTCCAAGTCCATATTTCATCTATAAATATTCTAAAATATTATATATAAGATATTCCATTTCTATCCTTCTATATTTTCTATATTATTTTTTCCATTTATCAATTAGGAAATATTACTATATTTTACATGTATTATTTATGCTTGACTAGATATAATTTTTTTTTTTTTCATTAATTTTTGGTTAACCTCCATTATATATGCTTCCTAGGATTTGATATCTAAGAAAAACCTAATTCTTTTACACCCCTAGGTTTTATTTGTAATGCATGCTCCTAGATCTAAATTCCTATCTCTATTTTATGATTGATCCCAAACTCTAAGTCAATACAATTTATAAAAATAAATAATATTATATTATGTTTGGATTAATTTGAGGTGTATTTTCATGTTTAACTTCATGTTATGTCACCAAAAATTAATAAATTTTGGAATTAACATATTTATTTGTATCTCTTCATGATATTACCTAAATTATATTCCATTTATAGGTTTCATATGCTTTGTATGTGTTATATCCTAGGTGTTTATTCAAAAAAATGATATTTATCATTCCAAATCCAATGTGTTTTCTATAAGGTCTTATTTTATTTAATACATGTTTAAATTGTCTAAAAAAATCACTTACAATAGAGAATAACACACCCATAGCCAATAGTGATTTTATATCTTCTCCTAAAGCCAAATTTTTATTCTCTAGAATTAATAATTACCTAGTGCAAGACCATAACATCCTATTGAAATAATCACCACTTATTTGAACAAGGGATTATTGGTAAATATACATTATATCCTATGAATTAAATAAAACATTATAAGATTGACTCCTATTCCAAATCCTTGAAGGTGCATAAATCCCATATCTATAGTTGAAATATTGACCCTTTTTTAAAATTGTAATCATTTTAGGCTTTGTGTCATACTATTTTCACCATGATATACTTAATATGTAATTATTTAAAAAAACCTTAATGGGTTGTGGTCTTGAATATTTTTTATACTTGGATTACTTTCCATACTTTAAAACATTCATAAAATCATTTATTCAATATTTCCAAGCTAATATTCATCTTGGGGTTTCATTTAGTGATATTTTCACATCTATATTCAAACATAATTCAATCCCTATGTTCCCTATTAAGGATTAAAATAGTATCTAGGATAAATTCCAACATAGGGTTTCATGTGAAAAAATATACCTCCAACATATAAATCGATCAATGCATGATGACATATTATGATGCAAGCCATAAAATTCATATTAGGGATAGAGATAAAAAAATATATTCATTATTGAAGGAGTGAATAATTATAAAATACATCAACATTTACTATAAACTAATAATATTAACATGCATGTAAACTATTATGACATCATAGATCAACTATGTAATACATAGGCAAAAAATATCTTTCCTGATCTACTTAAAATAAAAACCATTTATAAAGATTTTTCATAAATATTTGGAGGATATTACTATACCTAATTATACATCCAATTACATTAAAATAAAATTAAATACCTTCAAATGATGTTTTGTATCAAAACTTTCAACTACATATTCAAGTCTTTGAGGAAACTATATAAATCAAATAAAGGTTTATGGATAATAATTGTCAACTAAACATTTGTATGTTTAACAGTGAAATAACTATTCAATAAATGTGTGTAAATAGATACACTTTTGTTATATTAAACATGAATATGAAAAGGTTTGATAACAAGATAAAAAGGCCATTGGTATAACTACATTGAAATTATATTTAAGACCCAAAAAAAAAACCTCGTGTTATGTCATATCTAACGATGTAAATTATGTTATTATTATTGGAAGTCCTTGGATTCATGTTATGGGTGTTATACCTTCTAATTTTCATAGATGATTATCATTTGTACATGGAAATTACATTTATATAACTCTAACTAATGATAATCCTTTTCAATATTGATAAATGGTTGAACCTTAAAAGCTTTTTTTACCTCATTTAAATAAAAATTAAATAATTTTCATTAAACCCAATCATATATAAAATGAAACAATATTTAATATTGGATAATTTATAATACAAAATAATAAAAATAGGCTAATAATGAGGATAAAAAATTTGACATTAATGAAAATTTGGGAAAATTAAATTTCTCTCCAATTTATCCAATTATTAAATTGAACCACTTTACATTGATCATGTATCTTACTATTTCCTTCGCATAGAGTATACATATATTTATTTTATACATGGATTTATACATGTATCTATTTCATATCACTATTACTTTGGATGGGTACATTTTATATCACTTGCCTTGGGATTAATATTTATCTATACATTACAACATGGTATCATACCATCTATATTGTTATGACTAAGATTTGGGCCTCATCAATACATCATTTTTGAACCATAGTATTTATTTTATATTTATTTTTCTATATGTCATGCTTTATATGTGGCTTCCTCTTAAAAATATTCTTCTAGACAATCTTCATGTTACTTTGTATGTTTCACTAGCCTTGACCATTTAATTATTGATCCCATTCTTTACACTTGTATTAAATTTTTGATGATGATAGCATATATATTGGGAGATTATTTCATATCATACATTAAGTTTTGAGGGAAGTTATACTTGTAATTATCCTAATACCATTATTTTATTTTGGGAGCCTTGCTCCTTTGTATCTCATGTGCAGCCATGTATCTTAATGTATTACTTTCCTATTCTTCTATATGTTACTATAAAATTAAAAACATGGATTTATACAATATTATATCTTTACCAATGATGAAATCATATTCACAATCATTAACTATTGATCATATCATATTTTCCTATGGTGTTATGGTACTCATCATATTTGTATTGTCACATATCTTTACCCAAGGGGGAATGATACCCATGGATTTATTCTTAAATCATATTTTTATATGGGGGAATAATACACAAGCATATTTTTTATCAACATATCTTGTGTAAAAAGTATATTACACCCCTTTTCACTTATGGTACTACATTGATTATCCATATTCTATATCTTTCTTTTACAATGACACGTGATAGGTCATCATTCATGGTACATTTATTAATATATATTTATTGTATTGAGTTTTATATATTTTTGATAATTTTTTATTAACCATGTACATAACAATCCTTATCTTATCATATATTCACTTATGGGCATTTCCACATACTCATATATATCATGTGTTTGTGAAACTTTGCTATTATAATATGAATGGAGGATCACTCTACATATGTTCTTACACTATTAAATAGTATGGGTTTTTATGCCTTACACATCATTTCACATATTTTCACAATATTTTGTCTTATTATATATGTGATTTATAAAATTTTACAATCAAAGAGGTAGGATATCATTTTATAAAATTAAAAAATTCAAGAACATTGCAAATTTTGAAAAATTAAAAACATTGATTTATACATGGTTATATATTTACCTATGCTACATATTTTCATAACCATGATTAACACATGTACTTTACATGGTATTTCTAAACTGGGTGATATGAAAATTCATGTTACATGATATGAGACTTCACACTATTGGCCCACATCTTGAGGGGACATTTTTATAGACATCACATCCTATCTTGGGGTAATTTCCATTTTTAATCTTTCTTTATGATATCTTTCCTTTATTATCCTTTGTCAATTTTATCATATTATATTAGTTACTACATGTCATACTAGTATTTTGATCTTATATATCACGTGGATATATTCATTGTGATTTTTACATGGTTACATGGTTGTTATGTGTGAATGCTTACTCACATGTGTATGTGTTTGCTTAATTGTGAATCCTTATCCATATAGGATTATCTTATCATAATGATTCTTGGTTCCCATCCTTATGTGGTCTCACAAAATTTTCTTGTCATTAGCATGAGTGTGGTCTCTAACTTGTGTTGTCCACTACTTTATTCATTATTTTTATCCATGATGTTACTCATCCATTATTATATTCTATGATTTTATCCATGATGTCTATCATGCATATTATTATAATTCTTTGGTACCTACATTTTCATGGTATCTACCATATATATACTGGGTGAAACTACTTGTTTGTTTTCTCATTTATATATCTATCCCAACTAGAGGTATAATATATCATGTTTTAGCCATTCTAGTTATTCCTTACCCATAATTTTGAGTTTATTCCGTACCAATGATTTTCTTATATATATATATATATATATATATATATATATATATATATATATATATATATATATATATATATATAAGAAAATCATTGGTACCGAATAAACTCAAAATTATGGGGCATATGTTTAGTATACAGATGTTTTAGCTATATTAATTTTATAATATATGGTGTATTTACATTATCATTTTAAATGATGATTACATCATATGTCCTTATCCCTCACATTAAAAGTTGGGCATTAATATGGGATATGTTTTTTTTAAATAAATTCGGATCAAAATTTAGTGAAATTGATTGAACTTTAACAAATTTATCTACTTTATTAATCAAGAAATGGTTTGTTAATGAGTGACTCCCAGAGAAGTGTTGGATATGTTTCAACACTTATTGAAAGTCTAGTTATGTAAGTGACTTTGTAGAGAAATTTGGATCATTTACCAACTAGTTGTATTCATTCTTATGGTATTTTTTTCAAAATTTAAATATTCAAAATATCAAACTTAAAATATATGTCATAAGCATTGATTACTAATAGAAATTGGCCCTTATTATAGGTACATCAAAATACATAAAGGATAGATGCTTAGCTCGAGTTTGCATTAGAAAAACCTTCATCCTTCCCTAAGTAAGTGGAATAATGTGTTTCAAATATATTGAATTTAAACTTTGACACACACATGCAATCACTCATGTTTTTACACCCACATCAAAGTGGGAGCACTATTTAGAAATCAAAATTTGGTACAAAAATCTTATTCCTAGTGTCTTGTTCCCAATTTATCACATTTGGAAAACTTGATCATATGAGATTGTTTCTTAGTACATAGTGGTCTCACTAAGGCCCCTATTTATTCCTTAAACCTAAAAATCACTAGCTAACTCTTATAGAAAAAACCATACAATAGTAATATTGAACTATATATCACCTGTTTACCAAACTCTACCTCAAAATAAGTCTTGTGTCAACTCTAGGTTGGACTTGAACTTTACATAAGCTATCTAGGATATGCACACACACCTTTTGTGTGTATGTCCATTTTAACCTTATAGATCCTTATTTTTATTTTTATGTATTGTGTGCCTTTAGCATCATCCCTTATTTTTATTTTAAACTCAATTAATGCACATGACTTGTCCTAAATCATCATATATATACAATACCATGTCAATCCATTTTAAGATACTTTAAAAAATAGGCAATGGATTATAGAGAAGACATGTCATCAAAGTTAAATACTAGAGCCAATAATCACATATATTTCCTCCTAATTCAATTTGAGATATATTGAGTCACATCTTACACACTTTTAATAGATTTGTTCTTCTCAGTCTCTTACCATTCCCCTTATGCCAAAGAAGGGTATTATCTTGCATATAATTGTATTTATCACTTATATAGAAGAGGATGTTCAAAACCTATAATTGATTGTTTCCATCGAAACATTCATGAAATTTCATGGAGGTATGACTCTAAGTGTGTGAGATATGTAGTTTGTAACATCACTTTGGTATTTGCCCAACTCCATAACTATTTTTTTGTTTTAGAGTGTCTAGTTGGGTCAAAGAGGAATAACATAAATTTCACACATTATTCCCATAAAAAAAATTAAGGTATAATATATATAATACATGGAGAACCAATGATAAAAAAATAGTTTACAGAACCTTGCATAGGTCAGACTTAGGAATCATAATTCTGACCAAGTTATGTTTACCCAAGACAGACCCACACTCTATGTGTGTCTACTTTAAATAAGTTTTATAAAACCAAATTTCAATAGAATTATCTATATGGTATACATATTCATTATACATGTAAAAAATTATATAACAATAATCATGGATGATTATTATTGAACCTCTTCTAATTAATTTACATAGCCTAATTTCCCTAAGGAACATTTTCTTCAAAATTTATAAAATTTAAATATTTTATGACTATAGATTTTATCAACAAACTAGAAGAAGTGCTAGGATATTATAACCACAAGTAATCTAATGGTTAATTTTTATAAAAAAATACAAAAAAAAATGTAGGCATGTTATAATCATCCTAGCACCTCTTCACTAGACCGGACCTAACACCAATGTTCAAATATGATAATACTCTTACAATGAACTAGGCAAGTGAATTTATATATGTTTATTTATTTAATTTTAGGTTTATCATATTTACCAAAATTTATTTCCATTTTTTATTATCTTTTTGGTACTATGTTTTTCCAAAATAGCTATCACTATTTACACTATTATGACCAGCAATGAGTTTCATAGGGGGATTGGGGGGTGGGTATATGTATACACATTATTTTCACTTTACTAACACTTATTGTTCATGGATACTCAGTTTATTAATCTTCATGAATATTTGTTCACACACACTAATATTGGAGTGAGCTAGCTTGTAGCACTTTACGAGAGACATGTCATGGAATATTGATCTATATTGAAATTTGGAATAATATTTTGGTTAGGATACCAAAAAACTAGTATATCACTAGCATGTCACCTTGTTGGGGTTATATCTCCTAGAACATTTATTAGAATTGTAAATTTTAATATGGATTAGAAATATTTTCAAGTGAAATAGTTTTGATGCCCTAAAATTCTACCATTCGATTCTATATAGGAAATAGACACAATTTTTAGGGCCCAAATTTTTCACTAAAGGGCCTAAAAATGTAAAATACAATAAGGTATAAAACATATCTAAAAATAATAAATTTATATTTTGTATTTTCACAAGTTTTAGGTTGTGAAAAAATATCTCAACTCCTTGGAGTAATACTTTTCACATGACTCTTTATAATCCAAGTCAAATTACTTCATATTTTATTTTTAGACTATTCATTAGGCTTATTAAAAATAATTGTAAAGGAGATGGAATTCAAACAATAGAAATATGGGAATCAATTGTAAGAATATATAGAGTATTGTAGCTTCCCATCTTGTTTCAAATATTTTCAACACTTTTTAATATGTAAAACATAGAGTGTATATTTACATCTCTTCTCAGATATTGTTATTTCTATTTGTAATAACACAAATAAAAAAAGTATCTCTTCTAACATCTCTTATCAAAGATAGTGACTCAAATATTCACTCTAGATATAGCTATACATACCTCACACATTGGTGAAGTAGTAAAGTTACTTTTTCATATTTTTTTCTATTTGTGTATATTTTATTTCCATTCATTCATGGTTCATTTTAATTTAGTTTTGAAATATTATTTTATACTACAATTATTTGAATTAAATATGTTATGCCTATAACACATTAAGTTTGTGAAATTTATTGTGTTTCCCATTGAAAACCTAATTAGATCTTGATTTGTGGAATCAAATCAAAAAATTAGAAAAAAAATCTCTAGTTTTTACAAGAATTTGGGAAAATAATTTTTTATATTTTTCACAAGCTTTGAGAAAACAAATCCATACATTTTAGGTATTTAAAAAAATGCATAAATTTAAAATCCATAAGAAAATAAAGCAATAAAAATTTTCAATAGTAACCAATCTAAGATCTAGATCCATTTTTGATATTATGAAATAATCAAGAGGATCCAATCTAAGATGTGGATCAATTTTTGTCTCTATAAAATAAGCATGAGTCACTACTTAAATAAAACCAATGGTTAAAGGTTGAAAACTAGGAATTACAAATAAAACTAGGCATCATCATTTATTAGATGATAGATATGTATAAAAAAACTTCCCAATTCATAAGTCCTGTTGTGGAATGAATACTTTGAGTAGAGGAAAGGTGCAATAAAGTTATGCTCAAGCTTAAGCAATAATTTTTATAAAAAGAATCATTATGTGAAAACTTTCAAAGGGAACTAGTGTTAGAGTATGTATTTATCTTATTTTCTAGGTTATATCTAGGTATTTCATCTTTTTCCTAGTTTGTCTTATGTGAGGATTTATCCCACATTGCTTAGTTAGGCTAGTTTCTAGTTTTGCCTTGCCTACTTATGCAAGGGTTCTCTATTGTACTTGATATCTTTTTTTTAATAATATATGATTTGCCTTATTATTTAAATCTCATATCTATATCTTTTTTATGTTATTTTCTTATTGTTACTTGATGCAGAGGGTTTCACTACATTTGTTCTTAATTGAATAAAATAAGACAAACATTCACCTCTTACCTCTACCAAAGTACCTTTTGGCTCTAATTTTATTATTTATCTTGAATTTTTTTATTATAGGTTCTAAAATTTTAATTTTAACCTAAGTTTTCTATACCTTCCTTATAATCTATGCAAAATCTAATTCATTTCATTATCATCATCCCAAATCCTCTCAATGCCAATACTCTATTCACCCCTTATTTGCCCTTCTTTCTCTTAATTATGTCATACTTGTTTCAAAGGTTTATTGGCTCCTTCAAAGGTTCAAGGGATAATATATATATGTGCTAAATATTTTCATATTATTACACTTAGATTGGTCTTATTATTCCTATGATTAAACTCATAAACTTTTCAAGACAATTACCATCCCACACAACACTTTTCTCATTGTGATAAGCTCATTTGGTAGCCTTTTTTGAATAAATTCTATTAGTACAAAAATGTTTGGATGTTTATTTTCAAAATAATGACCAATTGTGATAACCTATATCTTTATTAAACTTTTCATTAAACTTAAAAGCCAAAATCTTCTTGTTGACCACTTTTCTAATCATATCTTGTTCTCTGTTAGGCCTAATTAGGCCTTTCCAAACCCTATGTCCTCTCAGTCCTTTGTTATAGTAATTGCCTATATGGATTCAAAGTTAATCCTTAAAAATGTGTTATATTTAATGTAAATATGTAAAACTACAATGTTTTATACAAGCAATTTTCCCTCAAAACACTAGTTTAGGGTTTTTTGTTAACTATCAAGCCTAAGATCACTCTATTTGGGATTTCAAAAACTTTAAATGGTTTATATTGATTATGAAGGTTCATAATAATTTATTTCAACTTATTACATCTATTGAAAACATTGTTTTTCCACATTTACTCTTCTATGAATGTTTTCTTCATTATTTTGTGGTGACTGTGTGTATTTGGACAAGACTATAAGCATCCAAAAGGAAACCAATTATTGTTCTAGGTTTATTGAATAATGTTATACCTTTATTAATTATTGTCACATATTAAGAAACCCTATTATTCATCTTTCAAATAATTTTAGTTTTCTCTAACAACTTAGTTCTACCTTGTCTCATTCTTGTAGTTGATTGTGTACTCAGACACAAGTCTGCAATAATCTAAGAAAGGATTCGTATTCTATTTCACTCCAACAGGCACCCCAAAAAAAAACATAGGGTTTAGTAACATATGACCTATGTTAAAAAATATTTATCCATCAATACTTACTATCTTTGGGCACTTCCACTCAACATCTCTAACAGAGTCTTGCTTGTCTGTGTATGGTTTGTAATGGAAACACTATCTGTATGCAAGAGTTGAAAGTAAGTTGCTATGAAATATGTATTCTCATCAACAAAAATTTATAAGAAAATATTTAAGGTAATTTTTAATCATATTATCCAATAGATTCATGTGTTTATATAGTTTTTACAAACTACTTCTTTGTGCTTATACAAATTCTAGTCATTTTCCATTTGACACACAATGATCTACAGTTTATCTTGCATTCTTCTTTCACAAATATGAAAAAAAATTCATGACATAGAAGGAAATTCAAAAAAATAAATAAATAAACTTACTAATGGTTAAAAATTACTAATACATGTATCTTTAACCAAGTGCTCTTAATAATCTTGCTTGCATACTCAGTCCTCATAGCACATTCAGGAAATATAAAACCTGTCAACATTTTCTCTTCTAAAAAAAACTATATATTAATTTTATTGGTGTTTTATAACATGGTATATTTATATTATATACCCAAATAATCTCTACCTCTTCTTACAACATTTAAATACAAGTCATTTTATTTCAAAATTGATCTAACTACTTTTCTAACTTCCTCCCAACTTCCTCTTGTACGTTGGGGAAGGGAAAAACTACCTAACCACTAATCATGAGTACCAAAGTGACTAGTTACATGAGTCACTTAAGGGATTATGTGGCCATGACATACTTGAGGATCTTCACAATAATACCACTTTATTGAATATGCCTACCAACATGAAAATTACTCCAAACCTTAGACTAAAGATTCAAAATTTCAAATTTGAGAATTTGGTGAGAAAATGCCAATACAATCCAATTTAAAATTTGATCAAGTTATATAAATAATAAATGACTCCTATAGACCTAAAATGATCTAAAAAACCTACTAAAGACTCCAAAACATGACATTTAACTAATATGTACAATTTGGTAGGTGATGCCCCTGCATCATACAACCAATGAGAAAGAAAAGCTTCCCCATGAAAGTTATAAATGATTTGATTTTGATGTTATTTGTAGCATATATCTTCCATGCTCATGTGCACCTATATCCTAAGTCCTCTTTGAAACATATAGGCCTTTGTGATTATTTCTCAAACTTAGTATGGTTCTTCCTTTATTGCTTTTCTTGATTTGCATTCTCAATATAATCATGGGTAGTTGTTGCTAATTTATTTTCCTATATTGACCTACACATGGAATAAACATGTCAATGAAATCCAATTTTTATTTTCTCTCTTAGAATTCACATTATTCTTTAGTTTTCAACACTTATTCCTCATGCTCAAGATTGCCTCCATTGACAACTCAGTTGCCATGATGCTCTCTATGTCTCCTATGAGACTCAAATCACTTGTTTCTTTCATTATATGCTTCCATATCTCATTCCCCTATATTTTATACTCCTCATCATCACCTTTATATTCCATTGGTGACAAAAAAATCACCTCTACCTACTTAAACTCAACCTGTACAAGCACTTCCTCATGTGCTTCTTCTTCATTATCTACTAATACCACCTTACATGTGTCCAACACTACATTTGGTACTATTTTACCTTCTTTGCCTTCTATCAACATGTTATTAGTTTCATTATGCTCTCATACAATGCATATTTAGTAATTTTCAAATCAAAATGCTCATCAAACACAACATGAAAACTATTATTTTATGTTGTTTGGTTTTCCTCCATTATTTCTTATCTAAAATATGCCTCCTTATTTTTTGTGAGGCATGGTATTTTTACAATCTCTTTCTCTTCTTCTTCATCCTCTAATGGATCAAATTCTTTAGGGTGGCACAAGATTGTCTCACCATAATTTTTTTTCCACTCCATGTTTTCCTCATCAATAGCATGTTTCTCATCCTTCCAATCATCTTCACCTTTATATACACATGTCAAAAACTCATTAGTCATAATAATTTTAGGCTTGATTTCCCCTTCACTTCTCTTTCTAGGCTACCTTGATTTCATCTTCATCACTTATCTTCTTCTCTTCTCTATCAACTACTTGAGAGGCCATCTCACCTTTTTATTTATGCACACACTAAATCTTGGTCTCAACTCTTCCAATATTTAATCTTGCCTTATCATTACCTCCTTCATCTCAGCTATCTCTTTCTATCTCTCTCTAACCATATTTATTTTGCTTCCATCTTCTTTTCTATCTTATTGTGGCATTCCTCATTCCTCAAGCCATTCATCATATTTACTATCTCTTATCTTTTTTACAAGAATTCTATCTTATCCTCTTGACCATTAACTTAGTCTATCTCACTAGGCTTTCTCTCTCTTGGATTCAATTCTCTCTTGTCCTCATCTAGAACTTCTCTTCTCTTGTCCTTTCTCTAGGAAACTTATCTCTTTGAAGTTCACTTTTGAGATTATCTCTATTGATCTCTCACTAGATATTATTTATATAAGCTTATTTGTCTTAAGGGATTTACAACCTATCTTATCATTTTATTTAAAATACACTTCTACTTCTCTTTTCACATACATATAGCTTCTTAGTTCATTATTGCAATCTCATTAGCTTTTTCACAACAACAACTCAAAATAACATCCAATATGTACTTGAATTTTTTATGCATATGTAACTAAAAATATCAAAACTTCAAAACATACCTCACCACAAAATTTTAATACTATGATAACACATGATTTAGAGGGTTTCATTACATTTGTTTTTAATTCAATGAAACAATAAAAACATTCACCTCTTACCTCTACCAAAGTGTCTTTTGGCTCTGATCTTCTTATTTGTCTTGAATTATTTGATTATAGGTTCTCAATATTTAATTTCAACCTAATTTATCTCTACGTTCCTTATAATCTACACAAACTCTAAGTCATTTCCTTATCAACATCCCAAATCCTCTCAATGACAATACTTTATTCACCCCTTATTTTCCCTTCTTTCTCTCAATTATGTCGTACTTATTTCAAAGGTTTAATGGAACCTTCAAAGGTTAAAGGGCTCATAGATATATGTGTTGACTCTTGTGATATTATTACACTTATTTTGGTCTTATTATTCCTATCATTAAATTCATAAACCTGTCAACAAAATTTCCATCCCACACAACACTTTTCTCACTGTGACAGTCTCATTTAGTAGCCTTTTTTGAGAAAATTCTATTAGTACAAAAAAGTACATATATTTATTATAAAAATAATGACCAATTATGATAACCTCTATCTTTATTGAATTATACATGAAATTTCAAGGTGAAAATCCTCTTGTTGACCACTTTTTTAACCCTATCTTGTTCTTCATTAGGCCTAATTAGGCCTTTCCAAACCTATGTCCACTCAGTCCTTTGTTATATTACTTGCCTATATGCATTCAAAGTGAATCCTTAAAAATGTGTTATATTACATGAAAATATATTAAAATAAAAATTTATAGACATTTTCATCGGTTGGAATGTTTTATACAAGTAATTTTCCCTCAAAACCCTAGTTCGGGGTTATTTGTTAATTGTCAAGCCTAAGAGCACTCTATTTGGGATTTCACAAACTGGAAATGGTTTCTCTTGATTTTTAAGGTTATTAAATATTTATTAAAACTTATTAAATATATTAAAAACATTATTTCTTCATATTGACTCCTTTGTGCATAATTTCTTCATTTTTCTATGGTGACTATGTGTATTTGGACAAGACTATAAGCATCCAAAAGGAAACTGATTGTTGTTATAGGTTTCTTGAAAAATGTTATAACTTTATGAAGGATTAATAAATATTAATCAACCCTCTTATTCCTATTTATAACAATTTAAATTTTCTCTAAAAACTTAGTTCTAACTTGTCTTCTTGCAGTTGACTGTGCACTCAAACACAAGTTTGCAATAATCCAAGAAAGGGTTTCTTAATCTATTTCACTCCAACAAGAACCCCCACACAAAACATTGGGTTTATTAACCTCTTAACTACGTTAAAAAATATTTATCCATCAATTCTTACTATGTTCGGGCACTTCCACTCAACATTTCTAATAGAGTCTTGCTTGTTTATGTATGGTCTATAGTGGAAACACTATCTGTATGTAAGGGATAAAAGTAAACTTGATATGAAATATGTATTCCCATCAACATAAAGTTATAAAAAAATATTTTAGGGAATTTATAAGCATATTATCAAATGGATTCATGTGTTTATATAGTATTTATAAACTACTTCTCTATGTTTATACAAATACAGTCATTTGACATTTGACACACAATGATCTATAGTTTATCTTGAATTCCTATTTCAAAAATACAAAAACAAATTAATGACATAGCATTAAATTCAATAACATAAATAAATCAAATTACTAATGGTTTAAAATTACTAAGACATGTATCTTTAACCAAGTGCTCTTAAATAATCTTGTTTGCATACTCAGTCCTCATAGCACATTCAGGGAATACAAAACCTGACAACATTTTCTTTTCCAACAAAAAATATATATTCATTTTCTTGGGATTTTATAAAAATTTATATTTTGAGTCTAAACCCCCATAAACTCTAAATCTACTTACAAAATTTAAGTACAAGTTGTTTTTTTTCCAAAATTAATCTAACTACTTTTCTAACTTCCTCCCAACTTCCTCTTATTTATTAGGGAAGGGAAAAACTACCTAAACACTAATCATGAATACCAAGTTGACTAATTATATGATTCACTTAAGGTATTATGTGTCCTTGACCTTGTTGATACCTAAATGTGTACCACATGTGCCTAGAGTGTTTAGTGAACACTTCTCATTTATGAATTCCTAAGAATATGATGCATGAGTTGCAAGTTGCAGTAATCCTATTACCTATTGGTGGAATAGGGGTAAAACAAGTGACTATTTTACAATATTTATATTAGTTGGTGGTTGGGAGCCGCCATGGCCAAATAATATATCTATGTAGAATATGTAGTAATTATGCAAGGAACAATGAATTATTATCAAGAACTAAATTAAGAATTAATTTAGGATGAACATTTACAATGACAAGCTAAAATAAGGTCATCAAGTTAAAAAAGAAGCAAAAGGAAAGGTAGGGCATAAATAAATGTTTTTGATCTTCATTATAGACATCATGACAAATTTAAAGTCTCATCTAAGTAGGCACTTAAAACCAATATATGATACGAAACAACTTTAGCCCAAATATTACCATACATTAGGAAAACTTCTAAAGAAGGCAAAAATAATGAAAATAAGAATTAGGTTCACTTTAAAAAATTTACCTTTGTAAGCAAACAGCATTGGCCCAAATGGAGGAAGAGTAAAGGAAATGAAATGAAACTAAAGACTTTCAGTCAACTTAGCATTGGCACAAGTTAACAACTCTACAATTAAAGGTGCACTCCAAAAATACATAAGAACTAATTAAATCTAGAAATCAGAACAAGAAAATGAGAGAGAAGCCATGATAGCAAACACACAGATAAATACTTGACAATCTTTTCAAAATTCCTTGCTTTTATTGCTTGCTCCAAGTTTACAAAGTAATTTTGGCTCTAAGAAATCTCTCCCTTTATAAAATGGTAGTACTAACTTTTATAAAATGACAATGTAATATACCAGTCAATTTCAAGATACAAATGTATAAGAAGTAAGGACAACTATCCTTTTTCTACAAAGTTCTAGAATACACTTACTTTTCTAAAATAAACTGACCTAGAGGAAAATATGTTAACAAAAGAATATTTAATTTTCAAAATATTACAATGCTCTACAAAAGTAGAATATTAACCAACTAACTAGTGGATATTGCACCTGAAAACTTGTTTATTGTTGTTGAATAATATTCACAGCCTTTTGAAGCTCATCATTAACAATTCCCAAATCCACAACTGGCCTTAAGAGACACTCTTTTTCCTTCTCAACTATATCATTCAAGGATACTTTTATTATCTGCCCCAAACTGGCCTTGACTCTTGCCTCTATTTTTTGAGTCACCAAAGTATCCTTGTGATTATACTCTTCATCATCGATGATGCCTAGGGCTGTAAACTTTTTAGGATTAGCCAACTTGGTGTCAATAAGTTATTTTATGTTGGGATCTATGGTTATGACACTTGGTACCTTCATGCACCTTTTGGGTTTTATGTTCTATGTAGTGAATGCATGTTCACCATGTGTCGATCTCATAGGCATCTTGGGTTTCATTAAAAAGTATCTAATAGTTATGTTTTATCTGATCATCCTCTCGTGAGAAAGTGCAAGTTACTAATCATGATCTAGGGGGATGTATGCCATTAGTCTAATAGATCAATAGCATTAGACTCACTGAGTCCTTTACTCCATCTGATTAATCCCTGTGATGAAGCATGGGCCATCGATCCTACAAAGGAGAAATAACTTTAATTAGAATCATTATTTAGGTGGGGACTTAGGTTTAAATACCTTAGGCTAAGGTTTTTTTTTTTTATTAAACACAAAATAAACTTTAGGCTAAAGTGTTTATGACTACATTTTTCAATATTTATATAGAAGGGGACCATGGCTAAATATTTTAAGCTAAAATATTTATGTTAAGGTCTTAGAACATACCCTAAGGGGTCAAAGTAATATAAGGACCAAATGCTAGGTTTTGACCTATGGCTTTATTGTATTAATAAACATGATAATACCTTAAGTTAAAAACATTTGGGCTAAGTTTTATGTAACAAGGACCCTTTTAAAATAAGACTTAGTATAAATATCTAACCTAAGGTTCATGGCATTCAAACAAATGCAATGGGGACCTTAAGATATAGACTTAGACTAAATTCACCTTTGCTTATATTTAGACTATGAGATCATTTCATTATTTACAATTCAAATATCTCAAGTGTTTGAACATCCTCTGAGGGGTCCCATTAGTTTGCAATGCAATCCATGAGCTCTTAACAACATTTTTGGAGTATATCTTGGTCTTAATAAAAATACTCCATTAACTTAAATTTGATAGTCTCACAAACATCAATGATAGCCTCACAAACATAAAATGATAATCATGTGAATATCAAATTTAAGGTAGTAGATCATTAGGTTTTGTGGGCATAAATTTGATGGTCTCATAGACATCAATGATATCCTTATAGACGTCAAATAATGATTTTGTGAATCTCAATTTTAGGATCATGAAATCTTTCTAGTTTATAGACCTTGGATTTGATATGCTCTATTAAATCAATCACCACGATGAAGTGTGGGTTTTTGATCATGATCTAGGGGGATGCACACCATTGATTCAATTTTATGTGTGGGACCATTTGTTATAAATATTTGAATGTAGGAGTGCCACTCGATAGCTCTATGGGGCTTCCTAAGCTTTTGAATTTTCGTCATTGCATTCACTCCATTCAATTATTGGTCCCATTAAAGTGTAATCTATCAATTGTGATCCAAATTCTTGTGCATGATTGGTATGAAGGACTAAATTCTTAGTTTTGTTAGGATTTCTTCACTCCATTGGATCAAGAGTCATAGTGAAGAGTGGATTTTCAGATCTATAAAGAAGCAAGGTATTTAAGTGAAGACCCAAGATGGAATTAAAAACATAAGCTAAATACATTAATACTAAGGTCTAGCTCATGTAGATAAACATGAATGGGTCCTTGAAATTAAGTCTTTAGGCTAAATAGATAATCAAAGGGGACCATGCTAGAAAAAAAATAAAAGGATCATACCAAAATGAATAATAGACTCGATTAGAAATATAGGAAACAAAGGGGGAAAATAAAAGGGACCAATAGGACTTTCAAGTTAAGGTGTGGTCATGTTAAGAAATATGACTAAGCCTTAACATGAAAATTAAGCTTAAGTCCAAAGTAATTTGAAATGTTCTTGCTAATTTTCTCCTACCAAATGTAAATTTGAACCAAAGGCTTGAGCTAGGGATTTTTTAAGGAGGGTTTCATTACATGAATCCAACAATGAGATTCTTCAAAATAAAGGCTAGTAAAATCCTAATGTTAAGCTCAGGATATATTGAGAGGGGGGTGAATCAGTATATCATATATCTTATAAAACTTTCCCTTTATCAAATTCCATTTAATCAAACATTCAAGATATGAAATAAAACTCAAACAATAAACATCACACAAGATAGAGAGAGACACTAGATATAACGTGGAAACCCAATGTGGGAAAACCATGGAGAACAATCTCAAGTATATTCGTGAGAACAAACCCACAGGAGCACCATACCCCTTTTCCAAGTACCAACCCAACTACAATTCGTGAGCACCAAACCATAGGAGCTTCAAACCCCTTTGTTGAGCACTAACCCAGCAACTATTCATGAGCACTAACCCACAAGATCACCAACCCCTTTGCCGAGCACCAACCCAGCAACAATTCATGAGCACCAACCCACATGAGCACTAACCCCTTTGTGTATACCACACACCTATCTCTCAATGTTTCTATCTCAACAAATGATAGTTCAATACAACATCTCTTTCCTCTCTCTCACCTTTGCTCTTCTAAGCTAGATATAAAAAATACAAATCATATTCATCTCTCACAATTGCTCTTCTAAGCTAGATATTACAATATCAAATCAACCTCTATATTTCATATTACAAATGGCTTCTCAAGCCTTTATTTATAGCTTTATAAATGACCTTTGGCCTTCCCCCTTTGTGACCCTTCAATCCTCATGGAAAATGGCACCAAACTTGTATACCCTTCATATTTAAGCCTTTGAAAAGTCATGTGGTGACCCTTCATGACCAAAAACATCCTTCCCACTTTTTTCCTTATCTTTGGTGACTTTCCGTATTCCTTAAAGTGTCCCTTCATGAGAAATTGTGCCCTTACTCTTTTGTCTTCACTTGGTGACTCTTGGTATTCCCCAAGATGACTCTTCATGGGAAAATGTGTCCCATCCTTCTTTTGTCTTTACCCCATGGCTCTTCGACTTCTCCATGGGCCCTTATTTTTTCTCATATGCAACCAAAAATATATTCATTAATATTAAATAAATATTAACTCACATTAGCCAAGATAAACAACATTAAATGTAATGGGGCCTATATCACCAATAATGCTAGACCTTTGACATCAATGACAATATTTCCAACACCTAAATGAAGATAAATAGTGAGGATCTAAGCATAATTCATTTATAAAAGCTCCATGAAACCTAAAACTTATCACACAAAGGGAAAATATTAGTAACATTAGGTAACCTTAAATTAAAACCACAAACTAGTAGGCCAACTTTATTAAAGTGGATGATCTTAAAATTATAATAATGTTCAAAACAAGCCATGCTTTTAGTGTTAAAGTTCAAAGTGTCTCTAATTTTTAGAAATGGGGGTATGTTGACCTCAACAAATGGTAACTTTTGGGGGAAACATACTAATTTATTAGAACTCAGAGACTTTGGTTTAGACAAGTGATTAGGTTACCTATTTTACTTGATTTGTGTCATCACCAAGATTAGTTCATGGTTGAAATAAGCTTTGTACATGCAAATTTAGGGTCAAATATTAAGACATAGCCATGTTGTGTGTGTTTTTTTATTCCACTTACTATTTTCCATGGGATTCAGGGGATAACTTCCAAGTTTTATGCCTCTAATCATTAACATTGACTTAGAGCATATTTGGATATCTTTTAAGGACTATGCTTCTAGTTGAAGAAAGGCTTGGGAATTACTCTACTATCAACTAGACATCTATAACCTTGACAGAGATGCCTTTGGTTCTACTCATGGCCTTGCTCAAATTCTAATTAGGTATCCATAGTCCCAATGGAGATTACCAGAATCACCTATGCTTAAAAATATTTTGATTTTGCACTGAATTTTTATTTTTGTATTTTTTAGATCTTTTATGATTTTAGTAAGGTTGGGAACCAGGGTAGCTAGATTGAAGGATTTGGTCAAGTTTTTGATCTTCAAGTAATCACTTATGGTTGTGACCTTTGTCCTAGGCAAGGATGTTTGTTAAGTGCGAGAATGAATGTGCCCTAATAGCTCAAGCTTTCATTCCACATGTGTAAATCATCTTAAGACCAAGTTTAGACTAGGACAATGCTCTAGTTCTCATAAAATAATTAATCTATTCATCAATCTTTTCTAGTTCCTCTAAATTAAAACATCAAGCTCATATTTCAAATCCATGGTCAATTTGTGCATGAGGTGCATACCTACATTTTTGAACTATGAAGCTTTTGAGCAGCCTAAATCAAACTCGAGCTAATATTTATCTAAAAGGACTTATTTAGAAGCAAGGAACAAGGAAAAAAAGGTAAATAAATATACAAAAAAGGGACAGGAAGGAAAAAACAAGAAAGAAATAAAAGGAAAGAAAATAATTTAAGCCCTCTACTAGCTTTATAAAATACTTACCTCTAGGATCAAATGGAAAATTATTTAATCTACTACAGAACCTTGAAGCATGATTACTTCCATCCCATGGCCTCTTCTTATGGATGGGATCACTCATATGATTATGCCTTCTAGGTAATGCATCTTGATCTCCTATCAGCCTCATCAGATGCATGGATCAAAAGTATAACTCTAAGACCCAAATTCTCCTACTTTGTAGTAGGAGTGCTAGTTCTATTTCATCTATAGATAGATAGTGGCTTATATCATCTTTACCCAATAATGATAACTCAACTAGTATCTTTAGACTAATGTTTTCATTATGTTCTTTTTGAGGTGGACATCAACTACCAATATTTGTATAAAATTCTTCCAAGTCATCCCAAAAGGCTTCTTCATCCTGATCAACTATATGATGCTCATCTCAATTCCCATCATTAGAGATATGTTGGTCCCATATTGATGACCTCTTGATGAAGTCACATGATAATTATTGATCTAATTCACATGCTCCATCTTCATTTCCAATGAATGGAGGTAGCTTTTCTATCCAATCAGGCTCTAGCTTATATTGTTTTTGGGCCTCCAAAATAATATCATCTTCTAGGAACTCTAGATCATTAGTGAAATCCTCAGATGAATAATCCATGTGTTGTCTTATACCATCATCTACCATCTTTATCTCTTTGATCCCATTTAAGAAATCATGGAATGACCTCTTTTAGTGATCATCTTCTTAAGGGGTATTCTCTATTTTATAAATAAATATGTGTGGGTTGTCTTTTTGGATATCTTTTCAAGAGAGATCAGCATGTAATTGATCTATATCTACTTCCATAAACTCTTCCTCTACATCTAAAAGTGTACAAATGATGATTTCTTGTTAATATTCAATTTTAATCTCTTTTACTTCTTCAGGAATATAAGTACCCTTAGATGCAATTTATTCAATTGGCTCATCTTCATCTATAAATGGGAAATCAAAAGACTCTATCATAAAACCCTAGGATGTTCTTGTAAAGCCAGATGTCCCTATAGTAAAGTCCTAATTAGGCATAATTTCAAAGGTTTCATAAATATTATAATAATTATCCATAATAATATCATAGAAAACTCATGTATATGTCCTTAGATGATACCTTATTGCTTATATTATGAAACTTGTTTGGAGGACTATCAAACCTTTGGAAAGCATAGTTTCTATCATAGCCTTCCCTTATGTTTCCTACTTATTTTTATAATTGATGAAAATTAGTGCTAAATTTTTGGATTATTTCTAATAGTAAGTCATTTGAACCTTTTGGTGTCTTAGGCTCATGAATTGTAGCATTATTACTGGTTGTGGGCACTAGATTTTTATGATTTTTTGGATGAAATCCACTAGCAGTGTTATTCAAGAACTATAGGTCTTGGCTAGGTACGTATGACTTAAGGGAAAATGGTTCTAAACTAGTGTTAATGTAAGCATACTAGAAATAACATTCTAGATTGGCCAATTTTCATTGACATTAGGCAAAGAATATGCCATTTGACCTTGGGGTTGCATTTGGTTATTAATGATTACAGCTTTATAATAAGCTCGAGTCAATGTGTTTATGACTAGAAGAGATCTTTTCAAGAACATAGAGGTCAACGGATCTATAGCATCCTTATAAATCTCTAAGGCCAAAGCCTCATTAGATCTAAGAGGGGTTGTAGTTTTATTGAACATTTTTTGGAACTAAGCATTAAAGGCTTTGATGGATTAAGTAACATCCCTTTTAATTATGGTAAACTACTAATACAAGACACAGGGACTAATAATTTTTCCAAATTAATAAATGAAGATATTTTTTAAGTCATTTTAGTTAGTAATGCAATCCTTTGGTAGGTTAAGAAGACATTCATAGGTAGCATCTTTAAAAGTAAATGGAAATAACCTACATGTTACGTCTTCATGAATCACATTCAGAAATCTCAAAGTAGCTTTGAAACTTTTAACATGCTCTTCAGTTGTGACAACATTATTAAGACTAAAAGAAGGCAAATATATTTCAATATTTTGGGGAAGATCATGTACTATACTTGACACATTGATTTAATAACCACCTAGCCAAGTCATACCTTGAACACAAGATTACCTTGAATTGGTGAAGTGTTTGAAACTTTGGGAATTTCTCTTCCCTAAGCCTTGACTTGGGTGGTTCCAAATTGTAACCTTGAAACCTATTTCAAATACGATGTGTCAAATAAATCTTTACAAATAATACTGATTAGATTTGCACATTAAGTAAATTTTGAAAAGATTCATATAAAGAACAATAAAGGACATCACTCTTTAACTAATTTATCTCAAAAAAGTGTCCAAATACACCAATATGAATGATCTTTACATGTTCAAGTCCAAATAAACTCAAATTTGCAAATTATTTAAGAATATTTTGTCAAAATAGCTATTACTAACCTCAAACTAGTTGGATTCACATATCTAGAGCTATCTTTACCATAACTAAGCATATGTATTCAAATAATGTCAATCTTTGTCTAATTAATCCCAAATATTGGT
Source organism: Torreya grandis (assembly GCA_037957365.1). Taxonomy (NCBI): domain Eukaryota; kingdom Viridiplantae; phylum Streptophyta; class Pinopsida; order Cupressales; family Taxaceae; genus Torreya; species Torreya grandis. The sequence goes on along the minus strand of JARHVA010005186.1, from coordinate 543,275 downwards.
CTAAAACCATGAAGACCACCAACATTTACACAATTATTCTATAAGAAACACAAATATGTAAAAAATGGAGTGATTTTTTATCAAAATACACCAAAACTAACAAAGATGCTACAAATTCACAAAGATTTGCTAAGGGCCCTCCTTCTAGTACTAGCGAAGCTCCTCCTATTGATGCTTAAATTTGTACCATAAGTGCCCAAAGTTTTTAGTAAATACTTCTCATTTCTAAATTCTAAAGAATCCAATGCATGAGTTACAAGTTATGATAATCCTATTACCTATTGGTGGAATAGAGGCAGATTAAGTGATTGTTTCACAATATTTATAGTAGTTGGTGATTGGGAGCCACCATGGCCAAATAACATATTTATGTAGAATATGTAATAACTATGTGATGAATAATGAATTATGATCAAGAACTAAAATAATAATTAATTTAGGATGGAAATTTACAATGACAAGCTAAAGTAAGGTGATCAAGTTTAAAAAAAAGAAAAAGAAAAGGTAGGGTAGAAAGAAATGTTGTTGATCTTCATTTCAGACATCATTAAAAAGTTTAAGTATCATCCAAGCAGGAACTTAAGACCAATTTATGATACAAAATAGCTTGATCCCAAATATTACCATACATCAATCAAAATCTTGAGAAAGGTGGAAATAATGCAAATAAGAATCAGGTTCACTTTAAAAATTCTACCCCTGCAAGTAAATAACATTAACCCAAATACAAGAAGAGTAAAGGAAATGAAATGAAACTAAAGACTTTAGGTCAACTTAACATTGGCATAAGTTAAATACTCTATAATTAAAGTTTCACACTAAGAATCCATAAGAACCATTTAAATCTAGAAATCAAAATAAGTAAATAAGAGAGAAGATATGATAGCAAACACATAGACAAATATTGGACAATCTTTATAGAATTCCTTACTTGTATTTATTGCTCCAATTTTACAAAGTAATTTTGTCTTTAATAACTCTCTCCCTTTATAAAATGGTAGTAATACCTTTTATATAAGGATAAGGAAGTATATCGGTCATTTGCAAGATACAAATGTATAAGAAATAAGGATAGTTGTCCCTCTTCTACAAAGTTTTAGAATACACTTGTTTTTTTAAAATACACTGACCTAGAGGAAAATATGCTAAAAAAATAATATTCCATTTTCAAAATGTTATAATGCTCTACAAAAGTGGAATATTAACTAACTAGCTAGTGGGCCATTGGTTAAATTGTAGTCTCATGATGAAGTACGGTTCATCGATCATGATATGGGGGGATGTGTGACATTGGTTAAATTTGATGTACGGTACCCTTTTTGATAAATCTTTGAATGTGAGAGTACCACTTGGTGGCTCCAAGGGGATTTCTAAGCTTTTGACCTTTAATTACTACATTCGCTCTGTTAGATCATTAGATCTTTTGACTAAGAACTCATTCATGTCGATAAACACGAATGGGGCCTTAGAATTAAGACTTTAGGCTAAATAGATAATCAAATGGGACCATGCTAGAAAAAAATAATAAAAGGATCTTACCAACATGAAAATCAGACTTAGTTATAAATATAGGAAACAAAGGAGGAAAATAAAAAGGACCAAGTATGACTTTCAGGTTAAGGTTTGGTCATGTTAAGAAATATAACTAAGCCTTAACATGAAAATTAAGATTAAGTCCAAAGTAATTTGAAATGTTTCTACCAATTTACTCCCACCAAATGTAAATTTTAACCAAGGTTTTGAGCTAGGGTTTTCTAAAGGAGGGTTTCATTGCATGAATCCAATAATGAGATTCTTTAGATCAAAGGCTAGTAAAAACTTGAATGAAGATAAATAGTGAGGATCTAAGCATGATCCATTTATAAAGGCTCCATGAAACGTGATACTTATAACATGAAGGGAAACTATTATTAACATTAGGTAACCTTAAATCAAAACCACAAACCATTAGGCCAACTTTATCAAAGTGGATGATCTTCAAATTCTAATAATATTCAAAATAAACCATGTTTTTAATGTTAAAGTTTAAAGTGTCTCAAGGGTCCATATTTTTAGAAATGGGGGTATGTTGACCTCAACAGACCTGCTTGAGGGTATTCACAACAAGACCACTTTAATGATAATGCCTACCAATATCAAAATTACTCCAAACCCTAGACTAAATATTCAAAATATCAAATTTAAGAATTTGGTAGGAAATGCCAATATAATCCAATTTCAAATTTGAACAAGTTATATCAATAATAAATGACTTATATAGACCTAAAATGATGTACAAACCTAATAAATACTCTAAAACATGACATTTGACTAATATGTACAATTTGGTAGGTGATGCTCTTATATCATACTACCAATGAGATAGAAAAACTTTCCCATAAAAGTTATAAATGATTTGACTTTGATGTTCTTTACAGCATCTATCATCCAAGCTCATGTCCACCTAGATCCCAAAGCCTCTTTGAAACATGCAGGCGTTTGTGATGCTTTCTAAAACTCAATATATCTCTTCCTTTATTTCTCTTCTTCTTGATTTACATTCTCAATCTAATCATGGGTAGTTTTTACTCATTTCTTTTCCTCCAATTACCTACACATGAAATAAACATGTCAATCAAATCCACTTTTTTTTCTCTTAGAATTCAGATTGTTATTTAGTTGTCAACCCTTATGCCTCTTAGCTTAGGATTGCCTCCAATGCTAATTCAGTTTCCATGATGCTCTCTTTGTCTCCTATGAGACTCAAATCACCTATTTATTTCATTATATGTCATCATATCTCATTATCCTCTACTGTATACTCATCCTCATCACCTTTATCTTCCATTAGTGATAAACAAATCACCTCTACCTACTTCAAATAAACCTCTATAGGCACTTCCTCATGTGCTTCTTATTCCTTCTCTACTACTGCCACCTTACATGTGTCAAACTGCATTTGGTACTATTTTACCTTATTGTCCTTCTATCAACATGTTCATTAGTTTAATTGTGCTCTCATACAATGCATCTTTAGTAATTTTCAAATTAGAATATTCATCAAACACAACATGAGAACTATTATCTTGTGTTATTTGGTTCTCCTTCATTTTTTCTTGTCTAAAATCTACCTCTTTCTTGTTTTTCATGAGTAATGGTATTGTTCCAATCTCTTTCTCTTCTTATTCATTCTCTAATGGATCACATTCTTAAGCTTAGCACATGATTATCTCACCATAATTTGTTGTCCACTCCATTTTTTCCTCATCAATAACATGTTTATCATCCTACCAATCATCTTCACCTATATATACACATGAAAAAACTCATTGGTCATAACCATTTGAGGCTTGTTTGCCTCTTCACTTCTCCTTCTAGGCTACCTTGATTTCATATTCATCACTTATCTTCTTATCTTTTCCATCAACTATTTGAGAGGCCATCTCACCTTATTATTTATACACATAATGAATCTTGGTCTCAACTCTTCCAATATTTTCTCTAGCCTTATCATTACCTCCTTTATCTCATCTATATCCTTCTCTCTCTATAACCATATTTTTTTTCTTCTATCTTCTTTTTGTCTATCTTATTATGGCATTCATCATTCATCAAGCCCTTCATCATCTTTAATATCTCTTATCTTATTAACAAGCCTTCCATCTTATCCTCTGACCATTCACTTAGTCTATATCACTTGACTCTCTCTCTTGGATTCAATCTCTCTTGTCCTCACCTGGGATTTCTCTTCTCTTGTCCTTTCTCTATGACTCTTATCTCTTTCAAGCTCACTTTTGAGCTTCTCTCTCTTGAGCTCTCACTAGCTCTTCTTTCTCTTAGATTATTTAGATTAAGGTCTTTTCCACCTATCTCACTTTATTTCAATTATATTTTTTCCTCTCTTTTCACATACCTACAGCCTCTTACTTTATTCTTGCAATCTCATTATCTTCTTAACAACAATAACTCAAAATAGGATCCAATATATACACCACATATTTTTTATGCATATGTAACTAAAAATATTAAAACTTTGAAACATACCTCACCACAAAATCTTGTTTTTATGGTACCACATGATGTAGAGGGTTTCACTACATTTGTTATTAATTGAATAAAATAAGAAAAACATTCACCTCTTACCTCTACCAAAGTGTCTTTTGGCTCTGATCTTCTTGTTTGTCTTGAATTGTTTTATTTTAGGTTCTCAATATTTGATTTCAACCTAATTTGTCTCTACCTTCCTTATAATATACACAAACTCTAAGTCATTTCCTTATCATCATCCTAAATCCTCTCAATGCCAATATTCTATTCGCCCCTTATTTTCCCTTCTTTCTCTCAATTATGTCATACTTATTTAAAAGGTTTATTGGCTCCTTCAAAGGTTTAAGGGATCATAGATATGTGTTATAACTCTTGTGATCTTATTAAACTCATTTTTTTCTTATTATTCCTATCATTAAAGTCATAAACCTGTCAAGATAAATTTCATCCCGCACAACACTTTTCTCACTATGATAGACTCATTTAGTAGCCTTTTTTAAGAAAATTATGTTAGTACAAAAATGTATGGACATTTATTGTCAAAATAATTGCCAATTATGATACCCTTTATATTTCTTTAATTATACATGAAATTTCAATTCCAAACTACTCTTGTTGACCACTTTTCTAACCCTGTCTTATTCTTTATTAGGCCTAATTAGGCCTTTCCAAACCTATGTCCACTCAGTCCTTTGTTATAGTACTTGATTGTATGGATTAAAATTTAATCCTTAAAAATGTGTTATCTTTCATGTAAATTCATTAGTTGAAACATTTTATACAATTAATTTTCCCTAAAAACCCTAGTTCAAGGTTATTTGTTAATAGTGAATCTTGAGAGCACTCTATTTGGGATTTCATGAACTATAAATGGTTTCTCTTGACTATGAAGGTTCCTATGGATTTATTAAAAATTATTAAATCTATTAAAAACATTTTTTATTCACATTGACTCCTTTGTAGATAATTTTTTCATTGTTCTTTGGTGACTATGTGTATTTGGACAAGACTGTAAGCATCCAAAAGGAAACCAATTTTTGTTCTAGGTTTATTGAACAATGTTATACCTTTATGAAATATGATTAAATATTAATCAACCCTATTATTCCTATGTCTATAAATTTTAAGTTTATTTAACAACTTAATTCTACCTTGTTTCATTCTTGTAATTGAATGTGCACTTAGACACAAGTCTATATTAATCTACGAAAGGGTTTCTTATTCTATTTCACTCCAACGGACACCAGCACACAAAACCTATGGTTTATTAACCTCTAAAATATGTTAACACATCTTTTTCCATTAATACTTACTATGTTTGGGCACTTCCACTCAACATTTCTAATAGAGTCTTGTTTGTTTGTGTATGGTTTGTAGTGGAAATACTATCAGTATGCAAGGGATGAAAGTAAACTTGATATGAAATATGATTCCAATCAACAAAAAATTATAAAAAAATATTTAAGGTAATTTATAAGCATATTATATAATGTATTCACATGTTTATAAAGTCTTTACAAACTACTTCTCTATGTTTATATAAATATAATCATTTTCCATTTGACACACAATGATCTATAGTTTATCTTCCATTCCTCTTTAAAAAATATGAAAACAAATTCATAACACAAAAGGAAATTCAAAAACATAAATAAATCAAATTAATAATAGTTCAAAATTACTAAGACATATATCTTTAACAAAGTGCTCTTACATAATCTTATTTGCATACTTAGTCCTCATAGCACATTCAAGAAATATAGAACTTGACAACATTTTATTTTCCAACAAAAGCTATATATTCATTTTCTTAGGATTATATAACATTATATATTTTGATTCCAAACCCCCATCAATTTTTACATTGCTTATAACATTCAAGTACAAGTTATTTTATTTCAAAAATGATCTAACTACTTTTCTAACTTCCTCCCAACTTCCTCTTGTATGTTGGGGAAGGGAAAAACTACCTAACCACTAATCATGAGTACCAAAGTTAATGATTACATGAGTCACTTAAGGTATTAGGTACCCTTTACCTAATTTAGGATCTTCACAACAATAACACTTCATTGACAATGACTACCAACATGACAATTGCTCCAAACCTTAGACTAAAGATTCAAAATTTCAAATTTGAGAATTTGGTAGGAAAATGCCAATACAATCCAATTTAAAATGTGATCAAGTTATAGAAACAATAAATGACTCCTATAGACATAACATGATTGAAAAAACTAATAAATACTCCAAAACATGACATTTGACCAATATGTATAATGTGGTAGGTGATGCTCTTGTATCATACTACTGAGGAGTAAGAAAAACTCTCCCATGAAAGTTATAAATAATTTAGCTTAGATTTTGTATATAACATATATCTTATAATATCATGTCCACCTAGATCCCAAGGCCTCTTTGAAACATATAGGCCTTTGTGATGCTTTCTCAAACTTAGTATGTCTCTTCCTTTGTTTCTCTTCTTCTTGCTTTGTATTCTCAATCTAATCATGGGTAGTTGTTGCTCATTTATTTGTCTCCATTGACCTGCACATGGAATAAACATGTCAATAAAATCCACTTTTTTTTCTCTCTTGGAATTCACATTGTTCTATGGTTGCCAACCCTTATTTCTCTTGGTTCAAGATTGCCTCCAATGCCAAATTAGTTGCCATGATGCTCTCTTTGTCTCTGATGAGACTCAGATCACCTATTTCTTTCATTATATGTTTCCATATCTCATTCTCCTCTATTTTATACTCATCCTCATCACATTTATCTTCCATTCATGATAAACAAATCACCTCTACCTACTACAACTCAACTTGTATAAGCACCTCCTCATGTGCTTCTTCTTCCTGGTCTACTATTGTCACCTCACATGTGTCCAACACTACAATTAGTACTATTGTACCATATTTTACTTATATCAACATGTTCATTAGTTTCATTATTCTCTCATACAATGCATCTTCATCAATGTTCAAATCATAATACTCATCAATGAAAACATGAAAAATACTACCTTATGTTGTTTGGTTCTCCTCCATTCTTTTTTATCTAAAATCTTCCTCCTTATTTATCATTAGGCATGGTGTTTATACAATATCTTTCTCTTCTTATTCATCTTCTAATGGATCACATTATTTAGGGTATCATAATATGGTCTCACCATAATCTTCTATCCACTCCATTTGTTCCTCATCACTAACATGCCACTCATGCTTCCAATCATCTTCACCTATACAGACACATATCAAAAACTCATTAGTCATAATCATGTGAGGCTTACTTTCCCCTTTACTTCTCCTTCTAGGCTATCTTTATTTTATCTTCATCACTTGTCTTCTTCTCTTCTCTATCAACTGCTTGAGAGGCCATCTCACCTTCTTGTTTATTCACACACTAAGTCTTGGTCTCAACTCTTCCAAGATTTTCTCTAGCCTTATCATTACCTCCTTCATCTCAAATATCTCCTTCTTTCTCTAACCATCTTTTTTTTTGCTTCCATCTTCTTCTTATCTATTTTATTGTGGCATTCCTCATTCATTAAGCCCTTCATCATCTTTACTATATCTTCTCTTCTTTATAAGCCTTCAATATTATCCTCTTGACCATTCACTTAGTTTATCTCATTCAAATCTCTCTCTCTCTCTTGGATTAAATCTCTTTCTTGACCTCACCTAGGACTTCTCTTCTCTTGTCCTTTCTCTAGGACTCTTATCTCTTTCAAGATCAATTTTGAGCTTCTCTCTTTTGATCTCTCACTAGCTCTTATTTCTCTGAGATTATTTAGATTAAATTATTTTCCACCTAGCTTCTCACTTTATTTCAACTATACTTATACCTCTCTTTTCACATACTTTCGGCCTCTTACTTCATTCATGTAATCTCATTAGCTTCTTCATAACAACTCAAAACAGCACCCAATATGTACTCCACAAATTTTTTATGCATATGTAACTAACAATATAAAAAATTAAAAACATACCTTACCATAAAATCTTCCACTCTAATACCACATGATGTAGATGGTTTAATTACATTTGTTCTTAATTTAATGAAACAATAAAAACATTCACCTCTTACATCTACCAAAGTGTCTTCTAGCTCTGATCTTATTATTTTTCTTGACTTATTTGATTATAGGTTCTTAATATTTTATTTCAACATAATTTTTCTCTACCTTCCTTAGAATCTAAACAAACTCTAATTCATTTCCTTATCATCATCTCAAATCCTCTCAATGCCAATACTCTATTCACCTCTTATTTGCCCTCCTTTCTCTTAATTATGTCATACATGTTTCAAAGGTTTATTAGATCCTTCAAAGTTTAATGGGATCATAGATTTGTGTTCTAACTCTTGTTATATTATTACACTTATATTTTTCTTATTATTCCTATCATTAAACTCATAAACCTTTCAAGACAATTTCCATTCCACACAACACTTTCCTCATTGTGATAGGCTCATTTAGTAGCCTTTTTTTGAGAAAATTATATTAGTACAAAAATGTATAGATTTTTATTATCAAAATAATGACCAATAGTGATACCCTATATATTTATTAAACTTTTCATCAAATTTAAATACCAAACTCTTCTTTTTGACCACTTTTTGAACCCTATCTTATTCTTTGTTATGCCTAATTAGGCCTTGCCAACCCCTATTTCCACTCTTTTTATAGTACTTGCCTATACGGATTCAAAATGAATCCTTAAAAATGTGTTATATTTCATAAAAATATATAAAAATACAAATTTACAAACATTTTCATCAATTAAAATGTTTTATTTGTTAACTATTAAGCCTAAGAGCACTCTATTTGGGATTTCACGATCTATAAATAGTTTATCTCAACTATTAAGGTTCCTATGGATTTTATTAATACTTATTACATCTATTTAAAACATTTTTTATTCACATTGAATCCTTTGTGCATAATTTTTTAATTATTCTATGGTAATTGTGTATATTTAGATAAGATTGTAGGCATCCAAAAGGAAGCCAATTGTTGTTCTAGGTTTATTGAACAATGTTATACCATTATGAAGGATTTTAACATCTTAAAAAAAACCTCTTATTCCTCTATGGAATAACTTAAATTTTCTCTAACAACTTATTTCTACCTTGTCTCATTCTTATGTTTACAACATTCAAGTACAAGTTATTTTATTTCACAATTAATCTAACTTCTTTGCTAACTTCCTCCCAACTTCCTCTTATACATTGGGGAAGGGAAAAAATACATAAACACTAATCATGAGTACCAAGTCAATTAATTACATGAGTCACTTAAGGTATTAGGTGCCCTTAACCTACTTGAGGGTCTTCACAATAAGACCACTTCATTGACAATGCCTACCAATATGGCATTTGCTCCAAACCTTAGACTAAAGATTCAAAATTTCAAATTTGAGAATTTGGTGAGAAAATGATAATACAATCCAATTTAAAATGTAATCAAGTTATAGAAACAATAAATGACTCTTATAGACCTAACATGATATAAAAAACCTACTAAAGACTCCAAAACATGACATTTGACCAATATGTACAATGTGGTAGGTGATGTTCTTGCATCATTACCTCTTCAGATTCTTAGGTTATTAGAATGTTTTTACCATTCCTAACATAGTACTAGAGCATTGGAGAGTTATAGCCATCCATTATCTTGTTAAAAAAATTTAGATAATCCATCCATTTTACCTTGGTAATCTGATCTAGAGTTTCATTATCATCAAATCTATGCTAATATTTTTTTTCTTATGTACTACGTAGAGTCTCACTATATTCCTTGGTTTCCTTTCTTTGAAACATTATATCCTATTACATTAAATAAGGATAAAATGGAATTATAAGAAGATGATGTTGGTTTTTTATGGTTTGCATTGGCATTGGAGGTGTTCTATGTACTATTTTAGGAAAGAATTGTGTTATTTTTTGTCTGTGTTGGAACAACTTGTAGACTATTGTACCTTTTTTGATAGATCATAGGAGCCTCATAGAGACTACATGTTTTTTTCTAGAGGTGATTTTAATGAGGTTGATGTAGTTGGATTTAAGGTGAGATGATAAGTAGAGAAATGATTTTTCCCATTCAAATGTGGATCATTGAAAGATGAGAGAATAATTTTTATAGGACTATGTATCATTCTCCTTTTTTATATATACTCCTATCAAGACTATGTGGCACTTTAGAAGGATCTAGAAAGAAAAGGAGTTGGAACATCCTTTTTGGTTTCCAAGCATTGGAAGGAGGATTGCACTTTGATATAAGTATTAGTTTTCATAGGCATTGGAAGTTATGCAAATGAGTTAAGGCATTAGAGTTGGAACTTCTATGTTTTTTTTGGTGTCTTTTGCTTCGTAAGTCTATGTTAGAATGATGAGAGGATTTAGAAGTGAGTTGGAGGAGATAAAATCAAAGAATTATGTGAAGTCTTGAAAATTTTATGTTATTTGGTCTTCTTCTTGGTGGCATCTCACTCTCTGACCTGGATATTATCCTTTGGTAGTGCCTATCTAGGCTTAAGACAATTGAAAATAGTAATTCACCTTTTACCCTCTTAAAAATAGTTATTTATTTCATTATTTTATCTTACAAGCTATATTTTTTTCCTTAAAGAGAAATTTTCATTCACTTACACATGCATAGAGGTAACTGGTAGATTCTTTATTCACTTTGGTTTTCTTGAGAATGTGTGTGGTTTGATTCCAGCTCCAATGATTAGTTAGAAGCCTATCTTCATTTCTAATTTGGTCACTAAAATTAGCTTGTGGTGTAATTTTCAATATCTTTGACCTATTTATAGGAATTCATAAAGCTTATAACTTTTCAACTATAAATAAAAATTGAGTTCCATTTTTTTTAAAAGTGTATGGTTTTCAATTATCTATCCATTGGTGTTATCACTTTGTAAAAATTCACTAATTTTATACAGTGCCAAATTGGGGGGCAGGGGGGAGGGAGGTGGGGTCCTTAATACAATTTTTTGGGGGGTTATCTTAGTACTTATTTTTACACCCTTTCACATTATTTATACTATTTGGTAATTTACTAGCATGACTTCTACTTCTTATATAGATAATTATGAGCATTTGACTACACACAATTACCATACATGGATACCTATAATGGAAACACTCATTAAACATAAAGTATTATGGTCCCTAATGTTTAAAAATCAACCATAGTTCACAAGAGAATATGAAAAAATTTAGCCCCAGTGTAATTATGTTGAATTTATGGGTTTGATAGGGTCTTATGTGAGTGATAGTCTATTGTTTCATTTGGATGGGTGTAATAATCCATTCAAAATGTGGGCTAAACTATAGGGTTTATTTGGGAAACTAGATCACATGTAATAAATGCATCTTGAAGTGGATCTTAATTCACTCAATCCTGATGAGTTTACCTCTATTTTAGACTATCTCTCTAAGTTTAAGCACTTGTTGACACATTTGAAGGGGAGTGAACAAGATAAGAAAGATGAAGAGTGTGTGTACCTAATTGTATCCAAGTTGAGTGATCCATTCCAAATATTTACTTCTACCTTTTTCTCTAGAGTGGATGCCTTAAGTGCCATATTTAAAATGCCTAATTTAGAGTTTTTTTATGAGATACTACTAGGGAAGAATCTAAATTGTCTCACCTTGAGTCTTTCACCGTTCAAAAAGAATTAGTAGCATCACATGCTAAGATCAAGGTAAAATCAAAGAGTAAAAATAATAACACTCCTCCTCCATCTCAAAGTGAACTTAAGCCCAAAAAAAAAATATAAACCCAAATCATATTTTAAATCTAAGAATAAGTCTAGCCTTTATTCATCCTATTATGGGGGGACTGGTCATGAAGAGTTTATGTGTTTTAAGAGAATGCAAGACCTAGAGGATGTCATAGGAAATGTAAGATTTCTATCTCTAATCCATGTCCATCTCATGAGCATGTAAAATCACTCAATGTTGTTGGGAGATCAATATCACCTATTTTAAATAGTTGGGTTCTATATTCTAGTTTTTTTCACCATATGACTTCTTCTAAGGATTCCTTTGTATCTATTAGTTTGAGTTTTACTTCCATCATTAAGGTCAGAGATTCTTCCTTTATTTATGTTAAGGGAAAGGGTGAAATACATATTTATGGTAGTTTTTGAAACACAATTAATGATAGGATGTGTGAATCAATATTCAAAAACATTTCTTTCAATTTTAATTAAGCAATCATGAATCATTCAAACAAACATATAGATCTAGTAAGCATAGTAGCTATCCACATAAGCATGAAACACAAGAACACATCATATATGTGGTAAATCCTCAATGGGAAGAAAACCCAATAACATTTGAAAATATACTACATTCTTATAATATAAAAACCAAATTTATTTAATCACCAACTCCACATGAAGCACTAACCCCAACTAGCCAAGCACCCACTTGACTAGGCTTTAACAAGCACCTACTTGCAAGGAGGCCCCAACCCCTAGATGAGTTGGCACCAACTTATTAAATTAATTTATTTTATCACCTTTATAACACATTATTTCTCAAATAATATATTATTATCACCTTCTTTGTCTCTTCACACTCTTATCCCTTTCAAATTGCCATCTTAGCTTTTTTGCTCAACTAGGTCTCTCTAAGACTGATTAGGTTATATGACCTTGACTTTCATATGAAAAAAAATTAAGATAGTAATTAATTATCATATACACTCCAATTATTATCTAAAATACCTCTTTCTACTCAGTAATGTGTTATTTCATTCGCTTGCACTTCACTTTCTCAAATAGGCATAAAATTACCTTATATTTATACCATTCCTTATTTGTATGCCACTTAATTAGTCACACACAATTAAAATATTAATTCATCCATAAAATAGGTATTATTACATATTATTTAAACAAATAAAATGATCCTTGAGACCATTTTTGTCTAACATGACTCAGTTAGGCCTTATTTCACTTTTAGGTCTCATAGAGACCTAATTACATTAGGTATATCTTTTGATGCCAAAACTTGATTCTTTTGGTCCCAGATGGATTTATAAAAAAAATTAAAAATATTAAACCACTTATTCAATGATATATTCTGACCTAATCCTTTATTTTTTATATATGCATCCTTCATTCATTTCTTGAAACCTTCTTTAGGATAAATTAGCCTATTAGGCCTATGTGCATCAAAAATTTGTCTTGTAAGAATAAAGCTCAAATATACTTAAGACACACAAAAATGATAAAATAATTATATATATATATATATATATATTATAAATGATCTTAGGTTCATCACAAAATTCATTACAAACTTCCAATCATAAGATAAATACTTCAAGAACACCTCTGTAACTCACTCACTCAGAATTGCCACATTACCTTAAAACATAGTCATGATGACTCAGACCTCAAACACCTATATATAAATTTTAAATGAATTATAATGCATAAAAATTATCATATAACATATTTATACCATATTAAAATATAAAAATCATATGGTCTAGTGGAAACTATTGGTCTTATAGACTAATTTATTGACCTCACTACACACAAACCTCACTGAGTCAAACAAGCCATTTTGGATTCATCATTTTCACCACTATACCTAACTTCCAACCTATATACCAAGAATTAATAATACATAATATTATAAAAAAACATCTCCATGCACTTGGTTTCATCATTCTATCATGAAAACACATTCCAATTTATCTTCTCACTATTGCATGGGTTTTTCATTATTTGCACCATTTGGCCTATTAGCGACTAGCTAACTTGGATGACTGGTTTAGCATACTTAAGGGATATAAATTTTCCATAACCATTCATGTACATGAAAAATTATCTCTAAATTATTCCTTCATCCATTTTCTTACTATGTCCAATGTATCTTTTGACTTCTACAATAACTTCTTCAAAAACAAGCCTATAAGTCAACATTTTCTCTCCTTTCTCTAACCAATACCACTTGGAGGTTATTGGGAGAGTCTAGTATAAAATCCAATAGCTTACATAAAAATACTGATCCATTTTTAGAACTCTTTATGAACATATTTAACATCAATCCCTTATTAGGGTTTTAAGAAGATATAAACCTATTTCCACTCTTAACGATCATTCATAAAGCATAACACCTCAATCCAAAAACTAATGTCTAGAATATTGAGTTGGTACCATTACCCATATAATTAAATAATTATGATCCCATGTAAAGGTTTGAAAATTTTATGAGCATAATAAAATCCGTCTTGGGTTGAGAACCCTTCATTTTGAACTTGAGAGACCTCCAAACAACTTTTCATGCCTTGTCTTTCAAACTAGAACCTCAAAATTCATGCACATGCCTAAAACAACTTGAATCAACTTTTTTAATTCTCAAATACTCACACTTTCCTTGGAAACTAATCTTTATACCCCATTAAGATACACTCTCTCTTTACTCCATAGTCTTCATACCTTACTAGGCTTTAAACTAACCTTCATGCCTCTTTCCATGCTTCCAACACCTCACTATCATGCTCAAAATCTCACTCTCATGCCAAAACCATATCTCATTCTTAAATACTTCCATACATATTTCACATGCCTTGACAATATATCATAATACCTCATTAGGTCAGAAAGGGTTTAAGAGAGGTCTAGAAGTAAACCTAAACTTAAGGTCCTACCCTTGTAAGCTCATCTTAAAACTCTCATGAGTTTCCCAATGCCTCATATATATGCTAAAATAACCTTTTGATCTAATAATTTGACTCAAGAGAGGATGGTTAGTATTGTATTAGTTTCAAAATGAAAACAAAATGAAAGAAACACACTAACTAGCATAACATCTTTAGGCCTAGACACTTGGGAGAGCTTAGTTAACAAACATGAATAAAACACACAACTAGAATTCAAAATAAACCTTATTTTACCTCCCTTGGATGCTCAAAAATTCTTGTTGTAGTGGCTTGCCTAGCTTGTGCTCATGAATTCCTTGTCAATGGAAGTTTGGCTATCTTCATCTCTCCTTGACACCTTTGGCTTATGGCTTAGCTTGGCTTGAAATCAATTTGGCATGGTAACACTAATTGTAATAGATTTTGAAATCATTTGTGAATTATAAATTTTCATTATCAAGTCTTATAAATGATGTGGTAAGGCCTCCTATTTATAGATTTTTGAGATTGATTAGAATCAACTTGAACCATGCATCCTAAGATTGAGATGTGTGGTTGAGGATTAATTCAATTTTTGAAATTAAGTTTATAATTATCCTCATCATGACATTGGAAGAATGGATAATTAAGAGGCATGGAGGGCATTGATGAGGCATAGAGGGCATGAATCCTAATAGTTGTGACATTTATGGCCTAGAGATGTCTTCCCAAGAAATGAGGTCACTTGATGATGAAGATATTCAATATTCATTTCTAAAACAAATTATTCAACAAGTTTTCATGGAATTTTTTATTATGCTCTAATTTTGATTAATTATCTCTAAGCATGATTAAGCACTTTGTACACAAATTACTCAAATTGATCAGAATGCCTTGTTATTGGTCCAAAATTCAACTAGATTGGAATTGAAAGGTGATGTCAGATGCATTGGATCCATATTCCCATTTAGGATGTTATTGAAAAAAATAACAAATGCATGTATTTTGTGCAAGAGATTTGATATGAAAGAGAAATCCAGAGCATCAAGGTGTAAAAGTGGCATTTTGACTCAAAATGATTTGATCAAAGTTAGTTGTCCCAAAAAATTACATTGCCCAATTTAATGATACCCCAGCCAAAAATTGGCACTTGAATATATCAATTTCAACTCATTTAATGTATTTTAGTGTTTTTAGGCTAAATCATGCATTTTAGGTAGAAATTGGCCAAAAGCTTGGTTGGAGGTTATTGGTGGCTAGATTTAGGTGTCTATAGTTTACCCCTATTTAGGAAGGCATTGCAAGTTATAAGCATAGTAAAATCTTCTCAAAGAATGAAAAGGTTATGTATGCCTACAATGGAAATGATGATAAACTAATGGCATAATGCCCCCTTAAGGGAATGGTTGGCACAAGTAAGTCAGTAAATGGTCCCTCGAAAAGAAAAAAGTGAAATAAGGGGACCAAAGAAAGGAAAGATGATGGGGTGAAAACACAATGATATTGAAAAAGTAGTCAAAATCATTGAGAATGCAAGTGGGATGTCGTACAATGGTTTTCCCAAAGGTGGTTATAAGCATTATACCCCAATAGTAGTAGCATGGTATGATAACACAATGATTTGCCCAAAGATGGTTATAATCATTAAGAATATGGAGTCACCCCAGTTAGGATAGAAAAAAAAGATAATAACATGCCCCTTTATGGGCATAAAAAGGGAAGTGGTGATAATATAATGATTTACCCAAAGGCAGTTATAATCATTGAGAAATGTAGGTGGGATGGTGTGTAATTATTTTCCCATAGGTAGTTATAATCATTGGACCCTAATTATGAAAAATATGATAAATGTGGTCGAGGATGATGATAAATTAACACAAAATGTAATTATGAATTAGAACAACCTACTAGTAGGGAGATGCTCCTCCAAACTAATAAAGGTTAAAATTATTTCATGGTTAATTACTCTATTTGGGATATGATTGAATCGATATGTAGATGCCGAAGAGATGTTGATGTTACCATTGTTAAATAGACTTTTTGAAGCTAAAGTTTTTTTTAGCACATGTCGATAGGCATTATGATATAACATCATGAGGACTTGGCTGAAATATGCAAAAGGACTGACTCTCAAAATCCAATACTCAACAAAAAATAATGAACCAATGATAGAAACCATGATGTCAATGTAAACATATGAATATGGATGGATTCAAGTGTAAGTGTGGGCAAGGAATCACCCAATGAATACACATAAACTGAATCAAGGCAACAGTGTTGAAATCAAACAAAAATGTAGACAAACAAACAAAATAAGTAGAGACAATCAAACAAATAATTCAATAGAAACCATATGAACATTACCCCTAGAAAATAGGTAACAACTTAAAAAATAAACAAAATGGGGGAATAGAAGAAAAAGAAGGGGTGGTTGAGTTGTCTCCATATGCACTAGGAAAGTGGATGCTACCTACATAGTTCCATAGATGTAATATTCAATAAAAAAAAATTAGGCCAAATGTAGTTCTCCCAGGGAATGGGAAGAATGTGATAACTGATGAAAAAAAATATAATGGATGTGATAGAAGAATAGGAATGGTCTGGTAAAATTATAAGTGCATGAGAGACAAAGGCCAAAAAGGATGGGGAAACTAAGAAACAAGATATTTTCTTGCAACTTAATAAGGGTTCCCATAATCCTTAAGGCAAAGAAGTGGTATGTTTTTGTTCTTTTCAAATATTTTTGGAATTGTTTTGGAGTATCTCAACTCAATCAATAATGATGAGAAACTAAATGTTTCAAGCTCATAAAATAGTGAGAGCATTTAAACTAAGGTTGCTCATAGAAAAATCAGAGAGTTCAAATTTAGGTTGCTTGTAAAATGGTGAGAGTGTGGCTTAGGTTGCTCACAAAATAGTGAGAGTGTGGCTTGGGTTGCTCATAAAATAGTGAGAGAATGGATTAGGTTGCTCACAAAATGATAAGAGTATGGTGGAAAGGGTGACTGAGCGAACCTCAAGAGTAGGACCTAAAGTCATTGTAGTTCCACCCTACAAGAGAAGAATTCAACTAGTGTAGCAGTCAATTTAAACAAAATATACACGATTGGTAAAAAGGCAAAGTATGACATAAGAAGTGGCAAGTTAGTACATCAACGCTTAATAAACAAATTTTTCCCCTAATTTTCCCATAGGTGGTTATAACTAGGACACAATGGTATGGATCAATGGTACTAATGTGCCCAAAGGTAGTTATAATTAGTAACAAGACCAATGATAAGAAAAGACTAACAAATGAAGGATGCAACTATCAAAACTTCTATCACACTACTCCAAAATATTCTCTCTATCTAAATTACTTAAACCAAATAATAAAATTGATCAGATAACTTGATGCTAAAACTACATAATGAATGGCAAAAACCAAGGTCAAATGAGCTAGGCTTTAGAACACACTGGGTCGATATAATGGAAGCAAAAAGTGAATACATCTAAGAGGATGGATAAGGATGATATTTGTACAAATAATAATAGTGATAAAATGGCATAACTAAAATGGTCCTTACAAACAATATGCCTTATCACTCAAGCATAGTACCGCTTGAGATGAATAATATTCATCAGCTTAGGAAGTTCATCTCCATCTAGTGTAGTAAGTCTATATGCTTCTGATCTATTATTTGTAGTAATGATGAAAGTCCCTATCCAATTTGGTTTGAATTATCCTTTATGCTTCTTCTCAACTGTGGTATTCTTTTGGTTTTCTTTAAGAACAAGATCACCAAGTTCAAATGTTCTATACTTAACATTCTGATTATAGTGGCCTTTAAGTCATTTTGATATGCTTGAAGATTGTTGAGCATGGTTGTGCACTTCTCATCAAGTAAATCTAGCTCTTGTAGGTGAGCTACTTGATAGTCATGATCATCTAGGACATGCTTGAAAGAGATGCATAGTGAAGGCAATTTGACCTCAATGGGAAGGATGGCTTTAGTACCATAAACAAGTGAGTATAAAGTGGCTCTTGTGGAGGTATGATTATTGGTATGGTATGCCCAAATGGTAGGGATATCTATAGGTACCAATCATGACTGGCATCATTGACAATCATTTTGAGAATATTGACAATAGTTTTGTTTCATGCTTTAGCTTGGCCATTAATTTGAGGGTAATATGTTATATAAAAATGTTGTGTGATGTTATATTCAATACATATCTAGTTTATATCCTTATTCTTGAATGATTCTCCATTATCAGATATAACGTCATAGGGGATATCGTAGAGACAAATGAGATGGTTGAAGATGAATTTAGAAATTTACTTTCTAGTCATGTAAGTGAGGGGTATAGCTTCAACCCACTTAGTGAAATACTCAGTGGTGGTAAGGATATTTTTATGGCCATTAGATGAAGTGGGGTTGACCTTCCCAATGAGGTCAAGTCCCCATGTATAAAATAGCCATGATGTCAAAATTGGTTTTAGAGTTTTGGATGGGGCATGAATCATATTAGCATGCCATTGACATTTTTCACACTTATTTACATATATAGCAACATCTGCATCTATAGTAGGCTAATAATAACCAATACACAAGAGATTTTTGGATAGGAATACCCTGTTAGAATGAACTCCATATATCCCTTCATGTACTTCTCTTAATGCTAGTGTAGATTATGTTGAAGTTAAACAAGAAGTAGAGTTCCATCAAAACTATGATGGTAAAGGGTGGATCCAAGTAGAGTATAATGAGTAGAATGATGAATGAAGGTGTTGATTTGTTTTTGAGATAGTTTAGGTGGTAGAACTTGGTCATGAAGATAGTTGTAAAGGTCTAAGTACCAAATAGAATTAAGACCAACAATATCACAAATCATTGCAACAGTTAAAGGTTCATGAGCTGGTGTTAACAAATTCTTGATGAGGAATTTATACTCTCTTACTTTATATGTTTTTCAAATTAGAGAGCTAATATTAGACATGGAATCTACAGTTCTATTAATGGACCTTGGTATGTGCTTAAACTGAATGTTGGCAATTTTTTGCTTAAGAGTGTCGACCATGGCTTTATATGGAATCAGCTTCTCATCTTGGGTCTAAAAATGGTTTGTGACATGATTGATGATTAACTAATAATCACCAAAACTTGGAGATGAGATATGTTCCAATGCACTACTTGTCAAATTCCTAAAACAAGTGATTCATATTTAGCCATGTTGTTTGTACAAGGAAAGTTAATTCTGAATGATTTAGGGATTAGATCCCCCTATGGTGTAATAAACAATATGCCTACTCCTAATCCATGTGTAGTAAATGAACCATAAAAATATATCTTATAGTAATACTCCTCAAGAGGAGTGTCAATGATGGTCAATATGGATTCATTAGGGAAATGAAATGTGAGTGGCTTTGTGTCTTCAAAAGGTGCTTCAGCAAGTTGATCTATAAGAACTTGTCCCTTTATTTCCTTCTAATTGACATACTCTATTTCAAACTCACTAAGAAGCATGATCCATTTTGCCATTCTACCTTGTAAAGTTATGTTAGATAGTAAATACTTGAGAATATCTACCTTTGAAATGACCATGGTCTTATTATTCAACATGTAATGGCATAGTTTTTTAGCTACAAAGACCATGGCTAGACAAGCTTTTCCAATAGGTATATAGTTATGTTCATATGTGACCAAGGTATGGCTTAGGTAGTATACAACATCCTCTTTTCATTATCATCATGTTGAGCCAAGAGTGCCCCCAAATCATGGTTGGTAGCTGATAGGTATAAAAAGAATGGCTTTCCTAGCATAGGAGGTAATAAAATAGGTGGATTAACAAGATAGTCTTTGAGTTGTTAAAAATATATTTGGTAGTGATCATCCCAATGAAATGAAACTCCTTTCTTTAGAAGGTGTGTAAATGGATGGCACTTTGCTAATTGAGAGATGAAGCATTAGATTAATTAGATCTTACCCTACAAACTATGAAGTTACTTTAAATTAGTTGGTGGCAGCATCTTGGTTATATCATGGACTTTAGCCAGATCAACTTCAATACCTCTGCAAGGCATGATAAAGCCAAGTAATTTTATTAAATTTATGCCAAATACACACTTATTTGGATTGAGTTTGACTTTTTACTCTCATAATCTTTCAAATATCTTATGCATCACTATTGGATGGTTAACCCTAGTTTTGGATTTTCTTAATATGTCATCGACATAGTCTTCAATAATATCATGCATCACATCATGGATATGATAGTCATGGCCCTTTGATATATAGCTCCAACATTCTTAAGTCCAAATGGCATTACCTAATAAGAAAATTTTCCCTATGGAGTGGTGAACATTATTTTATGTTGGTCTTCTAGTGTTATTCTAATTTGGTTGTATCCTAAAAATCCACCCATGAGTGAAAGAATTTCGTAACCTTTTTTAGAGATGAATATCATGTTAATATTAGGCAATAGAAAATCATCTTAGGACAAGCTTTATTGATGTTGTGAAAATCATTATAGATTATAATCCCTTTAAGATTTTTACCAATAGATATCACATTAGAGATCTATTCTGAGTAGTCAATGGATCGTGTTGGGTGAATATTTTGTCACTAGCTAATTGATGGAAAAAATAGGTTCTTTCAACCATAGAATAGGGATATTGGTAGACCAAATGTGTAGGTTTACCACATCAGAAGGGGACAAATCTCTCCTCTCATCAAGGGGAGGTTCCCTATAAAATATGATGGGATAAATACTATATATATATATATTCAGAAAATAACACTCAAGGGTAAGACAACACCATCCATCTCTCTTTTTTTAGACATGATGTTCATAAACAAAGGATAAATCTAGGTGAAAACACTGAAGGCACTTCTCTTCTTTCAAAAGTGGTCTTACAACAAATAGCAGGAGTTCTTTTTGATAAGTAACAAGTAACAGGTGACAAGGGGCGTAGTAACCAGCAAAAAAAGGTGTAGCACAAAGTCTCCACCTTGACTACCCAAGAGTGAAATATGAAGGATAATGGGGGCACAAATTCATCCCAATATCCTTTACATAAAAACAAATAGAAAACACACTAAAGACAATGGTAGAAGCACAAAGTCTTCCCATAATTGGCTTCAAGACACCTTCCTGATTACTTCCACTAATTCTACTTATTTCATTAAAATGGACAAGAATGCATTAAACAAATAGACATAATAACAATCTCCTAAATGACACAAGCTATTATAGTACAAAGTCTACAAGTAACTTGCTTTCTCATTCATATAAAGAAATATGATCAACAATCTGATCTCAAAGTCTCAATAATCACCTTTCAATTTTGGCAGAGTTTTGCTTCTATAACCAAAAATATCTCCTTTGTGAAAAGAAGAGATTTACAATATATAGCAGCCAAGAAAGGCTTGGTGCTTTATTTCATGGAACGACCCATGATACATTCAATGCCTTGAATGTATTTTTAATTTTGTCAAGGGGACATGCTAAAATAGGGCATCTGCCTTAACTATGGCATGTCAATTCATCTCAAAATATCTTCTCCTCTGCATGGGTCATCTGATCTTTCTCCCAATTGGTACATAGTTATCCCCTCACTTTCCTGTTAAGGAAGAAAAATAAGCCATGCCTTTTTAATTCTTGTGAGCTCAGATGTCTACTTGGTGGACTATTCCACCTACCAAAAATAACTCCTACGTAGATATTTTTGGTCTTTCCCTCTTTCCTATTGAAATTTTAGCTCTCATGCTATCTTTTCCCCTTTCTACTGGTCACTAAGTTCACTCTTGACTTTTTTCCTTTCTTAGCTTTGTCTCTTCCTAGTTTTGTCTTTTCTTGGAATTTGAGCTCTCAGGGCTATCTTCCCAGCTTTGCTAACTCCTTGCACTCTTCTCTCAGTGGTTCTTCCTTTTGGCCTTAAAGCCTTTGAATGCATTCAGGTCTGTGCTCAAGCCTTTAAAGATCAATAGTTATTTCATTGCCATAAAGTTGACATTCACACACCCATCACCATTTGAAAGCCAATGGCTAGTTTATTTCCCTGAATTTGATAGCCATGGGCCCATCACCCCTTGGTCAATTCCTTTAGCTTTATTTCCTTCAAATTTCCTTTAACTGAGCTTAGTCTTTGAATCCTTTCAAAGGGAATGTGTCCCTTCGAGACTTGGGGGAGGTCCATTTCTTGGTCACTGAGAGCCCCCCGCAAGGGTACCTGCCCTTTAGGGTCGTTCAATTAGCCTTCTTCCTCAAATCCTTCAGACAAAATATCTGAAGGAAATCCTTCATCTTTCCAGCTTATTCCCTCAGGCTTTTTTCTTTCAAGTGAATTCTTTCAAACAAAAGTCTGAAGGAATTCCTTCAGACTTTTTGTCTGAAAGAATTCATCTTGTCTTTTACCTTAAACAAATTTGAAAGAATTCAAAAAAAATTTCCTTATGCAATGATCCATTTTGCTCATCACCTGCCCTCCATAAGGGTTGTTTGATCTCCAAAATTGCCTTTCAGAAAAGTCACAAAGGTCCTTTTTGCACCTAAGTGCCCTTTGCAAGGGCACTTTTCCTTTAGGATTTTGGAAGACTCCTTTGAACTTCCCATTTTAACCATTTCTTGAACCATCCATTTGAACCAAACATTGAACCAAATGTTGATCCAACCCTAAAATTGCCTAAGTGTTGGGAACTTGTTTCTTTCCTACATAGTCCATAGAAACAACCTACAGAGTCCATAAAAATCAGCCTATGGAGTCCATAGAAACAAGCCTACAGAGTCCATATAAATTAGTCTGTAGAGTCCCTAGAAATCATCTTGTGGAGTCTATAGAAATAATTCTGTGAAGTCCATAGAAATCAGCTTGTGGAGCCTGTATAAATAAGCCTGCATAGTCCATAGAAACAAGCCTATAGAGTTCGTAGAAATTAGCTTATAGAGTATGTTAGCTGAAAAATCCTAAATAATGGAGAATTTGAATATTCAAACTATTTTTTTGAGAAGAGAAAAGAGAATTTTGGCCTGCAGGACCAAAATAGTTCATATGTTGTCCCAAAAATGAGTGACAGATTTTGGGAACAACAGATCAGATACATTCTTCTTCTAAGAGTTTTTCCAACTCATTCTTTACTAATACAAAAAAGTGAGGATGCATCTTATGTAGCTTTTATTTTATCAATTTGGCATCAAGATTAACCACAAGGTGGTATAGAACCAAGGTGGGGTCCAAACCTAGCATGTCAAAGTAGGCCCATGCAAAAATATCTACAAATTCTCTCAACAAAGCTGTAAAAACTTCATGTTCCTCCTTAGTGAGGGACATGCCTAATTTTATCCATTTTGGGTCTAATGAAATCTTAATGTTTACCTCTATTGTATCTTCAACTAGAAGGGTTAAACCATCTTGTAGGATAGTAGTAAATGACTTGAATTGTTGGACTATGTCAGGGTCCTCTACTATGACTTGTACTTCAAATTCTCCTAGGCATGATGAATCTAAGTCCCCTAATGGGAGATCTAGCCATGTGACAAAAATAGTCAAAAATTCTTGAAGAATTTGATCAAATACTTGTTGCTCAAAACTAAACTTGGATCTACATGCAAGTTCATTATTGGTGGTCTCTTGATCTAAATTTGAAGAATAATGAACACCCTATCTAATGACACCCAGAATAGGTTTTCACCACTAGACTGGCCTTTATCTTTACTTTTTCCCTAGTCAAAAATCACCTCAAAGATGTTTTCACTTTGGGACCTCAATCTTTTACTTTTTTATTTGCCTATAGGTGTTCACCTATTCTTCAAAATAGGCTTCAAGATCTAATATGAATGAGAATCTTGATTTATGATCTCCCAATAGAACATTGTCTCTAAGGCCTAAAAAGTCACAAAATGCCTCATCATTATAGAACTCATTAATCAGCAGATTGTAGTCTTGTTGGTCCCAATCTATCCATTGCGGATAATATAATGGCAATGGGTTGCAATGAATGACCAAGGTAAGGGTAAAAATGGCATTATTATCAAACATATTGGTTTTAGCTAGATCATCAAAGGTGAGGCTATGATCAAACTCTACTTCATTGTCATCATCATCAACACTAGCTACTAGTGATGGAGTTTGAATAAGATATGTGGGGTCACCCCCAAAGGGTTTAAATTTAAGTCCATAAGGTATTTCATACTTAGTCATGGAAATTAGCTTGATGGTTCCTTGATAATTCATTCTGAGACCACTTCCTTCATAATTATGATGCTCCATAATCCTATTGGGAATAGGATACTTTGCACTTTTATAACAATCAGCTTGGTTGTCATTGTATAACCATGATTCATCCCTTTCAAGAGGATTTGGTTCTAGGCTAGATGATGGTATAAGTATGATAGGTCCCTTATCTTTGTTCTTTTGTTGCCAATGCATGTGTGGGGTAACTTTAGGTCACCTAAAGGTCTTCAAATTTTAAGGAAGATTGGAAATATGGAAGGTATCATGGGTCACATACTCCCTTGATCCATTATCTAAAATAGTGAAATGATTGGAAGCTTCAGAAGGTGGCATGTGGGAAAGGGAATCAAGGGTATTAGGATCTATGTAATTATCCTATGATAGATCAATAAGTATGACCTTTCCTTTATCTTGATTAGAACATGGATTCATGTCATACTGATAATTGTAGCTTTGAAAATTAGCCTCAAGATGTTTGTAGTGTTCATATGGGTGTAAATCTTCTAGAATATTCACTTCCATCCCTGAGTAGGAAAACTTGATACATTGATGCAACATTGATGAGACTTCAAGAATATCATGTAAGAAAGGCCTACCTAGAAGCATATTGTATGATAGCTCAAGATCAATCACATGGCAAAGTGTATCATGGGTCAAAGGCCCAATGATAACTAGCAACTTAATGGTGCCTTGTGATTCTCTTTCTTGATTATCATAAGCTTTAATGGTTATTATTTATAGCTAGAGATCTATCATTGTGTACCTAAGAAGCTTGATGAAATTTAGAGACACTATGTTGAGTCCTAATCCATTGTCTATAAGGACATGTTTCACTTTATCTCACTTTATATAAACTTCTATGTATAATGGGTTATTATGGAGTGGGCCAATGGAAGGCATATCACTTTGGTTGAATGTGACTTGTTGGGCTGGAGCTAGCTTTCCAACCAAAGATTGAAATTTATCAAGGGATATGTCACTAGAAACATTGTATTGGGTCAAAAATGCATTCAAGATGATCTTTTGGATTATTGACATTCACAGCAAATCTAAAATATAAATTTGTGTTGGTGTCTTCTGTAATTATTCCACAATATCAAACTTCTTGTCTTGGTCAGTAGTGAATGGTTTATTCTAAGGATAAATAGTTGGTTGGATGATAGGCAAAGTGGTGGTGGTTGTGGGCTTAGGATAGTAATCTTAGACCTTTGAGTTATGATTTCATAATTGAGCTAAATACTAGACCATTATTACTAACAAATGTTGGGAACGGTGTAGAACCAAACAAGATAAGTCTTGATTACCAATGCACTCATATGTGGTCATGTGGCAAGGACAAGTTGTCGATATAAGTTTCAAAAGGGGAAGTCCCAATTTTCTAGTTTGCCTGTATGTACTCCCAAGTCAAATAAGAATTATCCATGTAATTTGGTTGAATGTTACTATTTGACAATGGTCTAGGCTGATTAGTGCTTGGTCTAGGATTAATGGAGATGGTATTAACGCTACCCTCTACAATATGACCTATAACCCTATTGTAGTCATGTGTAATTACAAGGTAGGTTTATTGGTTTTTACAATTCTAACCTTGGTTTTGTCTATTATTATATCATTATGGGTTTTGCTATTGATTTTACTAATTCTATTGCTTCAGCTTTTGATTTTGATACTATTGATTTTGCTACTGCACTAGCCATTGTTGTTGTTATTGTTGATTATTTTGCTACTATTGATTTTTATGTCAAGGAAAGGGGTTTTGATAAATCCCAAGAGTTTGATTTGAAGTGGAAGCACCATTATCCAATTTTATCACCCCATTCTCCAACATATTCTCAATTAAATACTTGATTTGGACACATCTTCATAGATTATGCCCATTAAACTGATGATAGTCATAGAATTTGTTTTCATAGTACCAAACAAGATAAGGAATAACTTATAGATAATGCTTTGTTAGAAGCCAACTAATCATATTAAAGATAGTAATCTTAAAATAATAGACTAAATAGGTTCTTTTAGGTCACTAAAGACATGATGTGTAGGTATGGTTCTCCTAGGAGGAGGGGTTTGCAATGGTAAAGGCTACTATATTGTTGTATAGGTCTTGCTTATTATACTTGAAGCATTGGTTGGATAGGTTTAAGGTGGTACAGATGACATTTACACCATTTGAACATGATGGGATTTAGTTACTCCATTTCCCACAACATTCCTATTATGGTTGAATTTCTTTGGTCTTTCTTGGTTATTGGCCTTTACCAGTTGTGATGCTTAAACTTTAATGAGATGTTAATGTTGGCCATTTTCCTAATTGTTACCTTAATTTTTATTAGTTAAATTAAGCTTGATGACTCCTTTATTGATGAGTGCCCACTCGATCAACAAACCTTTATCAATGATCTCTTTAAAAGTATGTGCACATTGTAGTTCCAAATGATAAGCTATCTCACTATGCAAATTTTTAGTAAACACAGCAGCTAATTATTTATTTGGTAAACTATGGGTGAAATAGCTTGTAAGGGCTCTCCATTATTATAGATAACTTTCAAAACACTCACCAACTTTTTGTTTTGCTTGTGTTAAATCCACTAATGAAATATCATGTTTGAGATTATAGGAAAAGTGTTGTACAAACTTATCAAAAAGATCATCAAAATCCATTATTAAATTTTTGGGAAACTTTAAAAACCACTTCAAGGCTTATCCAACCAAGATTCTAGGAAACAACAACAAAAAATATATGTCACTATATGCTACTAGTTGACATGCAATAAAAAACTTGGTCAAATGAGCCTTAGGGTCACCTTTCCTTTTGTATTTGTTGAATTTTAGTGGTTCATATCCTAGAGGAAATGGTATTTTCAAATACTCCATGTTGAATGGATAAGAACACACATCATCTAACTTAAACTTTTTAGTCTATTTCCCAGCTTGAATGGTAGCAATCGCATCCTTCATCTATTATAATTCTTGGGATAGGAAATTGGAAGGAACATTAGTTTGAGGGAGAATATTGGTTTGGGTAGATGGTTTGGAAGTCATAAATGGGACACTTTAACTAGGTTATGATAGAGATACCTATTGGGGTATATTTGTTTGGTTGGGAAATGGACTAGGAATATGCATATGTGTATTAAGATGTACTTTAAATTATACATTTGGTTGTGAGATATTTTGGTTTGGGTTGGCAATAAAGGTTTTATTTGGAGGATTTTATGGTTGGGATGGATGGATATAACTATATTGCGCCTGTTGTGGTCGAAAAGGGACATGTTGTTGACTAATCAAATCTTGTTATTGAGTGGGAAATTGTGGACCAAAACTTTATCTCTAAATTTGTGGCATATTTTGAACCAATGGTTGTCTAGTAGGTACTTGAGAAACATGGGATCCTTCTTGTTTCATGAATCCCTATGGGGAAGTGAAAATAAGTTGCAAATTCAGCATCTTTCACTAACTAATATTTGCACATTGTTGACTAGTCATTACTTGGTTTTGGATTGGCATATTAGTCTATAACTAAAGAGGTATGTTTATCATTACCTAGCAAGGTGTAACATTAGTTTCCCTGATTGAGGTGGCAAAGTATTTGTCTTATGTTTCATCGGTACACTAGATTGTACCTATTGTTGTGGAATACTACTCGTTACTTGTTGAAGAAGAGTAGAATTCATCACATTCTATTGTTGAGGCATGACATTGGCCATTGTTTGACTACCTAATCCTATAGGTTTTACACTTGAGGAAACATCTAGTTGAGGTTGGGATGTAGAAACTCCTACTCCTTGGTATGATGATCCACTCAAGGAATTAACTACAGGCACATGTTGTTGGCTAGTTGTTTGTGTGTTAGTACCACTTTAATTAGGATTGAATGTTTCTTGCATATTGTCCACTACATTTGGCTCACTTTTTTGTGTAGAGGTTGAAGACATTTCTTCAATAATGGGCATAGAAATCAAGTTATTTACCATAGTGGTTTGCATGAATGGGTCAAAACTCAGATTCTCTTGTCTAGTTAACTCTATCAACAATCCTATTGAAGGAACTAAGTCAATAAGAGGTTTTCTCATCATGTTCATCTAATTAAAATTATGTGTTAGATTAAGTTAGGTTTGATATGCTATCTACATTTGTTTAAAATGGTCTTCCATGATATTTTTGTCTCAATTAGATATATTAAAGTCTTTATATGTTGTTTGGAATAGAGCTATAGGATTGCTAGAAGAAACCTGTTGATCATAAATAATATTGTGGGGCATTTTTACTAGGCTTGGTAAATTCTCATGGGGGAAGTTTGCTAGAAAGTTTGCCCCTACCTCTATGGATCTAACCAAAATCTCATCTTTGTTCTCAAACAAATGTCGCTCAAACAAAAATGGATCATACCTGGAAGCCATATTAGTAGAATATGGCTATTAAAGAACTCGGTTCATTAGTTGTGGGTATTATAGCTAGGTATTATGTGATTTGTTCTTGGTCTAGTTCTAAATAAGGTGGTGTGTTAACCAAATACTTAGCCAATGGATCTTGGCTTTGTGCCCCTAATTGAGTATTATAAGAGGGATAAGAAACCATCTCATAAGGAATATTATTTGTGTAGGGGTCTTGCACCATTTCTTCCTATGCAACTACACTACTAACCCCTAGATTGTACATGAGTCCACTATGAGTGTAGGAATACATGTTGGGATCCATATTCAATGCTTTATGATAAAAGGTTAAAGAGTTTTTTAAACTCGAAAAAGACAATGTCTAAAATAGGTGATGTTCCAACTTGGTCTAGATTCATCAAAAGGATCAAAAGATTTTTGTAAAGATTTATGAGTAAATAAGCTAGCATGAAGTATCTAACATTTCACTAATTATACAAAGATAAGCAATTAAATGGACCAAAAATAAAAATACCAAACTCTAAGGTCGAAGTGTTTCAAATCAGTATAATTTAGGAATTTAAAAGTTGATAGGTCTTTTGGCCAAATGTGGCATCAAAATCTAGGCTCAAACAAAGTATGTGCTAAGATTCTTGGCCAAATGACGTCAAATGATATACTTTTGAAAATAGATGAAAGTTTTAATCTAACGTATTTGAAACACTTCTAACAAACACTAGGCATTTGATTCTTGGACATGAACTCAATCAACTAGGTATAAGGTATGAAACAAAAGGCACTTTTTAGAGATAGCTTATTTTCTCACAAATAATGGTATAAAACTTGGTTCTTTTAATAAATAATCTAGACCAAAGTGAAAGGTATAACTATGCTATATAAAGGACCATAAAAGTACACTTAGATTAGTCTGAAAACATAGGAACAAATTTGAACTCTATGTAAGAGGGTTTACGAAACAATATTTGAAATGTTTTGGGCAGCATAACAATGCTACACTACCCAAAAGGTGTGAAAATAAAGTTTGTTTCAAAAACTATCTAAGGTAAAGATAGTTTTCGATAATTTTGATAGCATAAAACTACTTTTCTTGACTCAAAATTCGTGGTGCATAGACTCAAAGTGAAATTTTTTATCACAAAATGGCTTAAGTATATCAAGTGATGATAATGATTATGAGTCTTAAACTGCCTTCAACCCAAATTGGAAATTAAACCCAAGTTCTCTCAAGTTTAGTGCAAATGGTGAACCCACTTAACACATCAACCCTATAAACTTATAAAGGTGCAGCTTTGAATTTATATTATAAGTGAAGGACTTAACAACTTTGGTAAATGTCTAGACTCAATTGGGTAACATAACTATGCCAAAGTGGATGATATGACTCCCAAGCTTTTGATGAAATTTGAACAAGGAAAATTGATGATCTTATATGGGTAGCATAACGCCTCTTTATCAAAGTAAAATTATGACTATGTGTTTGGTTTGAATTGTTTTTTTACACCAAGTTTTGAATCCAAACAATACTTTAATCTAGGACAAGATTCCACTGATTAATCACTCTTAGACTCTAATTTAACAAGGTTACTTGGTATTGTTAGAATCCATCAATATACATCATTTGAGAGGATTTTAAGTGTTCATCTAAAAGTAAATTTTCATTATATAGTAGGGTTTTTACACCCCTCCTTCTCTCAAATGATAGTACTACAACATGGACCTTGAGGCACACCTTACACCAATAATACTTCCATGGCAATTGGGGATTTATCTAAGATCTAACAAGTTTTAGAATGTTCTAGGGGAATCAATTGCACAATGACTTTCATGCCAAACAATGCAAAAGAAAAGAATGGATTTTGGGTCTGTATCACTTGGCTTGTTACAAAAAAGTCTAATCTTTTTTGCAACCACTACATATTTCTATTCACTCAGTTTAGTACGATGTCCAAAGTGCCACTACCTCTTATGTGCAACTCCAATTAGGAACCAAATGAAGTTAATATCAAGAGGTGAAACCTCAAGTCAAAGCTTCCCTAAAGAACTTGTAGGATGTGATGAAGTCCCCCTCATAAGCCAAGTTTACATAAAAATAAAGAGAACATGAAATAGAAAGACTTTAGGGTCATTTTCAAGGTCACCCAAACTTTGACAAGTTTTTGGGGAGTGATTTAGATGACTTTCTTTCTAAGCTTTGGACTAGGCTACTTGAAATAGGAATGGCACTTTTAATTCCAAGGGTTCCCTAAAGGGGAACAAATGGAAGAGCATACATGTATCACCCCTCTTTTTTCCAAACAAAAATTAGATCAAGCAACTATTTAAGATAAAAATCTTGGAAATATGAGTTCATTTTTAAGCCCAAATGAAAATGAGGTGGTGTTCATTTGACCCCTTGGTCTTAATAAGATTGAGAACTTTGAATACTAATTCTAAAAACTTATTTAAGCACCTAAATGTTACATTAAGCACCAAAATAATGTTCCTAATTCATTTTTAAGCATGAAAAATGTGATCTAAACATGTTTTTAGAAAATATCAAGCTTGAACATACAACAAAAATGTTAGCATGTCCTTTATCCTTGAAGCTCTTTTGGGTTTGAAACAATGAACTTCAAAAAAATAGCTCTCAAGTTTGTGTTTTAAGAAAAACATAATGACCAACATCAGTTATATAACCAATGATGGTTACACTTACTAACCAATGATGGTTATCTAACTGACATAAGTTATACTAATAGTGACTGATGACATCTATCCAACCAATGTTAATTTTACTGACATCGATTACTATGTAAACCTGTGACAAATAAAAATAACAAAACAAAGTTACAAAATTAATTTGCAAGAGTTTGAATGATCTAAATGAATATTTTAAAGGTGAAAATGGATATTTTTCATGTGTGGGATGTGTCTTATCCCATCTTTCATTCCATATTTGATCTAAGAATTTGACTCAAGAGAGGATGGTTAGTAACATTTTAGTTTCAAAATGAAAACAAAATGAAAGAAACACACTATCTAGCATAACATCTCTAGGCCTAGACACTAGAGAGAGCTTAGTTAACAAACATGAATAAAACACACAACTAAAATGCAAAATAAACCTTTTTTTACCTGCCTTGGATGCTCCAAAATGCTTGTTGTAGTGGCTTACTCAGCTTGTGCTCATGAAGTCCTTATCAATGGAATTTTGGCTATCTCCATCTCTCCTTGGAACCTTTGGATTGTGGCTTAGCTTGGCTTGGAATCAATTTGGAATGGTAACACTAATTTTAATGGATTTCGGAATCATTTGTGCATTATAACTTTTCATTATCAAGTCTTATAAATGATGTGGTAAGGCCTCCTATTTATAGATTTTTTAGATTGATCAGAATCAACCTAAACCATCCATCCTGAGATTGAGATGTGTGGTTGAGGATTGATTCAATTTTTTGAATTAATTTTATAATTATCGTCATCATGCAATTGGAATAAGGGGTAATTAAGAGGCATGGTGTCATTGATGAGGCATGGATGGCATGAATACTAATATTTGTGGCATTTATGGCCTAGGGATGTCTTCCCAAGAAATGAGGTCACCTGATAATGTAGATATTTAATATTCATTTCCAAAAAAAATTATTCAACAAGTTTTCATGGAATTCTTGATCATTCTCTAATTTAGATTAATTATCTATAAGCATGATTTATCACTTTGTTCACAAATTACTCAGATTGATTAGAATGCCTTATTATTGGTCCAAAATTTGACTGGATTGGAATTGGAAGGTGATGTCAGATGTGTTGGATTCATATTCCCATTTAGAATTTTATTGACAATAAATAACAACTGCATGCATCTTGTGCAAGATATTTGATAGGAAAGAGTAATCCAAAGCACCAAGGTGCAAAAGTGGCATTTTGACTTGAAATTATTTGATCAAAGTTAGTTGGACTAAAAATTCCATTGCCCCATTTAATGATACCCTAGCCAAAATTGGCACTTGAATATGTTAATTTCAACTCATTTAATGCATTTTAGTGTTTTTAGGCCAAATTGTGCATTTTGGGTGAAAGTTGGCCAAAATCCTAGTTAGAGGTTACTGGTGGCCATATCTAGGTGTCTACAAACCTCATACAACCACTCATGCCAATGTGCCCTCATCTCACTAGTCCACCATGATCAAACCTTCTCATAAGGTCTCTTCATGCCATGACTAGACTTAAGCAACTTAAGCACTTGATGCCTTAACCCATTACTTCCATGTCATGACCTAAAAAAATATCAACCAAGTAAATATAATACATTACACCTCAATTATATTACTTCACCATTTTATTTATAATTAAAATAATCTTTTATATCCTTATACAGACCTAAAACCACATGACCAAGAATCATATGACTGTACATCTCTCTTTCATGTACTTGAACACCTTTGAAACCTTAACTTGTGCCTTCATGCAACTATAATACATTAGTTGCCTTCAAATTATCTCTTACCTTCAAATTCTCTCTTTCCTTCAAATTCATCTTATTACATGTCTTCCTATTCATGGCTCACCCTTCCATGATCACAACATTTATGACAATATCAATCTTGATCACTTATCACCTTTGACAACATCATGCTACCAACTGACAACACACTCTCAATAGGTTACTATCATGTTCAATATATCTTTGACATTAATTACCATTATGCTTTTGCATGGTGCACCCTTTTGACATCCATGACATCATTATGCCAAGCAACTCCCCATTTATAATTTATGGCAAACACATTTATGGTAAACACACTACACAAATGAAATCACTTCAAAATTATAATTCTTGCATCTTCTCATTCTCCCTCTTTTTACATTAATTATATTTCACCTTGTAAAAACTACCATCTGACCCTTGAGCTTGAATTACAATGAATAACATAGATAAATGTTGACAAAAACTCACCTTAGGCTCACACTAATTATTGTAGACAACTTCTAGAAAAATTGAATTGTACCTCAAGAAACCATAATTTTTATCACTATCTTGACACTTCAAAACATAGATATACAAAGCTCACCCTAATGCCACATTCTCCTCTTGATTTATAATATTGAATCCACTCTCAGAAACATCGCTAAATAGGATCATATAATTTATGAATCATTATACAAACACGTTTCCCCTTTGTCCTCATAGTGTGTGCTCATCATATGAGTCATCAAGACTCACAAACCTTTATAAACATCCTTAAAGCATATCACATATACCAATCAAATACATAGGATTTCATCACACTTTTATCTCTTTCAACAACATTCAACTTGTCTCTATGGTCATATTTGTCTTATAAACCAATCAATATTCCATATGTCTCTAGACATAATCTTATTCTTAGACTTGAATTCCATACCATGATTCATTATTATATGACCTCCAAAATCAATTCCAAATATCCTTTCACCTTTTTATATACATACAAGATACAAATAACACATTCACTTAGCATCCCACCTTAGAATCCATTTAGGCTTGACTATAGCATTCAACTCATCTACCTTATCATCCTTCTTCTCTTTGACTACCTTGTCAACACATGAAAATAACAAGTTTTATTGACATTATTTTACTTCTAATCCTTGATCTATCTTATTAAATAATTCATATTGACCATTTGACTCATTATGATTAGTCTTGACTTTCTTTGGCTTTTATACCAATGTTTGACCCTTCTCATGCACTCTAGGAGCTTCATATACCTTGTTAAGTCTTGAGGGCCTTATAACTCCATTAGGATAGAATCTTGAAATGTATCCCATATTATGACAACTATATCAAACAATATTTATGTACATACCTCTTAACTGATCACTCTTTCTCCCATGTTCCCATGATAACTCATTCCTTGAAATCGTTCTACAGTTACTTGCTCTATGACCAAAGTTATGACAAGAGAAACAATAACCATTGAAATAATTGGAATACCTTATGGTGTTAGGCTATATAATAGAATTTTTCTTCATTTTATTCTTTATTTTGACCTTGTTGTTCACATAATCATTCTCCTTATTTTCCTTTTGATCTACTTTGAAACCGAGACCTACCTTATCATTGGCAGACTTCTTACTACTCAAAATGTCATCTAGAGCCTCGGTGCTCTTTTCAAAATTATAATAGTTATTCATATTTCTAGTTGCTTGATCTAATTATGACTTTAAGGACTCTATTTTTTATTCATACCTAGTAAATTCTTCTTCCTTAGCCTTTAGGCTAGCACTAACTATCTCCATCTGAGATTCAACCTGATTGATGATCTCATCATGCTCCTTAGATGTGTTACTCAATATCTCCTCACACAAACCAATGTTATCTTCATAGTCCTTAACTAATGACTTAAATTTATGATTCATCTTCTTTACAATTT
The DNA here is from genome assembly GCA_037957365.1 of Torreya grandis. Classification (NCBI taxonomy): domain Eukaryota; kingdom Viridiplantae; phylum Streptophyta; class Pinopsida; order Cupressales; family Taxaceae; genus Torreya; species Torreya grandis. The sequence continues at coordinate 507,599 of JARHVA010005186.1, read as the reverse complement.
TTAACTCTTCTAAGTCACTTATCAAGTCTACCTCAAAGTTTACCTCAGCTTCTTCATCTGATTCATCAACCATATCCCCAAAAATCATGTAATATTCTTCTTAGGAGCAACCTACTTCTTTGGCAATGAAAACAACTTCATTTATAACCTAATCAACACCTTCATCATCATTTTTAGAATCACTCCTTTATTTCTCATTAGAGGAACTATTGTCTTCTTTGGTATACAAGTTTTTCTTATTCTTGAGAGACTTCTTCTTACCTTCACACTTTCTAAAACTCTTCTTACTCTTGTCAAACTTATATGACTTCTTGTCCTCATAATTAGGTTCATCAACTTCTTAATCATTCTCAACCTTATGCTTTTGAGGACATCTGCTATCAAAATTTCTAATCTCACCATAGTTAAAACATTGAAAGGTAGCTTACCCTTGTACTTACTAAATCCAATCTTCAACTTCCTAGGAAACATGTCTATAAATTCATCATCATCAATATCTAAACATACCTCATCCTTGACCTTCTTGTATTTTGACTTCTTCTCAGCTTTGAATTTTTCTTCCTTCTTGGGAGGTCTTCCTTCATTTTTTCTCATCTCATAGGTAGTCAAGATGTCATGAAGCCCATCCATCTGAAGTGTGTCTAGATCTTGCATTTATTCTAATACATACACCTTTGAATAAAATTTATAAGTTATGGATATAAATACATTTTGTACAACTATAGACTATTTCATTTATTCTCCAAGACCTTTGATGACATTGATAACTTCATCAACCCTTAACAAGTAAGATGCAATGATCTCATATTCCTTCATACTCAGACTTTCAAACTACTTTCTATGGGTCTATAATTTAACCATCTTCACCTTGGTGTCTCCTTCATACATAGTATTCAAAATGTCCCATATCACCTTGGCTAACTCATAGTGCATCACCTTCACAAACTCTGACTCTGATAGGCCATATAGAATGGAATTCATTGCCTTGGAATTGTTCTTCCTTTCCTTATTGCCTACTATATCACTTGGTGGTGTAAGAGGTGGAGTGTATCCATCCATAATTGACTAATATATGTCATGGCCCATTAAAATTAGATATGTCCTCATTCTTATGCTCCAAAATGCATAATTACTCCTATTAAATAATGGATCCTTATTGGTAGAGAAACCTCCTTGAACTTGACTATAAGCCATTCTTGCTTATAGGATCTCCTTTAAGTTATTAGGCCTGCTTTAAAGGAATTAATCTGATACAAATTTTTGGAAGCATAATGACTGAGAGGGGGGTGAATTATTCTTCAAAATCTTTTTTTTCAATTATACTTAATAAATCATGAATCATTCAAATAAACATATAGATCTAGAAAGCTTAGGCAACTATCCACATAAGAATGAAACACAAGAATGCATCACATATGTGGGAAACCCACAAGTGGAAGAAAATACATTGATATTTTCAAATTCACTATAGTCTTTTAAGACAAAAACCAAATTCATAGAAGCATCAACTCCACATTGAGCACTAACACCAACTATCCAAGCACCCACTTGACTAGGCTTTAACAAGCACCCAATTGTAAGAACGCCCTAACCCCCTAAAATACTCAGGACCAACTCAAAAATTTGATCTATTTTATCACCTTTAGAACACATTTTTTATCACATAAAATATTATGATCACTTTATTTATCTTTTCATGCTCTTATTGCTCTCATACTACCTTCTAGGCTTCTTCACTCAACTAGGTCTCTTCAAGATTGATTAGTTCATATGACCTTTATTTTAATATGTATAAATACTATAAAATATTCATTATAGATCCTATAAACTCCTATTATTTTCTAAAATACCTCCTTCTCAAAAATGTGTTATTTTATTCACTTGCTCAAATAGGCCTAAAACTACCTCGTATATATACCATTCCTTATTCATATGCCATTTAGTCAACCACACACCCTTAACCTATTAGTTTGGACATAAAATAGGTATTATGACATATTTTTTACATGAATAAAATTATTTTTGAGAACCTTTTTCATTGACATGACTCAATTAGGCCTTATTTCACTTTTAGGTCTCATGAAGACCTAATTCCATTAGGTCTATCTCTTAATGCCAAAAATTGAATATTTTGGGCCCATATGGATTTATCCAACACTTAAAAAACATTAAAACACTTATTAAATTAAATATTATGTCTTCTTACATGAATTTTTATATCTTCATCTTTTTTTCGTACCTTGAAACCTTCTTTAGGATAAATTACCCTATTAGGCCTATGTGCCTCAAAAAACTATCTTGAAAGAATGAATACAAAACATAATTAAGACACTAAAATATGATAAAATAAATATATAGAGTATAAAATATCTTATTTTCATCACCAAATTCACTATATACTTCCACTCAGAAGATAAGACTTCAAGAACACCTCTACAACTCACTCACTCAGAACTACCAAATTACCTTAAAACACAATCATGGTAACTTAGACCTCAAACACATATATAGAAATATTAAATGAATTATGATTCATTATAATTATCCTATAAAATTTCTATACCATCTTCAATTATGAACATCATATGGTCTAGTGGCAACTATTAGTTGCACAGACCAATTTGTTGACCTCACTACACACATACCTTACTGAGTCAGATAAGTTATTTTGGTTTCATCATTTCACCACTATACCTGAATTAAAATATCTATTCCAATAATTAATAATACTAAAATTCTCAAAAAACATCTCCATGCACTTGGTTTCATCATTCTATCATGAAAACACATTCTAATTCATCTTTTCACTGCTACCTAGGTTTTTCACTGTTTGCACCATTTGGCATGTTAGTGACTAGCTAAATTGGATGAATAATTTAGCACACTTTAAGAATAAAAATTTTCCATAAACCTTAATTATCATGAAACATGAGTCTCTAGCTTCTTCCTTCATCCATTTGCTTACTATGTATAACATAACTTTTGACTTCTACAGTAACTTCTTCATAAATAGGCTTGTAACTCAACATTTATCTCTCCTCTCTCTAACCAATACCATTTGGAGGTACTTTTGAGAGTATAATACAAACTATAATATATTATCTGAGCATACCAATCCATTATGGGGACTTTTTATCAATATATTTAACATTAGGTCCTTATTAGGGTTATAAGAGGGTTTACACGTGTTTCCACTCTTAACAATCATTCATAAATCATAGCACTTGAATCCAAAAACTAATGAATATAATTTTGAGATATGACACTTACCCATATAACATTAATTTATTAGGTTCCCATGAAAATTTTTTACAAGTTGATGAGCACAATAAAATGCTTCTCGGGTTGAGAACCCTTCAAACTATGTACCTGAGAGACCTCTAACTAGCATTTCATGCCTTGTCCTTCAAACAAGAACCTCAAACTTCATAAACATTCTTAAAACAACTTAAATCACATTTTTCAATTCTCAAATACTAAAACTTTCCTTTTAAACTGATCTTAATAGCCCATTAGGCTACACTCTCTTTCTACACCATAGTCTTCATACCTTACTAGGCCTTGAACTGACATTCATGCCTCTTTACATGATCTCAACACTTCACCATCATGCTCAAAATATCACTATAATTCCATAAAACCTCTCTCATGATTAAATATTTCCATATATCCTTCACATGCCTTGAAAATATATCATGATATCTCATTAGGCCAAGCAAGGTTTAAGAGAGGCCTAAAATTAAACCTAGACTGAAGGTCCTACCCCTATAGGCTCATCCTAAAAATATCATGAGTATTCAAATTCCTAATATACATTGTCAAACAACATCATATAACCATTAATTCATGTGTACACTCATCTCACCAATACACCATGCTCAAGCCTTTTCACAAGGTCTCTTCATGCCATGACTAGGTTTAAGAAACTTAAGCAATTAATGCCTTAACCTATTCCTTCCATGTCATGACCTCAAAAAAACATAAACCAAGTAGATATAAGACATTACACCTCACTTATATCATTTCACCATTCTCTTTTTTATTACAACAATATTCCATAGCCTTATATAGACCTAAAACCACATGACCTAGCATCGTATAACCTGACATCTCTCTTCCATGCACCTAAACACCTTTGACAACTTCACATGTGCCTTCATGCAACCATAAGACATTAGTTTCCTTAAAATTATATATTTCAACACACATAAACTATAGATAAAATAACTTATATATTTAACACACACAACTTGAAATCCTCTCAAGATGAGTCCTTCTTTGACTGCAACCTCATGCTTTTACAAATAAAAGAGCATCTCCATGAGGCCTAATGGAGTCACCCCTTTCCATAGGTATCTCAAAAATACATGAACTTAGGAGATTTATAGATCTCTAAACCACTTTCCTCATCTATCTTACAATCATGAAACTCATATCACCTCCTTAGAATCCATTAAGACTTGACTACAGCATTCAACTCATCCACCTTGTCATCCTTTGTCTCTTTAACTACCTTGTCAACACATGTAGATAACAATTTTTCTTGACATTAATTTAATTTTGATCCTTTATCTATCTTATTAAATAATTCATCTTTACCATTTGACTCATTATGATTAGTCTTGACTATCTTTGGCTTCCATACCAATGTTTGACCCTTCTCATGCATTCTAGGAGCTCCATATACCTTGTTAAGTCTTAAGGGCCTTCTAACTCCATTAGGATAGAATATTTCAATGTGTCCCATATTATGACAACTATAGAAAACAACATTTTTTTACATACCTCTTTCTTTATCACTCCTTCTCCCATGTTCCCATGATAACTCATTCCTTAAAACCATTCTACAATCACTTTCTCTATGACCAAAGTTATGACAAGCAAAATAATAACCATTGAAATAATTGGAATACCTTATGGCTTTTGGATGTGTAGTACAATTTTTCTTCATTTTGTTTTTGAGTCTAACCTTCTTTTTCACATTATCATTCTCCTTGTTCTCCTTTTGATCTACTTTAAAACCAAGACCTACATTATCATTGGCAGACTTTTGACTACTAAAAATGTCATCTAGAGCCTCAGTGCCCTTTTCAAACTTATCATAGGTCTTCATCTTTCTAGTTTCTTGATCCAATTCTAACTTTAAAGACTCCATTTCTTATTCATACCTGGTGCATTCTTTTTCCTTAGCCTTTACTCTAGTAATGATTATATCCATTTGAACTTCAACCTGATGTATGACCTCATCATGCTCCTTGGATGTGTTACTCAATCTCTCCTCAAACAAACCAATCTGCTCTTCATAGTCCTTAACTAATGATTTTAATTTATGATTCTTCTTCTTTACAAGTTTTAACTCTTCTAAGGCACTTATCAATTATGCCTCAAAGTTCACCTCAACTTCTTCTTCATCTGATTCATCAACCATATTTCCAAAAATCATGTAATATTCTTCTTAGGAGTAACCTAATTCTTAGGTCATGAAAATAACTTCATTGATAACCTGATCCACACCTTAATCATCTTTTTTAGAATCACTCCTTTCACTCTCATCTGAGGAACTACTTTCATGTTTAGTATACAAGATTTTATTGTTATTTAAAGACTTCTTACATTCATACTTTATGAAACTCTTCTTGCTCTTGTCAAACCTATAGGACTTTTTTTCCTCATCATGAGGTTCATCAACTTCTTCATCATTCTCAACCTTATACTTATGAGGAAATTTAATATAAAAATTTCCAATCTCACCATAATTGAAACATTTGAAAGTCATCTTACCCTTGTACATACCAGATCCAATCTTTAATCTCCTAGTAAACATGGCTATTAATTCATCATCATTAATATTTGAACATTCCTCATCCTCAACATTCTTAAATTTTGAATTATTCCTATATTTTAATGTTACTTCCTTCTTGGGAGGTATTCCTTCATTTATTCTGATCCTATAGGTAGTTAATATGCCATGAAGCCCATCCATATGAAGTGTGTCTAGATCTTGCATTTTTTCTACTACAGATACCTTTGAAACAAATTTAGAAGTTAGGAATCTCAATACCTTTTGTATAATTTTAGACTCTTTCACTTCTTCTCCAAGACCTCTGATGGCATTGACAACTTCATCAACCCTTAATAGGTAGGATGCAATGCTTTCATCTTCTTTCATCCTCAGCCTTTCAAACTACTTTATGTGGGTCTATATTTTCTTTCATCCTAATGTGAATCTAACCTTTTAATGTTTTATTTCATGTTTTTCATTATTTATCATTTTATTTATTATTTTTATATATTATTAATACTAGGTTGATAGTGCCATTATATTTTCTAACTTTTGTGCATAGGTTTAACACACAGTCACATCAAAATGACTTTTTTCTATTTGTTTAGGTCTTCATCAGATACATGCTACTAGTTCTAATAGGTTGACATAGAATAATTTTTTAATTTCATATAGGTTAACACTACTAGTATAGTATTCTTCACAAGTTTTAGAAAGCATGAAACTATAGAACTATGTTGACCCAATCGATATAGCTGGCATAATTTTCAAGTAAAATCAAGGAACTTCAACATCAATCTCACTTTCCTCTACATCTTCCAACCCATCAAGTTTCATTTTTATCTTTTTATTTCATTTATTTTATTCATTACAACTTTGTTTTTCATATTTTGAAATCTTCCAAACTACCCTTATACAGTAAACAAGGTCCACTATGTCAACCTAATTATGTATTCTATCTTCTATCTAAAAGACTAAGTCAACACTATCAATGTAGTTCTTAACATACCCTTACTTCAATAATATATTAATGACCCTATCAACTTTGTTCTATAATCTTTGCATACACTATCATTTAAACTGACACTGTACTATGTTTCAAAGTTGGAATTAACATCTATATGCTAGTAATTATCTCACACTCTCACTTTTAGTTGCTTACATGCTTAGAATAGATCACATAGTCTAATTAGGTGGTTTTTTAATATACCATTTAGCTTCACTATTTTTATCTTTTATGCACACACTACCAAATCACATAATCTTAAAATGCATTTAAAAAATTGTCTACCTGAGGCCTACCTACTTATATTTCATCACCAAGGAGGAAGTTGACTTGATTTTTTGGCCAAGTATAAACATGTGGTTAATTATATATACTAGCAAAGCACCCGACACCTTTATCATTATAGTGTGTGAAGTGAGGGGGTAGGCCCCAATACCAAGTTAGTACCATTACCAACATAGATCCCTTTTAACCTAAATGTCCTAAAACCATCCATAGATTGATTTCTAGTTCTTTTCTTATATAAAACTTCCTATCCCACTTAAAATCATATTCTAATAATCTAACAACATTTAGGATGACTACTTATTTATCATTTACTTTCCAAGGTGACTGCTTGTTCTTTGCTCAATTGTATGTTATATTACAAAAACTTGCATTGGTTAGCGTTGGTGCAAGATTTTGTGTTGTCTACCTTAATTGGATCATCCTCATTGATCCAATTGATGTGTTTCCTTTCACTTATTGCTTTCAAAATTACTTGAAAAAAAATTCTTCTTTCAATACATTGTCATTGTATTTGACACGATCTCTTATAGACTATCTATTTCCCTTGCCTATAATACTTAGTCGACACTATCAACATAGTATTCTTTTTTGACCCTCAAGATATAGTATTAGGTTGACCTTATCAACTTTATATCTTTTTCTTCTTATTTTCTATCTAGGTTATAGCACTAGGTCGACTCGATTGACTCTATATTCCTATTTTCTTAGTTTTTAGACTCTATTTTTAGTACTAGGTTAACCCAATCGACTCTTTACTCTTATCTTCCTCTTTTTATTTCTTTATTTTTGCATCACATTTGCCTTATCTAGTCCTTCTCCCTCATCATGAACTTATTATTTTAAAACAACATTTAGTTGAATTTAATACATATGATGAGTTTTACCAACCCTCATAAGGTCTCCCATAAGCAGATTATGGGTCCTATTCAGGATGATATTAATGTTCATATAGCCACTCACATAATGAAATATGTGACCCTTATTCCTTTTCAATTTTTAATCATCTATTCTCACTTGAAGATCAACCCAAATTAGAGTACACACTTGAAATTCTCTTCTTTATCTCTGAATTTCCTCAACATTGAGGAAAGGACCCTTATACCATTTACCATCTCATGATGAGTGGTAAAGCTAAAGAGCCTCATTCACCTTCTCCCATTTTTTACATATATTTAGGGATACTGTCTTCTTTTATTCTCATCCTCTTCCCTCTATTTTAACCCCTTCTCATACCATGACTTATTCCTCTTTGATTTCCTCTACCTCCATGCCTAGTATCTCTACTAATATTTTAGGTTTTACATCTAGTGGGCCTCTTCCAAGACCCACTCTCCTTAATTATTCCACTAGTACATCATTTTATATCCATGTTAATCATGATTCTAGTGCTATCTCTTCTCATACCTTTACAAGTCCATCATTTTCACACAAGCACATTTTGCCACTAGTGCTTCACATTCTAATAGCTCTTCTCAAGATCTTACTAACACCCATAGTGGTACCCAAGCCACTAATTCTAATTCTAAAGCTTCACATAATTCTAACAATGCAACTCAAACCCATCAACTCTTATTAAAAACACTTAATAAAATGAATTCTTTTCAAGTTAATGATGCAAATAAAATGATGAAAATGCAAAACCACCTTATCCATCTTCAAACCCACCCTCAACAGATGCCATAGTCCATGCATATTCAAAATGTTCCCCCACCTCTTCTCTGGGATGCTTGTGGTAATCTCATCCCTCAACCTCCTCTAGTTAATAAGATAATCAAATATATTTAAAATGAGCCTCTTACATCTCAAATTACTAATATCAATATAGGAGGTATCACCCTTACCATTTATTATAATAGGTCAACTTATCCTACTCTTCATATAAAAACATTCAAAAATATATATAAATACTAGGTAAAATTAAATACCTTTGCCACTACCAAGATATTAGCCAAAACTCTCATGGGTTATGCTTTATATTGGTATAACCAACTTAAAACTCATTCTATTACTGGTTTGGAAGATCTAGTAAATGCTCTAGTCCAAGAGTTCCAAACTAGTGATCTCCCTAAGAATACCTTAGCTCATTTTATCAATTATAAGTAAATAAAAACCAAAACTACCTAAGATTTTGTAAAAAGGTGAAAGACATTTTCCAATAAATGTGAACATAATATGGCTGATGATAACCTTTTCCATCTCTTTGCTAATGCTCTTTTTCCCAAGTTGCAATACTGGGTTTGGACTCTCTCTCTCTCCACATACCTTAGAGGAGGCTATTGATGAAGTTAAACATCAAGATTTCCTTATGCATAAATTTGAGCCATCCCAACCTTCTATGGGTACTCATACATTACTCAAAAATAATAATCTTCATGCTAAAAATGATGGTGTCAAGGACTCTTATGACACCATTCACACTATTCAAGCTGTTGTTCCTAACCAATCTTCAAAACTATCTCCCCTTTCTCAACAATTTACTAATCCTCATTTATCTTCAACTAATAACATCAATGTTTACAAACATTTATCCTTAACATAATTAATAGAACATCTACCTAGGCATCTACCATGATAACTTGATCCCACTCATCCTATGAAATCTTGATATTATCCCAATAAATTGTGTTGGTTTCATGCTAGTTGGGGTCATTCTCATGAGACTTGTAGGTAGCTTCATAATTTTTCTATGGATTTTCTTCTTGGTCCTAATTTTGACAATGATTATATCATTTAAAAATGCCAACAATCCTATGACATTAATTTTAAATCCCATGAAACAAATACTAAATCTCAAGCTTTGAATCAAGCTAATGCTCATTTAGCCATCCATGAAGATCCTCTTCCAAATCACCAAGATAACTAAGACAAGCCTACCCCTTCTACAAATAATGTTGAAAGTCTTATTGACCTAACTCCTTTATCTACACCCCTCCTAAATAAAGTCTTATTGACCCATCTACACACCTCTATTATCTTGAAATTTTCATGTTATCCAATATTCTTCTCCAACTCACTTAAATGAGTTGGGGTAAGATGACCTTATAACTTTTGATGAACCAATTCCAACTCTTCCATTTGATAACACTTCCCATTCTATTTATACCATTCCTCCATCTTATTTACCTAATACCAATGATACCCAAGATTATATCAACACTTTTTCTATCACTTCTCAAAATTAGCCTACATCAATTGCTTCATCTTCTCAACATAATATATAAAATTGTCCTCTCCCTAAACCTTCCACCTCTTATCAACATAAATTATAATATACTTCATATCCTCCTTCTGAGGATCCTATCATGGAACTCACTAATCTCCCATCCCAAATATTATTTCTTGAGCTTATGAGGACTTCTCTATGTCATCAAAACCATCTTATGCAACTTTTATTAGAAATGAACATCCATCATCCTCCCCTAGAAGGATGTGAAGTAACCTTATCTAGATTTCAAGATAGTATATTAAAATAGTGTGAGTATATGTGCATAAATTTTGATTAAATAATGGACATTTCTTTTTCCTCAAATTTCCCATTGCATCCATGATTCTTGATGAGATTTTGCTTCATGTGGATGATCCTCCTCTATTCATTAGTGTCCAAATTGGTGATATCCAAGTCAAGCATGCCTTGATTTATGAGGGTTATATCACTTGTGTTATCTCTCTTGATTTTATAAAAAACCTTGGATATTATAAATTCAATCTGAAATCCATGTGCATCACATGTCAAGGCTTTGATCCAAGGAAAATGCCTCCTTTAGGTTATGTGTGGCTCCCCATTACCATCCCACTAATCACCATTCACATAAATGTGATGGTATTTAACTTTAACATATCTCAAAACATTATTATTGGTAGGCCATGGACTCACTGTATGATATAATTTTTTTCTTTAGCTTGTTAGTGCATTAAATTTCCTCATAATGAAGCTATCTATAGGATTCAAGGTGACACCAAACCTTGGAATTTCAAATAATTCCAAGATAGGGGTTATTGGGATATTGATGGTAAGTGTTTTCATTGATGTTTACAAATAATTATGAATTAAAAAGTGGTATATCAGGTCAAATTATGAGTGATAAAGTCAAACATGTCTTCATATGCTTTAGAGGGTGCTTGAATGGTGCATTATGAGCCCGAGAGGAAAGTTCGTATGTTCATCAGCTCATGTATACTTTGCATGTGGATATGATACTTTTGGAGATGTTGAGTAAGGTTTATAAGAAGTTTTTAAAATAATTATTTCATATATTAAGGCTCTATTTTTTATGAACAATTCCTAAGAAGGTAAGCATTTTTTTATGTGCAAAAAGGCTAGTCTTAGGCCCGATATGAAAGATATTTCTTGTAGATGATCAAAAATATATGGTGTATGGATAGGATGATTATTTTAGGTTTAATATTAATCCTTTATTATTATAATTATGTGTTTATTTAATCTTGAATATTTATGGGTCCCACAAAAAAGTGCTTTTTAACAGTGTTTTTGATATTGTGAGAGATTTCTAAAAGTAACCAAGTGAAAAAATAAGTGTGTGATGAATATTGTGACTTGCCTATAAAATTAATGAAAAAATTTTGGAATATTAATTTCTATGTTTCAAATATATAGGCCCTCAAAGTTGCCTAGTCGATATGAAGGAAACGGTGCCATGAGTGAGAAAAACTAGTCAGAGTGAAAAGTGGAATTGGAAGGCCTAATCAATGAGTATGGATGAATATAAGGTATTTATCATGTGTTATGGGTAATATATATCATTATTTACATGATTTTAATTTATATGGTGCTTCATTGTGTTCATCTAGGCATATGTGGTCTTGTGACAGACTTGTGTTGAGTAGGCAGATTGATTACACCAAAATTTGTGTATATGGATGAGTCAAAGGAATATGGTTATATGGGTGTGTTTAAAATTTTACATAGTTTTTATTTTAAAATTTTATATTATTAATGATGTGTGATTCAAAATTTATGACAGTGAAAGGTTTGCAAATTTTGTTGGTTCCATACTTAGCCAAATTTTCAATATCTAGTGAACAAAGGACCAATATGCAGTGTTCTTACTATATATTTTCATGGAGTCATAATTTTAGGATTAAGTTAAAAAAAATTGGTATATAACTCTGATTAGGTTCCATAAAATTCCATTTAAGGTTTTTAATTTTTGTATATATTCAGATATGGTTGACCAAAGTTGATTGTTGTTGACTATGTTTTTTTTTAAATAAACCAGAGTGAAAATAAGTGATTGTAGAAGACAATGTATTGATCATATATTTTTGGTATAAAAAAATATGAGCTATAATAAATATATATAACTATAAAATTTATTTTAGGTCTTTAAATTTAGTACAAGTGAAGTTATTTCATATCAAAGTTGACTATTGTTGATTGTATTTATTGCAAATCTAAGTGATCTTCTTGCAGAGGTGTTTATGAGACTTATGAGGATGAATTAAGGTGTCTAATTTATTTAATGATGTTAAATAGGTCTTAATATTTACATACATGTTTTTATTGTACATGTAAATTCTATATTCAATTATTTTGAGCCTTTTCCATGAAGACAATGTTTTTGGGCTAGTTAAGCCTAATAGGTCTTCAAGACCTAATGGAGGTTCCTAAGGTGAGAAAATGTTTTATAAGTGTGCAGTGATTAATATTATCACTTGAGAGTGTCTTAAGGTTTATATTTCATGTATAAATGTTATTTTAAGTGGTAATTTGTTTCTACTTTTCTCCTTGTAGTGTTGAAAAGATGAATAGGTCTTCATGAGACCTAAAAGGGCCACTTAGACCTAATAGAAAGGAATACTTACTTAAGGTGAGTTGTAAAATGTTTTAGAAGAGATATGGAGGTGATTTTTATATTTTTATAAGTGGGTTATAATCCTTAAATGGTTAATAAATGTCTCTTGGCTGACCAAGAAGATGGTGATCTTGTAGATTCTTCAAAAGAGCAAATTCAAAGGTGAAGGTTAGACTATGTGTGGGGTTTGATCCCTTTGAAGCATGACCAACATAATTTATGAATACTTAATGTATTATTCATGTATATAATGATATTTTGAGTTGATACATGTTTGTAAAAGATATATTTCTAACCATGAAAGTGTGTGGTATATATACAAGAAGTTTTATGCCCTTTTTGTGTAGTATGTGAGACATGCAAGTGTGTGAGTGTGGTTGAGTGGTTGTGAAAATGGAAGAGTGGATAAAATCATAGAGTGATTTTAATATATTAAATAAGGGATGAAATGTATTATAATAAAATAATAAATATGTTTTTTTAAGTCCTACAGCCATACTAAAGGTAACGAGCATATTTTGATTGGATTCAAGCTCATACATGTTGTGTATGATAATTATTTGTGTAGAGATGCATGATAAATTAATTGAAAAAATGGGTTAATTAGAATATTAATTGGAGATGAGAGAGGTTAAAATAATTTTATCATATTTTTTTTTATGTTATTTCAAGTTTTTGTGTTATTTTTGGAGGTGCCTTTGTGAAAGCAAGTGAAAGACATTTGAGGGTTAGATTTGCATGTTTTGGATGCAAGGTTTGGAATGAGGTTTTGTATGAGTATTCAGAAGTTAAAGAGGGTTTATAATATCATATAATACCATATAAAGTGTTTAATATATCATATCAAAGGTGGATATCAGTTTGGAGGTGTTTGAGTTTGTGCTTGATCAGCTAAGGGGTCGTAGCCTCCTTGCTAGTTGGTGCTACCTAAAAGGCAAGTTGGTGATTGTCATCTTTAGGAGTTGGTTCTCCTTGTGAAGTGGGTACTTAAATAAATTATAATGTTTTTTATCATATTATAGGACAAGTAGTCCATGTTTTATAAGGCTTGAGATTGGGTTTTATTCCCCATGAGGGTTTCCCACATAATTCATTTGTTATGTGCTTTGATATTACATTGTCTCTTTGTTCATTGGAATGAATGGTCTACATGCTTCATGATTTCTTATGGTTGAATGGTTAAGAGTTTGATTAATTAGAATTAAATTTTATTTACTTTCATCACTGATTCACCCCCCTCTCAGTCATTTTGCTTCTAATAGGGGTGTATTCAATATTTTTAACCTTGAACCATTGCTAAGTGTCCCATTTTGTGAGTCTCAATGATTTAACTTTCCCATCAATTCCACTCAATATTATAATGATCATCCTAAACTCAATGGGAATATTCCCCCTAACCTTTTAGATTTTAATGGTGATGAGCTTGGTGAGATCAATCTTAAGATTAAAACTTTTGATCTCTCACCTCATCTCATCTCTCATCTTCCCACTTTTTTACAGCCTTATCCTCATCAACCACCTTGTGATGACATCCCCATTATATTAACTAAGACTTGGCATTCCATTCATCAGATAATTTCATCCCTATGTACATCATTCATCTTCATACACCTAATTATGATGATTTTTATACCTTAGATGATCTATTTTTAGGTCTTGTTCAGGCTATGATGCTAAGATTATCCATTATCATTCTTCTTTACTTCAGTATTTTAGTGTATCTTCCTATATTCCATCATATATCATTCCTAATTTTATCATTTTTCAACTTTATGGTAGGGTATAGATGGTTTGAACACCTCCAATTTTTGAATAACCTCATAGGAGTATGCTAATGGATCATGATATGATTAGGCGCTATCACTTTGCTAAGTACCATGACCCTTATAGCCTATTTATTCTTGAGATGTGTGTAACTCTCCTTTAGCATTATATAGACCCCACCCCTCCCTCAATAGATCTTATTTTAGATCACATTCCTATACCCACTTTAGTTGAGTTTATTCCTACTTCTAATCTTATTGCTCTTATTATTGAGCCTTGCCCTATCTCTCAATTAGCACCACCTTCTCTTGGTGATGGTTTGATTCCTTTAGCATAACTAGATCTATTTCCCACAAAATGGGTTGATGAGCCTTCCCATGTACCTTTTGATTATGTTACACCTCCTCCTATTAGTACACCTACTAATACTATTCATAAACATATCTATTACTTCTATGGCATAGATAATCATTCATCCATGCATTATCATAAGCTACAAAAATATATTGACACTTTATGTCCTACTACCCCTCAATCCTCAAACAATGCCATAACTCCCTTGAAGTTACTACCTGAGTATATTCGTAAGTATGGAGAAATGTATTATCTTTGGCACCAATGTGGCACCCATCACACTCATTATTGGCACATCCTTCAGTAGCATCTTAAAGATCATATTTTAACTATTCTTGTACCTTCTACCATTACTCACATAGGTCATTCCTATAAGAATATTCCTCTTTCTTCCCCCATGGTCCCACCTCATGTGGTTCCATCTCCTCCTATGGTCCCTTATTTACCTCCTATTCCTCCACCTATGAATCCCTCACATATGGATCCTTCTCCCCTTGAGTCCCTCACTTGTGGATCCTTCCTCATAGGTGATCCCTTCTCCTATATAAACCACTCCCATGAAATATCCTATGAATATCCTACATGATATCCCTCCTCAGCATGATCTATAAAGCATTCAAACCTTTTCTATTGAGGAGAATAGATGTGAAGTATTTTCCTAGTTTATGATAGACATAGATGAGACATTAACTATAGTTCACATTCAACTTCATTGAAACTTATCAGATGTTTTGGATAATGTGGGTGGGCAAATCTATCTTTACTTCTGAGCAAATGCATGGTATTCTTACATTTTCATTTGGATTGGACGTGTGCTCTAATTTTACCTTTATCTATTTGTTATATCATTTGACATTGTGTCAAATTCTTATATATCTTACATGGTGACTTTAATTTTACACTTTATATTGCTTATAATGTCATTTATATTTGCTTATGAATGTTTTATTTATCATTTCTTTCTTTTTCTTCTTGAGTTTCTTTCTTAAAACTCCCTTATTTTCTTTTCCTAATTATTTCCTATCTTATCTCTATAAACATGGATAATTGTCATTATGACTTGATTATACACACCTTGTTCCCTTTAGTCATTCCTTCTTTACCAAGTGATCATTTAGAAAATAATTCATCTCATTATAATCTTCTTTTTATCGTTCCACTTTGGATATCCTTTCTTTCCCATTTATTCCCTTTCTCAAACTAAGCATATACATGGTTGAGACTTGAGAGAACATAATGGTTCATTATTAAGCCTAAGTGTCCTAGTTAGTTTGTCTTTAGTTACATAGCTTTCTTTATCCTAAGCCTAAATCTCATTCATGTGTATCACTCTATCTCTCATGACTAGTCATTCTAAGTTCATATAGAGAAGGAATCTTAAAAGCCATCAAAATATTAAAAATCCAAATTATTTAACAAAAGTCAAAGATCCAAAAGGTAAAACATTCAAAATTTAAATCACACTAAAAGACATTATTCAAATCATATCTCCTTATTCTATTCAAATCTTAAATTCCATAGTTGGCCTCATGATAGAGCAAAGGTCCATTGGGGTGAAGTAGGCTAGTAGATTAGAAAAGGATAATAAAACAATATTTGAGTGCTACCTACTTTCTCATGCAAGTGTCCAATCTTCATAGTAGATCAACGGCTCTATAAAGGGTCCTGAAGAATGAGGAACACACTGTGGGAAGGTAGGTCCATTTTAATTTTCTTGTATTAATCTACCTTTATGAGTTGATCTTAGTATCATGCTTATTTTCCTACATATCTTTGTGTCTATAGTGAATAGGTTTCCTTTGTATATTGATGGTCACTAATCCCTTAGCATCTTCACATGTCCTTAGTATGGCTCATGTCTCCTAAGGTCTTCTCATAAGATGCCTACATTATGATTTTTACATTCCATTTTTTACTCCCTAAAATCCTAATATTTCTCCTTGAGAAATATTATTTTGTTCATTGATCACTCCCCTAGGGATTCCATTTGCGAGTTACATTGTAAGACCATGGATAGGACCTGGCCTTCTTCACAAATTACCAAAATTTCACCTTCTTATTACCAACATCCTTTTTTATAAGATTTTTGAATTTATTCCACCTCATTATTGTTCCCTTTGTGAGTTGAAATGTAGTACCACAAGAGGACCTAGCCTTCCTCATAAAATTTTCTAATAATCAAAGTCACACCAAAATTACATGTGTCAAATATGAGATAAGATGTGATTGATCATGAAGTTACACATCATTGACATGCTTCCCATATTGATTTAGTATGTTTTATGATTAATTATTTAATATTTTCACTTTTATCTTTCTATTTTATGATTGCATGTAAGAATCCAATCATTTCTTGAGTTTTTCATACTTCCCATCTTGATTTAGTGTGATTAATTTAAGACTAATTTTTCCAATTTTGTTTCTCTTTTATACTTTCCAACATGATTTAGTATGATTTATTGACTTAATTGATTTATTTTCATACCATTTGATCTTTTCTTGTTTTCTACTATATTACATTATTTTCATACTTCTCAACATGATTTAGTGTGATTTTACTTGTTTTAATTTGGTGCTAATCTTTCTCCTGGTTTAAAAAGAAACTTTTTGTCCCTTTACTTACCATCTTTTTGTCTCTTATAATTATTCATTTTTCTTTTTATTACACATTTCCCAACATGAAATAGTGTGTATTACATTTTTTTAAATTAATTATACTTATTTAAGTCCTTTTCTACATGTTTCTTTTTAACCATACATGTGTCCTACAAAAATGCTAGAAAAGAAACCAAAACACAATATTTCCTATAGAATATATAATAAAACCTACATACATGTGATATAAATATATATATCCATGCCTCCACAACCACAACCATAATACCAACACATAAGATCAACATCCAACTGCCAAAATGAGATATCTATATTCATCATGTGTTTTTGATAGAAAGTAAAAAAATATACATCATTCCAAATCAAGACTAGGATCTATCTTATCTATATTTTATCCTAGACATGATTCCCATATATTCCTCTAACCATCCCCTCTAAACATTAAACTATAAAGAGGTTGTTCAAGATCTCAAACCTATCACCTTCCCCTATAGGTTAGCCACCTAGGCTTGTACCTATGCTAGATGGGTCATGGTAGTCATATGCATGGCTATTTCCTAATACAAGACCTACCATGCATGTGCCTCTCCCACTCCTACCCATGATAGTGGTTGGAACTCATCCTTATACACCCATACTTGCCTCATATCCTCTCTTACTACTCTGAACCAGCTTTTTTGAGCTAGGGAAGATAATATCATAGGATCATCTCGTGTAGAAGGATCATATGGCATTAGCACCTCATCCAAAATTTTGTGGAGTACTCCCCTCACTAGGTAACCCCATCTAGTCTCCTCCTTCACAAGATCTATAAAATTCAAACTAAGTAGATATTAGATCATAGATATATCTCAAAATCTATCGATTTATAATCTATCTCAAAAAAACTTAAGTAAATTTTAAACCATTTATTACCTCTCTAAGTATCACCTATCATCATCTCCCCATCTATGCAACCACCAAGCATGGTCTATCCATTAGCTCATCCTCTGAGTACCTCATCTATAGGATGTTACCCAACTAATGTAAATCCTAAGGTCACCACATGTGCCTATCTAAATCTATGCCTAAGTGGTACCTTTATAGACCAGCTCTGTCATGGTCCACTTGATAGATCATTTGGGATGACCACCCTCTATGTTCTCTCTCACTTTTGGTGTCTCTATCGATGGTGTAACTGAGGTGGTTTCCACTCCTCCTATTGCGGTGTTGGTTTTGGTACCTCTGGCACTCCTATATCCACATCCATATCCTCTCTATCTATTGTCCAACATGCTTGACCTATTCATGGTCTCTCATACCATGGTTTTATCTTTGGCCTAAAAACTAGTGGTCATGTTCCTCCTCTCCCTCTCATTTCTCTCACATGTTTAGCCCAAAATGTGGGTACCACTATCAGAACCATTAGATGAGAGAGTCCCAATTATCTTATTTTACATGCCACTAGATGCAACTCTATCCACCAAGTGTAATGGCCTATAATTTATGATCATGTTAATGTTGGTGTCACTATCCTCTAACTCATTCATACTATTTTGATGTGCTCATATGTCTGCCACATGATATTTGTAACTATCTATAGTGTTAGCATGTGGGGCATGGCCTACACTACCTGATCATGTCACCACCTCTATATTCAAGGCTATTGATCATTAAACACATGACGTAACCCAGCTAGTTAGTACATAAAAACCCTCGCATATATCTAATAACTCAACAAAATCACTATCCCCATGGTATTTTTCCCTCTAGATAAGATCCCATACATATCATGCATGAGCTAGACCTAGATGATAGAACCTAGATCATATAGTGCCCCTGCTCTAAAATGGACTAGCATAAGGCTATTACATATAGTAGTACCTTACCATCTGACTTATGACACGACACCAATTCTATCACAAGTCATATCACTACCTTTTGTATATCTAAAATCTAAGTTGTATACATGTCAAAGAGGCTAATTCTCAGCCCAATATATATCTTATCTGACCTTATAACCCATAAGGCTAAGGCTTGCCTCTCTTCCTTATCATTCGGTACCCCCATGATTATGGGTGTACCTCCTATTAGAAGTTTAAGAATAGTATGGACATCCTATAGGGTGATACCCTCCTTGATGGTATTCCCATCCACCACCCATTTAAAAGTGTTATTCAATCATTCCCAGGCTCCTAGGAACATGATTACAAGATCAGCACTCAATGGTACTTGACACATACATAATGCCTCTTAGACCTATCATGACCAACCTAGATCATTCTTCCACTATCATTCACTCATAAAGGTCTAGGATCCATGTTGCATCCACTAATTACTAAAATCTTGAATGCCCCTACAACCATCAAACAATAAAAGTTGTATTAGACCTCTATGTCACTTATAATTAAATATATTCTTTTTAAATTTTTAACAAAAACAAACCTAATTTTCCTTAATTTATCCATTTTTTACCAATTTGACCTATTTTTAGCCTACTTTGCCATTTTAGTACTCAATTGAGGATTGTGGGCCTTTCTAGTACTATTTTGGCCTATTTCATGCATTTTTGTACTATTTTGGTCACTTAATCAAACACTAAGTTGACCAAATAGTCCTCATTTTTACCATATTTACTTAATAAACTAGGTCAACTTCTTCATTCCCCCCCTTAGTACTAAGTTAATAGAGTAGAATAACATACTAGGTCTGTAATGAAGTACTAAGTTGGCAGCTTCCAAAATTAGCTAAGTCATCTTACACCTACTAAGTCAGCAATGTAAAATTCAAATTTTTAGCCTACTAGGTCAACTAGGTCAACCTAATTAGTTTAGACTTCCAACTCCTTTCCCTACTTGTAATAAATGCCTTTAGCATTTATTACCCTGATTCTTTTTAACTCATCTCCCTGTTTGGCCTCTAGTACCCTTAGTAATTATCTCGAGTTCATTCTAGTTTCTAGAACTAGTTTAATTTACATTTTTTATAAAACACTTAATTCCAATAAAATATTCAAAAATAAGTTTGAAATTCTCAATTACCTACCTATGTTGCACCCACTACAGTCATTAGGTGTCCCTCTCATCTCTATTATCATCTCTTCACCATCTTAGCTCTATTTCTTTTCATTTGGTTTCTTAGATCTCTATTTTTCTCTCCAAACAAGTCAAATAATAAGCAAATGACTTTCTTTTCAGCCTATTTAAACTTAATTTTCACAATTCTTTACCTTTCAAATGTTTATTATCATATTTCTTGTTTCGATCATATCTTTGTTTTTACTAGCCAATTTTTTAAACCATAAAAATTTATAGAATCATGACATTGTAGAGAATATTTTCCATTACTATATGACTATATTCCAAAAATTTCAATTTTTTTCACTAATCTGTACAGGTTCACATAATTTACTTCACATTGAAAGCTTTCAAAATCTCTTATAGTCTCCTTATTTATCTACAACACTAAGGTAAGTAAAGGTATGTGTTTTTCAATTTTGTCTTTTCATTTATCTTATTTTCTCTTTATTGGATCTTACTTAGCATCAGCATTATGTGTCATCATATTCTATAAGCACCATCCCTTGTTGCACTAATCTGACACATGATGAGCTTCAAGTGGGGTATATGTATACACATAATATTTTCAACTTTTATCAATTAATAACACTTGAAATAACTTATTGAGTCTCAATCTCTCTAAGTTCACACCTTAAGGGGTGCATCGAGAAAGGGGTGGGTAGAGCATTAGTGCTTTGTAAGATTTTTGTCCCTTTTTCCACTTGGTATCTACACACACTTGTCTCCTAAAAACCATATCCCTAAGTTTATTCTTCTCTATTCCAAACTCCTCAGTTATTTCCCACCTTTTATCCCCTTTTTCCTAGCTATAAGCCTTTTTTGACTCTTTATTATACTAGGTCAACTACGTCGACCCTATACTATTTTAGGTGAAATTCATTTAGGGTCTAGGTCAGCTCTTAGCTGACTTAGCTCGTGAACTAGTGAATTTTTATCCATAATTGTATTAGGTTAACTGGGTTGACCTTATTGGCTAAAACTTTTAGAATGGATTAAGGTTAAATCTACCTATATATTCAAGATAATTTCACCATTATTTAGAGAAGAGAAGAAGAAGTAAGAGCTATGGTACATCTTCTTATCCATCATTCTACTTAAGGAATGAGCTTAGGGTTTCATACTTTGTTTAGAGATACAGATCTTGTCTTTTGGAGAAGTGTCTTGGATGCATTGATATGTTATGTATCCTAGAGATGATTTATCCTTGTCATTCTTGCATACCACAATAACCTCTTGTGAATCACCTTGGCCAAGGGAGAATTTGAGGTTCAATGGGTTCATCTTCAAAGGTAAGTATTCCTAATTTTTCTCCTTCTTAGTAAGAATAGATAGATATGCATTTGTACTTCTCTTCCATACATTAGGATTATATATACATTAACATGAGTATATGTCTCTTATGCATGTTTATTTTTTTTGTTTATTACCACTACTTTGTTCTAAAAGCTATAGTGAGCACTAGATTAGACTTTACTTGTTATTAGTTTAGTGAAATATGAAAACATAGGACCTAGTTAGGGTTATTGTGTGATTTTGCTTGACTAGAAGCTTTAGAACACTCCCTAAATTTATTTATTGTGGTTATAGATCCCCAAATTAAGTGTAATAGATCTCTATATTAGTCATGTTCCCAATTATCTAATGTATCCCTAATCAGAAGTGTAAGTACGATATATCTTCTATGAGTTAGGATTGATTCATAGACATGATGCATTTCTAATTACATACACATTCAAATATTCATTATATATCCTCTACACTCCTACGATGGTCTATAATACCTCCTTCTACTCAAGAATATGTTATTTCATTCGCTTACACTTTGCTTTCTCAAATAGGCCTAAAATTATCTTGTATATATACCATTCTTTATTCATATGCTACTTAGTCAACCATGTATACACATAATATTTTCAAACTTTTATCACTTATTGATGAATTGTATCTTCTAGGAACCCATCAAGTCTCAGTCTTACTAAGTCCATACCTTAAGGGGTGCATCAAGAAAGGAGTGGGTAAACCATTGGTGCTTGATAAGATTGTTATCCCTTTTTCCACTTTCCATCTACACACTTATTTATTAAAATAATTTACCCTGAGCTTATTCTTCTATGTTGTACCCATTCTAATCATTTGTCACATCATTATCCTCCTTGTTCTTTCCTTGGCCCCCTTTCACTAGTTTACTAGGTTAGTTGGGTTGACCATGTATAGTTTTTAGCCTCTAATTATTATAGAGGATCAACTGGTTCAACCTCGTATTGTTTATGGATATTTTCTATTTGGAGTTTTGTTATCTCTTCAATCAACTTAGCTCTGAACCTAGTAATTATCTTCCAAAAGCATATAGGGTTGACTGGGTCAACCCTATATAGTCGACATATTCGAAAGGATTTAGGGAAAGATCTACCTATATATACAAGTTAATTTCCAACTATTTGAGAATAGATCAGTAAATAATAATAAATATAAATGAGCATCTACTTATTAACCATTATACTTGAGGAATAAATCTTAGGGTTCCACACTTTCTTTGGAGATATAGATCTTGTCTTGTGGAGAAGTATTTTAGATGCATAGATAGGTTGTGTAACCTAGATCTCATTTGTATTTATTATCCTTACATACTAAAATAATCTCTTTCAAAGCACCTTTTCCAAGGGATATATTGAGGCTCAGTGGGTTCATCTTCAAGGTAAGTATTCCTAACTTTATTTATCCTTTGTAAGAGTAGATAGATAATGGAGTTATGCTTCTCTCCCATGAATTAGGATTCCATATATATTGACGTAAGTATATGTCTTCTATGCATGTTTAGTTTAGTTTTTTTTTGTTTCTAACCTCCACTTTATGCTACAATATTTTGTGTACACTAGATTAGATTTACTTTCTTGTTTATTAGAATGCAGTGAATATCAAAACCTAGGACTTTTTTAGGGTTGTTATGTGATCGTGTTAGACTGTATGCTTTGGAACTCTTCCTATCATTGTGTATCATGATAAGTGATCCCCTAATCAGTTTTAGTGGGTCCCCATATTGTTCATGATCCCACTAAACAAATGTATTCCCAATCGAAAGTGTAGGTATGCTCTATATTCTCTGAGCTAGGATTGATTTATAGATATGATACATTTTTGATTACATACATTATAGTGAACCTGACATGAACTAACCTTTGCAATATTTGTTCATTTTATTTCATTATTTTTATCATATATTTACCATACTGGGTTGACTGCATCAACCCAGTTCTAATTTTTGTGTGCATCTTTTTAGGTGCAAACTACTAGATCAACTCAAATGACCCAGTACAAGTTTTCAACTTTTCAGACTTCTAGTCTAGACTACTAGGTTGACCTTATACTTTTTCAAACATTAGGTTCAACAACTAGGTTGACCCAGTTGACCCTATACATTCTAAGTACTCATCAATAGTGTTCTATAAATCTTGATCAACCTAGTTAGTAGAATTTGCAAGCATATAACAAGGTTTTCAAATATCAATCTTCATTATCTTCATCTCTGATCCACCAAGGTTCCTTTCTATCTCTTTATCTCTTTCTTTATAGTCTTTCTTTTTATAATTTTTAGTCTTTAAAACTACCCATACACAATCAACTAAATTGACCCTATTAACCCAATTATGTGTTCTATGTATTATCTGGATAACTAGGTCGACTCTGCTGACCTAGTTCATTTTATTCCTTGCTTATGTAGTATATGATCCACCTTGTTAACCTTGTTCTATATTTTTTTCATACATTATTGAATATATCAACATTATACCTTGTTTCAAAGTTAAAATTAACCTTATATGCTATTAATTAATTCACACTTTCATTTCTCGTTACTTTCATGCTTAGAATAGATCACATAGTTTAATTAGGTAGTTTTTTAATAAATCATTTAGTTTCACTATTTTCTATTTTATTCACACATGATAAAATCACAAAATTTAAAATATAATTTTAACATTTGACTACCCAAGGCTAACCTACTTGGATTTCATCACCAAGAGGGAAGCCAACTTGATGTTGTGGTCAAGTATAAAGCATGGTTAATGGTATATTTTGGCTAAGACCCTGACACCCTTATCACTACAGTGTGTGAAGTGAGGGTTTAATCCCCATACCAAGCTTGTATTATTACCACTATAGATCCTTTTCAACCCAAACTACTTAAAACCATCCTTAGATTGACTTCTAGTTCCTTTCTTATAGCAAACTTCCCATCACATTTAAAATCATATTATAATAATTGTATAAACATTCAAGTTGACCAATTAGTTAGTTATTTACTTTCCAAGTTGATTGCTTGCTCTTTTCTCAATTGTATTTTATATTGCAAAAACTTGCATTAAACAGTATTGGTGTAAGGTTTTGTGTTATGTACTTTAATTAGATTGGCCAACATTGATCTAATTTATTGTTTATTTCCCTTCTATTATTTCATTTCAAATTACTTGCAAAATTTATCTTGTTTTAGTTCATAATCTATTGTAAGTTTCTTAATTTTCCCTATCTGTTATACTGGTCGAACCCTATACCTTTTTCTAGCCTTTGTTAACTATTCTAGATTAACCTAATCAAACCTGTACTATTTGTATACCCTATTTTCTCTTTTTCTAACCTTTGTTCCCTATACTATATCAACCCAGTCAACCTTGTACTATTTATAGACCCTATTTTTGTGCTAAGTCAACCCAATTGACCCTATACTATTTATATCATTTCCTATTTCCTTGCTTTCTCATCTCTCTTTATTTCCCTTCATCATGGAATTTCTACTTGATGAAAATAATAAGTTACAGTCAATAGACATGATGAATTTTACCATCCCTCATAGGGTCTCCCATAGATAGAGTATGGTTCCTCTCTTGGATGCTAGTAATGTTCATATTTCCACTCTCATAATAAACTATGGGACCCCTTCTAATACCACTTTGTAGCATAATCCTCTCTTCTCATTATACTACCAACCTAAATTAGAGTATACCCCCAAAATGCTCTTCTTTATCTCTAAATTTCCTCAACATCAAGAAAAAGATCCTTCTACTATTTACAATCTTAGGATTAGTGGTCAATCTGAAGAGTCTCATTCACCTACTCCTACATTCTCAACTATATTTGGGGGTACCACTTTATTTTATTCTCAACATCTTCCTTTGATTATGACCTCTTCTCATACCATGACCTCTTCTTCTCTAACTTCTTCCACCTCCATGCCTAGTATATCCACTAACATGGAAGGTTCTACATCTAGTGGGCCTCTCATAAGATCCACTATCCTTAATCCTTCCACTAGTACATTATTTTCTACCCAAGGTAATCATGCTACTAGTGCTTCTTCTTGTCAACCATTCACTAGTCCATATTTTTATACACAAGAAAATTTTGCCACTAGTGCCTCACATTCTCATAATTCCTCTCAAGATCCTATCAACACCAATAGTGGTACCCTATCCACTAGTACCACCTATAATTCTTCTAATAATGCTAATTAGACACATTTACTATTATTACAAACACTCAATCAAATGAATACCTTTAAAGCTCATAACATAAATCAAATGATGAGAATGCAAAACCACCTTCTCCATCTTCAAACTCATCCTCAACCAATGTCTTGGGGCACACATAACCAAAATGTTCCCCCTCCTCCTCTTTAAAATTATCAAGGTAATCTCATTCCTCAGCCTCCTTTGGTCAACAAAACCATTAATCATCTCCAAAATAAACCTCACATTACTCAAATTGCTAACATTAATATAGGAGGTATCACACCTAAAATTCCTTATAATGGATCAATTGATCCCACCCTTCATCTTAAAACATTTGGAAATCTTTATAAGGATTGGGTGAAATTAAAAACCTTTGTCACTACCAAACTCTTAGCCAAAACTCTGACAGGTGATGCCTTGGATTGGTACAACCAACATAGAACTCATTCCATTACTATTTTGGAGGATTTAGTGAATGCTTTAGTTCAAGAATTCCAAACTAATGATCTTCCCAAAAACACTTTGGCCCACTTCATAAATTGCAAACAACTTGAAAATGAAACTACTTGATCCTTGGTTAATAGGTGGAAAACTTTGTCAAACAAATTTGAACATAACATGGCTGATGATAATATTTTCCATCTCTTTATCGATGCCTTTTTTCCTAAACTTTAATATCAGGTCTATACTATCTCTCCACTTACATTAGAGGAGGATATTAACCAAGATAAATGATAATATTTCCTTACGAATTAATCTGAGCCACCCCAACCTTCTACAAGTCCTCATCTCTTAATAACAAAAATTGTAATGTTACTAATGATGGTGTTACATATTCTTATGACACCATTCACAATGTTCAAATTGCCATTCCTACCCCTTCATCAGAACTAGCTCCCCCTTCTCAAAACTATACCAATCCTCACTTATCTTTACCAAACAACACTAATATTCACAAACCTCTATCCTCAACTAAATTACTTAAGTGTCTACCTAGGCCACTTCCATGAAAACTTGATTCTACCTATCCTATGAAATCCTGGTATGATCCTAAAAAGTTTTTTTGGTTTCATGCTAGTTGGGGTCATTCAGTAGAAAACTTCATAATTTAGTTATGGACATTCTTTTGGGTCCTAATTTTTATCATGATTTTATCATTCAAAGGCATCAACAAGCTTATGAAATTGTTTTTAAGTATTATAAATCATATGATAAATTTCAAGCCTTGATCCAAGATAATGCTCATTAGGATATCTACAAAGACCCTCTTCCTAATCATCAACTTATCAAAGATAATCAAGACAAATTCAACCCTTCCACCAATAATGTACAAAGTCTTGTTGAACCAACTTCCAAATAAAATGTGGTTAACATGACTAATATGTGAATGGCGGTTTCTTTTATCGATTCCCAATATATCTACACTCCATCTAGAACATATCATGTTATCCAATATTATTATCCAACTCATTTAAATGAGTTGGGGCAAGATGACCTTATTAATTTTAATGATCTAATTTCTTATTATTCCTTGGATAACACTTACTATTCTATTTCTATCACTCTTTTATCATCTTCTATCACTAATAATACTCAAATTTCTACTAACACTTCTACCAATTCTCAAAATCAACTTGAACCAGCTAATTCATCATCACAACATAATTTACAACCTTATTATAAACCTTCTTCTTACCAACATAAATTCTAATGCACTTTAGCTCCTCCTTCTGAGGACCTCCTTAATCATTATGCACCCATATCTAACAACCTTTTTATGGGTTATGATGAGTGGGATACCATCATGGAACTCACTAATATTCCATCCCAAATTCCATTCTTTGAGCTTATGAGGACTTCTCCATGTCATAAAAACTATCTTATGTAACTATTATTTGAGATGAATATCCCTCATCCTCCCCTAGTAGGATGGGAAGCAACTTTATCTAGATCCAAGGATAGTATATTACAATAATGTCTATCAACATTGATGAAACTATGGACACTTCTCTTTCTTTAAAATTTCCTATAGCTTCTATGATTCTTGATGAGATTCTCCTTCATGCAGATGATCCTCCCTTATTCATTTGTGTTCAAATAGGTGATATCCAAGTTAATCATGCATTGATTGATGAGGGTTCTAACACCTGTATTGCCTCTTTCAAACTTTATTAAGACCCTTGGATATTTAGAATGCAATCTCAAGTATAAACATAGCACCTACCAAGGATATGATAGAAGCCAAATTTCTCTTCTAAGTTGAGTGTGGCTTCCCATTACCATCCCACCTATCACCATTCATGTAAGGTGATGATCTTTAACTTTCCTCTTTCTTATAACATCTTTTTTGGTAGGCCATGGACTCACTGTATGAGAGTTGTATGATAGATCAATACAACATTCCTCCTAACCTATTATATTTCAATGATGATGAGCCTAATGAGATTAACCTAAATATTAAAACTTCTTATCTCTCACCTCACCTCATCTCATAGCTTCTTGCTTCCTTATAGCCTCATTCTCGTAAGACTTCTTTTGATGATATTCTTATAGTCTTGACCAAGACTCGACATTCTATTCACCAAACTTCTTCGAATGATAAGGTCATACCTAGTTGTGTCATTGAACTTCACACCCTAGATTATGATGATGGTTATTCCCTAGATGATCTATTTTTAGGTAGTCTTATACAATCCCATGATGTTGAGATTATCCATTATCATTATTTTATACTTAAGTATTTTTGTGTATCTTCCTATTTTCCTTCATTTATAGTTCCTAATTTTAGTATTTTTCCTATTTATTTTAGGTTAGAGATGGATACAACACCTTCAATTTCTAAGGATCCTCATAGGAATATGCTCATGGATCATGATATAACTAGGCCTTACCACTTTTCTAGGTTCCCTATTCACCATAGTTGTTTTACTCTTGACATTAGTATGACCCTTCTTATAACTTCTATAGATCCCAATCCTCCCTCAGTATAGCCCTTATCAAATTCCATTCCCACTCCCTCTATATTTGAGCCTCTTCTCACTCCTATTGTATTTGAGCCTATTCCTACTCTTGCTCTTGATAATCCTACCCCTACTTCTCATCCCATTGATCCTTTTATTAATCCTAGTTCCATTCCTCCTCTATCACCACCTTTCTTTAGTGATGGTTTACTTCCCTTGCCTTAGATGGTTCTATTGACCACCAAATTGGCTGATGAATCTTCTTCAAAATCTTCCTCTCTTGTTACACCTCCTTTTGTGACTGTTTCTCCTAAGACCACTCACAAGTGTATTTGTTTCTTCCATGGGATAGATAATTATTATTCTACCCATTGTCATAATTTGTGATAGTATAGCAATACTTTATGCCCTTCCTCTACTTCCTCAGACAAAACCATGCCTCCCCTAAAGGTTCTCCTTGAATATATACCTAAGTATGGTGAGGTGTATTATTTATGGCACCAATATGGCACCCATCATACCAACCATTATTGCATCCTTTAACAACACCTTAAGGATCACCTTATATCTATTATTGGACCTTCTTCCATTCCTCCCATATTTTATCCCTATAATAAGGTTTATTCTTCTTCTCCCATAGCTCCACCTCTAGTGGTTCCATCCCCTCCTGTAGTCCCTTCATCACCTTTTGTGCCTCCACCTATGATTCCTTCACCTATGGACCTTCCCTCACCCATGGATCCTTCTCCATCAATGATTCTTGAATCTCTCATATATCCTTCTCCCATGTATTCTCTTGAGCATCCTTTTTTTATTTCCTTCCTTAGCATGATCCATCAAGTATTCCTATTTTTTTAGTTGAGGATATTAGAAGAGAATTCTTTTCCTAGATTCATCAAAGATTGATGAGATAGTAATAGCAGTTTGTATCTAGCTTCATAGAGATTTATCTAATGTATTAGATAATGTGTGTGGAAATATTTATTATTAATTATGAGCACATGCATGGTGATTTTACATTTACATCTTGATTGGACATGTGCTCTAATTTTATTTTTATCTATTTGTTATATCATTTGATGTTGTGTCAAATTTATATTTTTTATATAACAATTTTTTTACCTTTTTTACTATATCTCACTTATATTATCATTTATATTTTCATATGATTTTTTTATCATTGTTTTCTCTTTATTTCTTGAGTTTTTCTCAAAATTATCTTCTTGTATCTTTATGATTTTTTGCTTTTTATCTCTATTTTTCACAGTTATTTGTCATTATGACTTGGTTATACTAACCTTGTTCCTTTTGGCCCTTATTTTCTATAACCATGAGATCAGTTAGCTAACAATCCATATCATTATAATTTCCTTTCACCAATCCACCTTTGGATCTCATTTTTTCCCTTCTTCCTTTTTTGCAAACTAAGCATATACACGGTTATTCGAGATCACATGTTAGTTCATTGTTAATCTTAAGTGTCCTAGTTAGTCTTTGTCTTTAGTTAC
This sequence comes from Torreya grandis, assembly GCA_037957365.1. Lineage (NCBI taxonomy): Eukaryota > Viridiplantae > Streptophyta > Pinopsida > Cupressales > Taxaceae > Torreya > Torreya grandis. Next base: position 476,948 of record JARHVA010005186.1, on the reverse strand, counting down.
TTAGCTTCCTTTAACCTTAGCCTAAAAATCATTCATGTGTATTACTACATCTCTAATTATTGTGAATTTTAAATCTATATGGAGGAAAAATTTAAAATTTAAATCATTTTAAAAATGCAATGATATAAAAGGTAAAAATATTCTTAAAAATTAAATCACACTAAAAAATATGATTCAAAGCACATATCCTTTTTCTAGTTGAAGATCAAACTCCATAGTTACCCTCATGGTAGATACAAATTCCATTGGGATGTGGTAGGCTAGTAGATTGGAAAATGAGAATAAAAAAATCTTTTAGTGCTACCTAATTTCTCACACAAGTACCCAATCTTCATAGTAGACTAATGGCTCTATAAGGGGTTCTAAAAAATGAGAAACACCTTATGAGAAGGTATATCCATTTTACCTTTTCTTGTATCAATCTACCTTCATGATTTGATCTTAGTATCATGTTTATATGCCTACAAAGCTTTGTGTCTATAGTGAACATGTTTTCTTTGTATATAGATGGTCACTAGTCACTTAGTGTCTTCTCATGTCTTTAATATGCCTCTTGTCTCCTAAGGTCTTCTCATAATATGCCTAAGTCTTATTTTTTACAATAATTTTTTCATTCCCTATATCCCTCATATTTCCTCTTGATAAATATTTTTTTGTCTATTGATTACTCCCCTTGGGATATCATTTGTGAGTTTTTTTGTAAGATTGCAGATAGGACCCGACATTCCTCACAAATTACCACCTTTTTCCTTCCTATTACCCACATCCTTTATTACCTAATTTTTCATATTTTTTCCACCCCAATGGTGTTTTATTTATGAGTTGTATTGTAAGACCACAGATAGGACCTGGCATTCCTCACAAAATTTTCCAATAATCTAAGTCACAAATAAAATTACATCTGTCGAATATGAAATAAGATATGATTGATTAAGAAGTTATAAGTCATTGACATGATTCCTAGCTTGATTTAGTATGATTTTATTCTTAATTCATTTATCTTTTACTCTTATTTTCTTATTTTTTGAATGCATATAAGAATACAACCATTTCTTGAATTTTTCATACTTCCCAGCTTGAATTAGTGTGATAAATTTAAGACTAAATTTTGCTAATTTTGTTTTTCTCTTATACTTCCCAATGTGATTTAGTATAATTAATTGACTTAATTAATTTGTTTTTATATCATTTGTTCCCTTTTACATACCTTCCATTTTATTACATTGTTTTCATACTTCCCAACATGATTTAGTATGATTTTACTTGTTTTAATTTGGTGAAAAAATCTTTCACTTTGGTTTAAAAACAAATTCCTTTTTTTACCATCTTTTACCATCCCTTGGTTCTATATACTTAGTCATTTTCTTTTTATTACAGATTTTCCAACTTTAAATAGTGTGTAGTATATTTTTTATTGATTATATTTTATCAAGTCCTTTTTGTCTATTTTTTTTTACCCATACATGTGTTATACATAATGTTAGAAAAGAAACCACATCTCATATATTTCATATAGCATATACAACAAAAGCTAAATACATGTGCTAAAAATAAATATATCTAAAGCATCCACAATCACAACCATAATGATGACAACATACATAATCAACATCAATATGCCATAATGATATATATATATATATATATATATATATATATATCATGAGTTTTTATAGCCATATATAATTGTCCATCTCTATGATTGGGAGCCATCTTGTCTATCCCATGGCCTAACCATGTTACCTATCAAGGCCTCAGTCTGACTCTAAATAATATAATGTAAAGAGGCCATCCAAGATCTAAATCTCTCTACCTATCCTTGTAGTTACACTATTTACACCTGTACCTACACCAACTAGGTCAAGGTCTCTATATGTACCTATGTCATTTGTGTCACTATAGCCAAATTCATAGCTTTCTCCTCTGCTAGGCCCTACCATGCCCATATCTCACCTACATCCATCTCTACTATTGGATGCATCCTCTCTCTATGCTCATGTATACCTCACTACCTCCCCTATTAATCTGAACTAGCTCACCTAAGCTAAGATAGATAGTACACTAAGGTACTCTAATAAAATAGTGTCATATGGATACAAAGTATCATCCAAGATGTCATGGAGTGCTCCCCTCATAAGGGACCCCCATATCTCTTCCTCATCCTCAGCTATGCCTATAAAATCACACTCATATATATATTATATCATTGTTATATCTCATAATATCTATCTCTAGTCTCTATTTAAAAATAAAAACTTAAGTAATAATTTAATCATCTTTATTAGTTATATGTGTCTCATCCATTATGGTCTCACCATCCATGTGATCACCTAACATAATAAATCCATTTGTGTAACCTCCTAGCACCTCGTCTATAGGTCATATCCTTAGTACAAATTTGGCTAGCATGGCTCACATCCTCCTTATCTTGTGCTTGAGTGCCCACTCTATCATCCATATCTCCTCTAGATCACCTACTAGGTCATCAGGGATGGTGATAGTCTCCACTCTCTCCTACTCTTGCCTCCATCGATGTCATGCCCTTAGTGGTCACTTCTCATCTCATTATGGAGCTGGTGGTGGTATCTCTGATGCCATTGCCTCTACACCCCTCTCCTCCTACTATGTTGCATATCATGTTTGTTATGTATATGGTCACTCATGATGTGGTCTAAGCATTGGCCTCATCATTGGCGGCCTTAGTCCCCTCCTTCTCCATAGATCTCTCACATGTCAATCCCACTATTCGAGCATCAATATCAGTGTCACTAGATGAGTTAAACCCATCTATCCTAGTATTTATGCCACTATATGTGGCTCTCTCCACTAGGTGTAATGTTTGACCACCTTTATTCTCATTGTAATTGGTATAATTATGTCCCAGCTCAGCCATGTAGTCGATGTGTGCCCATATGGATACCAAACTATATATATGCATCTCACCATCTATAGTTATAACACATGGGGCATAACCCATGTTACCTAGTCATTTTTCCATTTTTGTACTCGAGGTAACTTATCATCAACCACATGGGGTAACCCAGTCAACTAATACATGAAAAACCTCTCATATAACCAAGCCATTAGTAATATGATTGATCTTATCAACTTCTACCATATAATTATCACCTCATATATATCATGTAAAAGCTAGACCCAAATGATAGAACTGAGATCATATAATATTCCCTCCTCTAAGATCATCCTACTCAAGGCTACCACAAATAGTGGTACCTTGCCATCTGACTTATGACATAGCACTCACTATGTCATAAGCCCTATCATATATTTTTAGATATCTAGAATCTATGATGTATATACATCAAACATGTTAACTCTCCTACCTACCAATATTATCTCTGAGCCTATATCCCACATGGTTAAGGCTCTCCTCTCCTCTATGTTGTCTAGTATACCTATAGTCACTAGTACTCCTACTATCGATAGCCATAAGATGGCATATACATCATCCAAAGTGATAGATACCTCTACCATGTCCCCATTCACCTCCAATCTAAAGGTGTTAAGTAATCATTCCTAGCATCCCAAGAACATGACTAATAGTTCAACACTTAAAGGAATCCTACATATATCATCTATCCCTCCTAGGCCTATAAATACTAGTCTAGATCTATCTCTAATCATCAATCACTCTAGTAGATTTGGTAACCACAACACATCTACCAATCACCAAAATCTAGGTCATCACTATAATCAAGAAATAACAAAAGATGTATTAAATCCTCCATGTCATATATAATCACAATACATTATTTTTACAATTTCAATCAAAAACAAGCCTAAATTACTTTAATTCATTTATTTTTACCTACTTGGTCCTTTTTTCCCTTACTTGGTCATTTCAAGCCATTCTAGCCTTCTTTCAGCCTTTTTCATGCATTTACGTACCATTTTGGTTCTTTGTTCAACATAGTTTGATGAAAATTTCCCTATTTTTGACTTGTTTGACTTAAAAATCTAAGTCAACCCTCTTCTTTTCCCCTCCCTAGTACTGCATTATCATTCTAGACTTTTCAGATCAGTTGGAAAAACTATACTAGGATAGTAATCTAAAAAACATATAGGGTCAGCACATACCTACTAGGTTAGTAGTGTGGCTTTTTCTCATTTTTAGCCTATTGGGTTGACTGGGTTGACCCATTTGTTTTTCCCTATTGACCCCTTGTATTTTCCTAAAAAAGTGCCTTCTGGTAGTTTTTTCCCTAATTCCTTCAAACCCATTTCCCATCTTGATTTTTACTACCTATAGAATCTAATTTAGATTTATTATGACATCTATAAATTTTTAAAATTATTTTTTTCTAAAAATATACTTAATTCATTAAAATACTCCAAAACTAGCTTAAGATTCATAGTTGCATACCTATAGTGCACCTGTTGCTACTCCTGGAGTTCCCCCTCATCTAGCTTGTCGTATCCTCACCATCATAGCTCATTTGGTATCCAGATCATTTTTTATCTCCTTCACAAGTCAAAATAACCAAATGACTTCTCTTTCTCCTTATTTTAAAACACTCTTTAACAATTCAAATCTTTCAATTATTTTCTAGTTGATTCCTTGTTTTATTTATATCATTGTTTCTACTCATCCATTTTTAAAACCATAAAATATGTTAGATTCATGATGATGTATAGAATCATTTCCACTACTATATGCCTATTTTCCAAAAAAAATGATTTTTGGCTATTTTTTACACTAACTTTTATAGGTTTACCTAGTTTTATTAAAATTGGACACCTTCACATCTCTTGCAATCTAATTCTTTATCTATAGCATTAAGGTAAGTAAATATATGTGTTTTTTAATTTTATCCTTGCATTTATCTTATTTACTACTTATTACACTTACTTAGCATTAGTATTGTGTGTTATCATGTTTTATTTCCTGAAGCACTATCCCGTGTTGCACTTACGTGACACGTAATGAGCTTTGAGTGGGGAATATATATACATAATATTTTCAAACTTTTATCACTTACTAACACTTTGTATCTAGTAATAACCCTTTGAGTCTCAATCTCTCTGAGTGTATGCTTTAAGGGGTACATTGGGAAAGGGGTGGGTAGACCATTGATGATTCGTAAGATTGTTGTCCCCTTTACCACTTGCCATCTACACACTTGTCTTCTAAAACCATTTAATCTAAGATTATTATTTTAAATTTTACCCATTCCAATCATTTTTCACATCATTATCCTCCTTGTTCTTGCATTGACCCCCTTTCACCAGTTGACTATACTAGGTCGACTAGGTCAACCATGTATAATTTTAAGCCTCTGATTACTATACAAGGTCGACTAGGTTGACCTTGTATTATTTAGAGATATTTTTAATTTAGAGTTTTGTTATCTCTTCGATGAACCTAGCTCTAGACCTAGTGATTTATCTCTCAAAAATAAATAGGTTCAATTGGGTCGACCCTATATAACCAACATATTCAGAAGGATTTAGGGTAAGATCTACCTATATATATAATTTCATTTCCAACCATTTGAGAATAGAGAACCTAAAAATAATAAGTGAAAATTAACATCTACTTATTGACCATTATACTTGAGGAATAAAGCTTAGGGTTCCATACTTTCTTTGGAGATATGGATCTTGTCTTGTTGAGAAGTCTTTTAGATGCATAGATAGGTTGTGTAACCTATATATGATTTTTGTTTATTATCCTTACATACCAAAACAATATCTTGTGATTCACCTTGGCCAAAGTAGAGATTGAGGCTTGATGGGTTTGTCATCAAGGTAAGTATTCCTAACTTTATTTCTCATTTTTAAGATTAGATAGATAAGTAGTTATGCTTCTCTCATATGCATTAGGATTATATATACATTAACATGATTATATATCTTCTAGGCATGTTTATTTTAGTTTGTTTTATTTTTAACCCTCACTTCATGCCACAAGCTTTTGTATGCATTAGATTAGATTTAATTTCTTGTTTATTAGAATAGAGTGAATATCAAAACCTATGACTCTTTTAGGGTTACATAATTATGTTATACTGTAAGATTTGTAACCCTTCCTAACATGGTGTATTATGATAAGTGATCCCCTAATTGGTTCTATCATATCCCCATATTGGTCATGCTCTTGCTTAATAAATTTATTCCCAATCAAAAGTGTCGGTATGCTCTATCTTCTCTGAACTAGGATTAATTTATAAACATTATGCATTTCTTATTACATATAGGCCACACACCCTTAACCTATTAATTCATCCATATAATATATCTTATGATATTTTTTGTACATTAATAAAATGATATTTGAGTCCCTTTTGGTCTGACATTACTCAATTAGGCCTTATTTCAATTTTAGGTCTCATAAAGACCTAATTGCATTATGTCTATCTCTTAATGCCAAAACTTGATTCTATTAGGCCCAGATGGATTTATCCAATAATTTAAAAAAATTCAACCACTTAATTATGTAACACTTCTAACATCCTCCATGCTTATTTAGATTTGAATCCTTTTTTCATACCTTAAAACCTTCTTTAGGACAAATTGTCCTATTAGGCCAATGTGCCTCAAAAACCTATCGTATAAGATTGAATCTCAAACATACTTAAGACACTCAAATATGATAAACTAAGTACATTTAACTATTCTAAATAATCTTAGGGTAATCACCAAATTCATTACACACTTCCAATCAAAAGATAAGACTTTAATAACACCTTTGTAACTTCCTCACTCAGGATTACTAGATTACCTTAAAACATAGTCATGGTGACTCAGACCTCCAATACCTATATAGACATTATCAATGACTTATGATTCATGAACATGATAATATGACATATCTATACTATATTTAAATATAATTATGTTGGAAATATTCTCATTGATGTCAAAGGTTTAGCATTATTGATGATAAAGGTCCCATTGCATTTAATGTTGTTGGTAATAAATATGTCTTGGCTAATATGAGTTAATATTTATTTAATATTAATGAATATATTTTTGGTTGCATATGAGACAAAATAAGGGCCCATGGAGAAGTCGAAGAGCCATGGGATAAAGACAAAAGAAGGATGGGATGCATTTTTCCATGAAGAGTCATCTTAGGGAATACCAAGAGTCACCAAGTGAAGACAAAAGAGTTAAGGAATATTTTCTCATGAAGGGACACTTTGAGGAATATGAAGAGTCACCAAAGATAAGGACAAAAGTGGGAAGGATGTTTTTGGTCATGAAGGGTCACCACATGACTTTTCAAATGCTTGGATATGAAGGGTCATCCAATATTGGTGCCATTTTCCATGAGGATTGAAAGGTCACAAAGGGGGAAGGCCAAAGGTCATTTGGAAAGCTATAAATAAAGGCTTGAGAAGCCATTTGTAATGTGGATGTGAGAGGTTGATTTGATATTGTAATATCTAGCTTAGAAGAGCAATTGTGAGAGATGAATATGATTTGTAATTATTATATCTAGCTTAGAAGAGTAAAGGTGAGAGAGAGGAAGGAGATGTTGTATTGATCTATCATTTGTTGAAGATAGTAACATTGAGAGATAAGTGTGTGGTATACACAAAGGGGTTGGTGCTCTTATGGGTTGGTGCTCACAAATTGTTGTTAGGTTGGTGCTCAGCAAAGGGGTTGGTGCTCCTGTGGGTTGGTGCTCACGAATAGTAGTTGGGTTAGTGCTCGGCCAAGGGGTTTGAAGCTCCTATGGGTTGGTGCTCACAAATTGTGGCTGAAGTTTGTACTTGGCAAAAGGGTATGGTGCTCATATGGGTTTGTTCTCATGAATATAATTGAGATTGATTCTCCATGGTTTTTCCCACATTGGGTTTCCATGTTATATCTGGTGTCTCTCTCTATCTTGTGTGATGTTTATTGTTTGAGTTTTATTCCATATCTTGAATGTTTGATTAAGTGAAATTTGATAAAGGGAAAGTTTTATAAGATATATAATATACTGATTCACCCCCCTCTCAATATATTCTATGCTTAACAATTCGTATCAGAGCAGGTTCCTTTGTGAAAAGTTTTACAGCTTGAAGGTAGATCGAGAAAGCATGATGGCCGGGTCATAGGAAGGATTTTCTACAAATAAGGCACCTTTGTTTGATGGGATGAATTATGCTTTTTAGAGCATGAGAATGAAGGTTTATTTGATGGCCCTTGGATTTGACATATGGAAAGCAATGGTGGAGGAATATGAAGAGCCAAAAAAATTAATTTAGCAAAAAAGAAGGCAAGTGAATGTAATGCTAAAGCTTTAAATGTTATTTTATGTGGGTTATGTGAATCTAAATTTGTTAAAGTTATGCAATGTAAATCTGCTCATGAAACTTGTGTAAAACTTGAGAATATTTACAAAGGTGATGGAAAGGTTTAGCAAGCTAAGTTGTAGACTTTTAAAAGGTATTTTGAAAGTTTGAAGATGGAAGAAGAAGAAGATATATCAAGTTATATCTTGCAAGTTGATCAGATAGTAAATCAGATTCAAGGTCTTGGAGAAACATTAGAAGAGTCATCAGTGGTGCAAAAGGTTTTGAGATATCTACCAATCAGATATGATGCAAAGGTTTCAGCAATCAAGGAGATGAAGAATTTAGCCAAGCTAAAGATGGATGAGCTTCATGGTATTCTCACGGCATATAAGATGCAGATAGAACAAGATAAACCCTCAAAGAGAGAAGCAGATTTCAAAACATCAAAGAAGGAGAAAGCTAAGATTCAAGAATCAAGTGATAGTTCCAGTGATGATGAAGATGACAATGAAGCACTTTTCATTCGTAAGCCGAAAAGAGGAATAGGTAGATATCAAGGAAAATTACCTTTTAAATGTTTTAATTGTGGAAAGATTGGACATTTTTTAGCTAGTGTAGACACCAAAATTGTGTCTACTCCTTGGTCGTCCTCCCCCCTCAGTCCCCTTGGTCCTCTTAACCACTCCTAACCTATGTCCTATTAATTTAAAATAATTATCTATTTTAAATTAATAATTCCTTCTTTCTCTCTCCTTAACACCTCACCCCTCCTAGGATACCTCTCCTTGGATGCCCTCCAATACCCCATGCCAAGTCTTAAATGCCTAAACCCCATTTCATGACCTATTTCTATCATCTCACATCCATTTACTCCACCTTTGACCATTTATTACCCTAACACTTAAGCTCGGTAGTTGGGAAAATAGATGAAAGGCTATTTTTAGCCTTTTTACCTGCCTTCCAACCACCAACATCAGTCAACTGTCGACCGACATCAGTGGTATTGCCAGCATCGATTTCTTTCAAAACTACATTCCACCTCTAAAGTGTAGATCAGACCTTTCAATCTTCAATAATCTGACCTTTCAACCTTCAACAATCCGATCTTTCATTCTTCCAAGCAGCTGACCTTCCAATCTTCAGACCTCTCTCTCTCTCAGGCACATAGCAAGCTACAACAACAATAGGTACTCTACATCAGCCATTCCACCTTGCTAGAGGTCTTCTACACCAGCAGCATTAGCAATAGGGACAAGCATCAGCAACACTCTTTCTTCAGCAAGCCATAGGTAAGTATTTCCTCTATGTTTTCATTTCAATTATTTACACTGTTAGTAATTAGTTTTCTAGTTACTGCTTTTCTCATTATGAACCAGACCACAGACCCAACCTACTCTTCCCAGAGAGGCTGAAAGGCTTTCTCTCATCCTTATCTCCCTATCACCCTATCCTTTGTCTAGGTCCTCTTACAGACCATACCCACTATCCAATCAACCCAGCATAGACTCTCAAACCATTCTATAGCCCTGAAACCCATCCAGACCCCGTCTAGACCCTATCCTAACCAACATCAACCACTGCCTCTACCGACGTCGGCAGACTAACCGACGTCGGTGACCTTGACCAACTGACGCCAGTAGCCTAACCGATGTTGGTGACTATGGAAGACTGACAGCAGACAGCAGGTATGCATTGTTTCTATTTCTTTTGCTTAGTCTTTCACTTTTTCTCATTATCAGACATTTTCTTTATCAATCAGTGGACTGACACCCTTCTAGGAAGTCTTTACACTTCTGGGATCAAGCATTGCTTGGCAGTCCACCTTACATCCATCTAACGCCTTCTTTGTTTTAGTCTCTTTCTTCTGCAGGTGTCATCCTCCACAACCAAAGAGGATTTCTCACAACATCTGGATAATGGTGCGCAGACCTCATCTGGGTAACATCTAACCCTAGACCATTTCTCTTAGTTTCTTACTTCCTTTGAATGTAGAAAAGTGAAAACTTGTTTGAAACAGCTAGATGCCTAGATAAGGTTAATGATGAAGAAGAAGAAAAGCCTACATATAAGAAGAATTTCAAAGGCAAAACCAAGAAGGGATTCAAGAAGAAGAGCCTATATTCTAAGGATCCTAACTCAGTTAAAGATAGTGGAGTCAGCGATTCAGAAGAAGAAGAGATTCTATTCATGGCCATACATGATAATCAAGAAGAAGAGGAGGAAGCTAAGGTAGATATGGAAGGAGAACTCAATTGTGCCTTAGAAGAGTTAGAAGCTATTTATAAGAAGAATCGAATATTAAAGTGCCAAATCGAGAAAAATGAACAAGAGTCAAAGGAAATGATTGAAGATCTACAAGCACACTTTGAAGAAGCCAAGAAGAATGAAGAATATCTCAAAGCATAGTTGGAAATAGAAATAAAAGATTGTGAAAGGTATGTTACTAAAATTTCCTCTTTAAAAGAAGATATTCAGAAAGTAGTTAGTGATTCAAAATTTGAGGATAGCACTAACATGTTGAATAAGATATTGGAAAGTCAAAAATCATATTCAGATAAGACTGGGATCAGTTTTGAAAAGAAAAAGAGCTATGTTGAAGCTCTTACATAAGAGAAAACAAAAAGGGGAGAAGTGAAGAATACATAGAACATTCCAAACAGAGAAGGCTGGAAGGAACAAAGCTACAAAAGGCAATCAGGTCAGAGATATACAGACAGGTCTTATTTTTATGGCTATTATTTTTATTGTAATGGATATGGTCACAAGAAATTAGAATGTAGAAAAAGAGCTAACAATTTTAGAAATAAGGAGAAGAAAAGTCAAGTAGAGTCAAGCAGAAGCCACAACTCTTTTGCTCCTCTATCAAGCTTTGATGAAGAGACCATAGTATGCTACAAGTGCAACAACTTTGGACACATAGCTCGGTATTGCAGAAGCGTGTTTGAGTAAGTCAAGAAAGATTAGATTTTCAAAGCTCCATTCATCAAGAAGAAGAATCAGAGTGTCAAAGATCCATTCATCAAGAAGAAGGTACAGACATGTTCATGGTAGAAGAAACAATCTGAAGATTCAATGATAGTTCAAATAGCACTGCATGTAAGAGGTAAAGATCAGCCATGGTTAATTGATAGTGGATGTTCAAGGCATATGACAAGAGATAAAATTAAATTCATATCTCTAAAGAAGATTAATGGTGGTACAGTGAGGTTCAAAGATAAAACCACTGCCAAGATAGCCAAAAAAGGTACTTTGAGTTTGGATTATGGTAGAACTAAGACTAAAAATGTTTTGTATGTAAAAGGTCTTAAGCATAATTTGTTAAGTGTTAGTCAAATTTGTGATCAAGGATACACATTAAGGTTTCATGCTAAAGGTTGTGAGATTAGAAGAAAAGATTCAAATGAGTTGATTGTAGATGCTCAAAGGACAGGGAATAATGTATATGTATTGTCAGATATCTTCTCAAAGGCATGATCAAAGGATACATTCAAAGATCGATGAGAGGAATTGGGAGTAATTTATATTACTTCCTGCCATTGATGTTCAGCATCAAGTGAGGGGGAGCTAAGTGTTAGCTCCAAGTAGGCCCTTTGCCATTGATGTCAAAGGGGGAGAATAACAGGTATAGGTATAGGTACAGAAAATAGGTACAGGGAATAGGTACAGGTTACTATAGTAAGGGGGAGTTACTGTATGTTTTTAGATGATGGTATGTGCAGGTGACAGGATGTGGCAGTTTCAGGATTGAGGTTGCCATCAATGACAAAGGGGGAGATTGTTGTAAATATTGTCATTGATGTCAAAGGTTTAGCATTATTGATGATAAAGGTCCCATTGCATTTAATGTTGTTGGTAATAAATATATCTTGGCTAATATGAGTTAATATTTATTTAATATTAACAAATATATTTTTGGTTGCATATGAGACAAAAGAAGGGCCCATGGAGAAGTCGAAGAGCCATGGGATAAAAAAAAGAAGGATGGGATGCATTTTTCCATGAAGAATCATCTTGGGGAATACCAAGAGTCACCAAGTGAAGACAAAAGAGTAAAGGCGCAATTTCTCATGAAGGGACACTTCGAGGAATATGAAGAGTCACCAAAGATAAGGACAAAAGTAGGAAGGACGTTTTTGGTCATGAAAGGTCACCACATGACTTTTCAAATGCTTGGATATGAAGGGTCATCCAAGATTGGTGCCATTTTCCATGAGGATTGAAGGGTCACAAAGGGGGAAGGCCAAAGGTCATTTGGAAAGCTATAAATAAAGGCTTGAAAAGCCATTTTTAATGTGGATTTGAGAGGTTGATATGATATTCTAATATCTAGCTTATAAGATCAATTGTGAGAGATGAATATGATTTGTATTTGTTATATCTAGCTTATAAGAGCAAAGGTGAGAGAGAGGAAGGAGATGTTGTATTGATCTATCATTTATTGAAGATAGCAACATTGAGAGATAAGTGTGTGGTATACACAAAGGGGTTGCTGCTCCTGTGGGTTGGTGCTCATGAATTGTTGTTGGGTTGGTGCTCATCAAAGGGGTCGGTGCTCTTGTGGGTTGGCGTTCATGAATATTAGCTAGGTTGGTACTTGGCAAAGGGGTTTGAAGCTCCTATGGGTTGGTGCTCATGAATTGTAGTTGAGGTTTGTACTTGGCAAAGGGGTATGGTGCTCCTATGGGTTTGTTCTCATGAATATATTTGAGATTGATTCTCCATGGTTTTTCCCACATTGGGTTTCCACATTATGTCTGGTGTCTCTCTCTATCTTGTGTGATGTTTATTGTTTGATTTTTATTACATAACTTGAATGTTTGATTACGTGGAATTTGATAGAGGGAAATTTTTATAAGATATATAATATAATGATTCACCCCCCTCTTAGTATATTTCATGCTTAACAAATTATCTTATGGTCTAGTGGTAAATATTGATCTTACAGACCAATTTGATGACCTCACTACACACAGAACTCACTGAGTCAAACAAGCCATTTTGGTTTCATTATTTTCACCAATAGACATTAATTCCAAGATATATACCAAGAATTAATAATACATACCAGTGTCAAAAAACATCTCCATACATTTTATTTCATCATTATATCATGAAAATTCATTCCAATTCATCTTCTCACTATTGCCTGGGTTTTTCAATATTTGCACCATTTAGCCTGTTAGCGACTGGCTAACTTGGATGACCAATTTATCACACTTGAGGGATATAAAATATCCATAAACCTTCATATAAATGAAACATGAGTCTCTACATTCTTTCTTCATCCATTTTCTTACTATATCTAATGAAATTTTTAAATTTTATAGCAACTTCTTTAAAAATAATCATGTAACTCAACATTTTCTCTGTCCTCTCTAACTAATACCACTTATAGGTACTTGGGAGAGTCTAATACAAACTTTAATATCTTAACTAATCATACCAATCCATTCTATTCATTTTTGATCAACATCTTTAACATTGGGTCCTTATTAGGGATCTAAGAGGGTTTAAACATGTTTCCACTCTTAACGATCATTCATAAAGCATAGCACCTTAATCCAAAAAATAATGCCTATAATTTTGATATCAAACCTTTCCCCATATAACATGACTTGATTATGTTCCCATTCAAATTTTTGATGAGCTTATGAGCATAAGAAAAGCCTTCTCAGGTTGAAAACCCTTCATTTTAAGCACTTGAGAAACCTCCAAATAACTTTTCATGCCTTGTCCTTCAAAATAGAACCTAAAACTTCATGCACCAACCTGAAAAAACTTGACTCACATTTTTCAATGCTCACCTACTCACACTTTCCTTGGAAACTGATATTGATACCCCATTAGGCTACAATCTCTCTACACCGTAGTCTTCATACCTTACTAGGCCTTAAACTAACCTTCATGCCTCTTTCTATGGTCTCAACACGTCACTATGATTCTCAAAATCTCACTCTCATTCCATAAAACCTATCTCATAATTAATTACTACCATACATACTTAACATGCATTGACAATAGATCATGATACCTCATTAGGCTAGGTAAGGTTTAAGAGAGGTTTAGAAGTAATTCTAGACTGAAGGTCCTACCCCTATAGGCTTATCCTAAAACTCTAATGAGTGTTCCAATTCTTAATATACATGCTCAAAAAAACTCATAAAACCACTCCTGCTTGTGTTCACTCATCTCACCAAGCTACCATGCTCAAACTTTCTCATAAGGTCTCTTCATGCCATGACTAGGCTTAGGTAACTTAAGTACTTAATGCCTTGACCTATTCCTTCCATGTCATGACATCAAAAAAACAAAAACAAATTATGTATAAGACATTATACCTCACTTATATCACTACACCATTATCTTTCTGATGACAACAATATTTCATAGCCTTATACAACCCTAAAACCACATGACTAAGCATCATATGACTTGACATCTTTCTTCTATGCACCTGAACACCTTTGATACCTTGACATGTTCCTTCATACAACCATAAAACATTAGTTTCCTTAAAATTATCTCTTTCCTTCAAATTCATCTTGTCACATGGCTTCCTATGCATGGCTCACCCTTCCATGATTTGTACCTTCCATGCTCACAACATTCATGACAATATCAATCTTGATCACTCATCACCTTTAAAAACATCATTATACCAAATAAGAACACACTCTCAATAGGTTACTATCATGATCAATAGGTATTTAACATTAATGGCCATTATGACTTTGCACAATTCACCCTTTTGACATCAATGACAATAACATGCCAATAAACTCCCCCTTTGTCATTGATGGTAAACACACTACAAAAATGAAATCACTTCAGAATGATACTTTTTCATCTTTTCAATCTCCCTCTTTTGACATGAATGATAAAGGGTCTTATACAAACTACCATCTTATCCTTGAACCTAAATTTCAATGAATAATGCATAGAAATGCTGATAAAAACTCACCTTAGGCTCATACCAATTTCTGTAGACAAATTATGTAATATTTAAATTGTACCTAGAGAAACCATGCTTCTTATGACTATCTTGACACTACACAACATAGATCTACAAAGCTCCCCCTAACACCATACTCTCCTCTTGATTCATAAGATGGAAGCCACTCTTAGAAACATATATAAATAGGATCATAGAGTTTATGAAGCATTATACAAACATGCTCCCCCTTTATTCTCATAGATTATGCTCATTATATGACTCAGTAGGACTCAGATATTTCTCAACATCCTTCAAACATATCACATATTCCAATCAAATACACAGGCTTTCATCACACTTCTAGCTCTATCAACAACATTCAACTTATCTCTATGGTCATATTGGTCTTACAGACCAATCCATATTCCATGTCTTTAGACATAATCTTGTGCTCAGACTTGCATTCCATTACATTATTCCTTATGAACTAATCTCTATAATAAATTCCAAAACTCCTTTAACCTTGTTATATACATACATGCTACAAAGAAAATAACTTATATCTTGCAACATAGACAATCGGAAATCCTCTCAAGATGAGTCCTTATTTGATTGTAACCTCATGCTTCTATAGATAGAAGAGTGTCTCCATAAGGCTTAATGGAGTCACCCCTTTCCATAGGGATCTCAAAACTCCATGAACTCAGGAGATTCCTAGATCTCCAAATAACTTTCCTCAACTATATTTCAATCATGAGACTAATAGTCCCTTCTTATAATCTATATAGGCTTGACTACAACATTCAACTCATCCACCTTATCATCCTTCTTCTTTTTGATTGCCTTGTCAACACATGAAGATAACAAGTGTTATTAGCATTCCTTTACTTTTGATCCTTGATCTATCTAAAAAAATAATCCATCTTGACCGTTTGACTCAATATGATTAGTTTTGACTTTTTTTGGCTTCTGTACCAATGTTTGACCCTTCTCATGCACTCTAGGAGCTCCATATACCTTGTTAAGTCTTGAGGGCCTTCTAACTACATTAGGATAGAATCTTTCAATGTTTCCCATATTATGAAAACTATAAAAAAACAACACTTTTTTACATACCTCTTGATTGATCACTCCTACCATGTTTCCATGATAACTCACTCCTTGAAACCATTTTACAATCACTTTCTCTATGGCCAAAGTTATGACAAGAAAAACAATAACCATTGAAATAATTGGCATACATTATGGCATTAGGTTATATAATATAATTTGTCTTCATTTTGTTCTTGAGGTTGACTTTATTCACATTAGCATTCTCCTTGTTCTCCTTTTGATATACTTTGAAACTAAGACCTGCCTTATCATTGGAAAACTTATGACTACTCAAAATGTCATCTAGAGCCTCAGTACTCTTTTCAAACTTCTCATACGTCTTAATATTTTTAGCTGATTGATATAATTCTCACTTTAAGGACTCCATTTATAATTCATACCTGGTTCATTCTTCTACCTTAGCTTTAGGCTAGTAGTGACTATTTCCATCTAAGATTCAACCTAATTGATGATCTCATCATGCTTTTTGGATGTGTTACTCAGTCTCTCCTCAAAAAAACCAAATTGCACTTCATAGTTCTTAACTAATGACTTTAATTTATTATTATTCTTCTTTACAAGTTTCAACTCTTCTATGGAACTTATCATTTCTACCTCAAAGTTCATCTCATCTTCTTCTTCATCTGATTCATCAACCATATCTCCAAAAATCTTGTAATATTCTTCTTGGGAGCAACATGATTCTTTAGCCATGAAAATAAATTCATTTCTAACATGATCAACACCTTCATCACCATTTTTAGAATCACCCCTTTCACTCTCATTAGAGGAACTATTGTCTTCTTTGGTATAAAAGCTTTTCTTGTTCTTGAAAGACTTATTCTTGCCTTCATACTTTTTGAAACTCTTCTTGTTATTTTCAAACCTATATGACTTATTATCCTCATCACAATTTTATTCAACTTATTCATCATTCTCATCCTTATGTTTGTGATCACATTTTCTAGTAAAATTTCCAATCTCACCATAATTAAAGCATTTTAAAGGTAGATTACCCTTATACTTACTAGATCCAATCTTCAATGTCCTAGCAAACATGGCTATCAATTCATCATCATCAATATCTAAGCATACCTCATCCTTGGCCCTCTTATATTTTGAATTCTTCTCAACTTTGAATGAAGCTTCCTTCTTGTGAGGTCTTTCTTCATTTATTCTCATCTCATAGGCAGTCAAGATACCATGAATCCCATCCATCTAAAGTGTGTCTAGATCTTGTATTTATTATACTATAGACACATTTTAATAAAATTTATAATTTATGGATCTCAATACCTTTTGTACAAATATATACTCTTTCACTTCTTCTTCAAGACCTCTGATGACATTGACAACTTCATCGACCCTTAATAGGTAGGATGCAATACTCTCATCTTCCTTCATACTCAGACTTTCAAACTACCTTTTGTGGGTCTATAATTTACCCATCTTCACCTTGGTGTCTCCTTCATATAAAGTCTTCAACTTTTCCCATATCACCTTGGCTGACTCATAGTGTGTCACCTTCACAAACTCTACTTCTGATAGGCCATATAGAATGGCATTCATTGCCTTGGAATTTCTCTTGCTTTCCTTCTTGCCTAGTGTAATAGTTGGTGGTGTAAGAGGTAGAGTTTATCCATCCACAAATGACTAAAATATGTCATGGACCATTGAAATTATACATTTCCTCATTTTTATGCTCTAAAATTCATAATTACTTCCATTAAATAATGGATCCTTACTGGTAGAGAAACCTCCTTGAACTTTTCTACTAGTCATCCTTGCTTCTAGGATATCCTTTAGGTTATTAGGCCTAATTAAAAGGACTTGATTTTATACCAATTTTTATAATCACAATGAATAAGAGGGGAGTGAATCAATCTTAAAAAACCTTTATTTCAATTATACTTAAGCAATCATGAATCATTCAAACAAACATATAGATCTAGAAAGCATTGGCAACTATCCACATAAGCATGAAACATAAGAAAACATCACATATATGGGAAACACTCAAAGGTAATAAAACCCATTTATATATAAAAATTTAATACAATCCTATAATATAAAAACTAAATTTAGTGAAGCACCAACTCGACATGGAGCACCAAATCCAACTAGCTAAGCACCCACTTGATTAGGATTTAGTAAGAACCCACTTGTGAGGAAGCCCTAACCCCCCTATATGTCTCAAAATGAACTCAGCCACTTGATTCATTTTATCACCTTCATAAAACCTTTTTATCACACAATATATTATGATCACCTTCTTTATCTCTTCACACTCTTATCACTCTCAAATTGCCTTCTAGACTTCTTCACTCAACTAGGTCTCTTAAAGATTGATTAGGTCATATGACCTTGATTTTCATATGTAGACACACTATTATATATTAATTATAGAAAATATACACTCATTTTATGTTCAAAAATACCTCCTTATACTTAATAATGTGTTATTTCATTTGCTTGCACTTTGCTTTCTCAAATAGGCTTAAAACTACCTTGTATATATACCATTCCTTATTCATATACCACTTAGTCAACCACACACCCTTAACCTCTTATGTAATCCATATAATAGGTATTATTATATATTTTTACATGAATAAAATTATCTTTGAGTCCATTTTGGTCTGACATGACTCAATTATGCCTTATTTCACTTTTAGGTCTCATGGAGACCTAATTGCATTAGGTTTATCTCTTAATGACAAAACTTAATTCTCTTAGGCCAATATGGCTTTCTCAAACACTTAAAAACATTAAACCACTTATTAAAGGAACTATTATTACCTCCTAAATTCTTTTTTATATCTGCATCCTTCATTCATACCTTGAAACCTTTTTTAGGATAAATTGCCCTATTAGGCCTGTGTGCCTCAAAAAACTATCTTACAAGAATGAAGCTCAAACATACTTAAAAAATTAAAATATGATAAAATAATTATATATATAGTATAAATTATCGTATGGTCATCACCAAATTCATTAGACACTTCCACTCAAAAGATAAGACCTCAATAACACCTTTGTAACTCACTCAAAACTACCAGATTACCTTAAAATACAATCATGGTAACTTGGTCCTCCAACACCTGTATATAAATTTAAAATGACTTATGATGTATTAACATGATATTATAACATCTCTATACCATCCTCAATACAAACATCATATGGTCTAGTGGCAACTATTGGTCTTATAAACCAATGTGTTGACCTCACTAAACACAGACCTCACTAAGTCAAATAAGCCATTTTGGCTTCATCATTTTCACCACTATACTTGAATTCCAATCTCTCTACCAAGAATTAATAATAAATAACATTCTCAAAAAACATCTCCATGCACTTTGTTTCATTATTCTATCATGAAAACACATTCCAATTCATCTTCTCATTGTTGCCTGGGTTTTTCACTATTTACACCATTTGGCTTGTTAGCAATTGGCTAACTTGGATGATTGTTTTAGCACACTTTAGGGATATAACCTATCCAAAAACCTTCATTTACATTAAACATTATTCTCCACATTCTTCCTTTATCCATTTACTTACTTTGTCTAATTCAACTTTTGACTTTTACAATAACTTCTTCAGAAATAAGCATGTAACCCAACATTTTCTCTCTTTTCTCTCTAAAAAATACCACTTAGAGGTACCTAAGATATTCCAATACAAACTCAAATATCTTATCTGATCATACCAATCCATTAGATTCAATTTTTCTTAATATATTTAACATCAAGTCCTTATTAGGGCTCTAAGAGGGTTTAAACATGTTTCCACTCTTAACGATCATTCATAAAGCATAGCACCTCAATCCAAAAAACTAATGCCTAAAACTTTTAGCTAGGACACTTCCCCATATACCATTAACTTCTTATTTTCCCATGAAAAAATTTGACAAGATGATGAGCACAATAAAATCCTTCTCAGTTTGAGAACCCTTCATTATAAGCACTTGAGAGAGCTCAAAACAACTTTGCATGCCTTATCCTTAAAAATAGAACCCAAAATTCAAGAACATGACTAAAAAAAATTTAATCACATTTGTAAATTCTTACCTACTCACACTTTCCTTATAAATTTATCCTAATAATCCATTAGGCTACACTCTCTTTCTCTACACCATAGTCTCCATACCTTAATAGGCCTTGAAGTGACATGCATGCCTCTTTCCATGCTATCAACACCTCATTATCATGCTCAAAATCTCACTCTCATTACATAAAACCTCTCATTATTAAATTTTTACATACAAACTTCACATGCCTTGATAATAGATCATGATACCTCATTAGGCTAGGCAAGGTTTAAGAAAGGTCTAAAAGTAGACTTAGACTGAAGGTCATACCCTTGTAGGCTCATATTTAAACTCTAATGAGTGTTATAATGCCTCATATACATGATAAAATAACTTCATAAAACCATGAATTCCTATGTACACTCATATCACCAAGATACCATGCTCAAACCTTCTCACAAGGTCTCTTCATGTCATGACTAGGCTTAGGCAACTTAAGCACTTGATGCCTTGACATGTTCCTTTCATGTCATGACCTCAACGAAAAATACCAAAAAATTATATATAAGACATTACACCTAACTTATATCATTGTACCATTATTTTTTTTATGACAAAAATCTTCCATAGCCTTATACAGACCTAAAACCACATGACCAAACATCATATGACTTGACATCTCTCTTCCATACACCTTAACCTATGTTTTTATGAAACCATAAGACATTAGTTGCCTTCAAATTATCTCTTGTATTAAAATTCTCTCTTTCCTTCAAATTCATCTTCTCACATGGCTTCCTATGCATGGCTCACCCTTCCATGATCTATACCTTCCATGATCATAACATTTATGACAATATCAATCTTGATCACTCATCACATTTGAAAACTTCATGCTACCACCTAATAACACACTCTCAATAGGTTACTATCATTCTCAATAGATATTTGACATTAATGACCATTATTACTTTGCATGATGCACCCTTTTGACATAAATGATAACAAAATGACAATAGGTGGATACATCAATGATGCACTATATGTTATAAACATCACACCAATCTACTTTAATTTTATCAGATTTGTCAATCTAGTCATGGCAAGACAATGAATTTCACACTATAGGGTGTTAAAGTTATAGCTTTGTTAAATCCTCATACAATTATTACATAGGGTGTTATTAATCATAGTTCTCAAAACTATTAGTTTGAGGGTGGGTAAGTGCACAAAGTTGGAGGACAAAAAGTGGCCTACCTATGGATATGATTTTCTTTAAATTTCATAAACCCTAACTTCTATAGATAATTTGAGATATCTACACTCCAAATTTGAAGATGGTGTAATAACATCAAATGTAAAATTTTGAGTCTAGTTTCCAAAACACTAATTTTTTTTAAAATGGTTAAGTATAACTAGGTTAAACATCTAAATTTTGAAGAGGAACTCCTATTTTTTTAGAAAAAATAGTATATAGATGACTGTGTTACACACCATTTTTTTAGTAGTATTAAATATTATTTGAAACCCTTTAGGGAAAATTTAAATAAGATCTTCTAGTAGGTCACCTATATTTTTTTATATTTTTTCAATGAATACTTTTTTTTATGAATTTTATAAGTAAATGGATCCTAAAAACTAACAAATAAATGGATAGTCATTGGTGCAACATGCCTAACTACCTAAAAAAATGAAAATCATTTTTTTTATTTTAATGCGTGTAGAATTAGGCTTAATTGGTCATCATATAACTTGTTTTTCACTTGGATCAATGAAATACAAATTACATGATCATGTATAGGCATGTATATTTATGGCATATAGTTGCCTTAAAAAGGCATAGTTAAAAATCAACATAGTTTAAAACCTTAAATTAGTCCAAAAATTATAAAAATCATATTTTTAGAAAGAGGAGAACATGCTCATAATGACAGTATCAATTTTTTAAATTTTCACATTAAAATTCTTAGTGTATTTGGTAAACAAAGTTGAAATTTGTTTTTTATTTTACTACCTTTCAAAACTTGGTTGTACATTGATAGTGCAAGCCTTTGGCTTAGGAATCCAAGCCATTCCCGAGCCAAAAGGCATGGGAATTGAATTCAAATTCAAATACCATGATCATGTCAATAATTTGATTGCATTATTAATTATGTTATTAACATGATTATGTTATTTAATAACATTATCACATTAATAACATGATCTTGTTACATATTCTCAACACCCTAAAACCCGAATAGGAGCCATTAGGCCTAGTAGTATTAAGATAAAATATTGGTTGATTAAAATAATTGTTTGAGACCAATGTTCTTGTCAATAATTGATAGAAATAAATGATAATTGGAGATGTATTAACCTATAAATCAATTTATTATTCCTTTGATCCCAATATGGTGTTCAATTGGGCTAATAGATCCCAAATTGACATTAGATGGGCATATTTCCTTGGATGGAACTTGGTTGGCCCCAATTACATATCAAACTAAACTAAATAATTTGTTTTTTTATAATATGTGTGCAATTAGAGACCCAATTGACATCATATGGACATAAGTCATTTCTTAGGGCTCATTTAACCCCGATTCTATATTAGATTAAACTAAATATTTAATTAGTTTAATATGGTGTGTTATAAAAGCCCTAATTGACATTATATTGAAGGAATTCCTTGCATGGGGACAAATTACTCTTAATTATATATTATACTGAAGAAAATACTCGATTGGTTATATATGATATGCAATTAAGGAAAAATATTCATAATGGACATTAGATGGACACAATTTGTTGCATGGATGAAAAATGCCTCAATTGATATTTTAGGTGGAAGCAGTTAATTACATAGGACTTGCTTGTCCTCAATTATGCATAATATTGAAAAAATATCAATTTATTTAACATGGTGTAATTAGAGCCCCAAATGACATTAGATGGATTTAATTCCTTGCTTGGGGATTGAGTTTCCCCAATTGCATATCATATTGAACCTAAATACTCAATTGGTTTAATATGGTATGTAATAAGGGATAATGGAATCCAACTAGAACATTATATGGATAAAATTACTTTCATGGGGCTCAGTTGGCCCCAATTATGTATAAGATAAAACCAAATACATGATTAGCTAGATATAGTTTACAATTGGGGCCAACAAAGTTATAATTGGCATTAGATGTATTCAGTTACTTTCATGAGCCTTGGTTGGCCATAATTACATATTCAACTGAACTAAATACTTGGTTGATTCAATATGTTATGTATTTGAGACCAACAAATCCCCCTATAGATAGTTTAAGGATGAAATTTCTTATACAAGGCTTGTTTGTACTAAATTTCATATCATATTGAACCAAATATTCTTTCAATTGAATTTGGTGCACAATCAATATCCCAATTATTATTAGATGGATGTAATTCCTTATAGAGGGTTAAATTGGTCTTGATTTTATATCAAATTGAATCAAACATTCAATTATTTGAATAAGGTGTGCAATTAGGGCCCTAATTAAAATTATGTTGACATATTTTCTTAAGAAATCCTCGATTGGCCCCAATTATGTATCATCTAGAATTGAATACTCAATTTTTTCAATATGGTATGAAATCAAGGCCAAATAAGCCCCAATTTCCATTATATATTAATGTAATTCCTTACACATGGCTCCTTTGTATTGAATTACATATCAAATTGAAAAAATACTTTTTTTTTAATATGGTGAGCATTTAGATCCCAATTGATATCATATGAATGAAATTCCTTACATTGAGGCTTAGTAGATCCCTAGGATCAATTTATCCCCAATCAACATCCTTTATATATAGTAAGAATTAGGTTCATAGGGATGAACTTGGTTTAAATTGCATCAGTCATTACCACAATTGACTTTATAGGTTCAATTTGTGATGATGTGGGAGATAATTGATCCTAAATTCACATTATTTACTCACAGATCTAACTTTAAGGAGCTCGAATTTGTCCCAATCACCATCATGATTGTACCTTATATAATTTGAAACATATGCCCTAATCCTTAAGGTTCCTAATCCTTAAAATATAAACCATAAATATAAACTCTTTAAACATTAAACCAATCATTTTAGCCCAAATTAACATCATTTAGATTAAGACTTGAGTTCACAGTTCTCAGTTTGGCCTAAATCACACGGCTAATTACCCCATTTGACTAATTCACTTAATCTACACAATGACATCCATGGTATAATGACAACCCAAAAACACATGCTATAGTCACAAATGGGTCCAAGTGATTGAAATTGTCCTTAATTATCTTTATGATTGAACCTATTTACCCTAAACCATGTATATACATTAAAACCTAGAAGTCATAAACCATAAACCCTAAACACTATAAAATAAATTGTAAACCATAAACTTTCCCTATTTTCCAACTTCAATATAGTCCCAATTAACATCCTATATAGTAAGAATCAAGTTTGAACACATGGCATAGAGTGATTAGACATTAATATACAAGTCCTTAAACCTAAACCCTATTCCCTAATGCCTAAAACATAAATTGTCATCCCTATGCCCTGATGGCCACTACATGACACAAATATACATGCCTTATGATATAATTGATTTTATCATGAGATGTCTTAAAATTCACTTTTTTAATGTATGGCTAAAGCATCTAGAGTACTAATCTAGTTGTGCATTTGAAGTAAATTGGGGCTATTTCAAGCCCTTTCAACCTAATTAACCAAAGAGGAGGATCTAGTTGATCCTTTTAATCAAGAATTTATTTGAGGCCAATTTTAACCCCTTTAATATCAAGATATGATTTGGGGAAAAATCAAAAGATCAATCTTCTATCATGAATTGATCTAATTAGTTAATTTGTGTAATTCCCTACATGATCTTGGTATGATCCCCTAAACCAAATTTATGGTTCAATCAATTTTATAACATGTATACAACATTTGTATGGCATAATTAACCCTAATTTTATCAAAAATGCAAACATGAAGGTAATCAAGTCATAAATAGGTATCACAAGAAGCTTAAATTTTCTTAAATTACCTTAGTGATTAGACCCTATATCTAATATATTAAACCCTAAGTTACCCTATACCATTTAATTTTAACCCTAAACCTTGTACCATTTACATTATACCCTAAGCCATAATCCCTAAACCCCAAACCCTTTAAATTATAGACCTTAAACTCTAAACTAATAAATGTATCTCAAATTAACATCCTTTATATATATATATATATATATATGATGTTAATTTGAGATACATTTATTAGTATACCTATGAATCTAATTCTTACTATATATATAAGTATACCTGTGAATCTAATTCTTTATATATATATATATATATATATATTAAGAATTAGATTCACAAGTATACTTATATATATATATATATATATATATATATATATATATATATACCCTATGAATCTAATTCTTACTATATATATATACATGATTGATTACCCCATTTGACTAATTCACTCAATCTACATGATGACATCTAGGGTATAATGACAACCCAAAAATATATTGTATAGTCACAAATGGGTCCAACTGATTCAAATTGTCCTCAATTATTTTTGAAATTAACCTTGTGTACCCTAAACCATGTATATATATTAAAACCTAGAAGTCGTAAACCATAAACCCTAAATACTATACCCTAAATTGTAAACCATAAGCTTTCCCTATTTACCAATCGATTTAGTCCCAATTAACATATTTTGTATTAAGAATTAGGTTCACATGGCATAGAGTTATTAGACATTAATATAAAGGTCCTTAAACCTAAACCCCATGCCTTAATCCCTAATTCCTAAAAAATAAATTGCAATCCCTATGCCCTAATGCCACTACAAGTTACAAACATACATGTCTTATGATATAACTAATTTTATCATGAGATGTCATAAAATGCACTTTTTAAACCTATGGCAAAAGCTTTTAGAGTATAAATCTAGCTACGCATCTAAATTAAATTGGGGTTATTTCAAGCCCCTTCAACCTAATTACATGACTATAAAATGTGATTTGGGGATTGATCAACTCCAATTTACCTCATTCAACATCATCATTATAACTTATATACTTTAAAATCTATACCCCAATCCCTAATTCTTAAATTTCCTAATCCCTAAACTCTAAACCATAAATATAAACTCTTTAAACCTTGAACCAATCATTTTAGCCAAGATTAACATCATTTTGACTAAGAATTATCTTTGTGATTGACCTTGTGTACCCTAAACACTATACCCTAAATTTTAAACCAAAAACTTTCCCTATAAACTAATTGATTTAGTCCCAATTAACATCCTTTGTAGTAAAAATTAGGTTCACACATGGCATAGAGTGATTAGACCTTATATACACTGTTAAACCCAAACATTACATGCTCTAATCCCTAAACCCTAAACCCTAAAACATAAATTATAATCCCTAATCCTTAATCCATAAAACCTATGCACTGATTCTTAACATAATCCCTTATCTATATTAAGTATAACACAATCATGTTATTTAATAACACGATTGCATTATTCTTAACATAGGAAACACTTGGTTCTCATTTATAACTACCAACCCCAAAGATTATATTAACAATAACACAATTGATTTATTGTTGATATAAGCTTTTAAATGGATTGGATAGGGTAGAACCTTATATACAACATAACGTGATCATGTTATATAACATGATCATGTTATTCTTATTTTAGATTAAGCTCACTTATCAATGACTATTTTTAACCCAAATCAATAATTATATCCCCACAAACATTCTCTATGTACTTATTTGATCACATTATTCTTATTATAGATTAATCTTACTTATCAATCACTATTTTTAACCCAAATCAAGAATTTTGTCCTCATAAACATTCTCTATGTACTTTTACGTACATTCTTAATCTTGTTAATTATGTCATTAAATCTATGGACTTAGAATATTCTCCCATCAGAAAAGGAGGTTTTATATATCTTAGAAGATGCATGAGAGATTTGAAATTGAACTAATATTCCATGTTACTATCACAGGCCTGTAGGGTGCCTTTTTGTGTAGGGTGCCTTGTTGTGCCTTATCGTGCCCTGTATGTGGAATTGAATGTTGAGGTGTGTTTGAGAACTTGTAATAGGTTAAATTAGATTTGATTTGACCATCTAAGAACATATATGATATAATACTATCTCTTTGAGACCTATATCAATTATTAGTACTTGAAACCTAAGAGGATTGCCTAGTGAGAAGATAGTGAAAGAGTGAGAGGACGTTTGTGAATGGAATGTATGAATGAGTTAGAGAATGAATGTGAGAGGTTTTTAATAGGTCTAATGACACAAAGAAGTGTCTCCAAAGTATACAAGAATCAAATACAAAGAGAATAAGGCCATTAATCCTAAGTGATAAGAGTGTCATTAGTCATTTCCACTACACACAATGAAATAAAAACATTAATTTAAAAAAATATGGGAGATCTAATATTTATAGCATTGAAAGGAATAATTTTTTAATCCTCATTTGTGTGTACAACATTAAATACAAGATCTAATAGATAATAATTTAGAAGATCAAAATAATATTGTATAATAACACACAATGAAATAAAAACTAAATATAAATTAGATAGATTGCCATGATAGGAATACAATATATGCACATGTTTCCAATGTCAATAATACATAAATCAAGCCATGATATGCATACAAAAAATTACATCTACTAACATAGTATATAATGTTGGATGAATATAATATGTGCATATATAATGCCAAAAATGCATCAATTACCATATAAGCATACAAAAAAATACATCTCATGTGTAAGACATCCTATTCATCAAATAGCCTCCCTCTCTTTGCCTTCCTCAAAGAATACTCTCCCTAGGATACCCTGCTAGTAGATCGAGACCCCTCTAATGCCTTGGATTGATCCAAGGTCTGATTGTGGGTCTTATGCTCATAGCTAGCTTGTAGTTGAGCCTATTCAAATATAAGAATTATTACAAAATTAAAATAAAACACATTTAAATAATTGTTAATAAATTAATTTTAGACTACAATAAAAAATCATTTAAACATGCACTTACTACAAGCTCACGATCCTACTCAATATATTTTTCACACTCAAACAATTCAATGGTAGGCTTAGATATCCAAGTAGGCATCTCAAATATGGGATAAACATGAGAAATTTCCCTACTCATCATCTGACTGGGACTATTCGTTGTCATAATATAACCTTGCATACACAATACATTTATATAAGTTATATTTTCCCCAAGTACATGTACTAAAATTATTAAAACAAGTCTATTTTTACAATTTAAAATTACAAGAACTAATATATACCCCTATTAGTGACTGTGTAGATGACATTTTAGTAGTAATGCTATGTCTATATCATCTCATAGAGAGGGAGGAGTGTCTACTCCATCCATCAACTATTCATGTAAATAAGGTCTCACTTAGTTTTATATAAAGTATCAAATCTTATATGTAGAAACCAAAACGATCAATATAAGCACTTGTATATAAAATATTTGTATATATAATTAAATGAATTCAATGACACGTTGTAGGAAAGAAGAGGACAAGTATGCACATGAAAATACACTTAGATCTAAATTTATATGCCATCTATTGAAGTGTTAAAGTAGCATCCTTGTACCAAAACCAAAATTAGAGGATTAGTGAAAGGGAATATATAATATACTAGTTTCTTTTTTTTCATTGATAAATATAAATATACTTGGGTCAAGATCTTTAATTTATATTATATTACATGTTGGACTATATTGGTTGTTGATTTACTACTTATCCAAAAATAGGGGTTTGACTTAGCTAGGACCCTCGTAACTACTTCCTTTTTGTATAGTCTTACAAGGTTATTTGATCTTATTATCACTTTTAAAGGAAGGAGAATAAAGAGTAGGCATGCTTGAAAATCATCTCCCCTTTTTGAGAAATAATTTAGGAAACCAATGGGTGGGTTTTGACACTCATCATAAATCTTATCCTAATCACAAGGATGTATGTGTTGGGCATGACATTGATGATTATAGTAATTATTCATTATTTGTTAGAGATGGCTGTTTAAGTGAATTGATGTGGGATATTTATTTCACATTCATACCATATATATATATATATATATATATATATATATATATATATATATCTATATATATACATATATATATATATATATATACATATATATACATATATATATATATATATATGTATATATATATATATATATGTATATATATGTATATATATATGTATATGTATATATATATATATATGTATATATATATATATATGTATATATATATATATATGTATATATACATATATATATGTATATATATATATATATGTATATATATATATATATGTATATATATATATATATATATATATATATATATGTATATATATATATATGTATATATATATCTTATACAAATGTTGGGTGCACAAATATAGATGGGAAAGAGAGAAAAGTGATTGTTTGTGTTTACCCATATCAAAGATGAGGAAGTAAATGTTACATGTGAAGTCATGTCAAGTTTGTGTCCTTATGGTTTTAGATGCAATATGGTCATAGGAATTTTAGTTTGAATTATTAGGAAAGTATTTCGGAAAGAGGTATATGAACAAGACTCCCATTTAATAGGATACTATCACTTCCAAGCTAACTTCCACTAGGAAAATAGGTGTATATTCATAAAGAAGCTTCAAATATTTTATGGCAAAGTTTGATTCATGTTTTATTCATAAATAATGCCCTATCCTTGGAAGCATGTAATAGATTTATTTTAAATTAGTGTAATGACCTCGAGTAACAAAAAGAGAAAATGTACCATATGGGTAATGGGTAGAAGATATGAATACAATGTCTACATCCTTAAACAGTGACCCTATAAGAGCATTGTAGGATGTTACTCTCAAGGAAGAATGGTCCAACATAATACCATTCATGGCTTTTATGTTTTTTATTATGTTATTTTTATATTAATTCTTGAGAAGATAAGTAAATTAGATGCAAACAGCAAAACATATATTTTTTTGTGTCATGTCTATTGTTAATTATGTGCATTTCTTCTCTTTTACCTTAACTTCCCTTGACATTATCACTCATTTTCAAGGGTAACATGTGGATTTATGTATAATGGTAAGGGTGACATAAGTGAAAATGATAATATGACTATATTAATCTTAGAAACTTATTTTTTAAGATAGTGTTACCTAGGAGGGCCCCTAGATAAGTGTTAGATTCATTTTATATAAGTATCCTCATGGCATGTGAACTAACCTTATCTAATATTTAATGATATTATTCATGGAAGCTTTGTTGGATTTACCAAAGTTAGTTATATAAATACCATTGAGCCCATTCTCATATCTTGAAACTATTATAAAGAATAGAGCAAGGATAAAGAGAAAGAAAACATGAAAATAGAGTATGAAAAAATAGAAAGATAAATTTAACTTAAACTTATAAGGAAAATATATAAATATACTAAATATACATAGAGCATAGTATTAAATCAAAATTTTACCTCTGTATAGGTTAATGGTGTTTTCCTAATAGATACAGATATAGTAGTGGATGGCCTAGCAGTTGGATCTAAATATGTAAACAATAGTCATGAAAAATCAAATACTTTAAATGCCAACTGTGATGATGAAGGAATCATCACCTCCTATGACATAAAATAACTCATATACATTATATTAAATTTCTATATAAATTAAGTGTTATCTAAATTAAATTTGGAAATATAACTTAAATTTAGCATGACATTTATATAAAATATACATGCATCCATGTGGTGATTGATGTCTACATGCCAAAAACTCATCACTCATAATAATATGATCTATGCCATTTAAACCACTGATGCCATCATCATCATAATTTTATATGCACATAGCTCTACATAAACTATAAGGGTGGGGTTGGGGTCAAGTAGGTGGCATATTTGTAGCATCACTCTATGAAATCCTACTCATATGTTGAATGAGTGTATCAGTGAGTAAACTAAGAGCATGGATAGTGTTTATCTCCATGACCTATTGAACTATGGAGGGGATCTCATGCTCAAGAGGATTTTGAATATGAATCCACATAGGCTAATTAGGTGCATGATGTGACCCTAGTCGATCCTGTATAGAGCCTTTTCCTTGGCCTTAAAACTCACTAAAATCAAAATAATTAGGAATATCATTCAGGACAAAATCATAGTAGAGTTTCCTCAAAAAATATAATGGTACCTCATGGTTATTATAGGGTGGATACTCAAATAACATCCACCATCGAACCCAAAAAATAGCTATGATTAAGTTATATACATAGTAATGGACAGGAAAACTTTTAGTGGTTACAAAAAATGGGGCATTGGTGGTTGGGTTGATGAATGGGGTGCAAATGGAGGCTTTTGAATTTATTTGTTCTTGACCTAAAAGGTTGACAAATTTTACACATACTATGCCCTATAAGTATCCCTATATGAGGTTCATTAGTCAATTTGACTTGTTATAGAGTCAATTTGACCTAATAAGGTCTCTAAGGAATTAACTAGCTGGGTGTGGTGGGAGTTGGTCAAAGTGGGATCCTTCATTATATCAATTAACTCTTCAATTTCAAGTTTTTTTCCCATAATGTTTTCAATCAAAACCTCTTGATTGTCAAAGGGTTTTGGGGAACTATAAGAGGGTTATGTGGAAGGATAGGAGGAACAAAAGGGTTTTGTAAAGGGTTATGAAGAGGAGCAACTAGAGGGTTCTATGGAGGGTTGGGAGGGTTAGCAGGATGGGTTGTTAAAAAAAAATTAAAATTAAAAACTAAGGTTGAATTATGAAAATTATGAAAAATTAAAGTTATATAGGGAAGATTTAAATCACTTACCTCTCCTATATGGTGGTAGCATCGATCAATATGTCCATGGGATGAATCTGGAAGCTTCCTGGCACTCTCTAGAGTATTCTATGTAAAACATGATCACAGAAGCTATGGGAGAGCGAGGGAACTCAAATGCAAAATGAGGTTTTTACATTTGGGTTTCCTTTTTTACTTTTGAATCACAAGTAATACAATCATATTATTAATGTGATCATATTATTATTCAATATAACATGATCACATTATCATAAAATGCAATCATTGTTGGCCCAGTTAACAACGTAAATGATGAACCAATTACATTTTGAACAAAGATATGCATATGGAAAATTTAAAATGTATTAATTCAAGATTATATTTAAAAATCATGTAAAAGATTTATAAGATTTTATGAGTGGTTATAGGATGTAACCAATTTTCGTGAACCAACTTTATTTTAAACATAAAAATAAACTTAACTAAAACTAAATAAAAATACTTTAGATCATCAAAATAATCCCAACAAACTCCCTCTTGATCCAAAAGCATGTAGAAGAAGAAATAACTAGATAAATGAATCTAAAGTCATCAAAGAAGCTCTATCACAACTACAACTAGTACATTGTACCTCTTATTACTAATCAAAATTGATGCCACTCTATACAAAATCCCACCCTTCAAGTTATGGCATAAACATGATCAAGACTGCTCATCTCCTATGATCATCATACCATATTGTATTAGAACCTAATCAAAGCCTATCCAACTACATTGATGCATATAAGATCCCACATAGGAACCCATCCAAGTGATAACCTCATACTCTATGGCACATCTCCTAATGCCCAACAAATGTTGATGACCTTTGATCAACACCAATGGTGTTAGCAACCCCTATCAACTCGTATTATCATCGATGACTGATCGAAGTCCAACTAATACCTAAATATTCTCCCCCTATTAGGTGAGGTGAGAAGATTTGCATTAAGAGAAATAAAAACAACTAACTCTATCCACTATATGTCATAAATATTAGGTATAAAAATCAAAATATGGAATTGAAATAAAAAACACAAGCCAAAATATGCCATTTAAGCATTAAACCCATACTCTAAGTGAATATCTAACTAGAAAAGGTAATTCTCCTCCAACCTCCAATGGATCCTCCAACCTTTGGTATGACACTCACATTTTATCAGTAATGAAGATCCTAAGGGACCTATAGAGGATGATGTGTTCACTGACAGCACAAGCAAGTAGTGACAGTGTGAAAACTATCATTTGAAAGGTGTCAGTTTTGACCAAAAATGCACCTTTATACATTAGTTTCATTATATTTATTTTAAATATCATATAATGAAGCATCAAATCATTAAAAAAACTATTCAATTATGTTTTTAATGTTTAAAAACCTATGAATCACCTGGTCACATGACCACCTTTGCATGAAATATTGACTTGTCAAAAAATTGACTTGAGAAGACATAACTACACCCTCATATCGCCAATTTGACCCCAAAAAAATACTTAGAGGAGATTTGAAACCTGAACCTCTCCAAATTATAATGGTTATACAAAATTGGTATCACCAATTTCTTTATAAGAAATTATGAAACATTAATGGAATTTATGCTAATTGAACTTGCATGTCTCACTTTTGACAAATAAAAAATTTACATGTATGAAAAATTAATTCACTTGTCAAGCTTATTTCATGTAAAAAAAATCACTTTATTTATTCATGGGTAAAGGCTTTGATTTTTGCACTTGGAGGGACCCACACTAATTTTAGGTTTCAATAGAGTTTGAATAAGCTTGTAAACTTATGCACCCAAAACTAGTGTAAACTTCAATGCCACACCTACAAATTTCTTTCTTTGATATCTATTGACATTTATATTTCTACCCTTTAGGAGATTTTTAGCTATCCTCATCCAAGTGTCACAATGGAAACATCTCTCTTGTTGTGGGTGACAATTTTGCTAAGATGAATCTCTAGATAAGGGGCTAGCTCCCCTTCATGCACCTTTAAAGCTCTATCTCTCTCTCTAACTTAACAATTTGTGTGTGAAAAGGGTTTATGAAAACAACTAATAAACCATATGGTGATGCACCAATATATAATTTCCTCCCAATTTATTGAAACCACTACTTAAAGACAAACAAGGTGTTTCTCACACAAGACTCACAACTCAGGATTCATTACTACATCAATGTTTCATATGCTAGATTCAAGAAGGTATATGATTCTTATGAAGGGAATGAATGATTCCAAAGAGGTATATAATCATGGACCACTTCTAGGATATCTCTATACTTAGAAAAGAATACTAGCAAAGACCTACAATAATTTCCTTTCTACAAATTGGTAGGCCATCAAGAGTACAAGCTAGAAAAGACAATCTTTCACTAGACTAGACCAACAAGATTCAAGTCATTACTCAATGTTACATCATATGAGTGGAAAAAACACTTGTATATTTTTTCAAGAGTTCTTCAAGTACAAATCTATCCAGACTTTTCCCAATAACCAATGGAGGCTATTGAATAAGCCAAAAAAAGGCATATATATAGCCTTTGGGAGGGAGGTCAAGTAAAGGGAGTCTAAGGGTCACATGGACATGTGTCTATATTAGAGAATAAATTAAATTTGCATGTGTGAGAGAGGTGGGTGAGATATTCCATGTCACCAAATGAATTAGTTACAATTGAATCAATTATAATTGAACCAAATGCTCAGGACATTTTTCCATTTGTTACCTCTATATTCGCCTTCAGGTTCCTATCGAGCCTTTTGAAACCAATGGATATTTTCCATAGTTTGAAATTGAATTTTTTTGGGCCATCATCCTTCAATTATTTTCTTCAAAAAAAATTTCCCTCGGACTTCTTGTTTCCCTCAAACTTCTCCTGAAAGAATTCATTCCTCAAACTTTTTCTTTAGACAGTTCCATGGATAATTTATTTAGAATAATCTTTCAGGCCATTTCTAAAAGTTACTTTTCAAAAAAATGTGTCTAAGCCATCTCTCTAAGTAATTGACTCTTTTTGGAATCTTGTAAATGACCCCTTTGGCTTGAGAATTATCCTTTTGGAACTTTTGTTTGGTCCACCTTCCCACAAAAATAATCTTTTAGACTTTTTGTAAGTGTCCTTTTAGATTTTTTAAAATGCCCCTTCGATAAAGTTGAAGTGACCTTAAGACTTTATTAAAATTACCTTTTAGCCTTCCTACAAATGCCCTTAAAAAAAAACTAAAGTGCCCTTCGAAAAAGTTAAAGATGAATTTTTTTTGAAGTGCCCTTCAAGAAATTTGCTCAAGACATTTTTTCAAAAAAAGCATCCTTCGAAAAGAATGAAGTGGACCATTTCCTATAGAAGCACTCTTCAAAAAAATTAAAATTCCCTTCATAAAATTTGAAAATTATCCCTTAGCCTAAAAATGTCCTTCAAGGAAATTGTTCAAATAATTTTCCCAAAGGAATTAGTCTTCATCTTCAAAAATTTGTCTTAGATAAATTTTTTGAAAGAATTCAGCACTTTGGTCGAATGAAAAGTCTGAAAAAATAACACTTTAGTCAAAAATAAAAGACTCAAAAGGATTACTATGTAAAGGCTTAGCAAAAGACCAAAACCAAACTTTTTGAAAGAACTAAACTTGTACATTTGTTGTGGGATTTGTATAGAACACTTCTTTTGAATGAAACCTACATACTGGACCTAGCCAAAGGTATAAAATTAGGTGGCTAAGTTTTCAAATAGGGGTGCCCAATTTTGACCTGAAGGGCCAAAATTTGGTCAACAAATTGGTGACTTATAGGGGTAGTATGCCTGCTATACTAACTAGACCAGTAGCCTTATTAGTCCATTGGGATTATGGAGTCATCTAAGGACTGAAATAAATAATAAACCTTGACCATGATTCATAACTTGATCAACAAGACAACTAGTTACTACCTAAAAACACATAAGGGAATTAACAAACACACACAAAGACCAAAACAAACACACATGTGCTACTAATCACTTAGGAGAAATGAACATAATAGAAAGAAAACTAATTATGTACAGCTAACTAGGTATGCTCTTCCCCCTCTTGGATCAAAGAGGAAAAATGAAAATCCTTTCATTTCATGGCATGAAGGATCAAATGAGTCAAGAAGCCTTTTGGCTCTTAACATTGCTACCTCCATGCTTCTCATAAAGTTTTCCAACCTTATTGGCATGATGCTCATTAAGAACTAAGTAACTCCAAATAATCTTACCAAGGAAATGAACTCTTCTTGTACATGATCACTTCATGTTTCTTCCCATTCACTTTCTCATGATCAACTCCCATCCTCTCTATAGGCATGATTTCAAAATGATTGAATTCATGTTCATTAGAAACTTTAAGCTAATATGATATTTCTCCATCCTTCAAAAGCTGATGAGTTCCTTCTAGAGGGTGATATCCCTTCTTGATGACTTCAAATATATCATTCTTAAATTCAAAATCCTCTTGAAAGAATAAACATGAAATTTTGTTTTTCCTTTGCATACTTACTTGAGTTCCCATTCCACCTTATCCATCTTTGACAAACTGATAGCTTCCTTAAATAGGAGTATAGCCTACTCCAATGACTTCAAATAAGTCATCCAAAGTCTGATCAAGAACCTCTCCTAGTCCATCCATAGTATCTTGAAAAGTAAGAAAATAATCAATGATCATTTCCTCCTCATCAAGTATGAAGGCATAATCTTGTGATTTTTTTTTTCACCAAGCGGGGTACCTATGGTGATTTCCTCCTCATTTACACTCATGAAGTATCCTTGGTCAGTCATGAATTGAGCATATTATTCTTCACTTGCCTTTCTCAAGATAGGTTCCTCAACACAAGGAAAACATTCTTCATCAACCAAGTAAAGTAATTTAACATAATGACTCTCAAATCAAATGGGGAATGGAATGTAAGGGGTTCTTTTGAAAGCTCATGAGAAAAAGGGGGCAAACCTAGGGGCAAAATCACTTGATTCTCTTCCTTCCACTTGACCAACACTTCATCAACATCAAAATTAACTTGAGGACTCTCCTAATGAAAGGTAGATGGGGTGTGTTTAGGCATAGGATATTCATTTAGGTCTAAACCTTCCATCTCCCTCTAATTCCACAATTTGTTTATCTAGATTCTCTTGGAAGAGTCTTTCTTAGAGCTCATAGGGATCATCATAGAGATGGGGAGTACATGAAGGTTTCCATGGAGTAAAATAAGCTTCTTGAGGAAGGGTGGAAGGGACTTGTGAAGAACTAGCTTCATTTTACACTTCACACTCTTGAACAATACTCTTTTCTTCTTTCTTGCCCCATGATTTCACTATTTCACTCCAGCTCATGATCTTATGATTAGGATTCTCTTCCTAAGTAAAGTTATGAAAGGCTTGTATAGGATCAAGCTCCTCTTCATTTTCATATTCTTTGACAAAAAATTTATCCTATTGATGATAGGTAAAAACTTCATTCACTTTCTCAAGATCTTGAGCTAGTTCATGATAGACATTTCTCCAACTTAGAATCTCAACATCATGTTGAGGGGCTTGAGAAGGTTGAGGGAGACCAAGAAGAGTTTACACATGCATAGGATTTGCCTAAGGATGGATGTGTTGGTTTTCAAAGGAAATAGGATGAACTTATTCAAAGGAGGGCTCACAATCTAAGGAATTGAAATAGTTAGTCTCCATAGAAGGTTATTCTAATATCCTTTGGTATTGGATTGCTAAGTGCAAAGGGTTAACAACATGAGTAGTTAGTTTTGGTATAGGATAAAATGCATTATATGGGATAGAAGGTTGACTCACGTTATTTTGGTGAGAAAATTATATTTGATAGAAGGTATTTAGTGTATAAGATTAGGGTTTATTTCATATGGTAGAAGGTTTTCTAAGGATATAAAAAGGCATACAAGGTTGATTGCCTTGACTGGGTTGACTCCTCCATCATAATAGTTTCTCCTTCATGGATTTCATGGCTTGAACTTGTCTAAAAAACCACTCCTTGTACATTATCTCTTGTTGATATCTATTTTTCTCATTCAACCTATCTATCTCCAACATTTGCTTCTCAAACTCCAACATTATCTCCCTAGGTCTCTTGGATTGACTAGGAGAAGGACAATTAGGAGACTTGCTTGAGGTGATTCCATGAACAACATGATCTTGATCAAAACTATATGAAGGAAAATAATGGCCATATTGCTCAACAATGGGATTATACATACCAAATATGATTTCTTGATGTACTAGGGTTACTTGACCAGTTGAATCAACTTGGAATCACCATTAGTGTTGATTGAAATGCCTCCAAAATGTTGATTGGTTGAAGAACACACCAAGAATTCTTCACCTCATTGGACAAATAGTATCATCGAGCATGCCAAAAACTATTGACACTTGGATTCACACCTTTGAGGAGATGCTTATCTCTCCTCATCCAAGTGGCACAATGGAAACAACTCTCTTATTGTAGGTGATAATTTCATTGAGATGAATCTTTAGATAAGGGGCTATCTCCCATTGATGCACCTTTAAATCTCTCTCTCTAACTTAATAATTTGTGTATGAAAAGGGTTTAGGAAAAAAACTAAGAAACCATATGGTGAGGCACCAATATATAATGTCCTCCCAATTGACTAAAACCACTACCTAAAGATAAACAAGTTGTTTTTCACACAAGACTCACAACTCATGATTCATTACTACATCAATGTTTCATATGCTAGATTTAAGAATGTATATGATTATTAGGAAGGTAATGAATGATTCCAAAGATGGATACAATCATGGACCACTTCTAGGATATCTCTACACTTAGAAAAGAATACTAGAAAAGACCTGCAACAATCTCTTTTTTATAAATTTGTATACCATCAAGAGTACAAGCTAGAAAATACAATCTTTCACAAGACTAGACCAACAATATTTAAGTCATTACTCAAAGTTACAGCATATGAGAGGCAACAACACTTGTATATTTCTTCAAGATTTCTTCAAGTACAAATCTAGCCAAAGTTTTCCCAATAACCAGTGGAGGCTACTGAACAAGCCAAAAGAATGCATATATATAGCCTTTGGGAGGGAGGTCAAGCAAAGGGAATCTAAGGGTCACTTGGACATGTGTCTATATGAGATAATTAGTTACATTTACATGTGGGAGAGAGTTGGGTGAGCTATGTCATGTCACCAAATAAATCAATTACAATTGAATAAGTTACAATTACACCAAATGAATCAGTTATAATTGAATCAATTACGATTGAACCAAATGCTTGAGACATTTTTCCATTTTTTACCTCTATATTCACCTTTAGGTTCCCATCGAGCCTTTTGACACCAATAACTATTTTCCATAGTTTTAAATTGACTTTTTATGGGCCATTATCCTTCAGGTATTTTCTTTGGACTTTTTTTCCCTCGGACTTCTCCTAAAATAAATCATTCCTTCGACTTTACTTTGGAAAATTCTACAAAAAATTTATTCTGAACAATCTTTTGGGCCTTTTCTAAAGTGCCTTTTCAAAAAAAATTGTCTGGGCCATCTCTCTGAGGAATTGACTCTTTTTAGAATCTTTCAAATTACCCCTTTGGCTTGAGAAGTATCCTTTCAGAACTTCTATTTGGTTCACCTTCCCATGCACATAATCTTCTGGACTTTTTTTAAGTGTCCTTTCAACTTTTTGAAAATACCCCTTTGAGAAAGTTGAAGTGCCCTTCAGGCTTTTTGTAAAGTACCTTTTGGCCTTCCTACAAATTCCCTTCAAAAAAAAATTGAAGTGCCCTTCAGAAAAATTAATGATGACTTTTTTCCAAAGAGCCCTTCAGGAAAGTTGCTTGAGACATTTTTTCAAATAAATTATCCTTTAAAAATAATGAAGAGGACCATTTCCTATAGAAACGCTCTTTGAAACTTGAAAACTGCCCTTCAAAAAAGGTGAAAATGATCCCTTAGCTTGAAAAGGTCCTTCGAGGAAATTGTTCAGATAATTTTCCTGAAGTAATTAGTCTTCATCTTCAGAAATTTGTCTCTGACAAATTGTCCAAAATAATTCAGCATTTTGGCCAAATGAAAAGTCTAAAAAAATAACACTTTAGTCAAAAACAAAAGACCCAAAATGATTACTATGCAAAGGCTTAGTAAAAGACCAAAACCAAACTTTTTGAAAGAATTTGACTTGTACATTTGTTGTGGGATTTATATAGAACACTTCTTCCAAATGAAATTTGCATGCTAGACCTAGCCAAAGGTATATACTTAGGTGGCTAAGTTTTCAAATAGGGGTGCCCAATTTTGGCTTAAAGGGCCAAAATTTGGTCAAAAACAACAATACCACTATATAGATTTAAAATTTCTAGATGAATTCAATAGCGTTGTATAAGTAAATTTGTTTGAAATAAAACAACAAAAAGAAATGTTTTTCACAATGGAAAATATTTTCCAATAGTTTATCATACAAGTTGAGTGAAGTCAAAAATTATTTTTAGACATTTTAAAAATTAATGTGCAAACACTCACCCACTAGTATAATCCTCCTATAAATTTTTGTATGGTATTTTTGATTTATTATATGTAGATCACACACCATACAGCTTTAGATGCAGGTTGACATAGATGCAGTTGACAGCAAATAGACTAAGGCAATATCTTCACACATAATGAAAAACTAGTAAAAAATATGAGATTAAGGCTATGTTGTCTCGATAATCTTCATACTTGGAAAACTATGCTTCAAAATCCTATGCTCCAAAAATCTCATACATGTTTCATAGCAATAATAAATCCATACAATATCATCTTCTCATAAAATAAGTTATTTTATGGACTTTCACATAAATCCATATAGATTCAACATCTTAAAATTTTTAACATGCCCTTTGTGCATCAAAATACATTTATGAGAGTTTTAGAACTGCTTCAAATAATAATAAAATATTTTATTTCTCCTCCGGGTTCTAATAACACTATTATCCCAGTTAATAGTGTAAATGATAAACCAGTTACATTTTGAACAAAGATTTGCATATGAAAAATTTAAAATGTATTAATTCAAGATTGTATTTACAAAGTACTTAAAAGCTATATAAGATTTTATGAGCGGTTATGGGATGTAACCAATTCCTACGAACCAAATTTATTTTAAACATAAAAAAAAACTTAATTAAAACTAAACAAAAATACTTTAGATCATAAAAATAATCCCAATAATTGCATTATGGCTCGGTAATCCCAAGCCTAGTTTCAAATAATGTAATTGTGTTAATAAACTAATGTGATCACATTATTAATTAACATGATTGTGTTATCATTAACACCATGGAATTATTTTCCAACTCTATGAACTTACCCAAGTTACAATGATACTCCTCCTCTAGGGATGTGTTTGGTTTCTCATATAGATTCTAAGATTAGGCTTTGGCATGAGAAATTTGGACATCTCAATTATAGATAATTGAAGGAGTTAAACACTTATGGTATGGTAGATTGTCTTCATATAGTTTCATGTCTTGATGTATTTTACCTTAGTTTTGCATTATAGAAACAACACCAAGATCCATTTCCTAAGTATGTGTCCAAGAGAGCTTTTTCATCACTTGAGCTTGTGCACAGTGATTCGATCATCTTTCATGCTCCTTTTTTCAATGGATCTAAGTATGCACTTACTTTTATTGATAATTTCTCAAGGCATACTTGGTTTCATTTTCTAAAGTATAAGAGTGATGTCTTTTCTCATTTCAAAGTATTTTAGGCTTTGGTCGAGAAATAGTCTTCTAGTTACATCAAGAAGCTTTATACAGATAATAAGGGGAAGTATTTTAGTCAAGAGTTATCTAATTTTTAAAAACTCATGGTATTATTCACTAGCATTATATTTTAGATACTCCACAACATAATGGATTATCTAAATATAATAACTAAAATTTAAAGGAGATGGCTAATTACATGATGCATTCATAGGATTTACCTCCTATATATTGGGTAGAGGTAGTTAATTATGTGAATTAGATTCAGAATCACACACCACATAGAGCACTTGAACATTTGAATCTAGAGGAGCCTTGGTCTAGTACTAAAAATGATGTCTCATTTTTAAAAGTCTTTAGGATCCATGCTTGGGCATTTATACCAAAGACAAACATGAAATTATTGGATAAAAATATCAAACCCTTGATCTTTGTAGGGTATTGTGAAGACATGAGAGCTTATCACCTTTTGGATCCTAATACTCATGATGTTATTTTTTTAACACATGTATATTTTGATGAGTGTTTTTCTTCTTATGACTCTTCATCTTCTTCCATACCTTCTTCTTCTTCTTCTTTTGATTCCTCGCCTCCTCTTATGGATTCATTCTTTGAGGATGTAGTTTTGGAGGCCCCTAAGGAGGTTATGGATGTTGAGGATCATATTTCCATTGATGTTGCCATTTTTCCATTTTGGGATTGTATTATAGTTTTTGAGGTAGCACCTTTTATACAAGATATTCCACCCACTAGACATCATCATGCACATTTTACAAGTACTAGAATTTTGTGTCAAGCTTTATCTGGGGATCCACAGTCTTTTTCACAAGCTCATAGGATATAGGATTGGGATGATGCAATGATGGATGAGTATTATTATTTGATGAAGAATCATATTTGGGATTTGGTATCTCTTCTAAAGAGAATAAATTTGGTTAGGTAAAAGTGGGTATACCACACCAAGTATGTAGTCGATGGGTTTATTGATAAGTATAAGACATATCTTATTGCAAAGGGTTTCTCTCAAGTCAAAGGTATTGATTACTCTAAGAATTTTTTACCCATTACCAAGATGGATTGTATTCACTTTGTATTTTCTCTTGTTGCATCATAAGGTTAGCTAGTGTATCATATGGACATTAAGAGTGCCTTATTGCATGGATATTTACAAGAGTAAATCTATATGGAGCAGCCTGCTAGGTTTATTCATGATTCTTCTCTTATTTATCAACTTTAGAGGTCTTTTTATGGTCTCAAACAGGCCCCTCAGGCTTGCTATGAGAAGATGGATTCATTCCTTCTCTTTATTAGCTTTATTTTTTATCACTCAAATCCCATAGTGTATAACCAACATATTGGGAAGGACATTGTTATACTAGTCTTGTATGTTGATGATCTACTTCTCATAGCTAACTCTTCTTCTCAGATTCAAGCTATTCAATAGGCACTTTTATCATAATTTGATATGATAGATCTAGGTCTTTTACACTTCTTCCTTGGTTTTTAGATTTCACAATTAGATTTAGATTTTGAGTCAGTATAATTACACCCTTAATATTATTTAGTGTTTTGGCATGGCTGATTGTAATCCAATCCCTTCTCTTTTTTAGTCTAGAGTCACTCTCACTTCTACCTTCACTAATCCTCTTTGTGATCCTACATTGTACAAGCAGATGGTTGGGATTTTTATGTATTTGACCCATACTCTCCCTAACATTTCATTTGCAGTTAGGCTTGTATATAAGTTTTCACATGCTCCTCATGATAGTCAATATCTAGCTACCAAGAGTATTTTATGATATCTACAAGGAACTACCCATTTTAGATTATAGTACACTTAGGGTTCTACTCAGTTGGTTGGGTATACTAATTTAGATTGGGCAAGGTCTCTTGATAAAAGTCATTCTAATTCTACCTACATATTTTATCTTGTTTCTTCACCTATTACTTGGGTGTGCAATAATTAGTTGTCAATTACACTTTAAACTTAGAGGTTAAGTATAGGGTAGTAGTTATAGCAAGTCAACAAGTTTTTTGGCTTCATTAATTATTGATAGAGTTTGGCTTCATGTAGGATTCACCCACTATAATTTGGTGTGACAACTAGATTACAATTCACATATCTCATAACCTAGTTGAGCACTGGAAGACCAAGCATATTAACTTACATATGCACTTCATTCAACATCACATTCAATATGGAGTTCTTAGCTTGGAGTACATTCTAACTCACTGGAAGGTTGTAGACATCTTCATGAAGCCTTTTACATCACCTCATTTCCTTGAGTTTTATGGCATGCTTGGGGTTTTAAAAAAATTCCTTGGGCAGGTTTTATGAGGACATATTCCTTCATTTCATGGATATATATTATACATGAGTACATTATCAGGCCTAGTTATCGAGACTCATATTGTAGATATACCATCATATATTTTTTGGCTATTGTTAGACCCTAACTTCACTTGAGGGGGGGTGTTAGAGTATGTATTTCTCATTTTTGCTAGGTTATATCTAGGTATTTCATATTTTTTCTAGTTTGTCTTATGTGAGGATTTATCCCACATTGCTTAGTTAGGCTAATTTCTAGTTTTCCCTTGCCTATTTATGCAATAGTTCTCTATTGTACTAAATATCCTTTTTTGAATAATATATGACTCACCTTGTTGTTTGCATCTCATTTATGAAGCTTCTTTGTGTG
Organism: Torreya grandis; assembly: GCA_037957365.1. Lineage (NCBI taxonomy): Eukaryota > Viridiplantae > Streptophyta > Pinopsida > Cupressales > Taxaceae > Torreya > Torreya grandis. The sequence goes on along the minus strand of JARHVA010005186.1, from coordinate 432,269 downwards.
ATGTTCTTGTTATTAACTTTTTGGATTCTTGGATTATTGGAATGTTTTTCCCATTCCTAACACCTAGTACTGAGGGAAAAAGTCACTTGTTTTAGATGTGCAAACAAAAATAGAGGAAAATATGGTATATTATTTTGGTTATTCACATTATGATCATTCTCCCTATTTATTTTATATTTTTAAGAATCACATAAAATGCATTGGATTCAAGTTTTCAAATAAAATTGAATATATTGGTCAAGGCCTTGGCAAAGATCATCAAGGAATTTAGAAACATATAAAAATAAAAAAGATGCCTAAGAATTTTTATCTTGGATGCACTAGAGATTATTTTTATCCCACCATGGGTCTCACTTTCATAATATAAATCATAGATGTAGAACAACCTACTCACAATTAGTAAATGCATTGTAATCACACATATGAAAGGTATTTTTTCCATCCCATTATTTTTAGCTATTTTGGTAGAAGAGGTCATCACTTTAAACATTGTTAGAATATACATCCTTATCCATTATGTGGTAAGTGTAGCCATAATAGTTCTACATGTTGGTTCATTGGCATTCTCACACATAGGTTTTCAAAATCAACAAACCCCACTAAAGTGGAAAGAGAACACTTTTATAATCATAGTTTCCTAAGTTCATCAGAAAGTAAAACTATAACCAATGGGACTCATTTATTTTTAAGGAAGAATGAATGATCTAGATGGGAATTCGAGACATTATTTTGGTTAGAATATCAAAAAAAATTATATCACTAATATTTTGCCTTATTGGGGTTATATCCCCTAGACCATTGATCATAATTATAAATTTTAATATGGATTGGAAAGCTTGTAAGGCAAGCTAGTTTTGATGCACTAAAATTTTGAATTTTTCTACAATGTAGGGAACCAACAAAAATTTTTGGGCCCAAAATCTATATGGAAGGGCCTCAAAAACACAAAATAGAACAAGATATAAAAATACATAAAATTATATTTTCATGATTTTCAAGTCATGACAAAATCTCTCAACACCAAGGAGCACTTGCATTATGAATCTTTGCTTTCCAAGTCAAATCAATTATATTCTTCTTTTTTTATTTTTCATTCATTACTAAAAAATCTATAAAGAGAGATTTAATTTGAATTATAGAAATAGTGTAATGCATTTTAATAAGATAAATATTCTCATCTCTTTGCAGATATTTATACCATTTTTAATATGTAGAATAGAGACTAGTAACTTCACATCTCACCTTATATATTTTTACCTTCTATTTGTAACAGTATAGAAAAATATCTCACATCTCTTCTCATCAATATCATCTCACATCTCTTATCATAAATATCAACTTACATATAATTTTGGAGAGATTCATACATACCTCCCACATTAATGAATTATTAAAATTATCTTTTCATATAAAAAATTGTCTCTATATATTTTATTTCTATTCATTCATGGTTCATTTTCCTATAGTCTACAATTTTAATTTTTACAAAAATTATTTTATTTAAACCACTTCCTCTTATGGAACATTAAGTTTATAAAATTTAGTGTGTTGTCTACTAGATCACTGATTTGATCTAGGTTAACTATCCTCCCTACTATCACCTTCTTTTCATCATCACATCAATTTATTTTTATATTTAGTTTCTATATCATTCATATAAACTCCTTTTCTTCATTTAATGCACATAAATAACATCATCAGTCATGTTGATGGCATCTTATATCACCCCTTATTTTGGTTTATATTATCATCTATGTCAATGATGTATTTTTTATGTATCATTATTTGTATGACATCAGTTGGACTAATGATGTCAACTAAACCTAAGTTTTAACCTTTAGGTATTTTATCTATACTTATAAGGTTCCTTATTTTCATTTCTCAACATAGACACAAATAATCCACTCTTATTTCATATACAAAATTATCTTAGGAATAATAAGAGGATTTAAGGCTAATAGTAGCTTACACAAAGGAAGGTAAGTTAGCATAAAAAGCATTAAGGATATCAAGAATATGAGCTGCACCTACAAGGTTTACCAAGTATTTGGAGTCCCCAACTTTAATCTAATGAATGTTTCACCTATATATCTTGACTTTACATACAATCATCTCTTAAAATGTTCTACAAACCAAGGGGGTATTAATGTGCCAATAATTCAACTAAAGGTAGGCAACCCTAACCTTAATTTTTATTTTTGTTATACTTTGATCAATATTATGATTTTTTATGTATCATGTATTAGATAGTATATTTTATTACATTTTTACATTATTTTATTTTTATATTTTACATTGATGTTACCCATAGCTCTTTCTTTATTGCCTAGTGGCATTTTACCTTTCCATAGCTATTGTTTACTACTTAATGGCATTTTAATCCTTACAATTATATATTTATCCCTTATAGTTTACATATCTATTTTTTAAGTGTCTAATGACACCATGGATGTACTAAGTTCTTTTTCCTTTGTCTCTTTGGATATTGTATGTGTAGGTTCCCCTTATAGATCCGTTATAACCTCTTTTTCACATTTTCGTTGTCTATAGCATGAAATATTTATAGGGATTTATGTCTTGTATGTGTTGGATTAATAATTTTCATATACCTTTTGTTTGTTTAAGGGATCATTTTCCTATATAATCCCCAAGTTTAGGCCCGATAACATTTTACTCCATTTTTGTTGAAAAAATTTAGGTAGCATTATGATAGAGGAGTTGACCTTCTTCAAAGGGTGTCCTAGATTAAAACTATTACGAAATCCATCTATACGCTTTAATTTTAGATGCATATTTTTTACATTTATAGTCAGGAAAATAAAATAATGTCAATAGAAGTGTTATATTCTCACCAACACTTAACAAATTGTGATTGATGTGATTGAAGTGCTTTAAAATTACCTAAGTGATTTTTCACATTCATCATATATCTTTACTGGAAGTTTTTATATTATCACACTCACTTTGAGAATTTTGAATTATGTGATTTAATTTATTCAAACCAAATTGAGTGATTTTTTAAAATCATCATAAATAGTAATATTTCATGTGTTAAATAATCATCATGTTCCTCCAAAATATATGATTTCAATGGTATAAATTATAGTGACAACCAATAATTTTGATAGTAATATGTTGTTTGAGGATAATATTTCATAGGTTGATATTACCCCACTAAATTATAACATGATAGAAAGATTCAAGTACATAAATAAAGTTCATGATAACATGCATAAGATGGAGAGAAAATAGATTAGATCTAACAATAATGATACACCATCTACGGATAATGTTGTGAAGGGTGAAGTAGTTATTATACATCTTACTAGGGGTTGAATTCATTTTTTCCAACCAATTATAATAAAATATGAAGATAGGATCCCATAAAGTTGAAATCCCATGGGAAAATGCGAGTATGCAGAATAATTTTGTGAATAAAATGCATAGGATGTGGAGAAATTATATAGGATATAACAACAATTGTATGTCATATTACATTTTTTTTAGAGGTTTATGTATATATTATTCCACATACTAAGGTATACATTCATTTTATTAAACCAATTAGGATACTACCACTCAATAGGAACCCCATCAATGGATTGTCTTCATCCACTAGACACTGACCAATTTTTCAAGAGGACATCACAGATACTTTTGAGGTTAATCCACCTTCTCAGGATACCAATTCAAACCATTTGTGATGTGCATATTGGTATGGATAAAATATAGATGTTTTTAAACTCACTAGAGTGCAATATTGGTCACTTAAATACTTGTTAGCTATGTTCTAGCACTTATAAAAAGTGTGGTTTCTATTGTTTTGTATTTTGATAACATTAATGTGTTTGAATATCTAATGCTTTTCTAGTATTATTAACAAGTATAAATTATGTTTTAATGTTTTTTTCTTATGATTTAACACAATATAATTAAGTTTAATAGATTAATCCACTCGTATCTAATAAAGAGTGTTAAAAATAGTAATATGGGATTAGATAAATTAAATAAATAATTTTATAAAAAAGGCCATTATAGGATGTAAACCCTAATTAAATATTCATGTAATTTAAAATTAACTAATCTCCACTATTATAGCTACTACTGGTCACTAGATAACCTATAATATTCTTCCTTCTAAGATATTTTTCACAACATTTTTTGATGATCTTGTCTACTTCATTATCTAGTGATGGATTTATATGGAAGGTTGCTTCCTATTGTGGATAAGAATCACTTTATAATTAATAATAAATAATAATGCATGTTATGCTTTTTTTTATTGATATCAAAATTTAAAATCCACAACTCTATAACTCATAAATTTTGAATGATCAAAGTTTTCCCATCCATGTTCTTTCATGTCCTCTAGTTTTGATTTACTTGGGACCTTACCGAAAACCAAGATCTAATTTAGTGTAAATTATTCTACTACAAATATTAATACTATTAGACTACAAAATATCACTCTTGATACACTTTAAAAATTACCATAGTTATTCCTAAACATTCTCATCACTTATAAATATTTGTAGACATTATTCAAGAATGTAATGAAATTCTTGGATAGATAAATAAAATCCACAATAATGGATGTAAATATAAATATCAAAACTAGAGTAAAAGTAATATATTATAATAATAAGAAAGAGCAGATCCACACCAAAGATTGATAGCATATCAAAACAGTGGAAATATGTGATGGATCTAATTCAAGGTAGAAAACTCCATAACTTTGAAATAATAATAAAATTATTAATATGATGATCTAATACTAATCATTACCTCCTATGCATACCCTAATAAATCTATGGATAGACCATATTCTAACACTACTACCAACATGAAGATATATAGATTACCATTTGACTAAGTAAAAGGTTAAGCTAACCATAATTTGACCACACATATCCTAATACATTTTATTTTTTAAGGGCATAAGATGCACCTCATCTTCAAACTAATATTTAATATCCCTAGGTGTATATGTAAGAATTATTCATCCTCTAATGTCAAATCCTCACTAGCCAAATTCTTCCACTTGATCAGATATGCTATAATCACCCTCATCTAAAACCTCTTTGTGCAAGTTTAGATTAATTTCTCATGATCCAAAATTATTATTTCCTCCTCATCTCTACATTAAAAAAAAATGTCCAATGACCTTCTCCAAGTAGGAAACATGAAATATTAGTCGTATTTTTTTTGAATGAGATAACTCTAGTTTGTATGTTACATTATCTATCATGTGCAAGACTTGATATGGCCAATAATACTTAGGTGAAACCTTGTCATAATTTTCATATTATTTCAAATAAGTTATATTATATGGTTGTAATTACACAAAAACCAAATATAGTACTATAAAATGTTTTTTTAAGTGGTGTTGGTCAACTTTCTAATTTATTTAGTTTTGTACCATATCCAAATATCTATGAAATTATATAGTACCTCTTTCTAGTGTTTATTTTGATCTTAAACTACCCAAACCTTTGGTTCAACCCTCATAGATGAGGTGATAGATGGTGGTTGGTAGCCATGTAGTGCAATAAATGGAGACATTTTGGATGAAGTGTGGAAAAAAATGTTATTTAAACATTCTACTAGTGTTATATATTAAACCTTTATCTCATGTTTATTTGAATTAAAACATCTAATATAACACTCTAAACACTTTTTGACACCATTAATTTCAGCTAAGTACATAAGAAAGAACATAAAGCAATTACAAATTTACTAGTAAATATAGGATCACGATTTCTTTATATGATATTTGGGGTCCCATGTATACTTTGAACTATTTCCATAAAATTGGATGCTAATGTACTTGATAAAAAATGATGTGACAAGAAAAAAAAGGTCATGTTTCATGAGTCTATCCAAGACAACCATGATGAAATTTTTTCCTTCAAACTTGGATAACCTATGATGAAATCAATGGACACCTCCTCCCACTTCTAGGTAAGAATTTCAAAATAATTTTAGAAGATCTGGGGTCTTAATTATATCACCCTTATTTTTATAAAACACCATGGCATTTAGTCAAAAAAGTATGGACTTCCCCTTTGATCCCTTCCCAACTTAATTATTTATTGATTCTATGGTAAGTCTTTAAGAATCCTAAGTTCCTATAGACTAGTGAATCATGTAGCTCTAAAAGAACCTTTTTCTTAAGGGTTGATTACTAACTCATGTATAACTGATTATTTTACCATTGAACATCCCCTTCTCATTTATATATGACTTTTTTTATGCACTCAAATCATGTCGGTGCTTCTAAATGATATGTTATGTATCTATGTCATTGGCCCATTTCAATTTTGCCTCCTCCACCCAATCTACATGTAATTTGGATCTGGCACACAATAGTGATTATGTTGGCTCACCCTTCCTAGATAGTGCATCATCCACTATATTCTCCTTTTCTTTCTTGTAGATGTTGTTATCACATAGATTTTGTACCCATTTCTTGATGTAGTATCTCACTATGTAAAAAACTAATGATACAATGGAAAAACCTCCAAGCTATATGACCTTGGTGAATTGAGGTTAACCTTTGAATAAGGATGACTTATTTTCATTAAATTTGATGCAACTGATAAAATATCAATTTTATAATGATTCCATTCTTTTAGTCTATTTACTCCTAAACTAGGGTTTGACTAGGAAAAAAGTTTGAGAAATGAAATTTTCAAAATTGAAAATGGTGATTGCACCAAATATTTTTTAGTGGATTTTAATGCTTGCTTTATTGAACACAATAAAATAGAAAATAGATTGAAATTTTTTTGAGTATAAACTCATGCAAATGGGAAATCAAAGGCAATATATAGAAGGGTTAGATTCTTTTATTTTTATCAAACAATCTTTTAGAAGGGTAGAGAATATCACAAATGAATTTTTTGTGACTAAAATAAGAATTAAACATCCATAAATATTCAAATAACTTGCATAAATAGGGATTTATTAGATAATAAAGGTAAAATTTTCAATATATTTCATTCTCTAGGTTATAACTTGTATAAAATACATTCAAAATTCAGAAATATATTACTAATAGCAAAAATATAGATTAGGCTATAGGGTCTACTTATCTTTATACAAAAAATCTCATAGATGAGATGTAGTTATCTAAACTTCAATGCCTAGTAGAAGAAATCTTGTAAATATGGAACTTCATGCAAAAGAGGCATGATCTCCTATTTATGGCATCCTTTTACTTTGTAAAATAGTTTGCAAGAATGCATATAGGATCTGGGTGTGATCTTCAACTTGGTATGGCATGGATAGACTAGAAAAAGCTTCAAGTAATGCCTTGGGTCTCTTCTATGCAGCTACAAAAAACTCTTCATGCAAATGGGCGGCACCTAAAATGAAACTCAATGTTCAAACAAAAGATAACTTCATAATATCTCAAGTTACTTTTTACAAAAACCTAACTTAAAAATTACAATTGAGACTTTTACAACTTGCAATTTTTGTCACTTTATCAAAACTAAATTTGTAATTGTCAACATGTGCTTTTACAACTTTAATCAATTATATCTTTGTCAAAATAAAAAAGTGTAATTTGTAATATTGTTTTTTACAATTTTCCAACCTGTCAAAAAATACAAAGTGTAAAATATATATGTCTCTTTCTCAAAAAGAGATGTATAAATGATAGTTACAATTATAATATATGAAACTTTAAAATGTTTTTACAATGCTTGAAAATACAATACATGAGAATATTTCAATAGAAATAACTAATCAAATTCCAAAAATTCCTCTACCTTCTTGTCTTTCTCGACCTATAACTTCTAGACATATTCATCAAAGGCCTTAAAAATCTCCTAGATTCTATCTTCATTTGCACCAAAGGAGTAAAGGTTGGTGATTTCACTATCTACTAATGTGTCAGAAAGTTCCCTCCTTAGAGCCTTAATTTCCTGCATTTATTTACCCATCTTATCTAATGAATTTTGATACTTGGCTTAGCAGTGGGTAAAACTTAAGGTAAAGACCGTATCCTTTGTAGATTCCTTTTCAACTACTTCCTTAAGCTTGATCTAGACCTATTCTACTTGAAAGAGGTCATCTTCATCATCTACTGGCTTGCATGATAATTTACTCAACATTTCTACAATGTCATACAACATATCAATAGCCTTGTCATGTGCAACTTCAGCTTTGTGTGCATCTTTTGTGAGAAACTTTATTCTAAATTGTGTAGTTATATCTAATTCCCCTTGTTATCCATTTTTTTTTAGTATTACTTTTTTAAATAGGATGTCAATGTAAATAGAGTCTATAGCTATCAATTTGGGATAATAGAAATTCAAACTTTGTATTTCTCCCTCATACTTATTGACCTATTATCTCAAAGAGGTCTTTATTTCTCTGATAACTATTTAATGGTCCATTATCATAGCAATAATCTTATTGCCCTTAGAAATAAGTTACTCTAACCATTATTTAATATCCCCTCCCATGCTTTAAATTCCAATCACTACATCTATTATTTCCTAATCTAAGATTTGGTTGATTAGCTATGTTGATTCTGGTTGTATTGATGATTCACTAGGCTCTATGAATATATTTAGTGCATCTATGAGTTGATCAACCTTATTTTCAACTGATCTTTAGTGACCTTATCACTATCTATTCTATTGAAGATGGAGTAGATGTGAGATTGAACATCATGTTTTAACACCTCCCTCATTGTACATCTAAGGTGAATCTTTGAAATTTGATAGGCCCCCACCACAAGATATTCTTTTGGTTTGTCCAGTGGGGGAACTACAATCTCAACATATCTTTCCCCTTTATCATCACACAAAATTTTGGAGAAGGCCTAAGGAGTAGACTTGGACTTATTCTTCACATTTGAAAGGCCAAAATGTAATGTACTTGGGGAAATCATTTGTTTTTTATTATTTCCCATTATTTGTGATAGCCAACTAGGGGTAACATCTTACTACATAGATACTATCACCTAAGAATCAATAATTGAGATTAATATACTAGTAGGTGTTGTGATAAGTGTTGAGTCCTATGTGGATGTTGTCATTGATTGCTCAGGATATGCATGTAGAATTCCTTCTCCATCATTAGGTTTCAAATCCACATTTGCATTAAGAACTTGTCTTTATCCTATCTCCATTGAAGGTGTTGTGGAAACTATAGAAGTGGAAGAGGTGGGGACAATGGGAATAGCTATGTTTATAGGGGTGTGGAAGATGAAATTGATACTATTGAGGGAATAGACATAGGCAAAATAAAATTAGGAACTAGTGGAAGGGTAGAATCCAAAGCATTAAATGAATAAATTAAATGTGTAGGGCCACTCAGGGTTGGTAAGTTAGGAAATATGAAAAGGGATGAAGATGAATTACTATTTGTCCCAAGAGTTGAGATGGCTAGTGAAACTAATGTTAGGATGACTGAGTCTATGGCTATGTACTATTGAGTTGTGTTGGAAATTAATGTGGATGGGATAGAATAATTATGAATGGAATTGAAAAAGGGAGAAGAAGGGAAAGTGGAGTGGAACTTGTGTATCCACTAATTGGGGACCTTGAGTGTCCACTTGAAATAATTGTACTGGTTGTAATGGACTTATTGTGGTAGGTAAAGTGGTATGAATGAGAGGTTGGGTGTAAACCTAAGATGTAGGGAGAGTGGAGACAAGAGGTGTAGGTGATGGAGCTATAGTAACAATGTACATAGGTAGAGGGTAAATAATAAAAATAAGGGTTGTCACTATTACTGATATTAGGGTTGAAGTTGTGGAGTCTCCAACTATACTTGTGTCTTGAAATGAGATGACAATTGGTTGGTCTAAGCTGCCCCATCCTTAATATATTACCCCTTCCTAGCATTAGTTTTCTTCTTTTTCTTATGATGGATCATTAACCCTTCTGATTATTGTCCTATTGTCCCACTGGGGCCCTCTACTGATGAAGGACCCTCTTCTTTGAGATTTAACAATTTCTCTCTCATACCCAATATTTTTTTATTACTTGAACCCATTTTCTTCTGATCTAATTGGTTTTTTTGTTGATCACATGTGCAATTATATCAATTAAAGAGAAGTATTTAGGAATGAGACACCTTACTAGTGGAATGGGTTGAGTGATATTATGTTTGTAGTAGTTTGGATCCACTAGGGACTCATCATCCACCAAGTCATATAGGACTAGTGCCAAATCATAATCTTTGACCTATTACAAGGTCATTCTATAATGGACCTTTAATCTAACCTTATCTTCATCCTCTAATTCCTCCTAATAATCTTCAAAATATGGAACATAGAAGTATGTGGAAACTCCTAGTGTGATGGTGATGTTTCCATAAACATCAAAAAATGGCCTAGATTCCAAAATTCTTAGAGTTATTTGGCACATTTCTTCCTTGGAAAACTTGGTCTTGATGAGGGAGGGGCATGTATATCTACCAATACTAATTTGGAAATGAATTCATAACTTATGACTATTAGATAGAATCTCGTGAGTCTCCACAACTTGTCTTACTAGCTCCATTATTTCCCACTTGTCACTAACATATCTTGGGAGTGTGTATGAATAGCCACTGAATCCACTTTCCCTAATATATGAATAAGTGGGGAACTAAATGAAGTAGGATCCCCATTTGGTGATCTCTATAACTACTGCATATGATAATCTTGTTCTCCCAAGATATTTATAATAACATGATAATGATGTAATAGATGAATGTATCATTTACTCTCCTAAATGTTGTTTATTATCCACTAATGTGAGGTCAAGATAGTAGTTATATACTCTGCCTATCTCACCAAGCATTTTATTAAGGCTTGGGAAAGATCCCCCTTTGGCCAAATGTATACAAGGTAAGAAGTCCTAAAGAAATTTCCAATTGTTTACACCTCTATCAATTGCTTATGGAGGGAGTCATTAATAAATTGAGCCATTGGATGTATTGGGCATTCTAACAGATGACCCAAATGTACTAGTACATCCACTCCTAGAAGACCTTAGCATCAAGACTACCAGTAATCTAGTGTGACAATAATATAATATCCCACACCTCATCTTTGAAGTAAATTTTCACCAATGTCTTTAGCACTCTAGTGGAGGCAGTCTTGGGTATCTTAATCCATTATTTGTTAATCAGTTTTTGACACCCATCTCTATTATCTTGAGATAATTATTAGGATGTCTCTAGAGTTATGTAAAGATAACTCTTGAATTCTAGTATTATAAACACTAAATTAATGAAATCAAGGTCTAGATTCATAATATTTTCCCCTTTGTCATTCATAACCTCATTTGTCATCATCATAATGTTGGGATAGTGTCATCACCAACTCAAAAAATTAGACCATCAATGGAAAGGCTACTTCTTGTGGAAGTCCAGAGTCATAAATGCCCTAGATCTAATCATTCTTGAACACTGCATTAATCTAGGTCTAGAAGTCCCTTAGGTTAATATGACCTAAATATGTATTAGGTATTTAAATAATGTTGGACTCTAAGCTGAGAGTTACCCTAGGGCCTTTTGATTTGAACTTCATCTCCTTTTGAGACATGGAATCTAGAGAAAATGTTTATGGAAAACAAACTACAAGAGTTGGTAGGATTTTTATGTTCTTAAATCAGATATAATATCTATTAGAGATTGGAGGTGCTTTATGTAGGTGAAAATTATAGTGAAACTAGTAGGTGTTGAAAGCAAGTGAGAACTCCTCTAAACTAGGAAGTGTTCTGGATAATAGGAATGTCTAGTGTAACTTGGGACTATTTTGAGTAGGCTAAAATCCTACAAGGATGGGAGGTATAAACTATAAGTGGAAATCCCATAGGGTTGAGAAGTGTTTAGAGAAATTCCATGGTTTGTAAGGACTCAAAACCTTGCAATGATTCTAGGTGCTTGAAATAATAGCAAAACCCATAGAGATGGGAGGTGTTATGAATAGGTCCAACATTCATAGGGGCTTAGAGGTATCTTCAAAGGGAATATTTGATAGGTATGTTTAGGAATATGCTACAATATATTTTCTTGGTTTTAGTGAAACCCTAGATCTAAATCTTAGGAGAAAACCCTAGGATTTTAGTGATAAAATTTAGAAAATGAAACCTAGGAACTCTACTACTTGAAAACTTTGAAAATCATGACCTATAATAGATCCCATTTATGACCACAAGATGAAAATCCTAAGACACTTCAAGCAATAAAAAAACCTAATAAATTGTAATCAATTCTTGTGGGAAATGAAAGTAAACTATCAAGCTTTAAATTATAGGAAATAATGTCAAAAGAATTATAAGGACTATAGGAATATTATGCAGAGGTGAAAATGACATGGCACTTGACTTGCAGATGTGGTTTGGATGCATGGATTGAGGTCGAAGTGTGGAGTTTATATTAGAGATAAAAAATAATGATTAGAAGTTTAACATGAATTTAAAAATTCCCAATATGAATTATTTATACAAAAAACCTTGAAATTAATGCCCTCATGGTGGTTAGTGGCAGAGATCTAGAGTCCTTGTATAATTTTACAATTTTACAAATTGCATGTTGACCTCTAGATTTCATAGGAATTTTGGTTGACCTCTTTTAGAAATGTTAAGTTAGAACTCCATATGTAATTTTTAATTTTTCAAAATTGAAAATTGCATATGGAGTTTTGAATTCCATAGCTTAGGCTTTGGCAAGATCCAAAACCTGGATTGTAATTTACACTTTTGTAAATTACAAATTGCTCTCTTAGTTCTAGGTTCTCTGGCTTAATGTTTCATGAGAATCATAACTTAGGATGAAATCTGAAATATTGAAAATTGTAGTCCAGGTTCTAGATCTCATTGGGGTATTTTTTTTGTGGGATCTAGAACTTTGCTTGTAATTTGCAATTCACAAAATTGTAAATGGATTTATGGATTTCACTGGTTAATGGATTGTGGGATCCAAAACTCAAGTTGCAATTTGAAAATTACAAATTACAGTCAAAGTATTGGATTCTACCAGAAATGGAAAGTTAGTGTAGTATGGGATATGAAGCTTGAGAAGCAATTTGTAAGTTTTCAATTGCAAATTGCATCCAGAGTTTCAGATTCTGCAATATAAAAGGAATGTGAGTTTTTGATCAATTCAAGGGATTTTCTCAAAAAATTAGGAGTCTCCCTTACGGTAATTGATGTTGTGATATTTTTGGGATAAAAATATCAATAGATGGTCTCAAATTCATATCCCAACATCTTCATGACCCTTTTTTGTTCTTCTAATGATAATATTTATTTTAAATAGTATTTGAGACTATCATTATTTGTCTTCACCATAAAGTTTATTCCCATAAAATAAGGCCTTCATTGTTTGAATACATGAAGTATGGCTATGATTTCCTTCTCTTAAATAAGATTTAACAAATTATTACCCTTGATTTTATGACTCTAAAAATAAATAGGTCATCCTTCTTGCATGATTATTGCCTCCATACCATACCTTAAAACATCACATTCAAAAATGAAAATTTTGGAAAAATATGGGATAGTTATAACTAGAGTGGTACACATAGCCTCATTCAGCTTCTCAAATGCCTTTTTGGTTGCCTCATTATAATTAAATAGTTCATTTAATCAAATTGTAAGTAGTGTTGTTATGCTATTGTATTTTTTTATAAAATGACAATTGTAACCTATGAGCCCAAAACATCCTCATAGATGCTTGAAGATTTAAATCCCTTATCATTCAAACATGGCCTTGATATTTTGAGGATCCACCCTTATACCTTTAAGGGAAATAATCTAACCCAATTACTTAACCTCCTTGAATCCAAAATCACACTTATAAGGCTTAACATACAGCTCAATTTGTGTTTGAATATCCAAAACCTTATTCACATGTTTTAGATGTTTCTCCCATGTTTTATTGTATATTAAGATGTCATCAAAAAAAATAAAGTAAAATTTCCATAGAATTAAATAAAATATAGAGTTTATCAAAGTCTAAAATGTATAAGGTACATTTTTTAGGCCAAATTGCATCACCAAAGATTGATAATGGCCCTCATGGGTTATGAAATTTGTCTTATGTATATTCTCATCTTTGATTATGATATTATGATAAATTGTATGAAGATCAAGTTTCATAAAGCAAACAACACCATGTACCTCATCTAGAAAATCATCAATTACATAAAATATAAATTTATATTTGATGTTGTACTTTTTAATTTATATATAGTCTAGACACATGTTCCAGGTGTCATCTTTCTTTCACACCATCACCACTAAAGAGGAATAAACACTTTGGCTATGTCAAAATATTCCTGTCTAGAGAATTTCCTATAAAATATTTTCAATCTCAATATTTTATACATATGGGTACCTATAAGGTTGGATGTTGGGTGGTTGGATCTATAGTAACACTTAAATGGCAAGATCATTATCTCTTTGGTTGGTATTCCCTTCAAAAAAATTCAAAAACAACTAAGTTCCCCTCTACAATTACCTATAGACCTGGAGGTGTAAGACTTTTTTGGTAGTGATTTTAATTAAAACTTTTGTGCCACATACCCATCCACTCCATTTTTATTAATATTTTGTATCTAATGATATTTAACCAATTATGGGGAATTTTTACATAGATGACATAATTCAAATGTCCTTCCTTCTAAATGAAAATGAATCTTATAAATTCAACTCAATTTTTCTCGAGGTTGTGAGCCATTAGACTCCTTACATAATGTTTACACTACCCATGGGAATGGTAAACATAAGGAAATATTAAATTTATTATCCCATGGTGGGTTTACTATTATGCTATTTCCTTGTACAAATTAGAATACTACCATCTGAAATCATGACATGAAATTATGGAGTTGGATACAAAAAAGTTCCAATGAGAAACTAACTTTTTATTATACAAATTACAATACTACCATCTGCAATCATGGCATGAAATTATGGAGTTGGATACAAAAATTTCCAATGAAAAACTAAATTTTTATTGATTGAGTTGTGCATACTTCCCAAGTCAATCAAATTTATCGCCTTTTATTTTTTAGGAAACTTGATACCTTGAAGGTTTGTGGGATTTTAATTCTTCAAAGTACATGGAAAGAAATAGTTGGTTGGGTATATGTTTTTTCCTATTCTTTCTTATCAACATCATCTAATTATAATTATTCATCCTCTTATTCTTCATTATTATCTTTAATGTCAAACAATTTATTTTTAGTACATTTATGCATGACTATATTTCCTATCTTAGTTAAAACATGACCCTTCTTCCTTTTTCTATTAAATTTTTTGAGGAGTCAATATGGTAGGTTGAGGGAATGTGGATTTTGGATTACTACAATTTATGATTTTTATTAAGATATGCCTTATATTATCTAGTGATCTTTCATCCACTCTACAAGCCATGATAATAGAATCATAAATGGTAAGAAAATTAAACATGTGTACCTCATGTTAGATGTGGTCCTTAAAACCCCCAAAAAATAGGTCATTAAAGTTTGCATATGTGATGATCTCCACATGCATTGATATATTTTGGAATTAATAAATATAAACCTTGACATATTCTATTTGATTTAGTTTTACTAGTTGGATAAAATAATTCTCTATCGCATTGTTGTAATAGCACATCTACAATTCCTCAGTAAAAAGCTAACCAAGTGACACTAATAGTCTTATTATTTTGAGCATATAAACATTGATAAAAAATTAATTTATCATTTTCCAAATATAAATATTCCATTATGACCTAATTCCCACATATCATCTAATGTACATCAAAAAAATATCCATTGGGTTGATCTAGGTGACTAGATTTTTTCCATCGAATACACATCCAATTTGGGTAGCATTTTATGATTACCTTAATTATAACCTAATTTAAATGGAGGATACATTATATTTATATTTTTAAATTTTTGAGAAAATAATCCACCCCAATTGGGTTGTACATTGATGAACTAAGGCTAGTTTAACATATTATGTTACATGGCTAACTATTGATATAATCTCTAATTGATCTGATGTATTTTTTTTTTTAATTTTATTTATATTTCCTTCATTGGGAACTAAATTTTGTTTGTTTTTCACACTTTAATAAATTTATCTCACTCTATGATATATTTCAAAAAATGCTAGAATATAATATCCATTTATTGTGGACTCCATATCTTCTTGATTATAAATTTTTATAGGCATTTCATAACCCTTACATCAGCCCCTAGTGTGAATACTATCCATGCATATTTTTAGGTTCAAAGCTCAAAAATATGTTTACCAAAAAATTATACCAAAATAATCATATCAATAGGATGAATCTAATGATTGGTATATTGTGTAAGGGTAGAAAATTTTGAAAAATCCAAAATCCTTGAAAAATAGGATTGACAAAAATATATTTTGTTACAGCCGCCTCACCGAGATGTTTCCAATAAATTATTTGTATCATAATTTTTTTTTAAATGATTCTAGACTGTACTGATGAAAATTTAAGTTCCTTATACATAAAATTTATGTTTTTTTATCCTTTAAAAACATCATATAAACACGTATCTCAACCCAAAAAAATGCACCGAAAAAATATTTCCCAAGTCTACACTATGATTCATTATAATGAAATTACTTATATAATTAAATAAAATCCATAATAGTGGGTGGAAATGTAAATACCAAGAGCATATCATAAGTATTATATCACAATAATAATATCAAATACAATATCTACACACCAAATATTGATAACTAAGAAAAATCTATGTATTTGTTATTAAGGGTCTAAATGAAGGGATACCTTTGACCACATAGAAAAACACATGCACATGCATAATGGATATATAAAGACTTTTTTTTATTAATATAAATGAGTTATGTAATTTTTAAGCACAACCTTACTATCTTATGGCTTGGTGATACTACTCTATTACAATAAAGCTCATGACTCTTACAATGCCAAAGTTACTTAGACTCGACTCTCTCTCTCACTATACATCTCACCTCTTATTTCAAGTAGATATATTTATTATTCAAAGATTAATCATGTGACTTTATCTTCCCCAAGATTTCATTATATAAAATTAATTTAAGTGGGATGTGTTGTTTTGGGATCATGCAAGAAGCTTGATCAATCACCATACATCCTTGAAGGTTGTGTGTTTCCTACTCAAATCTAGATGATCAACATGTGTCCCATGTACCATCTTCAAGAAGTTCAAAATTGATTTTCAAAATCATTTTTGCATAATCATGCACACAATTAATTATATGTGAAAATGAGTGAATAATCTCATGATTGTGTACTATGTCATCCCTTGGACCTTTTTATGATGTTATCCTCATGTACCTCTTCATTTATCTATACATCTAATAGGTTCCATATATTTCACACCATTTCCATTTAATTCTTTTGCCTTAGTGCATTCCTTGAATTTATTTGGTATCCTTTATCTAAGATTGCATAAACATCAATATATTCATCCTACTCCTAGATCTTCCCATTTAAATATGGCTTAAGTAAACCGATGTCAATGTGTGATCTTACCTTAGCCAAAACTCTAAAATTTATGGCTTCTAACTTTTATGCAAACTCAAAGGCATGATACTCTTTCATGAGTATGTTCACATAGTCCTAAATAGCTCAAATAAATATTACACCATGCACCCTGTGTGCAAGCTAAATTAGACTAATTCAAAAAATGAGTAACTCTTTTTGTTTAATGTAAGATTTTTGATTCACCTAGGGTTATCTTACATCGATAATACTAGGAATATATTTTTGATCCACTTCAAGGGGTAAACTGTAAAACCTTGTAATAATAATTTAACTTTTAATATAATGATCTAATACTAAGCACTACCTTTGATATTTAGCTTATTAAGGTTATGTATAATCCATAATTTGACACTATTACCAACATGAATATATAGAAAATTATCATATAACTAAGTAAAAGGTTGTGCTAACCACACATATCCCAATACACATTAATAGTTAAAGGTGGAGCAAGAAATTATTAAAATGTAATCTCAAATTCATGATCCATGTAGTCCACCTCCCTAAAGTTGTAATTTATTATGAAGTTTTCAACGAAAGTAAACACCATGCCTAGATATAGTTCAACTCCAATGTATTTATATATTCACATATTGACATTTAAAAACATGAATGATGGTATGCATCATCAATATTAAATCCACTATAGTGATCTTACATAATTTTATTATATCCTTATAGGAAGTTATATATTATGGTGTTCAATGTAAAATCATCGATGTATATTGGACATAATTTGAAACTAATGTACTAGTTTCAATTGATGTACTCATAGAGAAATCAAGTGTGTTCATCAATTCATCGATGTACTTTAACTAAAATAGTTTATTATTAAAATTAATTTATGATTTATAGTTATGTTATTTATATGATACCATGATTGTATAACATTGTACATAAAGATAGATTATTTTTTATGGTTTATGTTTAGGTTTTATAATTTAAATTTTAGGTTTTAGGGATTATGATTAATATTTCATGATTCCTGGTTTATGAATTAGGGTTAGGTTTTATGTATTAATGCTTATTATTCAATTTTTAGGGTTTATGATTCAAAATATATGGTTTATGATTTTTGCTTTATGTACTTACTCACTAGATTAATATGGTTTTATGTTATATTGTTGAAATAATTAATCCCTTCTAGTGTATTTAATACTATAAAATCATAAAATCGCATGTACATACTAAATTACTATGACATGATGATTGTAGATCCCTGCACATGATATTATATTCTTGGAATAAGTCTTCAAACTTTGTACTCAATATATTTGATTCCAAAAAACACATGTATTAAATTAATATCACATTATTGTAATATATTCTTGCATACATTGTTAGATTCTCATTATAATTGATCAAATTACTATCACATTATTGTAATATATTCTTGCATACATTGTTATATTCTCATTATAATTGATCAAATTGAGTGTACTCAATATGATTGCTTTCTCAATATATTATATTTATGAGGTTGTATGATGTATAATAGACCATTTAATCTTGGTTTAGATATAATTATATCAAATTTTTAGGTCTCAATATTAATTGTTTAGGATCCATTAGATCTCAATTCTTCAAGTTGTAAGGT
This sequence comes from Torreya grandis, assembly GCA_037957365.1. NCBI lineage: Eukaryota > Viridiplantae > Streptophyta > Pinopsida > Cupressales > Taxaceae > Torreya > Torreya grandis. Next base: position 413,140 of record JARHVA010005186.1, on the reverse strand, counting down.
TATTTATTTAGGTTAAATTTTTTAGTTTTTTATCTTAATTTTATTTAATCCTACATTCATTGATGTAAATATGGTTTTTTAGGTTTCATTGACATAACATATTGTCAATGTTTTGGGTTACATATATTAAGTGACTTATAAAAGTTGTGTGGCCATGGTAACTAGGCCATACTCTAATACTACACATAATGAAGTTGAATGCCATGTGCTTATAAAATTAATTCAAGTTAACATGGGTTATGATGAGAAAATAATTCATATTTTTCACACATTCAATTACTAGTAGAGAAAATGTGTGATTGTGGGGATTTTATTACAAGGTTCCTAATTCGATACCCCTCGATACCCAAGCCAATACACTTCAAAGTTATATTAAAGTGTATAACCTCATGTACTTAAAAGTGCAAATAACTATGTGATAGTGCCATAATTATTCTCATCATGCAATAATTAACACTCTAACCAAAGACGTGGTAAAATGGTTTGGAAAGTTCAATCTTAGGGGAAGCTCTTGATTTAGTGAATAACATCTAATTTTTGAAACTCTCTAATCACTAAAATTGTTTAAATTATTGTTGTAATTCCTATAAGATAAATTAAAAAAATAAACTAATAGTTTAATGGGTACAAATAATTTTAAGTAATTTAAATTTTTCTATTTTAATTTTATAATATATAAATTTATAGTAAAAATTGAGCTAAAAATTAGATACATTTTGATACCAAATGAAATATAGATTTGATAGATTTTAATAATTTTAGATAATTTATTTTATATTTTAAATCATTGTTGATAACTTTAAGTTTTTTTTAAGTAGATTTAAATTTACATTAAAAATCTTTGAATTCATATTAATTTTTTCAAAAAATGCTAAAAAGACATCATCATTATCATCAACTCCTACAATATTATTTTAATGTTGGGCCAAAAATAAAGACCAGGTTTTTCCATAGCCATATAAGTCTTCATTGCCATCACTATCTTAAAATTATTCCTCATTCAACAAATTTTTATTATATTCTTAATCCTTTAGAAAACTTTATGAATCAACACCAACTTCCTCTTTTATATTTGTAGTTTTGACTTCTTCAAAATATGCATTATATTCATCAATATCATTTCCTTGGCTCTCAATATTTTCATTTACATTTCCAATATAATTTCCCTTAGTATAGGATGACTATTTAATCCTTACATCAATATCATTTCCTTGGCTCTCCATATTTTCATTTACATTTCCAATATAATTTTCCTTAGTATAGGATGACTATTTAATCCTTAAAAATATTTTCATAACTATGTCATGACCTTGGGTGAAAATGTATGACTCACTTTGATTTTTTAATTTCTTCTACATGTTTAGGAAAAAATCACATGAAATATAAATTAAAATTTCATGTCAATAATCTAGTGTCTAAAAAAATAATAAAAAATAAACTTTAATTTATGTAAGTGTAATCATTGTAACTATACATGTGAGTAATGTTGTGGAAACATGTAAGGCTCCTTGTTTTCTATAATATCATGAGTATAATCTATTACACACAATCCAATATCATTACACCTATTTACTACCCTTGTGCCTTCAAAATTCCCATACTAGATACATTTGAACACTAAAAAATGATGAATCTTATAATATAAATAGATTATTTCTTGGATCAACCCATTATAATTCGAATTCAATTCTATTAGGTTTTTGTATTTCACACTCATATGATTATCCCATTCAAACTTTACAACCATTCCACAATTGCAATTAACATTTTTACCATCCACTCTTTATGCGTTAATATACAAGTCATTAACCTAAATTATATTGAACTTCTTGCACTGATAATGGACATAAATAATAATTACAATACCAAAATAAACAAAACCCCAGATAGGAATACTAACCAACATGAAATGATATTTATATAAAGATTCATTATTTGGATTACTTACAGATGATTCACATCTATCCAAAATTTCTATATGTTCATGTTTTACACTATGGCCATCCTATTCCTATAAGTATTGAATATATATTTATATCAAATGGTTTGTGTACTCTTAAAGATAATCTTGCTCATGCAATCCCTCAAGGAGAACTACCATATACCTGTAGGTCCTTCAAAAATATTATCTTTCTCTTTTTTCATGTACCCTTTTCTCTTCATATACTTCAAGCACATATTTGTTGATTTTATATTTAAGATAATAAATTGACTTATATTGGTTATGTTGTCTATCACTACACATCCCAAAATAACAATATTTCTTCAGTCGTATGAAATGTAGAAATATATAAATGACCAAAACAAGAACCAAAAGAGGAAGAATTTCAATCATTAATAAATTGTGTGTTTTTCCTTTTCTCATAAGGAGATCTCCCAATTATTCTAATCCAGCATATGTGGCACATTGGTGACTATCTTATCCTTTCCCAATTACTCTAAAATAATTAAACATGTTTAACAATTCCCTTTAATGTTTTAATGTATCTTTCCATGATAAACATTTGCTTTTTGCTTACCAATTCAACTACTTATATGTTATCCACTACGTGAATTATTTTATGCACTATTACATCCATGATGTCGAGAGTTCCTTTTCAAATAATCTTTTTTATTTTTTTTCAAATTATTATCATGTCTTCATGTAACTCCTTCAATGCTAACTAACTATTAAAAACATAAAAGACAAAAAAAAAATACATAATCATATATCTAAAAAAATGATTAGATGGTATTAAAATCAAAATACCTTGTAAACATGAATTTTGATATATGGAATTTTGTATGTCCTTAATGAGGCATTCCTTTACCCTCAATGAAATTTGGAAAATAGGTTAAAAACATGAAATTCCAACATAAATGTTAATAATAAATTAAAATACATAAGAAAATAAAAAGATAAATTTAAAGCCACGAATTGAATACACATAAAAAACCTCTAATGAATTATCATTATCATGTGCCAACCATGAGTTTTCAAGCATGTGATATATACATTGATCATGAACACTTTTTGAAAATATAAACCATACTTTATTTGAGTCTAAATCATCTTCATAACTCTCTTCAACTTTTTCTTTTGGGCAGCTAACAAAACTCACAAAGCTTTTGCACAACATATGCCACCATTTTTGGACCTATGTGACTAATATTCCCTCTTTGTGCTAGAAACTATAAGGTCATTACTTGTTTTAAATTTTTCTTTAGCTTTAAAAGGTATGTGATTTTGAATATATTCAATTGAACTTTTTATTGTGTGTTAAGGATCAACAAATTATGTGACAAGAAGATATTTACAATAAAGAGATCACCAAATTTGGAGATTATCTTCATCCCATTGGGAATCACCATATGATATTCAATAGGTACTCTTGAATGAGCCTCTCTACAACACTCAAACCAAAATATTGGTGAAAACATAGGTGGAGGATCTCGCAATTCAATTTTCCCATTAAATTTTCTTTTTTCTTTTTTTAAAACGGGTGAAATATTGACAAGACTATTCAATGGCCTTCATATAAAAATTTATGGATGTCCTTGAAATATCTAGAGGATAATTGATCCCCACATCTTAGACATGAAAATCCTCCCTTCATATAGAGACCTTGAAAAATAATAATATGTAATTAGTGAATCATAATGATTAAACCTAAAATTATTATAAATGCACAAAATTAAATTTAAATGTATATGTAAACATGTTACGAATCCTAAGAATTCATAAACACATCAACATATGATCTCATAGTGATCAAATATATTATGACCAATTGGTCTTACGATATCAAATGTGCACACACCACTCCATAGTAAAACCAAATCCTCTATAAGAGGTGCAATATAAACATTGATCTTGTCACTTGATTCTTACCTTGAAAATAAGTGAAAATATAAGGTGCTTCTTTTGTTTGGTGCACCATGAATAAATATTATAATTGGTGAGCACAATAGGCCATTTTTATTAGATCATGCCCATGTTACCAAATGGATTGACTCCATACATATCTAAACCAATCTTAACTCTATGGGAGTATTTAAAAAAAAGTCAGGACCCTTCCTTTTAATATGTTCCATTTTTTTCTATCACTATGTATGAATAATACACCATTGTCTTTGCTCATGTTCTCATAATGTGATTTCATAAAATTTCCAAAGTCCTTGAAATGATTTGTGTTTGTGTGTGTATGTATATATGTATATGTATATGTATATGTTTGTGTATCTATTATATGTGTGTGTATGTGTGTATATGTATGTGTGTGTGTATGTGTGTGTATTTATGTATGTATGTATGTTATAATGCATCAAAAAGATAAAAATGTCAAAATATATTTTGAGAAATTATAGGCCCATTAACACCTTTCCTATAACATGGTGGACCACAACTAGGACATGTCTTATCCTTTCATTATTGTCCCATGTAAATAATGAAATTATATTCAAATATTAATTCTTATTTTAATAACATATGAAAGATATAATTCATATGTAAAAAATAATGTATCACCAAAAATGATAGAATGGAATAAATAACATTTATTTTTTCTAATATTATATTTAGAAACTAAAGTTGTAAAAGATAATTAAACCATTAATTTATTTATAATAATTTTTAAAAAAAAGGAAAGATAAAAATTGTTTCATTCCATCCATATTTTTATTTTAGATCCAACAATGACAAAGTGTCATGCAATACAGATGACTAAGATGGACTTGGTTGAAATAATGTCATTTTGGTATTTTCTTTAAGATAGTATTTTCATTGAAGTTGGACTCGTATATGTGACAATATTAGACATTCCATCCATATTTTCCAATGATTTGATTATTATCCCATTGAATACGTAAGTAATCTTTTAACATGATGTTTATGCAATTCTTTGTATGGTATTCAAACTCGCATTGATAAGCAAGAAGACCATCATTTTTAGCATTGCCCCTATGGATATTTTCATACTTTTTCCACTAGTATAAAGTATTGAATCAAATAAATTTATGTCATGGACACATCTCAAATGATACATTCACATCATCTATGACATCTTACAAGAACAGATCATTCACATCATAAATCAAAAACATTGGATATTATGTATTTGAGAAATACCTTTATTGAAAGTTTTTGTAATCAATAGAGAAAGTCACACATTCAAATTTAGATGAGGTAGGGTTATAAATGAAAAAATGAAGCTTTTGTGGGACTATAAAGGGAATTTCATACACTAAATTAATGTTTTACTTGGTGGTGACCTAAAAATATGCCTTTACATAATATATATTTTTATTGAGACATCAATGAAAAAATACTAGAAAGTAAAAGATTAAAATTAGGGAAAAAAACATATTCATTCATTATTTTAAATGGGAAATATTCTTGGGAATGTATTGTTTACTTGTATCATTAATTACTCTTAAAAAAATATAAACTCATAATAAAAAAAACATTTACATAACATAACCAAATAATTATTCATTTTTTAAATATCCAACACTTACAAAAATACAATGTTTATTTGTCTCATAAATGAGAAGGGGCATGTCTTTTATAATAATATTCAATCAATAATTTGTTCCCCTTCTCCACCCCCTCACCCCAATAAATCTCATGTAGCTTCAACAAAATAATATTTTCTCACCTTGTTGGCATATACTATTCATGTTCATTTATGCATTCCATAAATTGAGAGTTGGGGGTAATAATGTAGCTTCCATGGAAATTTTGTATAAACACAACTATTTTTTTTTAAGGATAGGGCTGACCATCCATATAGGTGTGGTTGTGTTACATTCTCCTATTTTTACTTGTCTAAATATCATGATTAATATTTTTTTAGTTTAACCATTAATATAAATGAACATGTTAGACTTATACTTCAAATGTGTTCAAATAACCTTTATACACTCAAAACCAAAAAAAAGAAATATTTGTACTATATATTCTACTCCAATTTTTTATACAACATTTACATTTTTCAAAATTAAAAGACCAAGTTTCCTCTATATCATTTTTAGAGATGTATGGTATACCTACAGACCCAAAAAAGAGAATGGCTCACCAACAAAGGGAAGTAGTTTTTCTAAGGGTTAAGCCCCATATAACTTATAAGCTTATGTAATTTTATTCGAAAGGATTGATTTTTCAAGAATTTATTTATCTCCATTATTTTTTATACTATAATATACACATTTCATCCTCCATCATTATATTATACATATTTTAGTCAATTAAGATTTTCTATCCTTTATGCAAAGTTATTCAACCTTGTCATCATTTGAATTTTTATGTGTAACACTCCGTAGAGATGTAAACAATGAAAATTCAAATAGGGCTTCATGTGAATAAAATACATTTATATGGTATTCACAATTTACCTTATCAATATATGCCACTAAACTACACCTGTTATTATTTCCTTTTCCCACATTGCTTACTATTCCTCTCCTACTTTATTTTCTATATTTATGAGAAGTCAGATATGTTTTTATCCAAATAATATATACCAAAGTAAGTGATGCATGTACAAATGAGGGATAAAAATTAATGGTCTCCTTACTCTCCAATTAAGACTTACACTCGTCAATGGACACACATAACTAGACATAAAACTTGGACTTGGAAACCAAAACACTCTCTTTATTGAATGAATAATAAAGGTTACATAGATTTCATTACACACACACTTCCCTCAATAAAATATAGGAATATAACTCTATATTATTCTCTCATGGGTTGGTTATACTTTGTACATTGGGCATACATCACCCTATCAAGTTTCTTAAATTTTCACTTGCTTTCTCTAGCTAGAGATAACTATGTTATGCCTCCCTTGGAGTCGGAACTAACTGAGTCTCCCTCTATAAATCACTCTTTTTAGCTCCCACCAACTAAGTTTAATCTCACTTAATTTTTTTGAAAAATTACAGTGACTCTGCAAGATCCCTTCATCTTTGAAACTGGTCCACATGTCAAAAAATGAAAATATAGGTAGTTCCTTTAGTTCTTTCTCTAATGTAAGAAAAACTATTGGTTACTATAGACTAGTAATTATGTAATTAGCAGTTAATACAGACCAATGATTTTAAAACCATTACTTGCATTAAGTTAGGGTTATGTCACCTTTTTAAAAAGGGTTTAATTGACCTATAGAAAATGAGTTAAACCATCTCTACTTGAATTTATCCATATGTTTATGTTATGATGATGTTATTTGGACTATTTTTAATCATATTTTATGCACACAACCTTATCAATAAGGCCAAAAAGTCACAAAATTACACACATGAGCATTAAAAAGTGTAAAAACCCCAACAAATTTTTTCACTTGATGCAAGATTTATTATTGACCTAGATGCTCTTACATCACAAAACTTGGGTAAATGAAATTATCCATGAGTTCCTTGTCATGAACCTTTTATGAGCTTTTTTTTTTTTTTTTTACTTTGAAACTTATAGTCACTCATCCAAATTATGTCTTCAGTTTCTTTATTATTCAACTTGGCCATATTTATTTGTGTTTATTGCCTCTTGTTTTCTACCAACTCTTGTATCTAACACCATATCAATATAATCCCTTACCTTCTTAGGCAATAGTTTTATTCTATATTTGAATAATCAAAATTGACATCTTCTTCATGTATTTTCCCCTCACAATAAGGATACAAAATTACAAATCTATTACATTGAAAATAGGTGATATGTCAACCCCATCTAATATCTCTATCTCAATATAATTTTAAAAGGTCCAGTATTCTTCCATTTTAGTTTATTCTACATTCTTTTTTTGGAACCTCTCTCTCCTGAAATGTTCTAAAACCATGTCACATACTTGAAAATCTTGATCCTTTCTACTTTGATATATATATTATTTATAATCCTAGGTATTCTTTTCTAATATCATCTTCACTTCTATATCCACATCATGCATAGGTGTTTTGAAATCCTCCGCTTTAACACTTACAATATGCACACAAGTTGTATATCTCAATTCACTCAATACTTTAGGCTGAAATCATATGTAATATGAAAATAGCACATTGTTGTAATTCTATTGACTAAGTTGTTATAATCAAACTCATCTTATGCCAAAAATTGCATTCCATTATTTACGTTTATCTCCTACCATGCATCTTAGAATATTTCTTAGGGTTATATTCACTATCTCTATTTTCCCATCCATTTTTTATGATAGTTTGAACTAAAATCCATTCATGCCAAACTTTATCCACAACATTCTCTAAAATTTTCAAACAAACTTTGTATCCATGTCCAAGACTATTCTCTTTGGAAAATTATATAATCTTACTATCTCCTTAAAAATTAAATTGGAAATATGTGCGACATCATGTTTCTTCTTGCATATTATGAAGTGTGTCATATTTTAAAATCTATTAACAAAAACAAAGATATATTCATTGCCTCTTTTCATACTTGTCAGCCCAAGAATGTTAATCATGTTTATGTCCTCTCATGCCCTCTCTAGTATTGGTAAAGTCTAATGCAAACCTTCATTCTTAATTTTTACCTTAGATTGTTGTAAAAATATACATCTTTGTAAAAAATATCCTCACATCCACACTCATCCTTATCTAAAAATACTTAGATGCAGCAATGTTTTATCAAACACTAAAATGCCCAACTAGTCATTCACAATGTTTTTCCTTTACCAAGTTCTCCCTCATTTATCCTTGAGCTATACACAATTTATGTCCCTTAAATAAAAAATTATCCTACAACAAATATTTGAGCCATGGATTTATATCCATGCTAATTAGATTCTTTCATGCTACCCATGCATCTCAAAAATATAAATCTTCTTTATACAATTGTCTCATGGATTCAAATCTAACTACTTCCATTCTCATCGTATTCAATAGAATACAACTCCTACTCAATGCATTTGAAACTTTGTTGAACTTTCCACTTATATTATTCAACACAAATGATTAACTTTCAATAAACTCAACCCATTTTATATGTTTTTTATTTAACTTATCTTCTTTTTATATTAACTGCAATTCTTGATGATCCATGTGTAAATTGAATTTTTTGGAGAAAAAATAATGTCTCCACTTCTTGAGAGATTGTATAATATCATAACAATATAGATCATAAATGGAGTAATTTTTCTTTGCTTCATTCAAATCCTCACTAAAATAAGCAATGGGATTACCTTCTTCGCTAAAAATTGCTCCTACCATTATCCAATTAACATCATAATCAAAATGAAATACTTTGTTGAAATCCAACATTAAAGTTGTTCTATTACGTTCTTCTTCAAAATTTTAAAATTATCCTCTATTAAAATAGTCCATTTAAACTCTTTCATATCACCTTTCATTGTTTCCATAATGGATACACATGTTCCACTAAATTTTATAATAAATTAATGGTAGAAACAAGCTAACACATGAAAGCTTATTACTTTAAACATACTCCTTGGTGATATTTAATCCACTAGATTTTACCTTTTATAGGTCCATTCTTAACCATTATGTAAGATTGTAAATCCCTAATATATTAGCTCATCCTTTATGAAACTACACTTTTTTAAGTTAGACAACAACTTAACTTCCTTCGACCTTTGTGATATTAATCCCAAATGTAATATTAATCTCAAATGATCCTCTTTTGTAATATTAAAAATAAAAATGTCATCTAGATACACAATGAAAAACATACCCAAGTAAGATTTCAATATTTCTTTCATGAGTCTCATTAATGTGTTAGGTGCATTTGTTAATCCAAATAACATAACCATCCACTCATACAACCCATCCATTACCTTGATTATTGTCTTCCACTCATCACCTTATCTAATTTTGACTTAGTGATATCAACTCTTCAAAATTATCTTTATGAAGTATCTTGCTCTGATCAAACAGTCCATCAAATCATCTATTTGTGCTAGTAGAAAAATTTTATATTATAGTGATCTTATTAATGGCTCTTGAATATGTATACATGCACTTTTACCCACCTTTATTAGGTGTTAATATTGTTGGAATTTTTGACATTTTGGCCTCACAAGCCAAATGTCAACCCCTAATATCAAAAAAAATTGGTGATAAGCACCTCAACTTGTTTACGATAATCTTCGGCATAGTCATGTCATCTTTGGTCCTACTAAGAGTCTCTAAATATTTTTAGGAGTGTCATGATGTGTCATAAGGATTTTTTGTCATAATATTTACATTATATTCACCTATTACAACCTTCACATGAAACATGTGTGCATAGGAACTCATGAGGATGATTGTTTACTTGTTGTTAGTCCATTAGTGTGTTAAGAGTTCAAGTTGAGTGAGTGGATGAAAGATCATTTAGGTGCATCACCACCTTTTAGTCTAGGTTTCCATTTATTAAACTTCTTCTCCCTTTTCATCCCAATATAGTTAGGTTTTTAGAGAGAGAATTTAAATATCAAATAATGGGAGCTAGCCTCATAAAATTAGAGGTTTGGTCTAGACAATAGGTAACCCACAACCTATAGGTCAATCCCATGTTAGTCCAGGTTTGGGGAGGGTTTGAACAGTCTTCTTCAATAAGGGTGAAACTTGGGTAGCTAAAAATAACTACACGTGAAATAAAACTCTCTCTTATTAAATACCCCAATATATCTTGTACTTGTTTATTTACCTCCTCATTGTCTATATGTGTCAATCTATATGTTTCATTGTTTAGAAAATTATATCTATGCACTAAATCCATATGATGATTAATGCTCATCATAGGTGGAAATTAATTTGAAAAATATTTAGAAACATTTTCAAAATACTCATTCAAAAAAAATTACAATTTAAGTGGAATTTCACTCACGTATTTTGTGATTACAGCTTGCATAGGTTTGGGAATGAAAGAAAAAAATCCTTTATCCTTTTCCTTGAAAAAATATTTACCAAAAACTAAAAAAACCTTAGGAATATTGTCCATAAATGCTCATAGTTTCTTCAAAAGGTACAATCTTAAACTTTTACATGAATTCACGAGTGTGTAAGTGTTTTCTCTACCATCATCCATGATATTTATATCAAAATTTCATGGTCTAACAAATTAAAAAATGGCATATATCCATGGACATAATGTCACATAGATATTCATATTTATAAGACTCAATTTGAAAAATTACCATACATTTCTCATTCACTAAAATCTTATGTTAGTTTCATAAACAAGACACCTTTTATGAATTGGGATGCATTATTCTTTTCATCTCAAGATTTTTTGGGTCGATGCACAAAGTTGAGGGATAAAAAATATGACATTCCACAAACTTTTTAAAAAATTACAAAGGACGTACACCCATTTTTTAAAATTCAAGGCTCAATATTTTACTCAAGCCTCAAGGGCGTACACCCTTTTCAAAGGGCATAGGCCATTTTTAAAACATAAAGGGTGTATGCCCTCATTTTTTTCCATTTCATTTCCTTATTGTATATAAAACCAATGGGCATTTGCCATTTTTTTCTCTCTTCACATTTCTCTTGTAGATCCATGTGTGTGCTTTGGATTTGCATCCCATCAATGGGATTTGGAATTTGAGTTGCTACCTTAGGTATGTTGATTTTTAAATTTTTTATTTTTATTTTTATTTATATTTATATTTATTTATGCAAGTAGGGTTTTCATTTTAGGTTTGTAAATTAGATTATCTTATATTGCCTAAAAAAATATGTATTTCTATTTAAATCTAGATACACAATTGAATGATGGATCTATTACGTGAAGAAAATGTTAGACAAAATATCAAATAATTTGATTTTGCACAAAAAAAATTTAATTATATGAACAATACAATTCAAAATGTAAACAATTATAAATAATCATTAATGGTTTGCATCACTCATCAGTTGATAGTGCATACATTTCACTTGTTAATACACTAGAGACTATTTTTAATGAAGTGCAAAATGTAACTTCAAAACTTGATGCAATGTTGGATTGAAGAGAGGCCATGAAATAATTTTATTTTGATAAATTGTCATATGAAAATATTTTAAAAAAAATAAAAATAAGTTGTGTGCACTTTGTTTGTTAATCCCATAACCAACCAACCTCCACCGATAAATTGAAAACATATTAGTATCGATTGGTGTATTCATGAAGAGATGAAAAATAACTTTTGGGATAGGTGGTAGATGGTGTTTGATGATCCTCCATACAACAATAATGAGATTTCTTTATATTTGTTGAAAAAATTGTATTATGAGTTTTTGTTGCATGAAATTTCAAAGTATTTTGACATGAAGGCCTCCCAAAGTAGGGGAGGTAGGTCTTCATTTGATAGACATGGTGTCAAGCGAGACCAAAACTATCATAACCAAGCTCAGATAAATAGAAGGACAAAATCATGTGCTTCTATTCCTAAAATTTTATATCTTAATGTATAATTGGACACCCTTGACATAGGTTATTATTGAGCATGGTATGCATACATTGAAGACTTCTACTCATCCTCCAAGTGGCGTTAGTGGTAGTGGCATTAGTGGTGTTAGAGGTAGTGGTAGTGGTATTGGTGGTAGTGATAGTGGTGTTAGTGGTTTTGGTGGTGTTGGTATAGGTTCTAGTACCCCTCCTACTACTCATGTTATAGTTTGTGTGCATCATTGCACATCATGTGGGAGAAAGTGTATAGGTCCTCATGTTCAGGTGTGACATACATAGAGTACATTTATAAAGACTAGGATACCAGAGTATATGCCACCTATAGATGCTTTAAAAGGTTAGGAAACTAGAATTATAGAGTATATGTTAGATGTAAATCATTCAACAATGCATGACACTAGCATGCCAAACATTATGTTAGATGTACTAGCTTCACCAAATCCTCTCAAGACACATCAACCTGATGTGCAGAAGTTATCAACTTCACCATCTGTATTCGATACATAAGTTTAATTTTAATTATAGTTTGTTTATATTTGGAAAATAATATTAAGTTTATTTTCTAGTATGTGTTTACTTAGTTGACTAATTTATTTTATTGAACTTATTATTTTTTGCTTGTATAGATGATTGATGATATTTTGGGTATCTCAACAGGCCTTGACTCTATTGTAAAGGTTTTGATTGGCTCGAGTGTACCCTATACATAGGTTTGAAAATTTTTAAATTACATATTTATTTATGTATGTTTATTGTCTTTTTGAATTAAAAACTATATTTTAAGATATATATCATAGCCATAGATTTTTATCATGTTCATTGGATTCACACATTATTCATTTATTAGTTTTATTTATGATGAGAGATGTTATAGGCACCCCTTATGGATGACAAGAAGGTTTTACTAATATTACGTCTACATCTGAGGATCCTCTATCTCCACATTAGGTAATGCTTCAGAGATGGAGACTGGTGAGAACACACAATAAAATTATTTTTTAGCTTCAAGCAATGATATTCTATGTCATATTTACATAAATATATGTACATCTAGATCTAATGATATATGTATATTTCATAGGATTCCCTATTATGAGTGTATATGCAGTCTTGTATCCCTAGACAACTATTTATATGAAATACAGTGAGTGTAGAACCATTTTGCAAAAAAAAATCTTGAAAAAATTATCATTTTCAATATACAATTATAATGCATTAATTTTTATATTTCATATTTTGTGCAGACATAACAATTTTTAGAGGTTGTGGATGAATAATGGATGACTCACATGCTGAGAGGAGAGTCTCTCCTTGTATTGAGGCATCTAACACCCCTAAATCTACTTTTATGCCAACAAATCATAATTTATTTAGAGAAAATGAGGAGAAAGAGAACTAGTTGTTGTGCTAGGGGTCTAGTTATAGGCATAATCAATTTTGTATGTCGATATGGCCCACATTTTATGCCTATATAGTGCATTTTTTATATGTACATGTTATGTTCTACATTTTTTCTTGATATGTGTCCTATTATTTATGTTGAATTATGACACATAACTTTGCATATACACATATATACTATTTGATAATAGGATTCCTTTACCTATGCATCTTTTCTATTTTGACCATTTAATGTTTACACATATTATTGGTTAATGATAATTATCACTTCATATGGGGCTAAAAAAATCCACATTATTTTCTAAGTTAGATGCTTCATCATTATGTATATTTTACATTTACATGTGATATTTACTATTTACTTATTTCATTTACATTTAATTACATATCAATTTGAAATTGTGATGTAAGTGGATTTGTGATTAAGTTCAAGGATGTAAATATTATAATTTGTACTTGATCATAGTTTTTAGGAGGTCTAATGATGTAGGAGTAATTTACTATTTAATTTTATCATTTACATTTAATTACATGTCAATTTGAAATTGTGATGTAAGTGGACTTGTGATCCATTTCAAAGATGTAATTATTATAAGTTGTACTTGAACATAGTTATTAGGAGGTCTAATGATGTAGGAGTAATTTAATATTTACTTGTTTCGTTTACATTTAATTATATATCAATTTACAATTGTGATGTAAGTGGACTTGTGATAAATTTCAAGGATGTAAATATTATAAGGTGTACTTGATCATATTTTTTAGGATGTCTAGTGATACAGGAGCAATTTCATATTTATTTGTTTCATTTACATTTAATTACATATCAATTTGTAATTATGATGTAAGTGGATTGGTGATCAACTTTAGGGATGTAAATATTATAAGTTAGACTTGATCATGGTTGTTACGAGGTCTAGTGATGCAGGAGCAACATCCATCAAGGTGTATATTGTGTGTTTTTGGTAATAAATAGCCTATCATGGCTTCAAGTTGTTTGTAATAGCTCAATTAGTGGGTGTTTATATTTTCCCTCTAAAACTAAATTCAAATTTGTAATGAGTCTTTGATGTTCTTGGAGAAATTCATTACCTATTAAAGGTGCATGACTATTATAAAGGCTCATTTATGGTCTTGTGGTCTCGAAATTCATAACCATGTATTGTAATACATGACTTAGCATTGAATTGATTATGTTTAAGGTCTTATGATGTAAATTAAAATTAAATAACTAATGTAAATAGAACATACAATTACATTAGACATTCACCTAGATTTGATCTTTGGTTTGAATCTCCTCTCTACTTGGTTTAATCCTTTGCATGGATATCAGGTCTTTTACTTCTCCCTTGAACACCCTTGCTCATTCTCAACTTCACTAGGTTCATAAACTTCTTGCCCACATAGTCCTTTTCTCTCTCTATAAGACCTATCACCCTTTTATCCCTCCACATTCTCTCCTCTTATGCTCAACTCTAGACTCTCAATATCCTCTAGGCCTACTCTTATGATTGATTCACTTTGATCCAGGTCTGTAGTTTTAGACCTCCTTGATCATGAAATATATCATCCTTTCTTTCAATCTCATCCTCTTCAATGCAAATATCATCCTCTCACACATAGTGAACTCAATAGCTTCCTTAATGCATATAATGTATATAATTCTCACTCTCTCTTTCAAGATCTCTCACTCTTTACATTCCTCTTCATTATCTCCTTCTTATCATCATCCCCATAATCTCATAATCTACTCTCATAACTATATTCTCTAATCTTCCTCTAAGATTGGTTATCCTTTGTCATAGTTTTAAGGCCTAAAGATCTCATTCATGGTTCAATGACTCTAGGAATACTTCTAGTGCATATAGGGACATATACCTTCTCATTGGATATCTTACATACATCCAATCTAATATCATAATCCCTAAGTAAGAACTCCCAACTCAATTACACCTTCCTTCTTCAAGCCTCCTTCTCTAGTAGCCTAAAAAACATGTAAACCTAGCAGGTACAAATAATAAACAAAGTTTCTAATCAAAAAATATATCATTTCAAGTATCCATTATCCTTATTCAACTTCATTCCAATTTTTATGATCCAACTTTCCATGCAACCCAGCTAACTTGACTCACACTTTTGCTAATAAGGCCTCTTTAGGTCTAGTATAATGACAAAGTTTGGAAAACCATATAGTACAGAGTTTTAATAGTCCAAAACCTCATTTATATTAAATAACTTGATAAGTTACACTAAAATACAATATTTTAAAAAAAATTAAGGGTTAGAACAAAAAATATTTTAGTTACAATTTAGAAGCCCTAGGTTGATCTTAGATAGGCCTGTGTAAGTTTTAGAGGCTAGAAAATTAGATAGCTTGTTTTTGAAAACACTTCGCTCACCTTTGACACTTTTTTAATGTCTATTTACCATTTATTCAACTCTTATAAAAGGTTCCAAGCCTTAATTCAACACCAAACATCCATCTAAGGCATATTTACAAAGTTTTGTGTTAATCTTTCAGAACATGCCAAAAGTTGGTCAACGAGGGCCATATATTATAACTCATTAGCCCAATCAATAAAAAATCTAAGTGGACACATCTATATAGTTGTTTTAATGCTAGGAATGCCATTTTTCAATCTTTAATGGGCCCCAAGAATGAAGGTTGCAATTGATCAGATGCATCCCTTAAGAGAATCTCCTCATCCCTGAGTGTGTAAATTGAAAGAACTTCTATCACACATTGTAAGAGAACTATAATGGTTAGAGATTATCCATTAGTTCCTACACATATGTATAACTCATCTAAGAAATATTATAAGGATTCTCTCTAACTCAAGATGGGCAAGACATGGCATTGAGGTTTCTCTCACATCCAAATCTCTCAGAATAGGCCAAAATTTGGTTAATGGGGGTCGTATATTATGACTCATTAGCCAAATAAAAAAACAATTTATGTGAACATGTCTATATAAATGTTTTAAATATAATATGGTCATTTTATGATCTTGGTTAGACCTCAAGAATGAAGGTTATAGTTGATCAGTTGGAGCCCTTAAGAGAATCTCCTCTTCCCTGAGTGTGAAAATTGAGCAAACTTCAATCACGTATTGTAAGATAATCGTGAGGGATAGAGATTAACCATCAACTCTCAAGCATACATGGATGAGTCCTATAATAAATTTTAAGAGGATTTTCTCTAACTCAATATGGGAAAGACATGGAAATGAGGTGTCTCTTATAGTTAAATCTATCAAAATGGGCCAAAAGTTCATCAGTGTGGGTCTATATTATGACTCATTAGCCCAATCAATGAACCATATATGTAGTAATGTATAGATGGGTATTTTAAGATTAATATAGTCATTATCTAGTCTCATTTAGGCCCTAGGATTGAAAGTTATAGTTGATTGGACACATCCTTTAAAAGAATCTCCTCATCTTTGAGTGTGCAAACTGAGCAAACTTCTATCGTGTATTACAGGAGAACTATGAGGGATAAATATGAGTCATTAACTCCCACACATGCATGGATAATTCCTCTAAAAAATATCAGGAGGATTCTCTTTAACTTGATATGGTCCAGACACGATAATGAAGTTTATCCCTCAACCAAATCTCTCAGAATAGGTCAAAAATTACTCAGCAGAGGCCGTATATTATGACTCATTGTCTCAATAAATAAACCATCTATATAGACACATCCAAAGGGGTATTTTAAGGCTATGACTAATTAGGCTCCAACAGAAAAGGTTGTAGTTGATCAAATGCATCTCTTAAAAGAATCTCCTCATCCCTAAGTGTGCAAACTAAGTGAACTTTCATCATGCATTATAGGAGAATCATGAGGGATAGAGATAAATCATTAGCTTTCACACATGTATGGATGAGTCCTCTAATAAATTTTAGGTTGATTATATTTAACTTGAGGTAGGCAAGATGTGGCAATGAGCTTTTTCTCACAACTAATTCTCTTAGAATAGACTAAAATTTAGTCAACAAGGGTCATATATTATGACTAATTAGCCTAATCGATGAACCATGTATGTGGGCATGCTCAAATGGGAATTTTAAGGATAAAATGGTCATTATTCAGTTTTGGTTAGGCTCCATAAGAAAAGGTTTTAGTTGATCAAACACATCCCTTAAGAGAATCTCCTCATCCTTGAGTGTGCAAACTAAGCAAACTTCAATCTTGCATTGTAGGAGAACCATGATGGATAAAGATGAGATTTTATCTCCCACATATGTACAGATGATTATTTTAAGAAATACCATAAGGATTATCTCTAACTCAATATGGGAGAGACATGGTAATGAGTTTTATCTCAGCCAAATCTCGTAGAATAGGCCAAAAGTTGGTCAATGAGGATCATATATTTTGTTTCATTAGCCTAATTGATGAACCATATATGTATACATATCCAAATGGAAATTTTAAATCTAGTATGGCCATTGTTTGGTCTTGATTGAGCCTCGAGAATAAAGGTTGAATTTAATCAGATGTATCCCTTTAAAAAATATCCTCCTCTTTGAGTGTGCAAACTAAGCAAACTTGTTTCATGAATTACAATAGTACCATAAGGGATAAATATGAACCATTATCTCCCACACATACATGTATGAGTCCTCTAGGAAAACCTAGGAGTATGTTCTCTAACTCAATTTGGGTGAGATCTAGTAAAGAGGTTTCTTTCATAGTCAAATCTCTCAAAATAGGTCAAAATTTGGTTAGTGGGGGTCATATATTATGAATAATTACCTCAATCAATGAACCATCTATGTAGACACATTTAGATTAGAATTTTAAGGCTATGATGGCCATTCTCTAGTATTGATTGGGCCGTGGGAGTGAAGGTTGTAGTTGATCAGATGCATCCCATAAGAGAATCTCCTCATTGTTGAGTGTGCAAACTAAGCAAACTTTAATCACACATTGTATGAGAATCATAAGGGATAGATTAAAATTTCAACTCCCACATGTGCATTAAAAAGTCCTTTAAAAATATCATGAGGATTCTCTCTAACTTGATTTGGGTGAGATGCAATAATGAGGTTTATCTCATAGCCAAATCTCTCAAAATGGGCCAAAAATTGGTTAGCAGGGCCATATATTTTGACTCATTTACCCAATCAATGAAACATCTACTTGAACACATTTAGATATTCATTTTAAGGTTATGAGGGTAATTTTATGGTCTCGGTTAGGCCCCAAGAGTGAAGGTTACAGTTGATCAGATGACTCCCTTAAAAGAATATCCTCATCTTTGAGTGTGCAAATTGAGTGAACTTTCATCATGAATTGTAGGAGTATCATGAGGGCTAGATACAAACTATCATCTCCCACATGTGTATGGATGAGTCCTTTAAAAAATCTTAGGAGGATTTTCTCTAACTTGAGTCGGGTGACACACATCAATGAGGTTTTTTTACACATCTAAATCTCTCAGAATGGGCCAAAAGTTTGTCAGTGAGGGCCGTATATTCTGACTCATTAGTCTAATCAATGAACCATCTATGTGGGCATATTTAGATAGGTGTTTTAAGGTTAGAACAGTCATTGTTTAGTCTCGATCATTCTTTGAGAGTGAATATTATAGTTGACCAGATGCATCCCTTAAGACAATCCTCTCATCTCTAAGTGTGAAAACTAAAAGAAATTCCATCACATATTATAAGAAAACCATGAGGGATAGAGATGAAATATTAACTCCTACATGTGCATGAATGAGTATTTTAATAAATCTTAGGAGGATTTTCTCTAACTCAAGGTGGGTGAGACTCGACAATGATATTTCTATTACATATAAATATTTTAGAATAGGTCAAAAATTGGTTTGTAGGGCCATATATTCTGACTCATTAGCCCATTCAATGAACTGTCTATGTAGACACATCTGGATATGCATTTTAAGGTTGGTATGGATGTTGTCCAGTCTTGATTAGGCCCTAAATGTGAAGGTTCTAGTTGATTGGATGCATCCCTTAAGATAATCTCTTCATCTTTGAGAGTGCAAATTAAGTGAAATTTCATCACACATTATAGAGTATTGTGAGGGATAGAGATGAACCATTAGCTCCCACACATGCATGAATGAGTCCTCTAAGAAATTTTGGTAAGATTTTTACTAACTCAAGCCAGGTGAGATGTGGAAATGAGGTTTATCTCATAGTTAAATCTCTTAGAACATGCCAAAAGCTGGTCAATAAGGACCATATATTGTGACTCATTATCCTGATCGATGAAGCATCTACACAGACACATCTAGATAGATGTTTTAAGGCTAAAACATCCATTGTCTGGTCTTGATCAGGACCTATGAGTAAATATTGAAATTGATTAGATGCATCCCTGAGTATGTAAACTGAGTAAACTTTGTCATACATTGCAAGAGAACTATGAGGGATATAGACAAATTATTAGCTCTTACACATACATGGATGAGTCCTCTAAGAAATCTTAAGAAATTTTTCCCTAACTTGAGTTGGAAAATACATGGCAATGAGGTTTCTCTTACAACCAAATCTCTCAGAATGGGTCAAAATTAGTTAGTGGAGGTTGTATATTCTGACTCATTAGCCCAATACATAAAGCATTTACATAGATACATTTAGATAGGTATTTTAAAGATAAAATGGTTGTTTTCTAGTCTCGATAGTGCTCTAGGAGTGAAGGTTGTAGCTGATCATATGCATCCCATAATAGAATCTCCTTATCCCTAAGTGTGTAAACTAAGTGAACTTTCATCACGCATTATAGGAGACTCATGAGGGCTATAGATGAACTATTAGATCTTACATGTGCATGAATGAGTCTTTTAATAAAGCCTCAAAGTATTTTTTCTAACTTGATCTGAGTGAGATGTAATAATGAGGTTTTTCTCACATCTAAATCTCTTAGAACAAGCCAAAAGTTAGTCAGCAGGAGTCGTATATTCTGACTCGTTAATGTAATCAATAAAGCATCTATGTATACACATATAGA
Organism: Torreya grandis; assembly: GCA_037957365.1. Lineage (NCBI taxonomy): Eukaryota > Viridiplantae > Streptophyta > Pinopsida > Cupressales > Taxaceae > Torreya > Torreya grandis. The sequence continues at coordinate 392,372 of JARHVA010005186.1, read as the reverse complement.
TAGGTGTTTTAAAGATAGAATAATCATTATATAGTCTTGGCCATGCCCCAAGAATAAAGGTTACAATTATTTGAATGCATCCCTTAAGATAATCCCATTATCCTTGAGTGTATAAACTAAGATAACTTTTGTCATACATTACAAGAGAACCATGAGGGCTAGAGATAAACTATGAGCTCCTACACGTGCATGGATGAGTCTTCTAAGAAAATTTAAGAGGATTCTCTCTAACTCAATTTGAGTAAGACACAGCAATGATATTTCTCTCATGGCCAAATCTCTTAGAATGGACCAAAATTTGGTCAGTAGGGGTCTTATATTCTGACTTGTTAGCACAATCAATAAACCATCTATGCAAACACGTCTAGATAGGCATTTTAAGAATAGAATAGCCATTGTTTGATCTTGATCTTGTTCTAGAAGTGAAAGTTACATTTGATCATATGCATATCTTAAGAGAACTCTATCCCTGAGCATGTAAACTGAGATAGCTTACATCATGCATTATAGGAGAACTATGAGGGATAGAGATGAACCATCATCTCTTACACATGAATAGATGAGTCCTATAAAAAAATTAGGAAGATTGTCTCTAATTTAAGTTGGAAAAAATATACTAATGAGGTTTCTCTCACAATTAAATATCTTAGAACAAGACAAAAGTTAGTCAGTAGAGGTCGTATATTCTGACTTGTTAACATAATTTATGAACTGTCTATGCAGAAACATCTAGATAGGCATTTTAAGGCAAGAAGGGTCATTAACTAGTCTCAATCTTGCCTTGAGAATGAAGGTTATAGTTGATTGGATGTATCCCTTAAAATAATCTCCTCATCCTTGAGTGTGAAAATTAAATGAAATTTTGTCTTGCATTATATGAGAACCATGAGGGATAAAAATGAATCGTCAGCTCCTACATCTGCATAGATGACTCCTCTAAGAAATTTTAAGAGGATTATATCTAACTCTAAACCATAATTAAGTCATAGATAAGACTATTTTCTTATTTTTTTGAAAGGACAAATAGAGAGAAGGTGAAAACCTATTTGCTTAAGGTAGATAATATTAATATGAATTATTTTTTGGCTTCACTTCATTTCAAGAAGATAATATTCTCTACTCATACTGCTAACCATGTGAAGGTGGAAGCTCATATGGTGCCACTAACATACATTAAAATTGTTAGTAAAAAATTTAAATAGAAATAAACACATAATGATAAAATAATTAAAAATTAAAATACATTAAATCAAATAAGTTAACTATATTAATTTGAAACACAAGATAAACTTACTAATTCAATCTAATGTACCTTCAAAATCAGCTCTATTTTCAATTGTTTCAAGAATCATTTCATGCTCAAATTCACACACTTCCACAAAATTTTATTTAGAGACTTTCCATGATATTTGATCATTTGAATATTTATAGTAAAAACTAGATTTGAATAATGAAGCACCACCCTATTTGTTTCAAAGTCCTCAAATAGCAATTATTATTTTTATTATAGTACTTAAGAAGCCATATTCATGTAACCATTATGGATCTAGTGGGATAAATTAGCTCTTATCCATCTATAACATTTGTGGTTAATTATTTTTTGGCCTCTAAATAATGACACAAGTAGTAGTTTATTCCCTAATCATTGTTCTCAGGTGTAATGACTGTAAAAACATGCCCTGGATTTAAATTATAATCAAATTATAAGCACATCTAGAAAAAATAAAGATATCACTAATATATAACTAAAGTTTTATATTTAACTAAATAATAAATTGTGTTTGGTTGCACAAGATTTGAGATGTGGTCAATGTTTATTGATGATGTCATTTCATGATCTGTCAATTTTTAGAGTGAATGGATACTCTTTATAAGTGATATGGATCTAAAATACCATTTCTCAACCCATTATTTTGACTCACATTCTTTCCAATTAAATTACATACATGCAGAGTAAAAACATGTCATATCCCTACTATAAATAGTCTATGAATTTGAATTTGAGTTTTGAATGGAGTGGAAAACACTCGATCCAAACATTATACTATAATATTTTTTTACATTACCTTGCATTGTTCCTCTATTAATCAAAAAGATATTCACATATGAGAATGTCTATTTGATCTATCATAAATATTTTCATTACATCAAGTCAAAAACTTACAGCATCGATCAAATTAATACCATCCTCGTGATTTACATACTTTTTTTAAGGGCTCTTTTTACACATGCACCTACACCATCATATTCCTCTTTTCCATACCCAAACTCAAAGAAGCTCTAAAATGTTAAACACCATTATTAGTATACATTCTACTTAACCAGAAAAATATTTGAGAATTCTTAAAGTGCCTTGCACAATTTTTTGACCAAATGTAGCGTGTATTAAACATGGTTTATCTTGCATTCATATTTATATAAAATATTTCAAAACAACCTTGGACAAACTCTAGATAATGTGATTTGTCATCACTCATATAAAAGTGTTACTCCCTCAAAATATTTTTTTTTCATTTATGTTAGCAGGTGCATGTCTAAATGTAATATGAACAAAAATTCTAACTTGAATTGAATTAGTATTGGGATTGAACCTCATTATATGGTTTTAGTGTGTAATTATCATCAAAATCCACAACTAAAACAATGGTGCCAACTGAGAAGTTGTCCTTACATACCTTGAATTCATTATCTAACCATTTTAATTTGTATGTGTGTCTTGGATATTGGTAGATAATATTCTTCTTGAATTTAAACATGAAATCAGATACATAAACTTTGGCCATAACCAACTCATATAGTAATGACTCTTTTCCATATTTTAACACATACTTTACAAATTTGTACTTCTTATATAATCAACTAGTTACTTTCTAAATTCATATGAAATTTTTTCATATATACAACTCATCAAATATGATAAACTGACACAACTATTACATGTTACATCTAAACATTGTTTGGCAAAAAACTATCCTTCAGCTATTTGATAGAAAATACTTTGGATTAATTTTCTTGATGTTTTAGGTGGGGAAAATAACATGCATTCATGAAAAAATTCATCAGTATGTAAATTACAATGTATATGAAAAAAAATATCAACATGTATAACAAATTTAACATGTACCTTACAAAAACATGTGCATGTTTGATTGATTTTAACATAAAAAGGCTTGCACATCTAAAATGACTTTTGGCTAATTATCAATTGGCCATTAAATTTTTTAATAATGTTTTTATAAAATTATGTTTGGGTCATGTCTAAGAAATGTTTTGCATGTGGCTCATAGTTTTTTGAGTTTTTTCTTCTTTTAACAACATATGTTACATTAGATAAGACCCTTGTGTTGTTATGCCAAAAAAATTCAATCAAATATCTTGTTCCTTCAACTAATACATTATCTTTTTGTGGGAGTCTACCACCAAATGTCCAACAATCTATGAGTAAAAGCTCATCAAGCCTCATTCTTCTTTTTATGACATTTATCAGAGTTTTTCTTTTTAAATTCAAAGATTTACTTATTTCACTAAGAATTCAAGCTTTAGATGTTGACTTACTCACTATAGATTCCATTATTACTCAGCTTGCCATATTACTATCTTTTTTTTATTTTTATTGCATACTGTCTTAAATGTGTTAAATAGATTCTTTACTATTGTGTTATTTATTCTCTTCATGTTGAATGTTTTTAAACCCAAATTATATATCACATGGTGCATTTTTTTCCTTTTTATTAACTAAACAAATAGTTGACATCATTATTTATGGGTTTTATTCTCAAATGCATAGTCTCATACATGTTGAGCATGATGTTAAACTGATCTTTTTGACATTTTATCTTCTATAAGTTCTATTATGTTTTCATATATTTTAACCAAATACATTGGTGTTTATCTCATTATCCTTGGAGATGTGGGTGTAGGAGCTATATTTTATATTAAATTGGGTGGTGTTACCACTTCAACCATACCAAAGATAGTAGAGGGTTAAATATTTACATTATACCCTACAAGTGAATTGAATTCCTATTCATTAGAAGACACGTGATTTGGGGTCATTACTTAATGTTGATTATCATCATACTCAAAACTTCATTATGAATGGATGTTTCATTATATTGTGTTTGTCTACAGTTTCATCACTTATTACAAATTCATTACTTATATGCTCTAAATTTTGAATGAGTTCTCTAATCTCATTTGAAGACATAGATTGATTGAGTTCTCTAATCTCATTTGAAGACATATCTAAACTAAATTATATATAATTAGGCATGTTATTTTAATTTAAAATATTATATGGTGTAAAGGAAGCACCTTCACCTTGTCTAGAAGCCCTTATGGATGCTCTCCTATATGCTTATCTTTTTCTTTCTTTTTCTTTCTTCTCTTCAATTTCCTCATTTGTTAGCTCTTTAATTAGTCTTTTATGATTTCTCAACCCCATTATTTATCTTTACCAAAATTGTAGTGATTCAAACAAAGTGATTGGAGAATTTATCAAATTCACATAGTTACAGTAGAAAAAATTAGTTTATAGTTTGCAAATAACAAAACAAATGAGCAAATTTTATGGGAAAGCTAAGAGAAATTCGTCAATCACAAAGGGTGTGCATATTTTGAAAGCATACACACACTTTTTGATCCATGAAAAAATGGACAAAAATAAATAATGTTGTAAAAGTTTGGTTGGCAAAGCGTGTGTGACCTTTTTAATTTTACAAAAAAAATTAGTTGTTTTCCTTTCAAAATTGTCTTGGTTTTAGGCCTAGGGTGTCTGAACCTGGTCCAAACCCTGTCATGAACCAGTCAAAGAGATTTCTAATAAATTTAGGGGTCTTTTTCATCTTTGTCGACATGTTTGATCAGATAGATTTTATTATTTTTTAAAAATATATATGGGTTTGTAGAGTGGAAAACATAGTTTTAGAAAGAAAAAAAAATTAATGTTAGAATATTATTTATAATTATTACTTAATTTATACATAACATACCTCATTATAGACTATATACATATCATCACAAAAAAATTTATAAATTTTTAAATATTAATCAAATATTTATAAAACTTATTTCTCAACAATCTACACATTGTCAACTATGCTTTAAAAAAAATGATTTTCATGAAGTTAGGGTCAAAATGTTGTGTTATACACTTACAGTTTTAATTTTTCAATTGTATTGAATTTTATAATTATTTAAAATTTATATATATAATAAAAAATATTCTCAATAGTCTTCAATATTTTACCTATCCATATATGATGAAGTTTCATACAAAAATTCATTTATTTACTCAAAAAAATATGTTCATACACATGAAATCTCCTTATATTTTCACAAAAATTGACCAACCTATTATCATAAATGCATCTATTTTACACACTATTATCATTTTGGAATAAAAAATTATAAATATTTAGAAACTACATTCAAAATTTCACAATTCATGTTCTTAATCATTGTCAAAAAAAAATTAAAATTCTCTAACATTAGCTCCAAATTCAACTATTACTATTTTAAGAAAAAAGTATCACTTTATACCCCCCTTTTGTCCCCCATTATCTTGCATCAACTCTTCTACCATCTCACTAGATACCAAGCTATCTATGTTTCCACTTTCAATAGTAACCATACAACACTTACCTCCAAATTTTAATTTGATCCAAAATAGTTTATTTCTTTGATTGGTTTATTTTCCTCCTTGGCTGGTTGTAACATCACTCTCTTTATCATGAGATCCTCTCCATGTTTCAATTTCTCTGTGTGATTTTGGGATGCATCATTATCCTCATTTGTTTATGCAAGGTGATTAATTTATTCATTTATTATATTTTAATTCTAAAATAATTTAGGACATTCAAAAAATTTATGTCCAATATTTCCATGTTCAAATCATTTACCCATGAATCCTCTAACTCTTCCTCTTTTTAATTGATTATGATTTTGAGATGTGGTGGCTTATTCTTTATGAGTATGTTTTTTTCTCCCCTTTTTGTGGTCTTCTTTCTCTTGAGAACATTTATATACCTCTCGATGTGTTTTTTTGTCCTGTTGACAACTTCTCTTTTTCCCTTAATGTACATTGATAGGACTCTTCCACCATTTTCAACTTAAACATTCCAAACTCATATTGAGTAGAAATATAAAAACCATTCTTATACTTTGAGATCTTATCTTTATCATATTCAACATGACCAAATCTAATGGTGATATTCTAAAACTCCTCTATGTAATCATTTACACTCATCTCTCTTTGCCTCAAATTTTATAACTTTTTGAACAAGCTCAGTTGATAATACAAAGGTTTATCTTTGCAACCATCCTATCCCAAGTATTCATTTTGTACTTTCATTTTTTATCCCTTTCTATTTGTACATGGTCCCATTAGAAGGATGCATGTCCCTTCACCTTTATGATAGAAAACTTTATTTTCTTGGGGTCAGCCATTGACTTAGTTAAAATACATCTCCATCTTTGTGATCCAATCAATGTGATCCTTCAATAACTAAGGGTTTATATCTTAAGATTGTTACCCATGTTTCTAATATTTGACCTTTATAAATATGTCTTCAGGTTTATCAACCAACTCTTCAACTTGGACTTCTTGAGTTCTTCCTACATCATCAGTCAAATTTGAAACTATAGTTCCTTTCCATTATGTAGTATCCATTGTGTCTTTGCTAGCCAAGTTTTATACTCTTGGTGCCCTTATTCAACTAATAGGTATTCCTCTTAGCGTCTTTGCTAGCCAAGTTTTATACTCTTGGTGCCCTTATTCAACTAATAGGTATTCCTATGCATTCCATAACCACTCCTTAGAACTCACAACAATAACAAAAATACGATCTTATATTTCATAATTTTTAACTAACTCAATGAAATCCTTACACACTTAGTCAAACAAGGGAAATATTTATCAAATACAAATTGATGCAGATGGGAATGATGTGTCCAAATTAATGTGTATCTTACTCCCTAATTGAGACTTATACACCAATGGACACACACAACTAGACACAAGGCTCAGATTTGATAACCCAAAACACTCTTTATTGAATGAATGTTAAAGGTTACAGATATTTTATTACACACACATTTCCATCACTAAACCATGAAGAACACAACTCTATCTCAGTCTCTCTTGGACTAGTTACACTCTCTATTCTACACATACATAGCCCTAGAAAGATCCTCAAGCTTTCACTTAACGTTTTGTGTCTAGATATAATTTTGGCTTTGCCTCTTAGGGTTAGAACTAACTTAAGTTACCTCTTTAACTTACTCTTCTCATCTACCACCAATTGGTTTGAATCTCACCTAAATATTATGACAAGTTGGAATGACTCTTCAATTTCCCTTTATCTTTACATATAGACCTCACATCAAAAAAATTACAATCTAGGAAGTTAATCTAGTTTTACCTCCATTACAGTTAAAACCATCGAATACTACAGACTAGTAGTTATGTAACCATTAGTTAAATTACACCAACAATTTCAAAATTATCTCATGCATTAAGTGTCAGTTTCATCACCTTCCCAAAAAGGGGTCAATTGACCTCTAGAAGATGACCAAAACCATCTCTAATTGATTTATTCATATGATACAGTTCTAATGATGTTCCTTGGACTCTTATAGATCACCTTCAGTGTACACAACCTTTTTGACATGGCTGACAAATCACGTACAAGTGCACAAATCCCAGCCCATGTTTTTGGTTGATGTAATATTAATTTTTGACTCAGATGTTCCTACATTAGTCAAGTAGTGATATAGCAATAGGACATATAAAACTTGCATTAAACTTGAATATTTATAACAAGCCACACAAGAAATATTGTTATCATTGTTTGAATTTCCCACCATTTTCAAAATAATTGATCTAATAAAGTAGGAATTTACAATACCTTTCATTCTGATGTGAGGTTTTCCTCCTAGTTTTTAACCCAATCTATAATTTGTTTGTTACAAATTCTAAAATGATTAGATTCAATGAGAAATTAATAGTTATTTACTAGAGCTTATATAACCAACAGGAAGAAAAAGTTATATCAATAACAATACATTAAAAAAACATATAACATTTTGAAATTATATAATTTTTAAGACATGTGACATTGAAAACATTAGAAATAACAAAATATACCATATTTAATAGTAAATAATCAAAATCCTCTCTCTAGTTATACCATATTCAATACCCTTGTGTATTCCTATTCAAAAAAATTGGTATATTTAATCAACCAATTGTTATGTTTTTAATATCAAAATCAGAGTTGGTATAATCTTTGAAACATGTGAAATCATTTACATCCTTAACGACATAACATACCTAATTTATGTATTTTTAATTTTAGTTAATCCTTATTTTATGTCCTAATCAAATTCAATTAAATACTTTTCTCTACTTTTACCTCATTAAGTACCCATTTGTCTTCTAGTCCAATTTTTGGGCAAGTTTAATCAACCAATTGTTATGTTTTTGAATTTTTTGTGCCCATGTGAAAATTCCGAGATAAAAGCATCATAACTTATGAATTGGCACATATTTTATTAGGAAATGGTCTTAGAACCTCTGAGACATGTTATGATGTAAATTGCATCAATTACTATGTTTTAACATTATGTTTTGGCCCCAAGTAATTATTTGACACAAACCTAACATTAATAGTGTAAAAAATCATGGTTTGACGCAAATAGCATCAAAAGATGTTTTAACACTAATTTTGTTGAGGTGTTGAATCGGTTTGAGTTTGGATATAAATTTCTAATGGGATATGGGAAAAATCTAATTGTGATTGAAGTTTTTTTTGGATAAACTTGGTTTTTTCTAAAAATGAGTGAGATAGCTCGTTTGAAGTGTCAAAAAAAAATTAATAATTTATACACAATTTATCAAAAAAACATTATAAAATATGTAAATCATGTTAGACATGTAGTAATTTTTTTATCTCACCTTTCTATAGTGCAGTCCATGTAAATTGTTGTACATTTGAAATTTTTTTCGATTAGCATCCTTTTATGACTTACATTCTTAGAATTTCATGTTAATAAATTTTCCTCTTACTCAATATGATAAAATCAAATTCAAAGATATAAAATATACTTTTATATCCTTTATTACTAGCTCAATATTTTCAAAATTATAGTTTTAATTTGTGATAAAGTTGAAACACGTTCACTTTCTTAATACTAGGTTTGAAACTATGAAATGAAGTCTTGTACTAGAAACATTTTTGTCTTGGTTCAAATATGTGCCATATTTTGGTCCCTTATTATGTGAACAAATATAAGATCATTATTTTTAAGAGAGAAATAAAAGTTGTTTTATCTAGGGTTTCAATTGCTTTCAGTTATATTACATAAATTATAAAAGATATTATGTTGTATTTAGATATTTTTACATAGTTTATCCCACCTATAATAGAAATAAAACCCGTGTCAAATCACACAAGTTATAAAATAAAGTGGAATTAAAATAAATTGTCATGGAAAAAATTCACCAAGTTTCACACAACTTCCAATGAGAACTGCATTCATTCAAGAATTAGTATTTCCAAAAAATGAGGGTTCTATAATTTTATGATTTTTCCTTATCTTTCACACTACCAATACATGCAGGATATTAGTCTTGTCATATTAATTATTTGTAACCTACCATTAAACTACCCCTTAGTTGATGATATTTCCATATATATTATGACCAACTTCTCATCTTCTTCATCATTTGATGTAGGTGTATGCAATATATCTTTGACTAATTATGGTGTTTAAATGAACCAATAAATTTCTCCCAAAATTATTCCACGAGGTAGTAAAACTTTCTCAATTGACTTAATGTTAGATGTTATCTTATATTGTCTTGAATTTGATAAATCATGTCACTAATTTGAGAATTTATCTTTGGTTTCTTATTTTGTTTGTTGAATCCCATCAGATAATATGAATAAGAATTGGGTGTGCCATAACTAGCATTCTTGTGGTGATAAACTCGATGGCATGCAAAAAATCACCAAAGGGTTTTTTATTTTTAAAATTTCTAATGTTGAGCACTCTATTTCCATAGTCAAACATGGCCCATGGTTTATTCATAACACCCTTGTAGTTTCTCTCACTCGACTAGGAAATTCATAACAAGCCAAACTCATAATCCCTCTAAAGGTTGAGTTTCCTTGTCTTCCCCTGCCCCTTTGGGGTTTCATATATTGGATAATAGAAACCTTAGGTTGGTTTATTTTCCATGAGTAGAGTAAATTATATGCAGTTATGCCATAGAAAAAAGTGTGTCACAGATGAACTTTCTAAGTATCTCAAGGAAGTAATAGATATTCGAATAGGAGATAAATGTATCTTAGAAGGTTTATTTTATATCAACATGTCAAACACCTATTTTTGGTGTCAATCCATCAACCACAAGATTTTTGAATGCCCTCTCATGGCTAACTCATGTTCAGCTATATAACCCAAAACCTCCCTAGAGTTAAACACAAATGTTGATCCATCCATATATGGGTGGAAAATGGTCATCCATAAAAAAATCCAACTAACAAGCTCATGGAGCAATAAAATCTCTAGATAATGTGTATAAACCCACATGTGGTTCTATTTCAACTATAAAACAACTTTTTCCTATCACTTCTTAGGTGGCAACACCTATTTCAAACACCTTGCAAGTGTCCATGATTTATTAGGTCCTCAGAGTAAGTTTATATTTCTCAACTATCACAACCTCATTTTAAGGTGAAATACTCGATCTAAAATGATAATTTGATGATTTTTAACACAAAATGCTCATGTGCCACTCTTAAAACCCATCACTACCTCCCTAAGATGACAAGTATGTACAATAAAAGTAGTGTACTTTCCAACTTGGTGACTATATGTGTGGCAATAAATAGACATACTTATCTAATGTATTTTCCATTTTATATGACATGGGTAATGGGACCAACATGTACCTTGATTTTTCCTAATGACATATTATTCTTGGAATGTCTGCAACCTTAATAACTCATCTCATAAGTTTATGGTTAGAACACTTGTTATGTTTTTATAATATAAAGTCTTTTCGTCTAAAAGAAGTTAAGATCTTCATATTTTCACTTCATTCCACCCCCAATTCTATTTGCCTATGAGTAGTTTTCCATGTATCTAATCATGATATTGGACATAGAAGAGTGGTTATAATTTTGTCACATGACTTGGCTCATCATGTCATCAATTGGGACTATAACCCCACTCATCATGTGGCATGGACTATTTTTTATGTTGATAATTGTTCCCTTGGTATAGCCAAAATATATGACTCCAATGATGATGGTGAAAGGGTAACATTATTTTAGTGGGCTTCATCCACACTTTTAGATTTCAATGGATTTTTTGTGTGGAATTAACATGGTTGAATCTATGTAAGATAAATAGGGGTTACTCCTAATGTAGGGGTACACCAACAAAAGAGAGGCATGGTTTTTCATGCACATCAAACTCAATATTTTGTCCCAACCATCACCAATATCACCCCTTGAATGCCTCATTATTTACCTAGTCAAACCACATACAAGGAAATGATAGGTTCTTGAAAAGGCTAGATAGAGATTTATTTGTAAAACAAAACCTTTTTTCTTTTGTAAATAATTTTGATCACCTTGTCAATGTAGTTTTGGGTGTGGTATTATGTGACCATCTCTAAATCTAATTTTGTATCGATTGGTTGACATTGTAGCTAAAAAAGGTTAAATTTACCTTAACACATCTCATCTCACTCATGAATGGACTCGTTCTCATATCAAATGGATATGAAACCTTGAACCACACCCTTTTTAAGAGATAAGTTGGAATGACTGGCGGGGGGATGCCATCTTGTAGACTAAAGTGTTCCTCCATGTTTATGGAAAATAAGCAAATGTTTTCTATAAAGAGGCACATGAGGTGTCAAATTGTGGGTTTCTTCATTTCTCACATAATTTTAAACTCTCCTTGATCAATAAGGGTTTTTAAAAAGAGACTACCAAATGGAGACACAAGCTCAAGGTTGAAGAGGCCTACCAAGCTTATGGTGCCCAAATACATGCTTATATGCACTAGTTAAAATTTGGGGATCAGGTTTTTAAATATTTATTTTCTCTCATAAGGTCTAGACAAGAAGTTGACAAAGTGAGATCCATTTGTGATTCCAATATATGTCTCACTAAAGTGCATGACATTATGTAAGTTATTGTAGTTCAATATCATGGAGTTGTTTCCACGTGGCCAACCTCCCCATCCCATGAATATGCTATCAGAAATTATCTTTAAATGGTTCCTTGAAAACTCTCTAAGGATCAAAGGGTCTCTTGTGACTATTTAGTTTCTATAGAATACCCTCGTGAGGCAGAATCCCAAATGGATATTGAAAAGGCCTTGAGATTGATGGTTTCCCTTGTGAATTTTACCAATTTTGGGGGGATTTTTTAGATCTATGATATAGAAAAATCTAGGTTCACAAGTAATCTTACATCAACAAAATATAGGGGTCAAGTTATAATGCATGTGTGTGCATGTGCATATATGCTTTTGTAACTTCTAGACCATGTCAATGCCATTACATGCATGGAATAAGATTGAAAATAATCCAAAAAACATTGCCAAGAGGTTAGCATGTCAGAAAAGGAAAGTAAAGATAGTTTTAGTCACCTACCTTAGGTTAAATGACCCCTTTTTGGGGAAGTGATGAAGTTTCCACTTAAATGAGGTGGTAATTTCCAAATCATCAATCTACATTAAATGTTAGTCACATAACGATTGATTTGAAATAACCATATACTTCACCTGTATTGAGGGCATGGGTAGAGTAACTGCCTAGAATTGAAAAACATAACTTGTGGAATGTTTTCAAAGGTAATGGAACTTGAAGAGAATTTCAAGGTGTTAGTGTCAAGGGATGAATATTTAGATTCATTTGCAAGAGTTGGAGGTTAGTTGGAAGGAGAGAGAATTTTGGAGAGAGAGAGAGAGAGATTGTTAACTCTAGGATAAATCAAAGGTAAGAAAGAACAAAGTTTGGATATATGAGAGAGGTAACTAGAGATAAAGAGCCTGCAAGTGTGATGTATGTTCACTGAATCCAATCCATGTGATTGAATGTAATTTATTCTTTATAATTCAATGAGGGAAGTGGTATGTGTGTGTGAATCTATGTAATATTGTTTGTTCATTCGATAAAAATATTATATATTGGTTTCCATTATGAGTTCTTTGTGTGTTTGTCCATAAGATAGTGAGTGTAAGTTTTGGTTAGGGAGTTAAGTAGTGATTAATTTGACCTCCTCATTCCCATCTACATCAATTGGTATCAGATCAAGGTAAATCATGTTGGGTTGAGTGTGTGAATCTCTTTTTGATTCAGTTGTAGGTTGTGAATTGAAACATGTATTTTTGAGAAGATATGGAATGCAAAGGAATAACTCTTAGAGGAAGAATGACAAATATAGTATTAAACATGGCATATATTTTAAGATGAATCCAAGTGATATTAGATGTAATGGAGACTACACAAAGGAGAGGAACTACAGTTACAAATATAAGTGATTATGAAGGAGGAACACAATAAATTTAAGTATAAGGTTGACTGATGAGCTAATATATATATATATATATGAAATCTATTACAAATATGGGGAACAATCCAAATTTGGATGCCCCTAGCTATAGAGGAAACTTATGCCATGTGGATCTTATTGATTAGATCTTAGAGTTGGAGAAATATTTTGACTAAGTGTTAGGGGAAGACCCCAAGAGAGTGAAGTTTATATGTACCAAGTTGAAGGGACATATGGTCACAAAGTTGAAAGGTAAATTTAAACATTTTGATTTTCATTTTATTTTATTAAAAAAAATTATAAAATTTTAGAAAAAGATAAATGAGTGTGAAAGACTACATCAAGGAATTTTACAAGCTCACAATTAGAGTTAGTCATGTGGAGGATGATCAAGATACGATATCAGGGTATGTAAATGCACTTTATATTTCTATTAAATATGAGTTTGGATTGTTCAAGTTGAATTAATTATAAGAGGTCTATCAATGTGTATTTAAGTCAAAGTAAAAGTTGTCTAGAAGGCAACAAAATGCATCTAGAGATAGATAAAGGTTATTATCAAGAAGAGTAAAAGCAAGCAATGGTAGATGACAATATACTCATGAAGGAGAAGATAAACCTTCTCAAAATTAGAATCAAACCTAAAGAGGAAGAGGGTATTATTCTATAAGAAGAGGATACTTTGGTAGAGGAAGAGGTAGAGGATTCATAGGTAAGTGATTTCAATGTGGACATGTTGGACATAGAGCTTTTAAATGTCCTAAAGTATTTCAAAATAACAATAGACAAAATTAGTCAAGAAATAATATTGCTTATGCAGATGAATAAAGTGTTTCATAACCAACTCACATGGAGTAATAAAAATGGGGTGAAGCTCTTATGATGAAGAGATTTATGTTAAAACTAGCCAAGGAGGAGATTGACCAATTATAGAAAATGATCTTTTCAGGACTATAAGGAAAAAAGGAGGTAAGTGTTGTAAGTTTATTGTTGATATTAGTAGAATGGATAATTTGGTTTCAAATTAAATGGTAGAGAAGCTTGGGCTGAAAATAATTTTTTATCCCAATCTATACAAGGTTTTTTTTTTTTCTTGAGAGTCATAAAGTGTTAGTAAATGTGTAGTGTATGGCTAGTTTTCTAATTGGGTCTTATAAAGATGAAGTATTGTGTGCCATAATGTCCATGGATTTATGACATATGTTATTAGGATGACTAAGACAATTACATAAAAATTTGTGCATGATGGTAGATTAAACAACTACAAACTTGTGAAAGATGGTAAGAGGCTCAGATTGAGCCCATTGAATGAAAGAGGATAAGAGGTGAACAATAGTCTAAAGGTTTTATTAGCTTCTGGTAAGCAATTTTGAAGGAGGAATAGAAATATAATGCATTCTTTTTTTCATCCCCAAACCAATTCAAGTTATGATCGCAAAAGAGGTGATGAAATTCCACTTGAAATTCAGAATTTGTTGAATGAGTTTTTTGAATTTTTTCTTAATATTTTCTAGATGGATTTTTCCTATGAGAAGCATTAGACATCATATGGATCTAGTGATTATATCTATTTTTCTAAATGAGGCAATATATAGTTTGACAACTATAGAGAATGAGGGAATGAATACGCAAGTGAATGAGTTATTTGAGAAGGTTTTAATAAGATAAAGTTTAATCCCATATGCATTTCCAACAATATTCGCACCTAGGAAGGGTGGATATTGGAAAATGTTTATGGATTCAAGAGCAATTAGCAATGTCTCTATCAAATATTAGACATTGTATGGATCTAGTTTTCTAAAAAAGGCAACATATAAGTTGAGACCTATGGAGAATGAGGAAGTGAAGAATAAATTACATGAGTTTTTGGATAATATTTTAATAAGAGAAAGGTTAATCCCATATGTGTTGACGCGATGGATTGCACCCTTGATAGGAGGCTGAGCTCTTGTCTTCCACGCATCAAAATGGAAACTCCCCTCTTGCCTGTGGGTTTGACAAAACTTGGGGGAGAGTCTCTAGATAAGGGCTAGCTCCCTTTGATATATCTCTGAGGTCTTGGATTTCTTACTGCTAAAAAATAAATGAAAAAGCATGGGGGGTTGAAAAGGGAGAAGGATGCTGAAAATAGAACCTAAACTAAATAGTGATACACCAATATGGTCGATCTACTTAGCTTGAACCTACACTTTCCACCAAGAACAAGCTGATATATAGATCATTTGATATGAAAAAATCTTTTGCATCAGTGAGCTAGGGGTCCTCTAGAGATACAGGGAGGAAGAACTACCAGAGCTGTTCTAAGACACTCTATGGTGGCCTATTCACATACGCCTATACTCTTTTGTAGACACTTTTGGAAAACCTGCAAAAGAAGAAACTTCATAATACACTAGACATGTTGGAATCATTATGTGAAAGAATAAGGAAAATGAATTAACACAAAACAAAAACATAGACATATACAAAAGTGCAAGCTCAAAATGGAGGTAAAAAATGTTGTCTTTGATTCAAGGTAAAATCCGGCAGAGCTCCGCCTTACCAGCCAAGAAATTTTTGGGCAAAGCTTTGCCTTACAGGCTAAGAGATGTCTTTCTCAAATGAGAAGTTATAATATATATAGAGAAGAGGAAAACAAAAGCACCCTTTTTGGAAAAGACTTTTGGCTCCCTTTGACAAGTGGCCCACATGTGTTGAGAGCATTGGGAAGGGGAAGCCCCTGAAAGATAATGTTGTGTCGGCTCTGATTTTGACTTCAGAAATTTAAAAACATAGGCTGTATTGTTTTTTTACAAATAAGACTGCTCTTTAAAGGAATTTATGTCGTTTGTCTGCTCATCAATGCAAAATGGATAAAAATGGGTCACGTCATTCACTATTCATGTCCCTTGATGACCACTTGGCAAGCACTATTCCAACTGCTGGAGTAACTCCTTCCCCTTTGCCACCTGGATTGTTTTGTCTATTTTTACACTTGGCTCTTTTGTCTCTTCCTGGCTTTGTCTTTTATGTCTCTTTCAGCCCTTAAGGGCTATCTTCTACTACTTCTTTTGCTCTTTGGGCTCTTTCATTAGCAGGTCATTGAGTTCATTCTTAACTTTGTCTTTTCCAAACGTCGTCTTTTCTTGGTTTTGTCTTTTGCTAGTTTTTGTCTCTTTTTCTCTTAGCTCTTTGGGCTCCCTTCGATAGTCACATCCTTCAGACAAAATGTCTGAAGTAATTCCTTCAGACATTTTTTCTGAAGGATATGTTTCCTTTATGCTTTTTTTGCTTACCCTTCTGTCGACTTTTTCCCTGAGTGAATTCCTTTGGGTTTCTCCCTTCAGACTTTCTGTCAGGCATATTTATTTAGACAAAAAGTCTGAAGGAATTCTTTCAGACTTTTTCCCAAAGATTTTGCCTTAGTCTTTTTATTGCCGCAAGATTTTCTTTCAAAGGATTTCTTCAGACAAAATGTCTGAAGGAATTCCTTCAGACATTTTGTCTGAAGAAATTTTGCCTTTGCTTTTCCTTCTATCCTTGCCTCGCAAAAAAATTTTTTAGACAAAAAATCCGAAGGAATTCTTTGCCTTTGTCTTTCTTCCCTTTAAGTGCTTTCCTGCCCTCCACAAGGGTTGTTTGGCCTCTAAAATTGCCTTTCAAAAAATTTGTAAAGGTCCTTTTTTCACCTAAGTGTTGGGAACTTGTTTCTTTCCTATAGATTCCATAGAAATCAGCCTACAGAGTCCATAGAAATCAGCCTACAAAGTCCATAGAAACAAGCCTGCAGAGTTCATAAAAACAAGCCTGCAGAGTCTGTAGAAATCAAGCCTGCAGAGTCCGTAGAAATCAAGCTTGCAAAGTTCGTAGAACCAACCTGTAGAGTCCATAGAAACAAGACTTGTGCAAAATCAAAAAAAAAATTGGCTCAAAATAGCAGGGAAAGAAGGAGACTGATTTTGGCCTGTAGGACCAAAATGGTCAACATATTGGTGATTCCTACGATAAGCATGCCTACTATGCTTAGAAACTAGTAGGTTCAAAGTCCATTGGGCACAGAGTTGAGATGCAGCTTTGAAAGAGTTAGCAACCATCTTGAGATATCCAAGAATCAATCACGAAGGTTTACCCCAAAATGAAATGAAAACACACACAAGACTAAAAAAACTACTAACATGTGCAAGAGCACTTAGGAAAAATAGGAAAAAACAAGGAAAATATATACATGATGGGAGAAGGGATCAGTGATCATTCTTAAGATGTATTCCATTAACTAGGATATACAGTTCCTCACCATCCAACCTAGAGAGTTGGAATGCATTGTGCTACTTGCACTGAGTGATGACATATGGACCACTCTATAAGGCATCAAACTTTGCATGCTTTCTAGGCTTAGCTCGGTTTGCATCCCATTTCAAAACAATGTCTCCTTTAGAGAAACCTTTTGATGAAGATCTCTTGTCAAAGTGTTTTTTCATCTACTGTTGCGGTTGGTCATAAAATCCATAGCCTGGTCCCTTGTCTCTTGAAGCTCCATCAGCTCGCATAGCCTAACCTCCATTTGAAGGATCTACTCCATGCTTGGGAGAGGATAATGGTCTTTCAAAGAGACTCTATTAAGGTCTCTAAAATCTACGCATAATCTAATCTCCCCATTCTTTTTCTAGACAGGAATAAGATTGGCCAGCCAAGAAGAGTGTTTGATTGGAAATATTATCCTGGACTCAATCAACTTGGTTAGTTCTTTTCGCATGAGAGGCTCAATCTTTGGGTTGACAGGCCTTTACTTCTGCTTGATCGGCCTGGTGCCTTCTTCTAGCTCAATGGTATGTTGAGCCAAACTTGGGTTGAAACCTTTCAAATCGCTATATTCCCAAGCAAAAACATCAACAAACTCTTGGCATAATGAGATGAAGCCCTGCCTTTCATGATCCATGCACACTTTCCCAAGTGCAAGTAGCTTATCTTTGAATATTTCAACCTTCTCATAGTTTTCCTCCTTTGTTATGATGCTTACCTTATCACTTTTCAACTGGTCATCTTCGTTGAAGATATTATCGAGAGTGACCAAGCCTTTGGGAAGTTTATTATTCTTTATCTGAACAATTTGGCTACCATACTTTTGTTGTAGCTTAGCCTAGTTTTTAGTAGTGAATTCGGTTTCTTCTTGCAAGAAGAGTGTTATTTACTAGTCACTATCAAACACCTGCCAGTTAGTGATGTTGTCAGGTACAGAGGGCCTAATTACTACCTTTAAGTGGCATGAACTACAGTCTCAGCCTATTTCCTTAGGGATATCAAACTGGGCACCAACTGCTGCTATCCTATTTGCTTGTTTTTTACGCTCTCTAAGAATGGAGGTAACATTGAAAGCAAGAAAATTATCCACTAAGTCCCATACCCTATGTTTATAGGACTTCAATAAAGAATTCTTTATCAAATTTTGGCCTCTTACCTGATTGACAATTAGCTCATTGTCACCAAAAACTTGCAGCTCTTTAATTCCTCTTTTTCTCACCCACTCCAAACCATGGATGAGGGATTCATACTATGCAACATTGCTTGTGCAAGAAAATTAAAACCTGAAAGCCAAAAAGTATCTCTCCTTTGAAGGAGAAACTAACACCACTCCACCACCAGCTCCCAACTTACTTCTTGAGCCATCAAAGAACAGCTACCATAAACTTGAGCTTTCTTGGCTTGCTTTCATCAGATTTGGTATAAAAGTAACCCTCTTCATGCATGCAATAAATCCCAAGGCCTGCCTCTTCTATGAATTTGTAAGGATCATGCTCGAAGTTGTCACTTCCCCATTCATCTAAGAGCAAGTCAATAACTCCTTCAAGGGCAGAGGATGGAAATTGATCCACTTAGAATTCTTCCTAGTCAATAATGGCATAGTTGACATTTGCCACCTTGAGAGAGTACAATTTTAGATGATCTTTGTGGAGTGGCTCTGATTCAATCTTAACCTTAGTCCCATACTTAGTTCTAAAAACTAGATAAGACTATTTTGCTGCTAGATATCCACCTATCTTGGATGTGAAATCCTTGGACAAGCAAATAGCAAAGAAAGGAGGGACATCTGCCACCACCACATCTTGAGGAACTGAGAAGGTTGGGAAAGTGTGTAGTGTCAATCTCAAACCTTTACCACCCCAAGTGTCTTTGCTAGTGTTCCATCCAACTGCAAGACTCCCTTAGTCATTTCCTCATATTTTAGCCTCAATTTATCAGCTATGCATTCGGGCATTACTGAGGTGCTTGCTCCACTATCAATGATGCAATTGTGCACCAAGAAATCTCCTATGACCAAGGATAAATAAAAAAGGGGAACCTTTTTCTCTTTTTTAACTTGGCTTGATGTGGAAGGCTGCCCATTCATCATCAGAATGTTATCAGCTTTTGTTGGGATAACTTATTCATTTAGCTCATGCAATTCCTTTTGCAGCATTTCCTTTTGTCCCAATATTGACAATGAATCCCAAAAGGAGATATTCATGTGTAGCTTCTTCATCTGGTCTACCACGTTGACTCGAGAGTTGCCTTCTTTCAAATTTTCTTTGAGATTACTTACAGTTTGAGGTGCAGGCTGAGGCGCTAAAGGTATAACCAATGATCTAAAGTTTGGAACTTTTTGGTTTACATGTGATGAAAAAGGTGTTGTTAATGTTTGGGTAGTTATCTGAGCTTCTTCCATTGCTCTCCTTTTGGACCTTGTGTTGGCTGTGACATAGTCACCCTGATTGTCTACACTACCCACATAATTCACTACATAGAACTCACCCTCTAGGTGATTCATGAGAGTAAAATCGGGTTGAGTCTGACTGCTACCCATGCCAGGTTGCACTGAAGCCTCAAAGCTTGGGAATTGGGTGGTTACCTGATTGTCTTATACATTTGTGTAGTGACTCGGCATTTCATTTGTATAAACAGCCTGATCTTGACCATATCTCATGGTTGAGCAACTGGCTTGTTCTTGTACCAGATTATTTTGAATGGGCACCATGGCCTTAGATGATGAAGGGGTGCCTGGATTATAGCCTTGAAAAGGTCTGGCCTATGCAAATTGACCCTGCCCTTGATTGTAATTTTAGAAAGGGGGTCTATTTGATTGACCATACTGTTGATATCTTTGATTTGGTCAGTTGTTTTGAGCTTGCTACCTTTTAATAGCCACTAGTTCATTTATTACACTTTGTAATAGACTTTTGACTTCATGGAGGTCATTTGATAAAGTAGTAAGTGGCTTTTCTATGCCAGGAAGAAGAGCTAAGGTGGGAGAATTAATCTGGATTGGAGGTAGCAATTTAGGAAAGAGCAGCATATGAGGACTAAGAGCTATTTTTCTAGCTTGCACCAGGCAATTCTTAGCCACTATAGCTATGTCATAGGTAGCAGGCAGCACATGTCCTCCCATGGACTATATCATAATAGTGATGTCATTTTTCAATGCTTTCAAATAGTAGAGTAAAGCATAACTTGGAGTCGGCCTTACCAAAATGGGGATTCTATCCCATGTCTTCTAAAATTGAGTGTTGAAACCCTGCATGAATTCATGTGGAGCTCTTTTGATTGTGGTCAGCTGCTCGATGAGTGAGAAGTGGTCACTCTTCTCCCCAAATTGGTTTGTTAAGAGGGTGCCCAATTCATTCCAATAATCGACTGAATTCATGGGCAAAGTCCCATACCAGTCTAGAACTTTACCCTTGAAAGATAATGCTAGCAATTTGATTGCAATATTCTCCTCAGTGACATTGTCAATATTGCAGAGGTTAGCAATATTTTTGATGTGTTCAATAGCAGTAATGGGCCCCTCTCCATTAAAGGGAGGCACACTTTTAAGGACTGCTCCTAGAATTGGGTCATAATTCTGGAGATTTAAAGGACTCTAACCATGAAAGGCCACAAAAGGTAATGCCATAGCTATGACAGGATTCAACTGAGGCCTTCTTGTGTAGGTGTATTTTATGGCAGGTTTGGGAAAGTGATTTGTTGAATAAGGATGAGTCCTCTCAAACCTCAGTCACTTTGCTGAGTTCAAAGGCAATTCAATGAATTCAAAAGGGACACCCCTAGCAGCAGATCGTGTGGTGATTTTAGGCATAGGAGGTCAGACTGGTCTTTGATCAGAGACTAATGTTCTTAATAGTGGAGTTGCTAGATGCTAAAAATGGTTGATTTTATTGTAATAGGACTAGCATTAATCCTGGAACTTTACTGAGTGTAAAAACTTGGTCCCATCGGGCATGCCAAAAACTATTGACACAGTGGATTGCACCCTTAGTAGGAGGCTGAGCTCCTGTCTTCCATGCATCAAAATGGAAACTCCCCTCTTGCCTGTGGGCCTGGCAAAACTGGCGAGAGAGTCTCTAGATAAGGGATAGATCCCTTTGATGTATCTCTAAGGTCTTGGATTTCTTAATGCTAACAATGGGGGGGTGAAAATGGAGAAGGATGCTGAAAATAGAACCTAAACTAAATGGTGATACACCAAAAAAGTTTGATCTACTTAGCTTGAACCTACACTTTCCACTAAGAACAAGCCGGCATACACTTCATTTGATATGAGAAACTCTTCTACATCAGTGAGCTAAGGGTCCTCTTGAGATATAGGGAGGAAGAGCTACCAGAGGTGTTCTAAGCCACACTATGGCAGCCTGTTCACATGTGCCTATACTCTGTAGTAGACACTTCTGGCAGACCTACAAAAGAAGAAACTTCACAATACACTAGACATGCTGAAATCATTCAGTGAAAGCATAAGGGAAAATGACTTAACACAAAACATAAACATAAATATATAAAAAAATTTCAAGCCCAAATAGAGGTAAAAATGTTGTCTTGATTCAAGGTAAAATCTGACAAAGCTCTTCCTTACAAGCCAAGAGATTTTTGGGCAGAGCTTTGCCTTACAGGCTAAGAGATGTCTTTCTCAAATGAGAAGTTACAATATATATAGAGAAGAGGAAAACAAAAGTGCCTTTTTTGGAAAAGACTTTTGGCACCCTTTGATAAGTGGCCCATGTGTGCTGAGAGAATTGGGAAGGGGAAGCCACTGAAAGATAATGTTATGTCGGCTCCAATTTTGACTTCAGGCATTTAAAAACATAAGCAGTATAATTTGTTTACAAATAAGACCACTCTTTAAAGGCATTTACATAGTTTGTCTGCTCATCAATGTGAAATGGAGAAAAATGGGTCACACTGTTCACTATTCACACCCCTTGATGACCACTTGGTAGGCACTGTTCCAACCGCTGGAGTAACTCCTCCTTTGCCCCCTGGGCTATTTTGTCTATTTTTTCACTTGGATCTTTTATCTCTTCCTATCTTTGTCTTTTCTATCTCCTTCAACCCTCGAGGGCTATCTTCTGCTTCTTCTTTGGCTCTTTGGGCTCTTTCATCAGTAGGTCGCTGAGTTCATTCTTAACTTTGTCTTTTCCCAGCATCATCTTTTCTTGGTTGTCTTTTGTTGGTTTTTGTCTCTTTCTCTCTTAGCTCTTTGGGCTCCCTTCGGTAGTCACATCCTTCAAACATTTTGTCTGAAGGATATGTTTCCTTTATGCTTTTTCCGCTTACCCTACCATCAATTTTTTCCCTGGGTGAATTCCTTCGGGTTTCTCCCTTCAGACTTTCTGTCGGGTGAATTTATTCAGACAAAAAGTCTGAAGGAATTCCTTCAGACTTTTGCCTGAAAATTTTGCCTTAGTATTTTTATTGCCATGGGATTTTCTTTCGAAGGATTTCTTCAAAAAAAATGTCTGAAGGAATTCTTTCAGACATTTTGTCTAAAGAAATTCTGCTTTTGCTTTTCCTTCTATCTTTGTCTTACAGAAATTTCCTTCAGACAGAAAGTTTGAAGGAATTCTCTGCCTTTGTCTTTCTTCCCTTTAAGTGCTTTCTTACCCTCTGCAAGGGTTGTTTGGCCTATAAAATTGCCTTTTGAAAAAGTTGCAAAAAAAAAAATTTCGCCTAACTTTTGGGAACTTGTTTCTTTCTTGTAGAGTCCATAGAAATCAAACTGCAAAGTCTGTAGAAATCAGCCTGCAAAGTCTGTAGAAACAAGCCTGCAGAGTTTGTAGCAACAAGCCTGTAGAGTCCATAGAAATCAAGCCTACAGAGTCCATAGAAATCAAGCCTGTAGAGTTCGTAGAACCATCCTACAGAGTCCATAGAAACAAGACTTGTGCAAAATAAAAAAATGAATTGGCTCAAAACAGCAGGAAAAGAAGGAGACCGATTTTGGCCTATAGGACCAAAATGGTCAACAATATGTTTTTCCAGTAATATGGACACGTAAGAAGGGTGGAAATTAGTGGATGTGTATGGATTCAAGAGTAATTAACAAGATTATTATAAAATACAAATTTATATTTCAAAGGATGGATGATTTGATGGATTGTTTGAGTAGAGAAATATACTTCAAAAATATATATTTGAAGGGTGGATATCAATAAATCAGAATCAGTTAAGGTGATGAGTGGAAAACCACATTCAAGACAAACTATGGATTGTATGAGTGGTGTACTCATATAAAATGCAAAATTTGGTTACTTGAGTATGACTAAAGACACCTAATCTATAGTTCCTCCTACTTACTTACACAACCCTTTTTAGGCTTTTATTTCACTAATTCCCAATCATCCATAGCCTTTCAAACTTAACCCTTACAAACCTAGGTAGCTCTTTTAGGCCCAAATCCATCCCCCCATGTCTCATTTCCTCTGAACAACAATGCTCAACTTGGATAGGAGCACTGAAACCTAAGGTGTCTTATTTTTGGCATTGTTGTTCAAGTGTAATTTTGGTCCTAACAGTTATATTTTCCTAAATCCTTATCCTAATTCATGTCAGACTAACATGAATTCATTTAACCCATGATCATTAATTTACCTATAAAAGGCCATTCAAAGTCCATTTATAAGGGTGGGCACTCATTTACAATAGAAAATCAAAAATACAAGAAAGTACATTCAAACACTTTTCTCTATTTTCTGCATAAAGCCTTCCAATATTATTCCATATTTGTTCAAACGCTCACACCAGCCCCTAACCATCTGAAATACACCTAGTTTCACATCTAGTTGCATTTTCATACACAATAGCATCAAGCACTTCAATGGGATAAGTACATTAGCTTGATCCCTCCTCGGATTATTGGTATGTAGGCATCGTGCCCACACATAGGGTGTGAAGTGTGTCTAGTGTATCTTTTACACACTAACCATTTTTTCCTATTTTCCAGAGTTCCATTTAATTGCATACAAGACATGAGCACACAAAGAATCATCTCTACAAGGAGTTTCATTGACATCAAGGATCTAAAATTTGGCACATAGGCTCACACAAACGCTATGAACAAAACCTTGAAAAATCATATCTTTGTGAGTAGTTTGGACAACAGTAACAAGACCAAGACTATATCACCAGATAGTAAGGTGTCTTGTTTTTGGTGGTCTTGCCCAATTAAAAACAAACTCTATATCTCATTTTGTGACAGTATTCTAGTCTTGTTCCTCCAGTATCATACTCTGTCTCAACCACAATAGCCTGGAATAAGCTAAGTCATATTTTCTCTCACTCATTACTATTTTTAGAAAAGGCAAAAATACAACTTGTTTAAATAAATCAATGGCTTAATTATTGCATATTATTTACTGATTTTATCTACTCAAACTTGTTTATTATTTAAGAATTAAACACCTATTTTCCAAAAATAATAAATCATTTGGTCAACCCAACTTAATTCAAATTTTTGCACAAAAACCCTAGAAACCCTAGGGTAAATTATTTCTAAATTTTTGTCATAATTTCCTTATTTTTCTTATATTTAAAAATAGAAATATAAAAATTAATTTCAAAATTATCATATATTTTGTTAAAACCCTAGTTTGCATATATTAGGTCCTTTTTGCATACAAAAACATTCCAAACACTAAAAATATATATATATTACTAATTTTAGAAATATTTTCTGATTTTTGCTAAATTTTTCAAGCAAAATTCTACAAATTTTCTATAAATTCATATCAAATTTTTAAAATTATCATGCTAATTTTTAAAAATATATATATTCATTCAAACACCCTAGTTGCATCAACTAGCTCCCAATTATTTTCCACTAATTTTCCAACCATTTTCTAAATTTAATAATGCATACTTAAATCAAAAATTCATAGTATTTTGCACAAATATTTTTGAAAAAATCCATAGTTGCATGTACTAGCTCCTATTTTGCTTCTTGTGGTATCCCCTTACATCCATAATTAAATTACAAAAATGTTGTTCATTTATTTACAAACTTTTCTTACATTTCTTGAAAATAATAAGGAAACCATAATGGGCCCTATCATGTACATGAATAATGAAGTTTATCATTTGTTAGTACAAAGTGTTATTCTTTGCATTTCATGCCTATCTTTCATTATATGGGATGATGTTAAGAAATTTATTCTTAAACATGTTAATTTATCCCTTACATCACCTCTTTGGAGCCCCTCCCCCATACCGAGTCATGTTGCATGGTCCATTTTACCCTTCCCCAAGTCACTACCCATCACCAAAGAGCCCAGTTGACACCTTTTGTCCCTCCACCTCCTCGACCTATTGATTATCTTTGCTTTCCTCCCGTAGCTACTACTACTCCTATATAGATAGTAGATAATGTGGTTAGAACTATTACTCGACATGCCACTATGCCTCTTCCACCTACCCAAGAGCCCCATCGCCTTGTTATTCCAACCCATCCCAGGCCCAACCCACCTACATAAGTAGATTTACACAAGGAATATGATATTGTAGATCAGTTGAGAAACACTCCAGCTAAAATTTTTATGTTAGAACTGCTTCAAAAAACTAATGTATTCAAATACATTCTTTATGAGGCACTCACTTAGACTTTTATGCCTATTGATTCAAAACTTTCTTATTTTGCATCAGTGGTCAACACTTTAAAAACTATAGAAGATGCAATTTTTTTTGATAATGAGCACATTCCTTCTCAGACGGTTATTGATCAAAATTTTCTACTATTCATACAAATACAAGTCAAAACCAATGCAGTCAAGAGAGTCCTTGTTGATAGTGGTTCCAAAATAATTATATGTAATATCACACTTTTACAGAATATGGGTGTAGATTTGGAATCAATGTAAAATCATATAAGAACATTTGAGGGTTTGATGATATACCATAATAGACATTGGGCACTATTATTTTAGATATCATGGTGGGACTAAAATCCCTCTCTACATAATTTCAAGTCATGTCAGGGCCTCTCCACTACAATATTTTACTCATATGACCTTGGATACATACTATGGGGTCCATTACTTCTACTTTCCATTGATGTATTAAGTTTCTCCATAAGGGATCTCTATACACATGTTCAGTAAAGAACCAGCCATTCAAATATTATTGAACTACAGAGTCATCTTTGACTATTTCACCAGATGAGACACCATATCTCATAGTATATCCACCACCGCATATCATTTCTCTTGATCAAATACATATATATGAGGTTGGAGAGATTATCACTTCTCACACTACTCCACTTACAATTGCACCATCAGCACCAACTATTATGCTAGTCATAACAGCTTCAGCCATTCTAGTTATTTCATCAATCATAGTTTCAACACTGATTACACATCCACCATCATCAATAGTAATACCATTAATTCTATTTGATTCCATAATTACTCCACCAATTACAGATACCTTTGTAGCATCACCATCTTTTACTACTACAGATGATGAGATTCTTATATCATAGTTACCCCTTGTGGTAAATTTTGAGTTACCATATGTACATGATGTTTATACAGATTCAAAACCTTCTTCAAATGATGATATGACACTCACACTCATAGATGACTATTTTTATGGATTGAGCTTTACACCAGTTATCCCAAGAGAGTATAGAGATTACTCTAGATCTCTCATACCATATCTTACAGCACTTTTAGAATCTCGCACTACACTCTTAGGATATATTCCACACTAATAGCCATAATCAGATCACTTGGCACATACAGTTCACATGGTTACCTCTATGTATATAGAGCTAGTTATTCAGATTTAGGTAGGTAACACACAACATCAGCCACAATTTATGTTATAGATATTACTTAATCATGGATTGATCACATTATCTACAATTTGACACATATCTATCAATATATTGTCACATCAGGATGGTCACCCATTTTGTACCTTCATAAGATTATAGGCCATGATATAAACTCATGTACATATTTACAATAGATATTGAATAAACTACAAGATTGAGGCATTATTTAGATTATAGCACCACTAGCAACACCAGCTCCACCACTTCCACTGAACTCATCTACTAGTAGGCCTAAATGTCCCAGAGCAGAGCTAGCATCTCCACCACTAGAGTAACCTTCAATTTTCCTTTGACACCATGATACCATGAACACATTATTTAAAGTATATGATGATGATATTGAGGCATTTGATGATGGTTGTGATCCTTTCCTCCATTTCCATCCCCAGTGGGCTCCATCCTTAGATCCCTTCCCCCCACCAGCCTAGTCTTTTATATTATCATGTACATATCACTTTCTCTACATGATTTTACATAATTTTTTCTCAGCTTTACTTGTACATAATCTCTTATGATTGATTGTACATATATTATATAAAAATATAAATTTTCAAAATATAAAAACATTCAAATAATTCAAAAACATTTAGATTGTATGCATCATCCATGTTTTACATTTCTACTACTATGTTAGACTTACATTTACTATTTTATGCTATTGTTTCTCAATTATCTATATTACCATGCTTCACTTGATCTTCTTTGAGTGTGTGTAGTGACTTCAAGTTCCTTGATTGCTTCATTACATCCATTGAGAGGGCATCCTACTTCTAGATTTGAGACACACATCGACATACATCTTCCCACTGGGGGCATCTTCTACATGACTACACCATCTAGGTTATGTCATTATTACACCACACACTCTAAGTATCATGTTGACATACATTACATAGATTACAACATCGACACTCACTAGTATCTTGCACTTGTGTATTTCCTAGCATATACCTAGTCTTGTACTAAATGTGTCTTGCATACTTTCACTCTTGCTGAGATTAGTTAGATGTGATTGTACCTTTTTAGTTTTTACATGTTTTCCTTTCTTGATTTTCATAGCTAGATGTGATTACATTTCCTGTTCTAATTTTATTTCTTATGTGTGCCTTAGGACATTTGCCAATGTCCTTTGCTTCTATTTGTCTGTGTGTACCTTTAGACATTTATCAATGACCCTTGCTTGTACTCTTTTATGTGCATGTGGCACTCATGCCAATCTTTGCTTATTTTAAATTATATGTGTATGTGCATTTGAACATGTCTTGTATGCTTGCTTTCCAGTTTGAGTGACATGTGCCCATGTCTCTTGTTTGCATAACCCTTAGCCAACCTTATATGCTTCATAATTTTTTATTTATATGATTGTTGCTTGATTGTTTGTCCTTGTTTTCAATGTCATGATCCATATCATGCATTTACCTTGCTTTCTTAAATGTCATGATGGACATCATGCTCCATCCCTCCAACTAACAACTAACATCTAACATTTTTAGTTCTAGTTTAGTACATTGCACATGCTTTTACATTGTTATATCTATCTAGACATACCCTTATTAATCTAAAAAACTCTCAATATAAACATTGTTATATCTAGAGATATCTTGTCAAATATCATT
Organism: Torreya grandis; assembly: GCA_037957365.1. NCBI lineage: Eukaryota > Viridiplantae > Streptophyta > Pinopsida > Cupressales > Taxaceae > Torreya > Torreya grandis. The sequence continues at coordinate 363,063 of JARHVA010005186.1, read as the reverse complement.
GCTATATCATTTATCTATGTAGCATAACACACAAGACTCTTTTCTTCTGAGGGCAGTCATTGCAGGTTCAATCATTCCTAACTTCAAAAGAAGAGGAAACAAATAAAGGCTTTGTCATAGAGATTAAAACTCCCAGTAGTAAAAATAACAGCACTCAAATCACCAAGTTTAGAATTCAGAGGTCAAACTATTCAAAACAGAATAAAAAAATAGCGATAATTCTATATCAGCAACTTGTTTTAGCATAAGATAACAGTGTTAGAAATGGACAGCAGTGCCAAACATAAGGGTGTCCTCATTTTGGCACTCTTGTCCAAGAAAAAAACACAAAAGTTTTTAAGTAATAGGTAAAAAGTTTAGCTCAACTATAATTCTTGCACATTTAGATTAGTCAGAATCAATAATTTCAGTATAGTTCTCTTAGGGAATCCAGATATAGGGGGTATCATATGCGGTATGATGGCTCTCACTTTCAATTTTAGATTAGATAGTTGACATAACTTTCAGATCAGAATCCATGTTCTAGACAACAGTTATTAGGATAAATATATGTGGCACATTGGTCTTCTTTTATTTCAAAGTTCAATTTATCACCTAGGCATTCTCATTAGTTTCGTGCCTTACTCCATCTATAGGTGGTTGGCATCTTTTTCAAGTTGAAATTTCATACAACTTTAACTTTCCATGTACCTGAGTTCCCAAGTTGGATTTTGCATAAGCCTAATGCATCAATTTCAGAGTGGCTTTAATACAAGCCTAATCTTCATCTTTTAGAATGGCCAAAAGTGGCCTAGTTTCTAGCATACATTCAGCTATCCATGCCATATTGTCATATTTTCAGAGCATCTATGGGATCTATGAGCCATCTCATATGACATATATTCAATAAAAATATCATTTCATAGCTTCACTTCATGGGGAAATGATGGATCCAAAGGGCCATCCTTTGTATTCTTGAGCCACCTATTCAGAGGGATTGGACACATAGTCCAGACATCAATTATCACACGTATGATCATCTAGCTTCACTCAGTAGGCAATGATGGAGCCAAAGGGCCAACCTTTGTATTCTTGAGCCACTTTTTAGGGAATTGAGTACTCAGCTTTGTTTGTGATATAACTTTTGGTATAACATCATCCAACACAATCTAGCATTACTCAGCCTTACTCATGATCACAACAAGTTTTGTATTGGTTCACATACCCAGTGAGGTGTATTCATTCCTTTCTCTTCATTTTTATTTTACTCAACTTTTGTATGTTCTTGTTTTATATCGCATATCATAAAAACTGATCTACTCTTTGTTTCATTTCATAGATTCACACTTACATAATGTGCTCTCTATGCACTATCCAGCATCACACAAGCTTCATGGGCTTCACCTTCGCAGTTAAGTTCAAGTATGTTTTCTATTTTTTTATTTATCATAGTATTTATTTTTGTTGCATCACTAGAATAAAGGGGGCCAAATTTAGTCATATAAAATGTGAAATTTGGTTAATTTAGTGTGGCTAAAGACACCTAATCCATAGTTCCTCATACTTGCTTGCACAACCCTTTTTAGGCTTTTCTTTCACTGATTCCTAATAATCCACAGCGTTTTAGACTTAACCCTTACAAACCTATGTAGCTCTTTTAGGCCCATATCCATCCTCTTAGGTCTCATTCCCTCTAGACAACAATGCCCAACTTGGACAGGAGCATTGAAACTTAGGGTGTCCTATTTTTAGCATTGTTATTCAAGTGTACTTTTGGTCCTAACAGTTATATTTTATAGAATCTTTATCTTAATTCATGTCAGCTTAACCCAAATTCATTTAACTTACAATCATTAATTTTTTTATAAAAGGCCATTCAAAGTCCATTTAGAAGGGTGGGCACTTATTTATAAGAGAGAATAAAAAATAAAAGAAAGTACATTCAATCATTTTTTCCTATTCTCTGCATATAGCCTTCCAATATTAGTCCAATCTTATTCAAACCCTTACACCAGCCTTTAGCCATCTAAAATACACTTAGTTTCGCATCTAGTTGTATTTTCTTACACAATTGCACCAAGAACTTAAATGAGAGAACTACATTAGCTTTATCCCTCCTCGAAGTATTAGTATGTAGACAGCATGCCCACATACGGGGTGTGAAGTGCATCTAACATATACTTTATACACTAACCCCTTTTTTATATTTGCCAAAGTTTCATTTAATTTCATACAAGACACAAGCACACAAAGAATATGATCTATAAGGAGTTTTGTTGATATCGAGTATCTAAAATTTGGTACATAGGCTCACACAGATGCTATGAATAAAACCCAAAAAAAAAATCTTTGTGAGTAGTTTAGACAATGGTAAGACCAAGACTACAACATCGGACAACAAGGTGTCATATTTTTGGTGGTCTTGTCCAATCAAGAAATGAAATCTAAATCTCAGTTTGTGATAGTATTCCAGTCATGTTCCTCTAGTATCAAACTTTGTCTCAGTCGTAATAGCTTGAAATAAGCTAAGTCATATTGTCTCTCACTCATTACTATTTTTAGAAAAGATAAAAAAATAAAACTTATTTAAATAAATTAGTGGCTTAATTATTGCATATTATTTACTTATTTTATCTACTCAGACCCATTTATTATTTAATAATTAAACTCTATTTCCCAAAAATAATAAATCAAGTGGTATGTTATTCCATTTAAATTGTTAAATACACCTAGCACATTCATGAGACTCATAAATGAATTTTTGAAACCTTGCTTGTGTAATTTTTTTGTTGTGTATTTAGATGACATTTTGATTTTCAACCATTCAAAAGAAGAGAATATGTTGTGTTTGAGGATGGTGTTACAAATGATGAAGGAGGAGAAGTTATTGATCAACTTTAAGAAATGTAGCTTTATGAAGGAGGAGATAATTTATTTATAATTTGCAATCTCACATGATGGGTTGAAAATGAATCTTGGAAAGGTAAGAGAAATTTTTAAATGGTCATCACCTAGAAGCATGTTTAAAGCTAGAATTTTTCATGGTTTAGCAAGTTCCTTTGGGAAAATCATTAAAAACTTCAATGGTATATATGCACCCATTATAGAAATAATAAATATGGTATCAATAAGTTTGAATGTATTACTATAGAAAAAAATAGTTTTCAAATTTTTAAGAAAAGAGTAATGTACAAACCATTTTTAGCATTGTCATATTTCATTAAGGTATTTCAGGTTGATTGTGATGCGAGTGGGACAAACATATGAGTGGTTTTAAGTCAAAAATGTAATTGCATTGCTTACTTTACTCGGAATTTGAATGAATCAAGGTGGAAGCATTCCATTTATGATCAATATTTATATGTTATGATACAAGTTCTTAAGAAGTGGAGGCATTACTTTTTTCCCAAGTAATTCGTGTTGTACACAAATCATCTAGAATTGAAATTTACAAATAACCAAGATAATTTAAATTAAAATCATATAGTGTGGGTTGAGTTTCTTCAAAGTTATTCATTTGTTTTAAAGCATAAAGGTGGAAATTCAAATAAATTTATAGATGATTTGAGTAGGAGAGTTCTTGTGATGAATCAAAAGAATGGAAGCCGTAGATTCTAACTCAATGAAGAAATTGTATGAAGAGGATTTAGATTTCCTAGATGCATGGGCAACGTGCTTGAATCCAACCAACATGGATAAAAATCCATGGCTGGAATATTTTTTATATGTTGGTTTATTTTCAAAGGGCAATGATTATACATACTTCAAAGTTCAAAGAGGTAGAATTTGATGATAGAAAAGCATAGTGGAGGCCTAGTTGATCATTTTTGTAAATGATAAAACATTGGTGAAGCTATATAATAATTACTATTGGATAAGGATGAGTGTAGATGTGAATATTTTCATATAAGGATGTAGATTTTGGTAACATGTTAAGGGAAAAATTCAGAATTCATGTATGTACCAGCATTTATTGATTTCAGGGAGGTCATGGGTAGAGATAAACATGGATTTCATTATTTGGTTTTTAAGAAATCAAAGATGTAATGATTATATCTTCATTATTATTGATATATTTTCCAAGATGGCACACTTTATAACATATAAGAAGACAAGTGATGCCACATATGTTGCAAATTTATTTTTCAAAGCATTGAGATTGCATGGCTTGCCAAAGAGCATAGTATTAGATAGGGATAAAATATTTGTTGGTCACTTTTGAGGGACTTTCTGGATGCAATTGGGATCAATAGAATATTTTAGTTTAGCTTATTATATTCAAATAAATGGAAAAGCAAAGGTATTAAATAGAAATCTTGATAACTTGTTGAGATGTTTGGTAAGAGACTGTAGACAACTAAATTTGGTATTAGTTATTTAAAAACATTAAATTTGTTCACACTTTGACATACTTGGACTTTATTTTTACTTTTGACTCTTGTTCACACTTTCTTTTATTCGTCTACCCACCAATTTCCTTGGATAACTCAATTTACAGCTACAAATATTGAGGATAATCCTAATCTATGCAAGAACACTCCATAATCTCAAATAGAGTATTGTTATATCTTAAATTAGTGATTTTCACTCCCAGGAGACTGTAAACAACTAAATCTGGTATTAGACACTTAAAAACATTAGTTTTTTACACACTTTGACATACTTTGACTTTACATTTACACTTGACTCTTGTGCACACTTTCTTATATTTGTATACCCACCTATTGTCTTGGATAATGCAATTTATAGCTACAAATATTGATGATAACCCTGGTCTATGCAAGAACACTTCATAATCCTAAACAGACTAACATTATATCTTAGATCACTAATTTTCACTCCCAAGAGACTATAGACAACTAAATTTGGTATTAGACACTTGGAAACATTAGTTTTTTATCCTTTGACATAATTATGCAAGAACACTTCATAATCCTAAAGATCTTGTCATTATATATCAAATTACTTATTTTCACTCTCAGGACATTATCAAAAACACTCAGATAATTACAATTTTACCATAGATATATGTCTTTGTCAATGGTGTGTAAGGATAATTAAAAACTATTTTTCAAATTAGGATGTCTCCTTTAGGTTAGCCTAGATATGTTTCACACATTGGTGATAGTGAAAATTATCAGTTAGATATAAATACATTTCAATACTAAGGTCATACTTACTTATCATTCGGTCACTATTTAGAAATCACTTTAATAAATTAATTAATACTCTCTTGGGAAATTTTCATAAAGGCATACACATCTTAAAACCCCTCAAAAGAGAATCCCTAGAGCCAAGTTTGAATACAAACACAGTTCAAAGTTGCATGGTCCCAGGGGTTAAAATAAAAACATTGCATTTAACTCTAGCATGATCATGATGGTGCACACACAAACCTAGGTGGGAGAGCTACATGCATTTTGATCCCTATTCATTGTATTAGAACATAAGCAATGCTCGGTCACTTAGTGGGGAGTGGTTAGGGCCATCCAACCCAAATTTCTAAACCCTTTTTCAAAGGTCACCTTACATCAAAAGTGTGATTAGAGGTTCAAAAGAAGGAGAATAAAAATGGGGATCAACACATAAAACCTAGGGTGAGCACTCACATAATTTTTATCTATATGCACAAGCATAGTCATTTGAGGTGGCAAAAACCTACACAATCAACTGGGGTATTATCAATAAATCTTAGACAATACCGATAGTCATAAGGGTCTAAGTTACACTGACAACATCCACACATGGTTTAAGCTCTTGTTTCTTTATCTGATTAGTCATAGTAGATATAAAGTCATTTCAGTGATTGAGATTAATATAGTGAGCAACAAAAATAAATAATCATAAATCATATAAGTGCATCTCTCATCCATTGTTTTATCAATTCTAAATATAGTAAGTGAAATGTCAATCTTTCCATGTACATTCATATTTGTATAATTATTGTCCTAATTTTAAAAATATGAGTATTCATAGCTTAATTTTATTTAGATCACATCAATCACAAAATGAGTAAACATTTTGGCAAACCCTTTCATTGAATTGAACACAATAAAACTTAGGTCTTTTCTACCATAGGGTTTTATCTTTACTTATTAGGATTTTAGTTTTATCCTACTTTAGGTTTTGACTTTCATATTTGGTTTTTGATTTACTCTTATTTACACAAGCAAAACCCTACCATAGTTGCAATGGATGCTAATACTTTATAATTTGTGATCCAAGTTATTATTGTTATGATTGCAATTTATTTACTAAAATATACAATATGTTTATAATTCACACAATGAATTGGGTTAAATTTATATTAATATCACCCTTAGCTCTTTTTAATAATACATATTTCATGAATATAGAATTTGAGATGCTTCTGGTTACTACTCGATGAGAAAGGGCATATATGACTCATTTCATTCTTTCTACCCCTAAACATCAAGGTAGTGATAGCCACCATCCCTCCCCCATTATTTTCCCTAAGATTATCTGGGATACATAGGTCTAAATTATCAACATAAGTATAGGTAGGGTGCGTCATCCTATAGGATAAATATGAGGTAGTCATAATGCCCCTCCTAATCTTCCTCCACATTTTAAGATATCAGCCAATGTAGCTAGATAATATGATGTCATTGATTAAATTAAGAAATCTCTATCTAAAATATCTATATTAGAATCGCTTAAGAGATCCATTATCCACTTGGATATTATTTATACAATGTTGTGTGATGCAACTTTAATTAATAATACCAAACCATCTTATTTTAACCCATTGTCAATACATTGAAAGGTAGTAAAGACACAATTTCCTTTGAGAAATAATATTTTCCCATGCAATTTACTATAAACTAGAATCTCCCACTTTTTATTCAAGTAGAGATCTTAAATAATGGGGTTAAGCATGTGTTTATAGATAATGGATCAAGATTGAACATTTGCAATATCATGTTTTTATTGTGCCCCAACACACCCTAATTTAAAAAAATTAAAACAAGGACCCACTTTGACAAGAAATTTATATTCTTTAGGGCTATTCCACCTTAGAGTGGGTTTTGTGTTAGCTTTATGTAGCATCCTTAATTTATTCTTGAAAATTAGACTTTCATGTTCGCACTTTTATATTACGAATTAAAGTTATTATTAGGCTTATTTTAAGTTATATTTTATACCTTTGGTTCATTTCATGCATACTTTTCAAAGTTTTAGAACTTTAATGGTTCATGAAATATACGTGTTTATCCAAGAATATATTGGGTTTTTCTTATTTTTTGAACTAACCAACTTACGTGTTTGTCAAAGTGTTCATTTCTTTGTGTTTTATCTTGTGCAGATTATTCTATACTTGGAAATTTTTCAATTTAGCACCCGAACATCTACCAAGTCATCAAAGCTTGCCACACGATGTCCAACCCCTCACCTAGAGCCTTGAAAGTAAACAAAGTATGCATTATACTTCACTTTTATAGAGTTTGTGGCATGTGATAACAGCCCACTAACCCATGGCCATTCCAAAACTTATAAACATATAAAAGACTCCCATGTAAGCAGATCATCAGGGTTTTAACAAGTTTCACGATCCCGCTCAACCAATGACTAACCGATTGAAAGTTATAGTGTACAAAGTTTTTGGGCAGGCAAGTTACTAATAGGCTACCATATGGCATTGTCTGGAAGTGAAATCAACATATATTTTTGAACCACATATCTCTGGGTAAGCAAATCATCGAGATGATGACACATGCCATCATCTTGCTCACCTAGATCCCACACAATAATAAAAGAGGGTAATATTACCCCTGAGGAATCAAATTAGAGGGATTTTTCCAAATGCATAATCCTGTTGACTCGAGATCAAAAGGAAGCCAAGAGCAATAAATAAAGAGCCCCAGAACTAGTGGAATAGTAGAATTATACCATGTGTCCCCAAAATGATGAGGCTGAGTAATATAAAAAATAGTGCTTTTTATAAAAGCAAAAATGTAACAAGTGTCAAAAAAGGGTGACAAAGCACTCAGGATGAAGAAGTAAAAGCCACTTGGCATCAGACATCACAAAAAGTGGCACTTCACAAACCAGAATTCAATATGAAAAAGACAAAGAACAAATGGATCCAAAGTTATTAATGCCATTAATCCACATGAATTATACAACTAAATGCACTCAATTTGGTAGAGCTAATGAATCCAAATGCAATATATGTTAATTTGAAATTTTGATTGCAATTACACTGCCCTCAAGCTAATAGCTACAAACACGAATTGAGCTTTATTGCAACCAAGTGATCCTCTAGTTTTTAGAGAATCATAGCTCCATGAATGCATAACAATGGCTTCCCAATCACACCTTCCACCTCCTCCATCTGTGTTCTCCATTGCAGGGTCTCCATAATACATAGACATGAGGTTCAATGAAGTCTCTCTCGGGTCTCCATAATACAGAGACATGAGGTTCAATGAAATCTCTCTCAATTGTAACTTCAAACACTACTCTTCTATATGGGAGGAGGTTGGTGTAGAAAAACCTTATGCTTCTAGGGATTAATTCTCGACATTCACACAAAGATATAGGGATGACCTGATGTCCATAAAATGAATGGGCCTGCATGACACTGTAGCTAAGCTTGAGGTAATTCCATGCATTGACCTAGTATTTTATTTGTTTGTGAATGGCCAAATATATATCAAAATTTTACACTTTCTCCACCAAAACACACTAGTGGCATTCATTAGTGGGTGTGCCTTTTATAAATACTATAATATTCATGCCTAAAATGACATATAATCAAGGCATGGTTAATTCATGGATGTATGCCAACAATGTATCAAAAAAGTTGTAAGAGTGGACATACAACCCAACCACCTTCGTAGTCTAAGACCTTATTTATACCAACCCCATTATCATATTTAGGCTTAGAATTAGGATTTGGCCTTGCTAAACCAAATTTATGGTTTCCATAGTGTCACTTATGTCAATGAGGTTTGGATTCCCTTGTTGGACACCATCCTCACTTTTACTAAAATCATCGTTATAGGAGATATTATCAGTGCTAATTTGATTAGCCAAGTTAAAAATTCAACAAATACACCAGATGGAAACTTCTATATGATGTCTCATTTAGTGAATGTTATAACTGAGACCTTTCATTCGACCTTTGAGGAGCCTTGGGAGCCATTGACTGAGTACCCAAAGAACCAGATTTATGATGAGTTCAATGTGTTACATTTACACAAGTTTAAAAACAAGATGACTAGGCTAATTGAAACATTCTACCCAATGGTATGTCAAGCCATTTATTTCAAAGACATGCCCAAATTTTATGATCAGATTAGGAGAACCATTGGGAATGTTGGGGACTATTGGCTCTACCATGATCACACTATCATCAGGATTGAGGGTGTTAGGTCTCTCCCTATATATCTACCTTGAATAGACCCAGATAAGGTTACAAAATAATAAATTGCATCTCAATTGGTAGATATAGTAGATGTTCCATTAGGAGCTACTAGACAAGGAGCCTTTTATCCACCCTCTATTAACATTGGCAAGATCCAATACAATAGGCAGGAACATTTCCAGCCTGTGGGTAAAATTAGAGTGCACTATGATTTCAAATGGGCACCTTACAAGCAATGAGATCCTAAGGGTAGGGTCAGGGGACACCTGAATAGAATTAGAGGAAAAGTGAATTGACTATGGCCATGTATCTTATCCACACAAGGAAGCGTTTATGAATGCTTTAAATATTACATAATTCATTATAAGAATGAATAGGGTGAGTATGTCCATGATGGTAGTTAGGCACATATAGTATCATCCAGAGACTAATAAAGAGGATGATAGGAGAATGGAGAAAGAGCTTTGGGTTTCAAACCCTTCTTAAGAATTCCCCTCACAAGAAAAACCACAATGGAAAGAATATGTTGGTCCATCTAGACAATCACTTGTGGGAGATGAATATAAAATCATCTAAGGGTCTCCTCAACATCTCATCCCAATGATAACCATTGCAACAACCACTATTTTGACTACTCCCCCTCAGTTTGTTACTACCACAGAGTTCCACAAGTGTATCTTAGTCAAGTGCATGGTTTTTTATGTTTCCATTTCCTACCTTCACAAATGTACAATATGTGAGCCTCCCATCCTTCCTCTTATTTCTAGTTTCATTCCACCTTCATCCCCAATCTAAACCACTACACCACCATCTCCATCAGTATCTCCATCTCCTAGACAAGTGTTCACTCCACCAGCTTCACCTATTGTTGCCTCACCTCTTCCAACATAGACTTCTACTCCCAAGAAAACTCCTCTTATAAATAAGAGGAAACCAAATGTTTTAGGTTTTTCAATGATGTCTCTAAGGTGACCAAGGATGTTGATGAGGAGTTATGTGTGTTATGATGACAATCACAAAGTGTGATTCAATGAACTTCAATGTTCCTGCATGGTTCTTTAGTGTTTGACTTAGTAAGGAATTTGATGGATTATATTGATAGTATGGACATGTTTTAGAGACCCTATGGGGTGTTATGAGTGCTTAGAGTGCTTATGAAATTGAAAGGAATTCATCAGAGCTGTCATATGAGTGTCTAGGTTCAAGTACTCACCTTGACTAATAAAACTAAATAAAAAATTTGATGACATCATATTTAAAAAATGTGAAGAATTCAAGATTATTTTGATACATGGATGGATTTCTCTATGAAATTTGATCATGTGGTTCAAATTTTAGGTTTGGACATTGAGCGTAGCAAAAGTTATAATAGTGCCAAGTTGGTCTCTTAGACAAAGTTCACTAAGTTTCTATACTTAGCCAAATTTGAAAGAAATTAATATAATTGGATAAGGATCCAATAAAATGGTTAAAATTAAAATATTTAAGATTTTATGCACTAGTGACATGTGTCATAATCATGGGTTTTGAGCAGCAGATCTAATGATGAGCATGAAACCTATCAAATAGAGATCAACAGTGAGTGCATGATCATGCAGATTATGATCCAATGGTGTGTATTTAGTAAATATGTCAAAGTATGATCAGAAAGAACATGGGACTTCCAATTGGAGGAAGTTCATTGGAGTCAATTAGTCAATGTGCTCATAAGGCATGCGAAGGTGCCAAGTGTCGTAATCACAGATGCCTATGTATAAGATCAACGGTGAGCGATGCAGAGTTAAAGCTAAGAAGATTGTGAGGAGATCGATGGTGTATATTTGATCAAATTTTTTAGGGAGCATAAGATGATGTCAAATTATTTGATGTTTAGTATTTACATAGTGACTGTTAGAATTTGAATATTCAAATTAATGAGGGAAAAATGGTCTGTAGTATTTGAGCTATAACTTTTGATATATGCAAAATTTATTGGAGTAAAAAGTAAAGTTAAAGAAGACTTAAAGGTGAATATAGAGAATTTAATTAGAATATTTTAATGTTTATAAAGTTTTAGATATTGAGCTCCAAAGTTTACTATGTGTTTGACCATGTTCTGCAAGTGACCCAAGAAGGATAACTGAGTTGTTCTTCATAGTGTCTTGATGTTTCAAGATGAACTAACTATTGGAAAGTGTTGTAGACTCTATGAAGACCATATATGTGTATTTTTGAGGTTTCAAAAATCCATATTTAGTGTGAATAATTTCTTAGAAGTTGACTATGTTTATTAAATGCACTGTAGATTGAGTGACCATCTTGCAAAGGTAAGTTGAAGGTGTTCTGAGCAGAGTTGAGGAAACAAATGAATATGAAGATTTCAAGGAAGTCTCAAATATTGATGAGAAGGTATTAGATGTCATAGTATGCCCCTAATAATTTATAGAGATTCAAAATATTTTGACTATATATGCTCAATCTAAGTGGTCTTTTTGAGAGAGTTGTTTTGAGTGCTTAGAGCTTGTGTTGAAGTATCTAAAGCACATGGAGGTGTAGATAAGGTCCTAAAGGTTTCATAAATGTGATATAATAATTTGGATATGTGAAATATTTGATTAGTTACTTTAGAATTTTGAGACTGTATTTTCTGTATATGAAGACCTAAAGAGCAAGGAGACCTAATTGGTAGGTTCAAGTGTTGAGTTGGTGTACCAGGTGGCAAGGACCCATATGAGAATGAGAATGGGGATATTGTATATAGGTTTGATATGTTTGAATCATTGGTAAAAGTTGAAGGTGGTCCAAGAGGTTGCAAGAGTAACGTGTGGATGTAAAGGCCTAATTGTTTTGGGTCTCATTGAGGCCTAATAGAGGATTTGAGTCTTAAGGATTATAGCTAACCTATGAAATGGAGTGTTTCACCCATGTAACATGTATGGATACCTCTTTCAAGTGTAAGACAAGTATGGTAAGCATCTTGTCTAACCAAGATAGGTTAGACCAAGAAAGTGGTATAAGTACAAGGCATATTTGGGTTGCTTGTATTGTTGTGAGTGTGTGTGATGAGAAAAAGATTTATGAAGGCTGTGAGAGCTATGTGGATGTCTTGAGAGGTAGATTAGAGTGTAGATTTCATGTATTACCTTGTGTTCATAATTATAATGTTGAGTTTATAGGTTTGATGCATGAAAATTGTTTATAATTTTGACCTTACAAGTCAAAATTATAACCTCTACCATTTGAAACTTTGCAATTCATCTTGTGAAACAGTTTTAGGTCCTAAATAGTCTAAAGGAATTGTTCAAGTCTACATAGTCTCTTTCTTTTAGGAGAATTGTCCAAATATAAATCTCAGTGGGTATCTTTAAAAGTAAGGGCAATTTAGAAAGAATTCCTTCAGAATTTTTGTTTGAAGGAAATGAACAAAGGCAAAAGGTGCTTTATTTTTTTTCGAAGGCCTATTGCATTTTCTTGAGGGTTATTTTCAGTTTTGCCAAAGGGTAATGATCCCTTCAGAAAATATCATCATTAAAAATCCCAAAGGGTATAATCCCTTCGAGAAAGTTCTTTTTAAGAAGATCTGAGGGGCACTTGGAAAAGTCTAAAAGGCAACTTGAAAAGTTCTGAAAGGTTCAAATCCTTCAGAAATTTTCCAAAGGAAATAAACAAGATGATAGGGCATGTTCAAATAACCCGAGGGGTCACTAGCAACAATGCCGAAGGGTATGTGCCCTAAGGAAAAAGTCAAGGGCGATTCAGAATGAATTCCTTCAAACTTTTTTTCCAAAGGAAGTTGCTTTCCATTTCAAATAGCCCTGAGGACCATTGAATATGTATAAAGGAAACAAGTCTAAAGGAAATGAGTAGGAAGGAATAAGCCTGAGACAAATACATGTAGAAGAAAAGTCTACAAAAAAGACACAAACAAACAGAAATAATATATGCACAAAAAGGAAGAACCAAAAACAAAAGGCAAAGTGTTTCAATATCCAATAAACAAATTAACACATTCTACAGTCTATATGTAGAGCATGCAACATGGCCTAAAGTAGGATTAGACATGTCCAAGACATGCATCCATTTCAAACATGACTATTTTAGTTCTAAAATGGAGAATCAAATGTATGAATGACTCAAGGAGTTTAACGTTGGAGAGCTTAACAAAGAATTTCAAGCATGCACTCTTGTTTGTCTCGAGCCTTTCAAACATCTCCAGCAGTTCAAGCGAAGTTCTAAATTTAGTTTTGGCATTGATTTCATGTAAAGGGAATCTTTTAAACATTCCAACAGTTTAAGAGGAGTCTATATTTGAAGATTGGCATAGCCTCATGCATGATAAATATTTTGATTCAACTTGGTCTCTTTGTTTCTATTTTTAATGCCAAAGAGCTTTCATGCAAGTCATAAGATAAAAATAGATTTTATTTGAATGTTGAAATAACACAAGTTGGACTGAGTTAACCTCTTCTTCTATTTTCAACTCCAACCTCTTGGTTGTTATATCTTTTTCCATATAAGTTGGATTTTTAACCTTGAATGGTATCCCTTTTTTGGTAAGACTATATTCTCCCAAAGATTGAGTTGTAACCTTTTTCAAATTAATAGAAGGATTATTTTTAATTTTTAGCTACTGGTATAGTGTATTTACTTCAATGATTTGTACATGTGATAGAATTTTTCTTCCTTGACAAGTCCTAATTCTTACCTAGTTACTAGTTGATTAGATTATGCAAGTCATGTTCTATGTTTGATATCTTTTGGCTGAAGTTATAGTGGATGCAATTGGGTTGTTAGTGCCTTAAATCAGACCTATTCCATCACTCCCTCAAGCTTTAATCACCATATAAAACCTTTTTATGAAATACTTATGCATATTGGTCAATTGGATTTGAAAATTTAGCCTTTTTCTTGTCTAGATTAGTATTTTTAAAAGCTCAAATTGAGTGGATCAAATCGACATTCAGGTGTATCACCATCATTGGATAGGATTTTCCTTCAAGTTTACTTTTCCCTTTTTCCTAGTAGTTTGTAGAAAAAGTAAAGATCCTAATCGATACACCAATAGGAGATAGCCCTTGTAATCTAAAAATTCAATCCACTAATTAGGTTACCCACAGCCTATGATTGTTTCCATGTTTCAGTAGACTGTGAAGGCCTGAAACTACCTTCACAAGGGTGCGAGTCTGATTGATAATAGTTTTTGACATGTCTAATGAGACCACAAAGAAATATATGCATATCTGAATAAAGTTTGGAGTTAAGGAGAAGCATCTATAGTAGAAGAGAATATCTATCTCCATCACAAGCTAAAGATTCTTCAAGTTGCAGAGTTCATAGCATCATTCAGGCAGTTCTTTCATGCAAAAGGTTACCAAAAGGTTAGCAAGTAAAGGTATTACTTTTGAATTTATATCTTATAAGAGATCAAGGTTTAGGAGGGCAAAATCATATCTTTAAAAATAGTATTTGCCTCTTAGTTATCCTATTGTTCTAACCACTACAAACCCCACTATCCAAATGGCCATCAGAAATTAAGTGTTTGCTCCATTCAATAGAGGTAGCCCACTAAATTTAGCCTAGTTTGATGAAATTTTGGTGTTTGACCTCAAGAGTATCCCATTCTTCTCAGGAGAAAATCAAACAACCCCTTTTGAGCATATCAAAATGTGGCTAATCTATGTTCAATCCATAATGTTGTTAAAAATAATGTTGCTATCAGATTGATTATTGTTTCTTTCAAATGAAAAGCATTGCAATGGTATAAAAATCTTTCACTAAATTTCATTTCTACTTGGAATGAACTGGGTGCATCCTTAGTCAATCAATTTGAGGACAAATCTGATCACCAATCTTTAGTTGAATAATTGACCACCATAACAAGGGCTCCTCATGAGTTCATGTCTGATTTTAATCTCAGATTCTAAAAGACATGGACCAGAGTACCTGTGTTGATAAGGCCATCACTTGAATATGTATTTCTATACTATTTGAAAGCCTTTAATTCTGACATTAGTGTGATAATACAGCCAATGGGTGGTACTACTTTGCCAGATGCTTATGAGGTTGCAATAAGGGTAGAGAATAGTTTGATACAAGTTGGTAAGCTTTCTCCAAGACCTCCAATGCCTATATTTATAAAAATAAGTTTTGTACTAGTGCCTCAAGTTCCTCAAATCCCATTCTTAGTTCTTATTCTAGCACCTCAAGCTCAAATTACAGCCCCTACTAGTCAAGTTAATGAGATATGAGAGTTAAAAATCTTGATGTAGTGCTTTGGAAATGAGATAGTTCCACTCAAAAAAAATATATATCAGTCTAATAGGCCATATTAACAATAAAATCAGAACACTTATCAGCCCTTCAAAGATCAAAGGCCTCATTATCAAGGTTTCAGAGAGAATAGACCACCTTATCAAACACAAGGTGCCATAACTCTAGCTAAGCCATATGTTACCCTTGATCCTAATACTCCTTCCACTTCAAATGAAATTTTTCCCACCCCACCTCAAAACAACATGATGCATGATTCATATTGGTATGCCTCAAATCTCAATGATGCTCAAAACCAAGCCTTGCTATCACAAAACATCACTATGCCATAAATAACACAAGAAAATTTTTCTTTTCAAGGAGGTCAATACTAAAATACAAGTTTGGCATCACAAGGAGAGACTTAATAAGATCAAGGGTAGCCTAATGCCATTAATGTAAATTGGCAAATAGATGATCATGTTGCTTTTACTCAGGGTGTTGAAACTAACAATACAAGTGGTCAAGTTGCAGTTGTAACTAAAGCTAAAAGAAGAGCCAATGATGAGGTACAGAGGTGAAAAATGCTTCAAGTACTCCTATTTTTGTTTCTAAGAGTACAAAAGAATAACTTGCTACCCATACAACTCAAAAAAATTAAAATATAGAGGTTAGTAAAGTGTAGTGAATTCCTTTAATTCATGAGCATCCAGTGCTTCAAAAAGTGCAACCAAAGTTTAGTGGATCTCAGTTTAGTATAATAGATCAGATGAAGAAGTCTAACATTAGCGTTAGCATATGGGATTCTCTTTCCATTCCATGAAAAAAATATAAGCTCATCCAAGAGATTTTAGCTCTTGAATTGTCTCCAAAACCAGTTGAGAAAGAAGGTATTGTCTTGACTAATTCAGATCAGCAAACTAAACAATAGGTATAAAAAGTAAATAAGATGGAAATTTTGATAAAATTGAGGTAAAATCAAAAAAAACTCATTTTTACCTTTTTTTTATAGTAGGTATACTTTGGTTCATAATTGTATGGTGGATAGTGGAGCTAGTAGTATAGTCATGCCTAAGCAGATTGCAGACAAGTTTGGCCTCGTTTATGAGCCAAACACTTAAGGGGTATTGAAATTGAATGGATCACCAACAAAGATGGTAGGTATCATCAAATATCTGAAGTTGATGTTACATGCTTATCTCAATGTTACTATTTAGCAAGATGTTGTGGTAGACTTGCCTCCTTACTTTGTTATGTGTCTTTCAAAAAAATTTACCTCAAAGATTAGGGGATATTTATCAGTTGATTGGACTTATTTAATGTTTATAACTAGGTATGGTACCAAGGTAACTATTCATTCTGAACTTATTGTATATTTTCATATGGAGCCATATATGCCAAGTGTTGTGAACACTAACTGTATCATTTCAAATGATGTGCTAGAAAATAGTGAAATAGAAAATGAATCACCTTTGGATAAAGTCCCAAATTTGTTCCTTGATGATTGCACTTCCACTTTGCATGAGCATGATCCTTATAAGTTGTTTGAAGGACTTGGTGTGTATTTCCTTCATGAGAATGATGCACCAATTCCAACTATGGTTAAAGATAATGAGTCTAGTGAAGGTCTATGGCAATTGTACTTTGATGGATCAAATAATAAGCTTGGAATCAAAGTTGGAATGATGTTAGTTTCTCCAATAAAGTAAAGTTATTTCTCTTCTATTAAATTTTAGTTTAGTTGTTCAAATAATGTTGCTGAGTATGAGGCACTAGTTCACGGTTTGCAGTGGGCTAGGAAGATGAAAGTCAATTCTTTGCAAGTATTTAGTGATAATGAGCTTGTAGTTCACCAAGTAAGAGGTTTAAATATATGTAAAAAATTATTGCTTAAATCTTAAAAGCATATAATATGGGACTTACTTGAATATTTTCAAGCTTTTAACATTCAGGTAATACCAAGAGACGAGAATAAACACACATATAGGTTGGCTACCATTGGATCATAATTTTGTATTTCAGTTGATATAAAAAAGTGATAAAATTTAGTCACACATAAAGGTGGTTGTAAGGCCTTCTATTCTAGATAATCATGATAATTGGCAAGTTTTTGAAGATGACAATCAAATCATGAGATTTTTTCCAGAGGAGGTTGATTTTTCTTCAAGAAATTATTCAAAACACTTGCAACAATATGGTGATCAGATTGTGCAACTAAAAATAAATAAGTTGTCTAAGGGATTGGTCACACTATATAACATTTTCAGTGGTGATGATGAGTTAAGGAAAGATAAGTCATCCTTGTCAACAAAAAAATATCATTATGCCAATGTAGAGATTACAATTGGTAAGATTTTAAAGTTGGATAAGGTAAGCACTTTTTCACAAAAATAAGCTTTCATTTAGTTATGCAGAAGTTTTGCTAATATATTTTCATAGCAGTATAATGATCTCAAGGGATTTGATCCAAGTTTGGCTCAACACACCATTGAGTTAGAGGCTGAAACTAAACCAGTAAAACAAAAACAAAGGCCCATCAATCTTAAGATTGAGCCTTTGATGAAAACTGAGCTTCATAAGCTCATAGAGTTAGCCATTATATTTCCAATCAAGCACTCATCTTGGGTGGTGAACCTTGTTCCAGTATGAAAGAAGAATGGTGACATTTGATTGTGCGTTGACTTTCATGATTTCCACAGGGCTTCACTTAAAGATCAATATCCATTGCCATCAATATAATAAATTTTACAACTGGTTGCAAGATCAAAGAGGTTTTCTTTATTGGATGGATATAGTGGTTACAATCATATTTTGGTCAAAGAAGAGAACCAATTTAAGACAACCTTCACAACCAAGTGAGGGACATTTGCGTACAGAAAGATACCATTCGATTTATCTAACACTGGAGCAACCTTTAAAAGAGCCATGGATATGGCATTCCAAGGCCTTCTTAACAAGTTTGTACTTGTTTATTTGGATGATATAACAGTGTTTTCAAAAAATTCAGGTGATCACATGGTTCATCTCAAATAAGTGTTTGAAAGGTGTAGGCAATTTGGGGTATAAATCTCAAAAAGTGTGTCTTCTCAGTTCATGAAGGTAAGCTTCTTGGACATGTTGTTTTAAAGCATGTTTTAAGCATATATTATGAAAGGATACACTCCATTCTTGTAGTCTCTTTGTCGAAGAACAAAAATGCTATGCAAAGCTTTTTTAGGGAAGATCAACTTCATAAGGGGGTAGATTTCGGATTTTTGCCATTTTAACTAAGCCACTTACAGCGATGCTAAAGAAGAATCACAGCTTTAGCTGGTCCAAAGAAGGAGTAAAAAATTTTGAAGATATTAAGGTCATAGTTAGTGTTCCTACACTTATAAATCCAGATTTCACAAAATATTTCATGTTGTATACTTATGCTAACATGGACACCATTTCAAGCATTTTTATGCAACAAAATCATGAGGCTTTGGAGCAGCCAATAGTATTCTTTAGTCAAATCTTGGAAGAATATGAAACAAAGTATTCTTTTATTGAAAAACATATACTTTCAGTTATAAGATCTCTTAAAAATTTTAGATACCTATTGTCTAACAATAAGATACACCTAATGGTACCTCATCCAAGCATCAAGGAGTTCCTTTTGAATAAGGATATAAATGAGAAGAGAGTTGGTTGGACAACCAAAGTAATAGAATATGATGTGAAAATTAAGGTCACAAATCTGGTTATTGGCAAAAAACTTTGTGAGCATCTAGCTCAAGACTTGCAAGAAGCTAATGAGGTTGTTTTGGTGTCAAATGATGAAGAGGTTGAAATTGGTCATAAATCACCTTCCAGCTAGTTTCATGACTTTGTAAGCTATCTCCAAGATGATATATTTATCCCTCTCATCTAAGTGATTCTAAAAGAAGATATTTTAGATTTCAATCAATTCCATTTTTGCTTATTGATGGTGTTTTGTTCAAGAAAGATATCAATGGCATGTTGCTAAGATGTGTAGAACCAAGCCAACCTCAGAGATTGCTTGAATAATTCCATGATGGACATGGTGGACATTTTTATGAAATAACTACAACCCTTAAAATCATGAGAGGTGGGTACTATTGGCTGAGTATATTTGGTGATTGCCATGCATGGGTTAGGAAGTGTAAACAATGTGTTATGTTTGTAAGAAAAGTGAAACTTGTTGCCTTGTCTCTTCAACCAATTGCAGTAGATCAGCACTTTGTCCAATGGAGATTGGAATTTATTAGCCTCATTATCCTCCTTCAATTTTAGGACATAAATGGATTATAACTGTTATAGATTACTTTACACGTTGGGCAAAAGCAATGGCATTGAAAGAAGTAAATGAAACTGATGTTTTAAATTTATATGAAGGTTTACTTACTAAATTTTTAGTTCTTTCAACTATTATTTCTGATAATGCAATGGCTTTTGTGAGATCTAGGATCAGTCAATGGGTTGTCCAACATGGAATTTATCTTATCACTTCATCAAATTATTATTCACAAGGCAATGGCCTTGTTGAATCTACGAATAAGAACCTATTAAGGATCATAAGGACTATTGAAGATAATCAAAGATCATGGCATCTGAAGTTGAAGTCAGCTCTATGGGATGATAGGATCACCTATAAAAGATCAATATCCAACTCTCCATATAAGTTGGTATATGGTAAGGAAGCAAGGTTACCCATTTCTCTTGAGTTTTCTATTTTAGAACTAATGCATCATCTTGAATTATTGGAGAATGAACCTATGAAAATCAGGTATGTTGAGCTTATAGAGCTGAAAGAAATAATAAATCAGTCCATGCTAGCCATGGAGATTCATCAAGCACAAGTGAAAAGAGTTTTTGACAAGGGAGCTTCTTCATGAAGTTTCAAAAAAAGATATTTGGTCCTCAAGTGGAATGAGGATAGAGCTAAACCAGGAAGGCACACAAAGTTTGATTCCCTTTGGAGTGGCCCATACATAATCTATAGCTACAAATCTCACAATGCCTTCCAACTTGCAAAGATGGATGGTAACAAGCTTCTAATCCCAGTCAATGGGATACATTTAAAACATTGTTATAGAAGAGCAAAGTTCCTTGGACATAGTTTTCTCCAAGTGTTGTTCAAGCATAGTTAGTTTAATTTTATTTTGTCCCAAATAAGTGCTTGTTTGCACATATGTTTTTATTTAGTTTTCTTTGTCTTGTGTGTTTCCCTTCTTGTTTTGGAGGATGAAAGTTATTTTTTTCAAATCAAAGCTTGTACTTACAGTCATGGACCAGATTTACCATTGTTTTATGAGCTAAAATATCATGTATATGACTTGGTTCTCAAGGATAGCAGGCATGTTCCCTAGTAGAGTCGCCAAAATATTGACAATTTTGACCCTATAGGTCAAAATTGCAACCTTTACCAATCAAAACTTTGCAGTTCAATTTGTGAATCAGTTTCAGGTCCTGAATAGTCTGAAACAATTGTTCAAATCTACATGGTCTATTTCTTTCAGGTTAATTTTCCAAACAAAAATCCAGAGGGGCATCTTTAAAAGTAAGGGTGATTTGAAAATAATTCTTTCAAACTTTTTGTCTGAAGGAAATGAACAAAGGTAAAAGGTGCTTTCTTTTTTTCTGAAGGTCTATTGAATTTTCTCAAGGGTTCTTTTTAGTTTTACCGAAGGGTAATGATCCCTTCGAAAAAGACCATCGGTAAAAATTCTGAAGGGTAGAATCTTTTTGGTAAAGTTCTCTTTAAGAAGATCCGAGGGGCACTTGGAAAAGTCTGAAGGGCAACTTGAAAAGTTTTGAAAGGTTCAAATCCTTCGGACATTTTTTTCGAAGGAAAGGAAATGGTCCATTTGGAAAGTCTGAAGGGTCACTTTCACTTCAGGAAAGTTTATTTACAGGAATCACGAAGGGTAGAGTCCCTTCAGGAAGGTTCATTTCAAATAAATTTGAAGGGTATGTGCCCTTCGAGAAAGTCACTTTGCAATAACTCTGAAGGGTTGGTTTAAACTTCTGAAGGGTCACTAGGAGAAAAGTCGAAGGACAGTTTCAAAAAGCCTGAAGGGTAGTTTGCACAGGAAATAATTCCTTCAAACTTTTTGTCCAAAGGAAGTTTACAAAGGAAAGGGCTTCAGAAAAGTTGTCATGAGAAAGGGACATTGACAATATTTTCGAATGGTTACTTTACCTTTGGAAAAGACCATTCGAATTCCTTCAAACTTTTTGTCTGAAGGAAGTTTACAAAGGAAGTTGCTTGTCATTTCAAACAACCCTAAGGACCATTGAATAAGTCTAAAGGAAATAAGTTTAAAGGAAATGAGCAAGAAGGAATAAGCCTAAGATAAATACATGTAGAAGAAAAGTCTATAGAAAAGTCACAGACAAACAGAATGAATATATGCATAGAAATGAAGAACCAAAAAAAAAAGGCAAAGATTTTAACAGTCAATAAACATATTAACACGTTCTACAGTCTATATGTATAGAGCATGCAATGTGGCCCAAAGTAAGATTAGACACATCCAAGACATGTATCCATTTCAAACACAACTCTTTCAGTTCTAAAATGGAGACTCGAATGCATGAATGACTCAAGGAGTTTAACATTGGAGAGCTTAACATAGAATTTTATGCATGCACTCTTATTTGTCTCGAGCCTTTCACATGTTTCCAGCAGTTCAAGCAGAGTTCTAAATTCATTTTTAGTGTTGATTCCATGCAAAGGAAAGCTTTTAAATGTTCCAACAGTTCAAGAGTCTATATTTGAAGATTGGTGTAGCCTCATACATGATGAAGATTTTGATTCAACTTGGTCTCTCCTTTTCTATTTTCAATGCCAAAGAGCTTTCAGGCAAGGCATAAGACAAAAATAGTTTTTATTTGAAGGTTAAAATAACACGAGTTGGATTGAGTTGAACTTTTCTTCTATTTTCAGCACCAACCTCTTGGTTGTTGTATCTTTTTTATATAAGTTGGCTTTTCAGCCTTAAATGGTATCCCTTTTTTGGTAAGACCATATTCTGCCAAAAATTGAGTTGTATTTTTTTTCAGATTAATAAAAGGACCATTTTTAATTTCCAACCGCTATAATAGTGTATTTACGTCAGTTATTTGCACATGTGATAGAATTTTTCTTCCTTGACAAGTCTTGATTCTTATCTAGTTACTAGCTGATTAAATTATGTAGGTCATGTTCTATGTTTGATATCTTTTGGTTGAAGTTACAGTGGATGCAAGTGGGTTATTAGCACCTTAAATTAGGGTTATTCCATCACTTCCCTCAAGATTTAATCACCTAAAAAAACTTTTTCATGAAATACTTATGCATATTGGTCAATTGGATTTGAAAGTTCAACCTTTTTTTTGTCCAGATCCATGTTTTTAGGAGCTCAGATTGAGTGGATAAAATGCAAATTCAGGTATATCACCATCATTAGATAGGATTTTCCTTCAAGTTTATTTTTCCCTTTTTCTCATCAGTTTGTAGCGAAAAGTAAAGGTCCTAATTGATACACCAAAGGGAGCTAGCCCTTATAATCTAGAGATTCACTCCATTGATTAGGTTACCCACAGCCTATGATTGTTTCCATGTTTTAGCAGACTGTGAAGGCCTGAAATTAACTTCACAAGGGTGCGAGTTTGATTGACAACAAGAACAAGTGAAGGTGTGTAGTTTTATCCAAAAGGTGGTTTTAGATGCCTTGCTTGTGTGTGAAGGTTTGAATGAGTGAAGAGGATTGAAGGAGGTTGTTTTGCAGGGTTTTTCCATCAGAGTGAGAAGCAATCAAGAGTTCTAGAGTTATTCTTTTCATAGATGTTGTGTTGGTGCTCAACATCTTAGGCAAGTTGATGTTTGTCATCTTCAGGGGTTGGTGTCCCTTGTGTAGTAGGTGCTTCACTAAAGTCTCTTATTTTTAATCAACTTATAGGAAAATTAGTCCATGTGTTTGCAGGCTTGAAAGTGGAATTTCTCCCCCAAGAGGGTTTCCCACATAGATATTGTGTTATCTTGCTTATCTTTCATGTTCATTGCTATAAGTGGGTTATTTTCTTCTTGATTGCTTATGGTGTATGACTAAGGGTTTGAATGATTTGGATTTAAGTTTTAAATATCTTGATTCACTGATTCACCCCTATTGATTGTACCTTTAACACCAAAAACTCCTTCAGTCTTACCACAGAGTGCACCAACAAAGGAGGCATCCGATGAGAATTCAGGGGAGGAATTGGATAAAACAAAAGGTTTTGGAGAAGTGAAACCCCTATAAATGTTATACAATGATGAAGAGGAAAAGAAGAGGTTCATAGAAAAGGAGTGGTTCACAGAAGAAGAGTGGGAGGATGAGTCAGAGACATTATTGTCTGAATGCATTAGTGAGACCACAAAAAGTGACTTTGAAGATGAATGGATTGGAGAAGAGGAGGCTTAGTCGTGTGATACCAATATTTTGAAGACCAATTCAATTTCAACTAAATTAATTTTGGGCCCAAGTGGAGAGACTAGGGATGAAATAGATTCAAAACTCCTTCCAACATAGGGGAAATCATTGAATGTGTTCCCAACCCCTTCATCTCCAAGTAAAACAATGACATCTATGGCAGTAGTTCCCCTGGTTTCCACTGTACAAAATGTAAGTACCCAAGTCCCTCATTCTTTGGATTCTTTAGGCGAAGAAGACAAGACTCAAGGAACTACAATGTTAGTTTTTCAAACCCCAATCCAAAATCATGTGGCTCAAACTGTGGCACCCCCTATTCAACCTTCAAAGAGCCCTACTATCCTTGGTGCTACATGGATTATTTATGCATTAGTGACTAAATATTTGCAAAATTTGCTCAACCCCCCAGTCAGCTATTCATTCTTTGCTTCCACAAGCCCCTGAGCCTAATAAATAAGTAAATTTTGAAAACTTGGTATCCACCACCATCTTTTCTTATATAGCTACCCCCTCCTAGCCAGACCCTTAATTGGGCTTACTAATTGTTCAAGCGGCCCAAACAGATTTATCTACAATTACAATGTAGAAGGGGTCTAAAAAGGGGAAATTGACAGTTGACACAGTGGCACCCAAGAAGGTCACTGGATGGAGGAAAGTGATTCCCCCCTTTCACCAATTGGGGACATCATCTCCCAAGCCTATGCTTCCCCCAGGACAACCTCAACCCTCCACTCTTACAAATCATACATAGTTTATAAAGCAACGAGTGGCCTTGAACATCCCTGGATGGATTCAAAGAAACAACAACAAAAAGAGGGTAGGCAAGACTTGGTTAATGTTGAGCATCCAATAGTCAAGTTTCATTTTGACATAGAAACTAAGACTATGAGAAAATTAAAAATGAAAACTATAATGGCTAAGGGACAAAAGGTAGAGTTGGAACAAAGAGAGGATGTGTTCTCTTTGACCAAGAGAAGAAGAATAAACCCCCCGATGTGTTCAATTACAAAGAGGACCCCTACACTTTTGTGGACTCTGCAGGGGGAGTAATAAAGGAAATGTTCAAAGGATATGATTAGGC
Organism: Torreya grandis; assembly: GCA_037957365.1. Lineage (NCBI taxonomy): Eukaryota > Viridiplantae > Streptophyta > Pinopsida > Cupressales > Taxaceae > Torreya > Torreya grandis. Next base: position 337,946 of record JARHVA010005186.1, on the reverse strand, counting down.
GATTGAGGCATTATAGGAAAGAAACACCATACAACCTCTAAAGGACCTCATAGATTATATACAAGGAGAAACTAGAAAGTTGTATGATGTCATCTAATTGGTAAGGAATGTAATGAAATCATAGTCTGAGTGGAGAGATGTGTGCACCCTTGCTAAGAAAATGAATAAAATTGAAGGCCAACTCTATTTATTGAGTCAAGCAACCATAATTAAGGCCTATGACCACCTAAATTTGATAACTACACCAGACATTGATTGGGCCCAAAATTACTGAGCTGTTAGGAGGGATGCTCTAGTTGCATGGCACTAGGAGATACGAACTTTAGTAATGCAGCTCATCAGCTATGAGAAGCAAGATATTACAATTTTGGGGGAATGAGAATCAATGATGTAATCAACCAACAGGGAGAATTAGTCCTTAGAGCCATTTTTTAAGACTTTATTCATACTACAGCAAATAGTTTCAAGGCAGAGGTTGAAGGCATGGTGTACAAGACCAATGATGATGTGCTACAATTGGTAAATTTTGCTATAAGCAGGGTTCTTGGTATAGAGAATTTTACATAGATCTTGGGTTACACTAAAAACTTATAGGAAGTTAATGGATAAAATTCTCCATCTTTTCAAAAGACCCAAGTTATATTTCAAGGCAATTGAAGTTGATTATCAAGCAAGTCATGCCCTGTACCTAAAAATTTAAGTGAATAAATGGGCATCTTCCTCTATAAATCCTCACCAGCCACTTCAGTTGCAACCACTTCTTCAATAATAGTGCCCACTACAATTGCAACTTCAATTACAACTGCAATGGCTACAATAGTTACCAACACGCAAGTGCCACCTCCTGCAATTACTACCTCATAAGCAACTTCTCTTGAAACTGCACGTATTTTTTGTAACCATAATTTTGTTGTAACGAATTTTGTCTTCTATGAGCAGTTGGTTGTATTATAACCATACATGGTATGCATGGTTTATGGTGTGTGATCCATTCTAAAGCGGTGTAACTTTAGACCTCGCTTGAGAGATGATGTGTCCCCATCCCAAGCCTGTATATACATGTAACCCCCTCATTCCAAAAGGATGATAATTTTTTATATTCAATACAGATAATAAATCCTTTGGGTTGTTTTGCAAGTGTGTGTTGTATGGCTATCTCTTCCATTCATGTATTTCATTGATTATGTGGTTTAATCTAACTAGTAGTTTAGTTGTTTGAGATGTGCTATAGTAATTACAAATAGCTTGTGGTTAATTAGTAAATTCTATCAATAAAGAATATGCAATAGTAGTTTTAGGTTGATGAATCTTCGTAATAGTTCATGTAATAAGTTTACTGAGCTAATTTTTGAATTTGTGTAGAAGTACCATTTTGATGAAACCTCCTAGACTAAGTAATAGCTAGTTGAAGGTGTTTTATGTTTGTTGGCTATAATCTCTTATTAGTAATTGTGACCCAAACCTTAATAGAAAAATCTTTATCCAATGACTTTCATTTAATTGTGTTTTATCCTTTAAACTCCCTCACTGTGTTTGTAGGTTATGTGTGCCAAAGTAGCAGGCTACAAGCATTGGTTCTTGGTACTTATCCTTATTTTAAATCTAATCTGAAATAACCCATTCTCTTTGTTTATAGATCATCTTCTATGCTTTACCCTTCTCTCTTATTTTTGTGGTTTATTTAAGTCATGCCCATTTTAGGTTAAGCCCATCATTAATCCACATACCTCAAATAGATCTAGGATTCCCATCCATATTTGAACCATCCTCGGTTAGCAACTGCTTTGCTCACCATCGTTCCACCAAAAGGTTATCACAAAGCCAAATACCCTAAAACTCATGCCTTAGACTAAATCATTATTCATTGATCCTAAAATGTTAGAGGTTATCTCATAAGGTTCTTTGGTATGCATAAAACCCACATCAACAATTTGTCCAAAAACTTGGTATTAAATAGACTCTATTCATAAATCATACAAGAATATAAGAGGTTTTGATAATATATCTCATGCCAAGTGTTACAAGAAATTCCTTTGGATGCGATAGTGGGCCCTAAAACATTTACTATATTTCAATTAATACCAAATAATTTGCATAATAACTTAATCCTAGGTGGACATTGGATTCATGCTATGGAAGTTGTAGCATCCACCTTCATCGATGCTTAAAAATTGTGCACGAGGGATGTTTGTATACATGTACTATGAATAATCAATCCTTTAGGTATTATAAAGTAGAAAAACCTAGTGAAGGATATATACCACAATTTGATGATTCGTATTCCTCCATAATACCTTCATTACTAGTCATACCAATGGGTCAAATACATACATATGAATTTGGATAGTTGAGCAAGGCTAATGAAAATGAGGTAACTCCAAATATATCACTTAATTAAGAGACAATAAAAGAGTCATTGCATATGTCTGAAGCATAAAAGGAGAAGACACCAGATCTTCCTTCATTGGTCAATACAGAAGAAACCGATCAACTATTTATAAAGGATGATAGTGATGATGATGACAATGAAGTCCCTGTAAACATCAATGAATATTTGTCTCATCTAAACTCTACACCTATAGGTCCATGAGAGTGTTGAGATGATTATAACATGGTGACCACCAATAAAATATGAAGTCCCCTTCCTTCACAACCAAAGTTAGATAAATGGAAGTCACCCCTTCCAACAAACCATGAGGATATAAAATGTAAATTCTTGTTGCAAAATCAACTCACAACAAAAATCTCTCACAATAAGTACTCCATTAAGAAAACATTTTTTAAAATCTAGTATGACTCAATCATAATAGACATTGCATATTGCATGATGTATCAATGGAAAATATCCAATGTCTATACAAAATTCAATCAATTGTAATGTCCTCGAACTCCAAACCAGCGTTAATTAAACTGTAGTCAACCATCAAGTTAAATCACTATCAAACAATGTTAGAGGTACAATCAATGAGAGGGGGTGAATCAATGATGCAAGATAATCCAATTCAATTCCCAACACTTAAACAATCAGCATACATCATCTTGATCAAGTAACATAAACATGAAAGCACATGCATCTAAAGCATACATAAGTGCATACATCACATGAACACATCATATATGTGAGAAACCCTCTTGGGGGATAAAACCCACTGAACCCTGCAAGATGGACTACAGTCTTATAAAATAAGATCCAACATTTAGACTAACACCAATTGATCAAGGAACATCTATCCCTTAGTTTAGTGAGATACCAATCCCACAAGGAGCTATTGTCGCTATCTAGTTAAGCACCCACAACAACTAGACCTTTAGCAAGCTTTACCTTGCAAGGAGGAACCAACCCCCTAGGCAACCAAGCACCCACTCAGTTATCTAAACAGATCACCTTAAACACCTATTGCTACTCTTCAATTGATGATGATCACCTGTATCTACACTCTTCACCTCCAATCTCTCTCAAGCTACCTGTAGGGCTAACTTACTCAAATTGCCTCTTTCCTAGGCTCATTAGGTCCAATGACCTGTCTCCTTCTGCATAAACTTGATTAGATAAACATGTCTAATATTTTTCATAATCTGATGGTCTTAACTAACCTATACCTTCTCTTTCAAAGGTTCTCTTCTTCGTTTGAATCCACACTTCCACAACTAACTCAATTAGTCCAATTAGACTTTGTACTTATACCACTCTCTTCCTTTAGCCCATCTTAGTCAGCCAAGATACTTTACATATTTGAACCACACTTGACATTAAGTCCATACACATGTTACATGCGAGAACCACACTCTTCATAGGTCGGTCATTACTTCATTATCCCCAAACAATTAGGCCTTCATAGTCACACGTTACATGTGAGACTACTTGGACCACCTTCATCATTTACCAATGTTTCAAACACATCAAACCTATTTTCAATAGACCCTTTCTCACTCTCTCATGGGTTCATGACACCTGGAACACCAACTCAATACTTGAGCCTACCAATTAGGTCTCCTTGCTCTTCAGGTCTTCATACACAAAACACAGTCTCAAACTTCTGAAGTCACAACTCAAATATTTTGCATAGCCATATGATTAGATCACATGGATGAAACCTTCAAGACCTATGCAACACCTCTATGTGCTTTAGATACTTCAACACAATCTCTAAGCATTTAAATCAACTCTCGTAAAATGACCACTCAGAGTGGTCACACAGTCAAAATACAATTATACTATTTTGTCTCTCCAAATTTAATCAGGTGCAAACTATGACAATAAATAATTTCTCATAAAACCTTAGAGACTTATAGAACATATTTGTACTCATTTTCTTCTTCAATTCTACTTATAACACCCTCAACTCACTCATGCAACATGGTCACTCAATCTAACAGTGCATTCATCAAACATAGTCAACTTCTAAGCCTTTGTTCATATTGAAATATGGATTGGTCAAACCTCCAAAATCCACACAGATGGTTCTCATGGAGTCTAAAACACTCTCCAATAGTTAGTTCATCTTGAAACATCAAAATATTATCAGGAACAACTCAATTTTCCTTCTCGGATCACTTGCAGAATATGGTCAAACATAGTCAACTTTGGATCTCAATATCTTTGACTGTATGAATATTCAAAACTTATAACCAATGTCTCTAGATGTGATTTGCAGTCCTTTACAACTTTTCCTTTTACACCAACAAGAAATTCATCATAGATCATAAGATATTAGGAAAAAACTGCAGACTAGTTTTTCTTTTGTTAATTCAAATGCCAATGGTCACTGTGTATTGCAAATATTGCAGACACGTGTCTTCATTTCGTGTCCTCACACAGCTTGATCAAATGTGTTCCATCGACCCTCATGAGATTCTAGTCTTTAATTCTCATTGCTCCATGTTGATCTTTGATCTTTGCTTCTGAGATCATTCCACTTGGCAGCCTCACATGCCTTTTGTGCACCCTATAGTTAGTCTTCAAATGATCTTTCGCCACTTGGCAGCCTCACATGCCTTCTAAGCATTATGTTGACTTATTGACTTAATACACACCATTGATCTTTCTCTGACAAGATCACATACTTCATTATATACTTATATGGTCAGATTAAATGGTCATCGTTATATCTATGATTCGATTAAACGCTCACCATAGATCTTCGATAATGCAAATTTGACTATGGGAACTTAGTGAACTCTATCTAAGAAGCCAAGTTTTCACCTTAATAACTTTTACTACACTCAATGTCCAGACCTTAAATTTAAACCACGTGATCACCTCTCATAGGGGAATCCATGTACCAAACTACACCTGAAACATTCACATGTGTAAGATATGACATCATCAAACTATTTATTTAGCCTTATCTACCAAGATGACTATTTGAACCTAGACCTTCATATGACTGTTATGATGAATTATGTTCACTTCCATAAGCACTCCGAGCACTCATAACACCCCATAGGATCTCTACAACATGTCCATTCCATAAATATCATCCATCAATTGTCTTACTAAGTCAAACACTAAAGAACTATGCAGGAACATTGAAGCTCATTGAAGCACACTTTGTCATTGTCATTCTAGCATGCATGACACCTCATCATCTTTAGTCACCTTAGAGACATCATTGACAAACTTCCAACAAATAATGCATGGAAAGACAAACAACAACAGTCAAGGGAAATCACAAAAAATCCAAGAGATATCGTAATAGTCCCAAGGAGGTGTACACAGCAGGCTAATGAGATCGTAGCAGTCCCAAGGAGGTCTACACAGCATTTTAATGAGATTGTAGCGGTCCAATAAGAACACAACAGTCCAAGGGTGTAGCACCATCATTAAAGAAGCCCATTGTTAACCATTAATTGCATCATTATTATTGATTCATTAATTATGCATTAATTAAATGAATAGTCATCACTCTTGGAAAGGACACAACATTTGATGGAGAGGTTATGACATATTAATAGTCATTCGTTGGTATGGAAGGCATTAAATTATGTATTCAATCATCTAACTTCGTATAAGCATCATGCTATACAACCACTCTCAAGGATGAAACCCCTTGTGAACTTATATTTTATTTTATTTATTATTTTAAATACAATATTTATATTTATTAAAAAAAAAGGATTTTTGAGAAAATCAAATTCACGTAAAATATTTCGATTTGAAATATTACAGTGGTATCAAAGCTTTCCATCATGCCAGCCTATGGAACAGAAATCTTACATACGATAATAATATTATTATTTTGTTTTACGAACAAAGAAATGGGAATCAATGGAAATATTGAGTGGATAAATAAATTCATCCAAGACCAAGAATAATTGATTAATAAATTGGTGCAATTGGCCCTTACCATAAAAATGGCGATGGATTCTAATACCCAAAGGATAGAACCAGTCGAAGAAATTTTGAAATCATTAAATGATGATCTTATAACTTGGTTCGAAGAATATCAATCACTACCAGAGGGGATCCAAAGGGGAATTACCCTACAAACTTATATAACAATGAGGAAAAAATGTCCACCGGATAACCTTGATGCCTTGGAAGATGGACAATCATTAAATGCACCTCACGTGTTGAAGGATGTCGAAGAGACTACCAGTGATATTATGGATAACAAACAAGACTCTACATGTGCACCTTTTCTTTTAGATTTGCCTAGCTATTTTGGACTAATAGGAAATTCACATGTTGAACATGGAGAGTCCTTAGAGGTGTGCTTAAAACATTCAAAAATCAATAAAGGCAATCAGGTTGTAGCTATTAATCTTAGAAACGCTACACTTGAGAACTGTGACTTAGAGATAAATTACACACAGCCATCCACAACAAAAGATGAACGAGAAGTCGATTCCATGTTTGCTTCTTCGGTAGGAGGGGCTCAAGTGATATTGGAAGAGAAAAACTATGATGATGTGCTATTAAAATATGTTGATGAATGGCATGCCAAGGATGTTGTGAACCTAACAACCAGACAAAAAAGTCCAAATTTGTTCATATTAAATATAAGGGTTGTGTATCCATACATCAAGCTATTAGAGGATGTAGGTCCACAAGCGTGAATTTTTAAGGTGCTTGAAGTTATCAATAATTCAAACTTCATATTCCCAGAGTTACAATATCATGAGTCTCAACAATTTGAACTTGGATTTGCATCTAAAATGGTTAAACCTTCGTTAGTGCATAGGGAAGAAGACATTCTTCATGAGAAGTTTGTATTCAAAACATGGGACCCAAACTTGTAATTAGAAAGTTTAAATTTCTTAAAATCACAAAATATGTGAATTGACATAGTGACCCAATCATTGCCCTATGAATTGTCAAGTGTTCAACATAAACCATGGTTTGGTGGTCTTTACATTGTTGAAAACATTCTATTTTCTATTTTAGAGGAAAGGAAAATGCCCTTGTTGAGAGACTCCACTTTACATCTGCCACATAAACATAATTATATGCCAGAGCATTATTGTACAACAAACTTAATTAACATGAATAATTTCAAATACAACCTTGAAATTCCAAAATGTGTAGTAGATGATCATCCGATCAAAGTATGACATCATGAAGTAAATAAAATTCCTAATACAAAGGCCTACTTCATAAATTGTGATAATATATTAGGGTTTTCACCGATAAAGTCCAACGTACTGCGAGAAATGTATGCTTCGCTATTCTTGGATGTTCTTCAAGAGATTTTGTATCAAGCAAACGTGGCTTCATTGTGTGTCTGGAACCTGCATTTCTAAAATCAAGATATATGGTTTGATAAAAATTATATTTCTCTTAGCATTTAAATTTGTCAAAACATTTTAGGCCATGGAAGGAAGTTTTGATTTTGTAAGAGAGAACAGAGAAAGGAGTTATAAAAATGCTAGCATGGAATCTAAAACACACTCACAATATTTGAGCAAACTACCCAACATTGATAACCAGTTTTCCTGCCTCCTTTCTTTGTTTCTTCCAGACATGACAACATTTCTCTCATATTTGTTTAGGTTCATCAATATCATTGGTCTTTTCCATGGTAAACTATTAGAGGCAAATGTTGATAAAATTATAGATTCGTTTGAAGATACATTTGTATCAGTATTACTTGCACAAGTTCTGGTCGATGATCAAAATCTAGATCTTCTAAATAGACCCTGGCAAGTAAAGAAAAAAGTTATTAAGAACAAGTTTGATATGAATACTTCTATTCAGATTATTTTCCAACTAGATCCATTTTCCATGAAAGCACATGCTATGGTAAACATGTTTTGGTTTATTGTTCACAAGCCATTTTACAAAGAGCGGTTAGGATATTATGTTTGGTGTTCCCCTACAGTCTATCATAGTCATGCGGGATTTCCTTTCACCATTAAATCTTCCAAGCATAGCTCACTATAATTACCAGAGAGAATAGATTCATTTCCCCCAAACTCAAGATGCAACCATATTCCATCAAAATTGAATTAGTTGTGAAGTTTAGTATATCATGGTTGCAAAAGGATTATCAGTCTGATAATTTGAACGATGTTGAGTTATCTGCAGAACACTCTACATATATAATATATTTGTTGTTGAATGTGCAGGAATTTCTTTATACATTTATACTTTTCTATGATTCTGAACAAGAGAAAATCGTAGATCAGCGTTAGGCCATTGAAGGATCTATGTTTGTATTCCATGGAAATTCTACATGTACTTGGTACTCTATCATAAGGAATGGCTTAATGGGTTTGCATAAGATAAAGTAAATGTCTACTAGCAATGTTTGCATCCACCTCTCGATTGACAAGAGCTATTCATATTTTTTCTGCTATCCTTTGTTGTTGAGTGAAAACAAGAAACATAAATATTTCAGAGTGTTGGTTCTGATGACCATTTTTTGGTCCAACAGGCCAAAAATCGGTCCCCTTCTTTCCCTGTTGTTCTGGGCCAATTCATTTTTTTAATTTTGCACAAGTCTGGGATTTTCTACGGAATCCACAAGAATTTCTATGGACTCTGCAGGTCCATTTCTACGGACTCTGCAAGCGAGTCTTTTGGCAGATGAAGAACCAGTCCAAAGAGTGCAAGGTTTTACAAAGCTTTTTCAGATTCTTGTCCGAAGAAATTCATAAGGAAAGAGAGCTAAAATGGTTCAAGACACTTTTCCTTAAGGTTGGAAAAGTGGTTCAGCGTTGGGGTTCAACGACATGATCTTTCCAAGAGTTAGCACCTTTGAACTGTTGAACCATTGAACCGGTTCAACGCCTTGGTTCAATGCTTTGGTTCATCGCTTTGGTTCAACGGCAAAGTTTATCGACAAAGTTCAACGGCAAGGTTCGATCAAATGGTTCATCGACTTGGTTCAAGGCTTGGTTCAATTCAGTTGGTTCAATGCTTTGTTTCAATCAGACGGTTCAATCACTTGGTTCACTCAGTCGGTTCAACGACTTGGTTCAATCGGCTTGGTTCAAAGCTTGGTTCAAAGTGTTGGTTCAGCGTTCGGTTCAACGGTTGGTTCAAAGGAGTGGTTCAATCAAAAAAAAGTTCAAGAGAGCCTCCCAAAGGACAAGTGCCCTTGCAAAGGGCACTTGGTCGGCAACAGCACCCTTCGGAAGGGTCATTTTCAACCTTCCCGAATGGCACTTTTAAAGGCAGAGAAAAGACAAGGACCAATTCCTTCAAATTTTTTGTCCAAATGAATTCCTTCAAACAAGAGTCCGAAGGAATTCCTTGGGTCCAAAGCAGAAAGCCCGAAGAAAGGCGTAGAAAAAAAACCAAGGCAAAAGTTCGAAGAAATTCGGAAGGAAATAACCACGATAAAAGTGGTCGGGAAGAAAACCCAAAGGATTTTCAAAGTGGCAGAGACAATTCTTGCGGACTTTTGTCCGCGGGGGGAAAATGTCTATGGGAATTAGCCAAAGAGAGAAGGCCGTCGAATAACCCCGAAGGGCAGGTGCCCTTGCGGGAGACTCTCGGCTGCCAAAAGAAGAGCACTCCTCCAAAGCCGAAGGATCACCTTCCCTTCGGGAGGGTCCAAAGCAAAGCCCGAAAGTTGAAAAAGCGACAGAAGCTTAAGGAAAGTCCAAGGGGTGACGGGCCCGAAGACGTCAAAATCAAGCACAGCGAACTAGCCGTTGGTTTTCAAATAGTGACGGGCCCGCGAACGTCAATTTTACGCCAAGAAAATTCAGAGCACAAAAGGTGCCAAGTGGCAACCACGGAAGGCCTTGACATGTTTTCTCTAAAAGAAGCGGAGCGCGCCACGTGTCCCCTGCAAAGCTCGGCGGAAGCCGACAAGTGTCAATACCCGCAGTCTCTCCCTTTTGTCCTGCGAGAACTATGGTGGGCCCCAGACGAACTGCTAAAGAGAGTAGAAGCCACCACGTGTCCTCTTCTGCAAGACTCTCAAAAGGTGTTTGAAGCTTCTATAAACTTAGCGGATGCTACCATGTGTTATGCCTGTTTCAGCAGCGAAACACGCCACATGTCACTTATTGAAATCAACGAAAAATAGCCAAGGCAAGCGGGAAAGACACGAACAAATGGTTAAGAAGGACGACGGACCCGAGGACGTAAAATTTGTGGAAATGAAGTAGTTGTTGATCTTCACAAACTTAAGCGCAAACGTGAAGGAATTCAAAGGCTTAAAGACAGAAAAAAGACCAAGTGCAGAAACTGACAAAGCAGTCCAAGTGGCGAAAGAAGGTGTCGACTCAAGCAGTTACTCCAGCAGGTGATACAGTGTTTGCGAATTGATCACTAAGAGGCGCAAACAGCTAACGGTGCAACCCATTTTCTTCATTTTGCATTAATGAGCAGACAAGCCGCGTAATCACCTTGAAGGAGCGGTCTTGTTAGCAGACAAACGGCGCGGCCCATAATTCCTCTTATGATGTTTAAGTGGCTTGCTCTTCCCAATGATCGAAACGCACATGTGTCATTTGTAAAAAAGGGCGCCAAAAGGCCTCTTTTCTTCCTTTATATATTGTAGACTTCTCATTTGGAGATGATATCCTTTCACATTGTAAGGCGAAGCCCTGGCAATTTTCACTTGGAATCAATAAAATGCATTTTTACCTCTATTCTGGTTAGATATCTCTGAGTGTGTTTGAGTGTTAGTCTTGTGTTTAGTCATTGCTTTCACAGGATTGACACCAACGCATCTGGTATCTATAAGGCGTCATTCCTGCAGGTGACAAGAAGAGTTGTACCTGGAGTGCAGAGACAGAAGGAGGTTACTAGATAGTGTGCTTTTTCTACAGCACCTATGGTGAGTCCCTTTTTCTATGTGTTCCATTAAAGCCTCAATGTTAAGCTTCCTGCAACCTAGTCTTTTTCCCTGTTAAAGTGTACGTATGTGTTTGTATGGTTCAGAGTGTGAGTGTGAGTAGGTCAAATCATTTGGTGCATCACCCTTTTAGAGTAGGTTTTGTTTTCATGTAATCCTTCTCCCTTTTAATATATGTATGTATTAGAACTTATTGGAATAACTCAAATGCATCAAAGGGAGCTAGCCCTTATCTAGAGACTCTCCCCTCTAGCTTCGCCGGTCCCACACACACACACACACGTGTGTGTGTGTGTGTATTAGCACTTATTGGAATGACTCATATGCATCAAAGGGAGCTAGCCCTTATCTAGAGACTCTCCCCTCCAGCTTCGTCAGTCCCAAAGGGGAGAGGGGAGTTTCCATTTTGACGTGTGGAAGGCAGGAGCTAGGCATCCTGCCCAGGGTGCAATCCACTGAGTCAACAGGTTCTTTGTAAAATTGTCTCATGGAAAACATATACAAAGTTTTATGACATTTTGGTGGTTCCCAATGAGACTGAGGTTGGCATACGGTATTTGCTCGTATGGAGTTCATATGATCCTTCTACTTATGGATTGTCAATAGAAGATGGAACGTGGGGAGAAGCCTTACTTCTTAAACATTCCAATTTGCAATTGCTTGAGGACAAGCAATTTGAGGAAGGGAGGTCTGTAATGTCCTCAAACTCCAAACCAGTCTTAATTAAATCATAGTCAACCATCAAGGTAAATCACTGCCAAACAATGCATGGGAAGACAAACAGCAGAAGTCAAGGGAAATCGCAGAAAATCCAAGAGATATCGGAGCAGTCCCAAGGAGGTCTACCGAACAAGCTAATGAGATCCCAACAGTCCCAAGGAGGTCTCCACAGTAGTTTAATGAGATCGCAACAATCCAATAAGAGCAAGCGCAGAAGTCTAAGGGTGTAGCACCATCATTAAAGAAGCCCATTGTTAACCATTAATTGCATCATTACTATTGATTAATTAATTCCACATTAATTAAATGAATAATCACCACTCTTGGAAAGGACACAACATTTGATGGAGAGGTTACGAAGTATTAATAGTCATTTGTTGGTATGGAAGGAAGGCATTCAATTATGTATTCAATCATCTAACTTCATATAAACGTCATGTTATACAACCACTCTCAAGGACGAAAACCCTTGTGCTTATAATAGCCCAAGGACGAAACCCCTTGTGGACTTATATTTTATTTAATTTATTATTTTAAATGCAATATTTATATTTATAAAAAAAATAGGATTTTCAAGAAAATCAAATTAATATAAACAAAAATCTCTCACAATAAGTACTCCATTAAGACAACATTTTGTAAAATCTAGTATGACTCGATTACAATAGACACTGCATATCGCATGATGTATCAATGGAAAATATCCAATGTCTATGCAAAATTTAGTCAACAACGTACAATTCATGGATACATAACCTTTCACATACCATGATATAACATTGCAAGTGGCTAGTGTACAAGACAAACAAAGTATTATATTATAAATGTTACTTGACAAGAATGCGATCATTCTACCTTCCACTAGACATCGATATGTAGCTCAATTATCACGTCAAGAAGGGAAGTCATATTTTAGTTATCATAGAATAAATGGACATGAAACACATAGTTGTGAAACGTTACAACAAAAGATTTATAAATTTAAGGATTAAGGCATTATCATGATAATATAGGTACCCAAAAAATACACCTGACATGGATACACCAATGTCGGTTTTTAACATCACAACAACAAATTAATTATCGTAAGATGTACAAGCATCCATGAAAAGACTCGTTGACTATCCAAGTATTCATCGTGTGTGATTATTGGCAATAAGTTAAAGTTGATGAAGAAGAGGGGTTAATATATGTAGTGTTCCATTTCTACAATAGTTGAGCCACACAATAAATGAATTACAACATATTATACATTATGACATATCAATAGGCCATATTACATTATTGATTGCTTCCAAGCCAAACATTGTGGACACGTTGATATTTTTTATGCGTACTAGGGAACAATTGTGTGCTACACTTGGATAATAGCGATTAGAACAAATGGAAGCTATTGTTGATGCTCCAAATAAGTGCATTACATTCACATTTGAAAATAAAACAATAAAAATTCATCGTGATGGTTCAATAACGAGCATCAAAAGATCAAAGATTCAAGAACAAAAGAAGTGGCATCATTCAATAGGATGACACTCAATCAATCACGTGATGTTGAGGAAAATGCAATGTGTATGCATAGACACTTTGAAAGGGAAAAGGGGGAAAGATGATATACATACTTGGGTATGATAACTCTAGGATAATGAATGAGACATTTGATATGATTTTATATCTAGAGATAAGCACTCTATCACCAAATCATAGATTTGCATTTAGGCATCCCTTAGATGCCATCTTAAGACTATAAAAATATATATATATATATCCCAAAAAAAAAAAAAAAAAACTATGCAGGACATGTTTTGATAGCATACATGATTGATTGATATTATTTACCATAAACATGGTGAATTACATATATATTTTATACGCACTTACTTTTCACAGTATTCATGAGTGTAATGCAGGGCATACATGTTACATATGATACATGAAAATACATATGCATGAAACTATTTACATATGCCTAGAATGAGAGCGTCTTTATGCACTTTTCATATTGTATCTTTATATATTGTTCCATTGATCATAAGTAGACTATAAACATGACTTTATCTTGGTTATATTTTATAGTGTTATTTCTATGGATATTGTGTTTTGTTATACTAGGTGCTAACATTGCTTGATTATGTGGACTGACATTGCTTGTTCCATGCACAGTTGACATTGATGATTAGTACATTGTGTGATAATTGATGTGTGTTCTATGAGTGCATTGATGGCGTCTTGTCACATCGTGCACCAATTGTGTTGGTGGATCCTCTAGTCCATGTGTTTGTGTTGAGTCAGAGTCGAGTCGTGTCTTGAGTTTTGGTGTGCTTCATGCTCATAATATTGTATGTGTAATTACATATATGATTTTTTTTTAAGCTTGATGTCATGATTTATATCATGCATATTTCTATTATGTGTGATGAGATTATTTTTATCATGCATCTATTATGATGTTTATTATTGTGTGCCTAATTGTTATATCTACTTGACATGACACTTATATGCCCATTGCCTTGAATTATACGTACTTGAATGATCACATCTTTATATGATAGCATATCTTATCATGTTTGTATACATACTTTACATGATTACATTTTTATATATATAACACACTGTGTGCATAACTATTTTTTTTTTTTTTTAAATGAGTGATTTGCAAGAATTATCTCTCATATCAAAAGGGGGCATATGGTGGGTTTGTCTTAGAAATTCAGAGCATTACAAACATATAGTTCATACTTTGAATTAAATTAAACAATTCAGATGAAATAGATTGAACGGGTTAAGACATATGCAAGGCATTCTACATGTTTGTGAGGAAGAGTCGGGATATTCTACGACATTCTAAGACATTATATGGGTCACATTAAGAAAATTTTGTGATTTAAGAACATGATATGACATCATGGCAAATAGATTATAGCATTATGCATCACTTTGAGGTACATATGGATTAGATTTGGGGCATGATTGTTGTTCACACAATCAATTTTTTTATTTTCTATATTAGGGATTGATGGGGAACAATGATACTACATAATTATTTTGGATCTAAAATCTATCTACACTGGTTGATTAGTAGTTTCGATTTACATATGAACCTATTTCAGGGTTCCATCTTGACATACAAACATGTTTCAAGGTTCCACCTTGACATGTGAACATGTTTCAAAGTTCCACCTTGACATGCGAACTTGTTTTGGGGTTCCACCTTTGCATACGAACTTGTTTTGTGGTTCCACAAAAGAGTTATGATGATATTTAGAGTAGTGATGTTGAGGTTTTATAGACGCTCAACTTCTAGCACTTCTCCCTATCCAATAGTGGTTGAGGCATTAAAACTCCTTAACACGTGGTTTCATTGGTTGCATCTCTTTGGAGCATAACCACCCCGTGACATTCTCCAAATGAGTTGAACAAGTGGCAACTTTGTTCACATCTCAGGTGTATTTGTTCCTTGACCTTCAATTTTAAATAATTCAATGTCTAGATTATATCAGATTTTCTATCATGAATGGGCATTGATCTATACATGTTTCCTTGCATGTTTTGCATGGAGCAAATGGGACATTCAAGGCATTATTGTCAACACCAAGTGCGGTTAATCATAGGTACCAATTTTATTTTTAATCCTTTTAATCTAGCATTTTCAATATTAAACTAAAAATGAGACATATTTGTAGACACTTAAATTTGGTATTATACATTTGGCAAGATCAACTTTTGGCACAGTTTGACATACTAAACTTTGTGTACACATTTAACTATTGTACAAATTTTTCCCTATCTGTCTACCCATGTATTGTCTTGGCTAACCCAACTTATAAGCTACATATATTCAGAATCACCAAAATATGTGCAACTATATTCCATAATCCTAAACAAGATATTGTCATGTCTCAGATTGTTGATTTTTCCCAAGATAGTATCAACAATAGTCAAATAATTACAAATTTTTCGAAGGTGTTTGCCTCCACTAGTAGTGTCCATGAACACTCAACGGCTATTTTGTAAATTGGGGCATCTCCATTAGGTCGCGCTAGACACATTTCATGAATCAATCATAACAAAAAATATCAAAGAGTCGGTTGTAAATACCAACCAATCCTAAAGTCATACTCAGTTATTTGGTCACTATTTGGCAATCACATTGAGAAATCAATTAGCACTCTCTTAGGACATTATCACAAAGGATAAATATTTGAAAACCCCTCAAAGGAGCAGCCTAGAGTCAAGTCTGACTACAAATGCAAGTCAAAGTTATATGGTGCCAAAGTGTTGAAAGTCAAATATTGCATTATAGCATGATCACATTGCATTGCATTGCATTCTAGCATGATCACGATGGTGCACATGCACAACTAGGTGGGAGAACTACATGTGCTTTAAGCCTTTTTCAAAGTATTGGAACATAAGCAATGCTTAGTCACTCAGTGAGGAGTGGTTGGAACCGTCCAATCTAACTTTCTAACCATTTTTCAAAGGTTCTTGTGTTGAAAGTGTGATTATCGTTTCAAAGGGGAAAAAAGCAGGGATGATTGCATAGGACTAAGGTCAAGCAACCACACAGGGGCTATCTATAGGTGTAGACACAACGATTTGAGGTGGCACAAACCTACACAGTCAACTCAGACAATATCGATACAGTGGACAATATTGGTCATTGCAAAGGTCTGAGCTTCACCGACAACGTCCGCACAAGGTTTGAGCTCTTGTTTCTTGATCTAAGTAGTTATAGAGTAGATACAAAGTCATTTCAAGGACACAGACGAATATAGTGAGCAATAGATATTAGAATTTAGCTAAGTGCATCTCACATCCATCACTTTGTCAATTCTAAATACAATAAGTGCAATATCAATTTTTCCATTTACATTCAGATTTGTATGGTTATTGCTCTATTTTACATAATTTGAATATTCATAGTTTTATCTTATTTAGATCACATTATTCACAAAATAAGTAAAATAGAGACAAGCCAAAACAATGGGATATGACATTAGCACAAGTTAAGCTTGCTTACAACTACTCAATAAACAAAAGTACAATGAGTCATTTTCAATTTGTGTATGGTTGCAGCCCTAAAAGTGATTGTGAGTTGATAAACACAACTTATATGAGAAGATGCGTTGAAGCAAAGGAATACGCAAGTGGTTTCTTTTCTAATGTAATTTTATAGATACAAGAACAAGCTAAAGTTCGTATGGACCTTGAACACCTTTTGTCTCTGTTGGACCATTGAAGAAGTGCCATGTCTATCATTAGTCAAGTTCCTCTAGATTCTCCCCACCGCGAGTCTCATTCTCAAGACCATGGCTATGGAGCTCGTGCCAGGCATCATTCAAAGAGTAGACAGTGAAGTCCTTCGCCGTGTTCATGACATCTTTCGCCTAGTCATAGTTCTCATGGACGTAGGTTGGATTCTACATTCCCACACACCAATGAGTGGAGGGCTCAACGGCAAGGAAAATTCCATCAACTGAAATTAGATATTTCCCCGCCCAATCAAGATATAGAGAAGGATACAAACAAAGACAACAATCGTGGTGGGTGGAAGCATGTACCTGATTCAATTGTTCCCCTTGTTAGTGGTGATGGGATGATAAGTGGATGATCCTCTACCTCTACCACCTATGCTTATTGTTATGGTTACCTGATGTTCTAGTGCCTTGACATTTAGTTTCCTGATGGGCTATATATTATGATGCACCAGACATATCTTTTTTTTTTAATCAAAAGTTTTATTTAAGCATTTATTGAACTTTTAGTTAACTAAAATTGTTTCTCTCAATTCTTGCGATTGATATGATGTTTTCTTTGAAGTGAGATCCCATTCCACTCACTTTATACCTCCATTCTTTTTTTTTGGGAGAGGTAAAACTAACGTTGTATACTTCAGTACTGCATTAATAGAAAATACTTTTCAATTTATCAACTTAAAAATAAAAAATAAAGAATGAAGCTAAATTAAAGAGACTGAAGGGAGGATCCAGTGCCACCCAACCTTTTGAGCCAGCGTTTGGTCCTCTGGCGTGGAGTATAAACCGTGAATTCCAACCAGCTAAGTAGCTATGTAACCTTCTTTACTTTTACTATTTGTATAATAAAGATACAGTAAAACGTCCCAATAGTAAATTAGAGAAGGTCAAAATACAATTGAAATTATATTCAATACTTTTAGAATAAATTCACAAAGATTCATATTGCCTCTATTGAGAACGGCATTCATTCAAACAAATAGCATATCCAAAAACACAAAACCAGGCCAAATTACCAGGGTCCAAAAAGTAAAAGAGAAACTGCATTGAACTTGAAACAAACTTACAGGGCATCAGGCAACCTTCATTGCCAATCCGATCACAGATAAAGCCTAAAATCCTAAGCTAAATAAACCCAAAGAATGTGAATGTGCACCAATGCATGGAACCACTATACCAAATCCTCTTCACGCCGCATGATAGATTTCCTCTTAACCAACTTCTGCAAAGATCCATCTTCATCGGCAATGGGAGTCATCCAAGTAGGTTGGTTTGCATTGGTTACGCATGTGCGCACAACTGGCATGTAGAGAACCTGACTATGGACGAGTCGTGGGTTGTGGAGCATATAGCTCGAGCTCCAGTCAATAGATGAACCTTCAATGTGACGTCATCTTCACACCTGAAAGTGACAATGTCAAATATTGTTAAGTGAATCATTCATTCTTATAAACATTGCTATAAAAAGGCCCTTGTATGCTCTTTTATGTAGAACTAAAAGTGATTATGAGAACCCTTGCAAAATTGTTGCTACATGCCATGGTTGTTCTCTGTTTTGAAAATTTTAATTACATTTAAAAAAAAAATCCTTCTACAAAATTTGAAAGCTATTACTCTTGGTATTGTGGATAAACACTAAGATGATACTACATCAAATATTTTATTCTCTTCACGTTTTAATTTGGGAATCAAAATTATAAGTAGAAATTTTCAAGTTTTTTTTTTTTTTTGAGTTTAAGTCTTTAATTATAAGTTCCTTTTATACTAGCATTTTTTATTGTAATTGGATGTATTCTCAAATCCCATTGACCTACTTTCTTTCTCGTAGAGTGAAAAACAAAGTAGTGAACACCAACGAGAAAAAGTAGTTTCAAACAAATTAAAATAGCTAGAGTATTGTATCTAATTTACATTTTAAAACTCACAAAATGCCAAACTATGATATCTTCTTTCAGTTTTTTATTAGTAAATGGAGTATAACCTTTGCCTTTTATTGCAAAACTTGAACTTTATACAAATAAGAATTCTAAATATCAGGAAGAGCTTTACCGCATTGATTCTTATTATTTGAAATAGATTAAATCTAAAACCAATATATCATTGTCAAACATTTTAAATGCATTCCAAAAGAGAGAACTATAATCTGAATGTAGTAAGCTCACACGAAAACTTTCAATGAAATGTCTAAACAAGAACAGTCAACAAAATCACCGGTGATTAAGTTGAGGATTGTATAGGTTAAATCAGTCTTGCCTGTCCTCTTTTATTTGCACAGATACATCAGTCCTTTCTCCGGTATGATTGCTGCTCTTCAATTTTCTTTCCTCCTCTTGTATTTGCACAAATACATTAGTATTTTCTTCAGTGCAATTACCGTTCTTCTGTTTTCTTTCCTCTCTTTGCCCGAGTCTCAATCTTCATTCTTTATTTTACCTAGTGCAAATCCATCGAGTTACCTCCAATGCAGAGAGGCCCAACTCTTCAGCAATGGATTCCTTGTCTAGCTTTCTTGCATTCTTAAACACTGCAAAAATAAATCACAACACCGGTCATAAACTGGAGGCAATTATTTGTATGATATCTCCAGAAACATAAAATTTAACTCTTGCCTCTAAAGTATTTCTCTAACTTTCGAACTACATGTGGAAGTTTAATTCTCCTGATCCTAAAGTTCTTTGAAGTTTCCTTTGCCCCAGCATATTCTGATTCCTTGCTCTCTCCTTCATTTTCTCTTTTTGAATGTCTCTCTAGGTATCTCCTGTGGTGGAACCATTCCATCACCTGTTTTTTTAAGAGTCCTACTTCCTCTGCCAACTTTGGGTACTCAGTCCTACTAGGATACCTATTCTCTGCACAGTAAGTTCAGAATATCAATAATTGCAATAATTAAATAGTATTGCAAAGCAATGTAAGATAGTTGCATATTCTTCCACATCCACGTAAATGAATTGATCTCTTGCCCTCTTACTTACCTGCATAGAATTTCTCCAACTTTTCAACCAGAGATGGAGCTTTAGCTGATTTCATTTTAGAGCCATTGCAATCAGATTCCTTGCTTAGATCTTTAGGTTCTCTTTTTCTTTTTAGAACATTCTCCTTTCCTCTTTCTTCACGGAACCAGTCTCTAACCTGCTTTCTTGACAACCCTATATCTTTTGCCAATTTTGCATAAAGAAGTGGAGAGAGATGCTTATTCTCTGCACAACAAAGTGATAATAGATGTTTGGACAAAAATTCTGGAATAATAATGCAATCTTACATGTTAGGATTAAATTACTGTAATTCTTACCTGAATAGGTGACTTTTAAAGAGAGATTTTAAAATCATAATTTGATTTCACAGTGTTGGGATATAATTATTGGAATTCTTACCTGAATAGGTGACTTTCAAAGATAAATTCTCAATCATAATTTGATTTCACAAAGTTAGGATATAAATATTGGAATTCTTACCTGAATAGGCTGCTTTCAAAGAGTTTAATTGTGATGTCGTCTTTATCTCTCTCTTCCTTCCAGTCAATTTTGATTTATCACTGGAATCCATTGATAATAGTATTACATAACAAGGGAAAAATCCATGGGAGAAATGTAGAAGGTGGATACTTTTCTGCCCTCAGTTATAACAATCACCACTTCACAAGAAATGATCTGCAAAACAGGAATAACAATACTTGTTACTAATTTCCAGATTCTGTGGGCGGTATCTTAGAAAAATATATGTACTGATTGGAATTGATAAGTTAATTTCCAAAGTAAAAATAGATGAGACTAAATTTAAAAACATATTATAACAAAAACAAATATTTTATTATCATGAAGCAATTTTGTATAATCTCCCAAGCAACATAGAACTGAACTCTTACCCAGTTTTAAGTAAAAAGCTTAAGTACTAGTAACATACCCATACTATGTAAAACAAGTTGAGAATATATACTTCCACTAAGAGATTGGGATAATAGCATGATTTTACAAATTGACAAAATAATCATTATATGATCTAAGACAGAGGTGAACCACAAACTTTTAACAGCATAATATTTCTCTAAATTTTCAATGAAATGACAGATGGATCTTCTAAATATTCCTCATATTTTCAGGATTTACTACATCGTCTCTTTTTTGAACGACTCTATAACAACCCCACATACTTTTACTGAGTTAACCTGTGTCAAAAATATATATGAAATCCCCCTGGTATGCAATTCAAGTGATTTTTACAATGTCCTTCAAATGAAACTAATGCTAGAACCTCTCTTTCCTATTTCTAGACTCTCATTCACTCTTTGTTGGGTGGAACCATTCTCAGACCTGCTTTCTTGGCAATCCTTAATCTTCTGCCAGCTTCACGTAAAGAAACAGAGAGGGATACCTATTCTCTATAGAACAAATTGACAGGTAATTGAAATAATGGTATGAATTTGCAAAACCATGAGATCTTTCTGCAATACCCTACGTAAGAACTTAGGAGTATATACCCTCTACATGCAAGCACGAGGCAGGTATAAAAATGAAAGCTAAATCAAATAGAAACAAAACAATGATAAAATAAACTAGAAATGAGAGCTATACTTGAGAAGTCAAAGAATACTAGACCAACATATTTAGATATCTATTTAAAAACCAATTCGAACTAGCCAAAGGAATCAAACACAACCATGAAACTTCAAATACCTAGATTAAGTGTTATTAGAATCATAAAAGAAGTTCAAGTGAAACTTTGAACATTTAGCACATGACCCTAATGCTAGAACCTCTCTTTCCTATTTCTAGACTCCCATTCACTCTTTGTTGGGTGGAACTATTCTCAGACCTGCTTTCTTGGCAATCCTTAATCTTCTGCCAGCTTCACGTAAGGAAACAAAGAGGGATACCTATCCTCTATAGAACAAATTGACAGGTAATTGAAATAATAGTATGAATTTGCAAAACCATGAGATCTTTCTGCAATACCCTACATAAGAATTTAGGAGTATATACCCTCTACATGCAAGCACAAGGCAGGTATAAAAATGAAAGTTAAATCAAATAGAAACAAAACAGAGATAAAATAAACTAGAAATGAGAGCTATACTTGAGAAGTCAAAGAATACTAGACCAACATATTTAGATATCTATTTAAAAACCAATTCGAACTAGCCAAAGGAATCGAACACAACCATGAAACTTAAAATACCTAGATTAAGTGTTTTTAGAATCATAAAAGATTTTCAAGTAAAACTTTGAACATTTAGCAACTATGACACTCTACTTGAGATGGGGCAGATGATCAACTCATTGATATTAGGATTGAAGACAACAATGTTATATATGTGGCCACAAGAGTCTACAAGACAAATCTTGATCAAAGGGATGGTAAAGAGGCCACCATCTTCACAAGCCTCAAGCAACAGTAAGAATTTAAGAACCAGTTAGTAAAATCCCAACTTATTTTCTAGAGCAGGTTGTCTTATAGGAAATACCGAGGCTGATGTTATTTCTTATTTTGTGGTCAATATCACCTAGGCTTCTAATAATATTGTGGAAGCTTCTGTGCCCCTCCGAGGTCTCAAGCTTGCAATTGAAATTAATATTCAAAAATTGGAGGTTGAGGAAGACTCAATGCTGATTATAA
The DNA here is from genome assembly GCA_037957365.1 of Torreya grandis. NCBI lineage: Eukaryota > Viridiplantae > Streptophyta > Pinopsida > Cupressales > Taxaceae > Torreya > Torreya grandis. The sequence goes on along the minus strand of JARHVA010005186.1, from coordinate 315,106 downwards.
ATGCCATCAACATAAAAAAAAGTCAAAGAACTGGAGAATTGGAAATATTGTGGGAAGTATTTGTTCTATTCTTCTCTTATTCTCCGTAATTTTATTCAAGTATTGCTATCAGGAGATTCATAAACCCGCTGATTTCCTTGCTAATGTGGGAGCAGTGACTTTGAAGGGGGAGATGAAACAATTGCTAATAATGTTAGTCCATGGAGAGATTTAAAAAATCTTATTATCTATGATAAAATTCATTCACATTAATCCTTGGACGCTTTTGGAGACTTGGATTACTTGGGTGACGTGGGTGTCTTGGGTGAGTTGGCAGGTGATGCAACTTATTCCAATGCTCCCTTTATCAACTTGCATATTAGTTTCAGATATGCTTCTTGGTTCCGGGTGGCAGATCCCTCTCGGTCGCTCAAATCATTCCTTCCTGAAGGACTGAAAATCAAGCACTTTATTCCTTCTATGTCTTAGTTTGGCAGAGCTTTAGTTGGGATTGCAGCTTCCTGTCATAGTTAGCTTCAAACACTTGTTTTACTTAGTTTTTTGGCTGTTGGCCATTCTAGATGACTTTCTTTCAGACTTGGCCAACCGACTGTTGTAATCTGTAGGTTGGTAACTTTTTTGTAATAATACCAACATTATCGACTGTTTAATCTGTGGATAATCTGGTTTACACTCAAATGAGACCCGCATTCCCCTCATTTAATAAATCAAAAAAAAAAATCCCAACTTATTAATCTTCAAGTCACCTATAGGAAGAGAAATTGTCTACCTCATATTAAGAATACATCTAATCATTCACAATAAAGAAGGGAATGAAATCTAATTTCTACCCCAATATTTATGTTAAATGAAATGCATCAACAAATTACGATGGAGGTAATCTCCAAGGGATAATGGTCCATTTATGTTGAAAGTGATAGTTCTTTCTTTTCTACATCATGTGTTTTGTGTATGATTTTACTAATTTGTGTCTCTTTCCTTTTTTCTTGGTCAATCTTGGGTGTGATTATGAGCATAGAGTAAAACTATGGTAAATTTTGCAAAGAGTAAGGTCTCTATGGCCTTGAAAAATTGGGGACGGAGATGTTTTTAAAGATTGGCAAGGCAGAGCCCTTCTATTTTTTTATGAAGACTGTGGCTTCTGTGCTAAAACTATGGCTGAGGCCAATAGCCTCCTTCCTGGCCTCCAGATTGCTATTCATAGCTACTGGTACTCCATTGATATAAAAGGGTGACTGCGTATTGAATCTTGATGCAGTCAAAACGATGAGTCTCAGAATCGGTGACTCAATAGGGTTATAAGGACGTCTTCAACCTAGCTGAATCTCTTGACCATCTATATTTCATGCATATGAGAAGTGCTTGTCATAGAATGGTGGATCATCTAGCTAATAAAGGGGTAAACCTGGCTAGGAGGAATGGACTTTCTTTTCAACCTCGCACTTCCTTCTTAGAAGACAATACTCATGAAAATCTTGAAACATTTAATGATAAATACAACGTGGCAAGAGTTTGAAAAGTTCTGAGGAAGAAAATTAGTCTACAATGCTTGCCCCACCATTTAGTTTGGCAACAGAAATAGCACCAAACTTTCCGACTATGGCTACGTCAGTTTCCATTTCAGTTATCAGAAGATTTAGCAGCTATGCCTTTTGGTTCTGTTCAGCTCAGATATTAGCAAATACTTGTACGGGATACATTCTGGGAGCTCCTGGTGGTTGTTTTCGGGCATTTATGTGGGACAATTGTTCTGGATCCAGTTTTGCTGCTTCGGTAAATGATTTTACTTCAACTCATTTATAAACAGCGCCAGGGCTTTGGTCTAAAAATATAAGTATGTTTGCTTAAGAGAGATCTATAGTATCTTTGAGATAAAAGTGAGGATAAGATATGAAAATATGAAGGTTTCTCCCCTCCTTTCCAATGTCTTTAGTCGCTGCCCAATGGGCAATGATTATGATGCTTATGTTGCTCTGCGCAAAGGTGAATTGTAATGTCTCCTCTTCCAATTGTGTGCTGCTGCATTTTTTTGGATTCATCCTTCTTCATATGTTGAGATGGAGCTTTACCCTTCCCAAGTCTGAATTGTTGACTCTTCTTTGCTTTCATGTTGGGATCTTTTGCATGCAAATTTACAGATGCCTTTGGACTATACATGTGCAGACCAGATTTGGACTGGGGATGACACTGAGCAAGCTTGACTCAGCTTTGCACCATTTTTATGCTTCATCTGCTATCATGACAGGTTTAATCCAACAGGACATTTACAGTTCAGCAGATGTTTGGAAGTTCTCTGACTTTTCACTATAAGAAGAATGATTCAGGATTTCTCTTGGTGCCTCCAAAGTATGTCTGACCTTCACTGCACCGAGTTGCTACAGCATACTGGCCTCATATTAGAATTTGGCAGAATGGATTATTATAATCGATTCTAGGTTGAAATCAGCTCAAAATTATGCTATTTCTATCAGGATTGGAGATTTGGGAAAGATTATTTGGTTTTGCTTCCTGTCCATACACTTTATTGAAAGTAGCACCCTGTTATTGGGGCTCACTGTTTGGAGCTGTCTACTAGGATGTGTATGTACCATGGATACATTCCAGCAGGAAATTGGACCAGCTGCTTTAGTTGGAGAATTTTATTTGATATATGAGGTTCCAATTTTCCTTAACAGCCACGTCTTTGCTATATTCTGGATATGTGTACCACCTATGCTATCAGTCTTTACCACTTCCCTATGGCAGGAATGTGAATGCTATTACAAGGTTTTGTTGGACGCTTTACTGGAGCCAGTCTTGCCCACTGCAGTAACTTCACAGCTGAATCTTCTGAGCAGCAGTTTATTGGATGGTGAACTCTCGGCCTAAACCTAAATGTTTTGATATAGTTTGTATCCAACTTGCAGAAAGTAATTATTTTACAATATAAACATCAGGCAGCAAGTATTTGTGTTACAATATTACAATATAAACATCTGGAAGCAAGTTACTGTGGGTCTTATGGTACCACTGCTTCTCTTTTGGAACAGACATAGGTGAAGTATAGGATGAAATCCACAGCTCCAGAAATTTTCACAATGAATCCTGCTCTCTGGCAGTTATGCTCAGAGGAGGCGAATTTTTTGTCTCGTTTCATTGTTTTTTTTTTGGCTCGAGGATGCATATAAAACTCTTCGGACATGCCACTGCTCGTTTAAAAACATGCATAATATTCACTTTGGCGATCACTTGCATTTGGGATTCAGGTATCTTCAGTTCCCTGTTCAAGTTTTCATATAGCTCCCCCATGTCTGGGCTTCTGCCAACAAATTTGAAGCAAAATAGTCAATTGTTCTTCTATTGGGAATTGTGATATATGATCAGACAAATCTATGGAAGGTTTTGAGAGCAGGAACTAGTAATTCAGACTATATTTCAGAATGAGATCTTGCTACATAAAGACTTATGGACCTCCAGTCGAAGGTACTTCAACTACTGCTCACATGAAGATGCCTCAGCATTGGCATATAGTGGTTAGTCTCCAACTTGACGTATGTGCTACTGTAGTTAGTTCTGTTATTGTCAGTGTCTTTGTTATTGGACATAGAAATTATAGATGTTTTGAAAAACACTGGTATGGGAACTCCGATGCCCCATAAAAACATCTTGTTTATTAGTAATTATTTAGATGCCATCTTTGGTTTTCCTTTTAGTCTGCTATTTCTATTCTTCAAGGCGAACTGCCTGTGGTCTCCACCAGAATATATGTACTTTATATATTTAGGTAAAGGACCGGGGACTGAAACACACACACACACAGATGCATGCGCACACATGCAGACGTACATACACACACGCACACGCACACACACCCTTGCACATAAACAATCAGCTCCTTCAACTTTCAACTTTAAAGCAAAAATAAAAATTTAGGAGGGTGAGTGAAACTTTGAAATTGACAAGTCAAATGAGTGTTGAAAAAGTCATTTGGGTGTTTTAAAAACTAAGTGGCCTTTTATTTTTGTTTTTAATTTTTATTTTTTTGACTTGAGACCTTTTTATTTAATGGAAGGCAATGATTGCAGGGTATGCAAGGCATTTTACACTTTGTTTTTTCAACTAATGATGCCCTTTACCGTATAAGCTTTGTTTGTGTTTTGTGTGTTTTCAACTTTGCAGGTTTAAGTTTAACACAGGTCCGTATCATCACAAGGTGCATGGCTTCTGATCTTCAGTGGATATAAGTAGTTGAGCAGAGGAAAATGGGAGTGTAAATTCCTAAACAATTATTTGCCTTTCAAGGGCTTATAGAATGCACTGAAATTGTTTGACAAAAAAATTCAAATGATATGGGGTCTAATAGAAGGCGATGGGTGTCAAGTTTGCAAGAAGATAAGGAGATCTGGTAGTTGGAGTTGTGAACACCTCAACTATACAATGCTATGTATTTCCTGCACCAATCTCAGAACACCTTGAAGAGAGGGTCAATTGAAGAAGGCAATACAGACTTCTTGATAAACACAACCCTCATGTAACTATCCTACATATATTTTACTATTGCAGACCTGCATTGAAAATAAAAATCTGAAAAAAAAATTTACGAACTTGGAACGTCTGCCCTTGGGACGTGTGAGTCCTAAGGTTAGACTTGCCGAGGATGCCCCTGATCCGGATCGGCAAGTCCTCCCCTGGACTCACCAATTCTGTGTGTGTGTGTGTGCGCGCGCGCATACAGACATACATACATATATACATATATATTTGCTACATTTTCAGGTACCTAAACCAGTGCAAATCTGATCCTGATCCTGGACTGGAATCTCCATGGAAACATACCAAATATTTTGACAGTGTGTCCAGGATGTTTCTAGGATGATTCTAGGCAAGCTCTGCTGGAACTTAAGAAATAAAAAATATGCATATAACTCTAGTTCCAAGCAGACTTGATGATATTTTGAGTTATTGATTATCTAGAGTTCTGTTATTTTTTATTTTTTTTATTTTAATATGAAGTATGCACATAACATTAGTAGTATAGTTACTTTTTTGTATATATTTTATATTGTGTACGAATGTTTCCAAAACAAACCAAACCTAGGGTCCCAAAAAGATTGGTGATTTTCATACCCGAACTCAAATATGTACCCATTTCCATGTAACTTAGATAATTTGCTTCAAAGGAACCCACAATGAAAGGGTGGGCAATCAAGATAATCACCTTGTCATATGGTCCACCCGATCGAGTGGCTCAAGCTGAATAATGATGGCATCAAATGGGAATCCTGGCCCTTCAAAGGCTGGAAGTATGTACAGTTATCACCAAGGGACCCCCATTTTTGGCTTGTGCTTGGACTTTGAGTCACAACCAACAATATGGCAAAGGTTTTTGGGTTGGTATGGAACGAATCTTGCCAGGGAGCAATGCATCAAAAACCTTAGGGTGGAAACAAACTCTTAAATGTTAGCAAATTTTTTAAGGCCCTATCATGTCCCCCTTTTGGACATGACACTATTGAAGACCTTTAGCCTTGCCTAGTTTTCCAAGGGCTAAAGGGGAAAAAAAAAGAAAAGAAAGGAAACAATTGGTTTTATTAAGAACACTTGTAAAAGCACTTTATTGTTATGATTTCATTTAAGTTGGGGCCTTTTTGAGGGTCATGAGTACTAATCCACTTAAGTGGATTATAAGAGGTGTTCTATTTTATAAATTGAAAAAAGATCAAAAGGGTATTTCCCTCCAAATTGGGCGCTTCACTTAGGAGTATAAAAGCATTTGAGGGCTCATTTGAAAGGCATCGTGGATCATATTTTGAATATACAGCTTTGAGTATGAAAAAGCTTGAGCTTTTGACTTGAAAACGAAAACCTTCAAGCAAAGAGATTGAGGACGCAAATCCTCATTCTTCCATGAGGCAACTTCATCTTGGAGCTGCCATAGATCATCAAAATTCAGAAAAAGACAAAAAGAAGGGTTTCCGAGTTGGGTGAATTGCTTGAAAGGTTGGCAAATTACTCTAGGAGGGTGGCGACTAAGGTTTGGAGACCTAAAGTTGGAATTTCAGGTTTGAAGACCCCTAATTTTAGGGCTGCATTGGATTTAGGGCTGGAAACAATTAATTCCAGCTAGGGTGACTTGATTGGGGATTTGTTTGAGATTGTTTGATAGGCTATTTCAAGCCTATTTAACATTCTGAATTTTTCTATATTTATTTTTGTATTTATCCCTATTTTAAAGGATAATTTCCAGTATTTTCACTTTGAAAAAAGTATCAAAAATCAACATTAAATTCGCTGTAATTTTCTGCATGTTTGGTGCCAATGTGGCTGAGTTTATTGAATGATTTGATATCCTAAAAATCATTACAGCATTCAGTAAATTTTATGCTAGGGTTTCACAATTTATTTCCATCAATTTATGAGTTTTTGGCATCTAGGATTTGGCTGGAAAAATCATAAAATAATTGTCTTGGGTAGGATTTTGCATAAATTCCAAATTTCAGTAATATGACCTGTTTTGGGTTATTTCAGGCCCATCCAAGGTAGCAAATAATTGGCAATTGTAAGTCATTATCAAAGAGATACATAGCCTCATTAGGACCGTCTAGCACATCTAGGTGACATTCACCCCCAAATAAAAAATTAAGTTAGAGATAATTTTGCAAAACTAGTCTACTCTCTAGGCAATGATCTAGCAAATCAGCATACTAGAGAGAAGATTGACAAACAAGTTAAAGCAAACCTGTATGCCATTAACGATGACAGAAGAAGACGATAGGGACAAGGCACATGATTGGAAGTGGCCATGCATACCTACTTAAAATCCCACCTTTCACTTTTTTAAATTATTAACATTTGGTGAATATGAGAAGGCGAGGCTCTAGAAGCCATTCAACCTTCCTCATTTTCTCCTCGTGGCAGATTTCATGGCTTGAGCCTAATCAAGGCCACCAACACTTCCAACCACACACTTGGCGCCTTGGAGGGATGGTGCAATTGGTGAGTGTGAAAACAATCATTAAGGCGACTTTAGGGGATAACCAAGGGAATAACCACCCTTCTATCTTTGAGGAATCTAGTCTCCTCTTTCCTTTCATCTCCAAAATTTGTCATGGATAGTGGTTTCCGAATGTAATTTCTCTCAGTGGCGGTCAGAATCTTTTTGAGCTTGTCTAGATCATCCTCAAAGGTGAGCCAAACTGCATTGGGTTTGGCTAGAGCTATCAGACAGGTGTAGCTTCTCGACTAGTTAGTAGGTTCTTTGAGAGTTTGTGGTTGAGGGTGAGGTCTGTAAGCTCTCTAGTCTGTTGGCCCTCTTGCCTCTCTCTTAGTGGTCTACCCTTCCACATTGTACACCCCAAATTAAATTGTAACCTTGCCCTGATTTCTATTATAGTTGATTGCACGTAATTAAATCAATAGTATGAAACAATTAAGCCTTGATGGCCCTTCCTATGGACTAGAATCTCTTGAAAGTCCGCCCCCTATTTAAAAATGTGGCCTCAAACGTAAACAATGTGTGGGAGGGAAAATTGCTATCAAAGATAAGGGTAAAGCCATTGTGAAAGCTCTAGCAAATCCTATAAAGAGCCAAAAAAATCCTACTCAAGACCAGGGTTTGACAGAGTCTTAATAACTTGGGTGAGCAGATAATGTCTCAATGGCTCCTATTATTTCTTCTTTAAAGAGAGTTTCTAATCATCTAGCCTTGCCCTTCGTGAGAAAATTTTGAGTCTCAATGATGCACATGCCTACTCGGGTAGGGGATGGAACTTGGCCTCATAAGATTGGGAAGGTGGCTAAGGAATCTATGTACAACGAGGTGAGACATTCTGTCAAATAGTTGCAAACAGAAGTCCACTACCTCAGACATATTGTGATATACCAAGAGAAATGCTTGCTCAACTTGGAGAAATGAGTAGTCTCTGAAAGCAATTAATGACATCAAAAAACAAATAAGAGACCTAAGGGAGACCAGGGATGGCCTAATGATTTTGATTCCACAGTTGTACAAGGATCTTGTTGATATAATGGTTAGGGTAGAGGCCTCATAAGACCTCTTACAATTTTCATAAGAAGCTTCATGACAATCCAACCGTGTATCTATACATGGTGATTCAGAACCTGTGGCATATTTGTGTTGGGGATCAAGGTTATTTTCTTGTGCCCCTGAAATGGGGACGGAAAGACATGGCTAGGGCCTCTCCTCCTGTACCCAATGTTGTTGCTCATTCTAAGGTTGTGGATTATGCTAGTGTCAGTTGAGCACGAAGTTAATTTGGTTCCGAATTTCAATTTGGTTGTTTTTTTCTATTGCAAAATTATCTTATGCACATGTTTAATGTTTAATGTTTTATGTGGAAACATATATGTTTAGTGGTTTACCACCATAATTGGCAGTAAAATGACAATAGGGTTACCAACTTTTGGAATACTTTTTTATAACTGTTTATGTTAATGTTATACTACTGGAAACTTGGAGGAATGGGAGACAAGTTAGTGTAGCTACCTGGTTGTTTAGATGGTTTTAGGTTTTGGTTTCCATAACAATCTGGAAAACGTCAAGAATAAATGTAATCTAATGTGATTTTGGTAATTGTATTAATATAGCTACCATTTTTCATGTGTTCAAAAATTCCTTAAAAGATATGAATTCAGTTATAAAAAAAATACATTCATGTTAACATAGATAGTGACCAACTATGTTTGAGCAACTACCAACCATCTCAAACAATGGCTATCATATAAACCATAGCTCAATGGACTAATACATCCAATCAAGAGAAGATAGTCCAAATTCAAGGAGCAATATGTATAGTTGACCTCACCAAAGATGGATATCCCAATTCACCTCAAATCAACTCATCAAAACCAAATAGAAGTGCAAACAGCCAAACTTCCCTCATACAACTTCCGATCAATTTGAACATATTATTTAGCCAAAACAGAAAAGACGATTGTTTCATCCTTGGCCAAAATAGTTCGGACAATTTCGCCCATGGCTAAAACCATCCCCATATAGTCAAAATGTAGACACCTAAATTTGGCACAAAACCCTTATTCCTAGTGTCTTATTCCCAATTTACTTTATTTGGCAAACTTGCACATTTAAATTTTAGCCTATTTCTTGGACTACTCTAACCCCACAATAGGTCTATACTTGGTTCACTAAGCCTAAAAGCCCCTTAACACTTATAAAAATGTACCCATTAACACATCTTGACTATTTCTCACTTATCATCCAACCTTGTCTCAAAAACAGAGCCAAAATCATCCCCTGGACAAACAAATACACAATGTGTCCATCAGCATATTGGTTCGTCCATTTTTGTTTTGTGGGTCCGTTAGCCCATTGCCATGAATCTCGCACCTTTACTCTTGTTTTTTTACATTACCATAGTCGGAAAATGTGATTAGGTTATCCTAGGTCAGCCTATGTATACAAGGTTCTAACCAAGCCATATATTATCTACGAGGTATCTATCTAGAGGCAAGCATAAGACATTTCTGAATATCAAGAGCCAAGCATCAAATCAAATCTTATACACTTGCAACATCGTCATCCTATTTTGGTCTCTCTACATTTCCCTTGTGCCAAATGAGGGTATTATATTGCATGTAGCTGCATCATCACTTCTAGGGAAGAGGAGGTTTATAAATCCTCACTCAAGCTATTCCATCCACACACTCACAGAACTATGTGAAGGTCTAATTTTGTGTGTACGAGATACATAGTTTGCAATGCTGCCTCGATGATTGCCCAACTCCATAACTATTTATTTAGGAGTGCAAGCTAGTTCAAGGAGAAGATTCACACATTTTGCACATTTTGTCCATCACATCCATGAAGCAAAGGTACAAGGATAACAAGAAGGCAAGGCGGATAGGTTATAGAAAAACTAGACTATGAAACCCTAGCAAGACACCCAGCAACAACAAGACGAACCCGGCCACAATCAGACACTCACGACCATATGGGTCTATCCAATACAAGAATGGATCTATCCCGGAGCATTGCATAGTTTCCATATTTCGGCAGCAGGTTGCACACAGACTTCACAGTTCATCTCCAATCTCAAATTTCTAAAATGACAAATAAGTGTGATCAATCCTTACACCTTTGTCATTTACATTGCTTAGTCTAGTTTTATTTATTGCATTTGGACTTGTTTCTCATCATACCCTGTTAAATAGATCTGAATTCTGTATTTTCAATCATGTATGTTTAAATCCATTTACTTGCAACTAGTTTATTCCTTATTTTTCTTAAAACCAAAAACAGGGTAAACATGATTAGTGAACACCAACTTTTTTGCACATTCAACCTAGGGTTTCTACAAATCCTCTCTTCTTCCTTAGGGCTAATCTATTTTTTTATTCCAGTCTGAGGGTTTATTCAATCCTTCACCCACTTATCTTTGTGTGATTGCTTGATTTTCATTCAAGTCTAGATTGACAAAATGGATCAAAACATAATCATTGACTCCAATGTTGAACATTTTAAAACAGTTATTATTGAAAACCCTAACCGCATTTATGAAATGATACATGAAGTTAACAAGAGCATGAGTACAAAACTTCCTCATATAGACTCTTCTAGGGTTTTTGCTTCTCAATCACCTATACTTTGCAACATGTTTGACTCCTATGTGTATGCAAAATAGTTAGCCTATCTCCATTATCAATGATGAGACCCAACCCTTGAACTAACTTATCGAGAGTACAACCATTTCTACACATGATCTAGCAACTATGGTGCATTCCATAAATAACTTGCAAAAAGAAATACAGACTAAAGGTCGACTCATTGAAGTTCATTTGCATAATCACATCGTAATGTTTCATAACCAACACAGTTTATCACTAGCGATCAATACCAATATTTTTTTCATGATCATTTACCATTCGATGATGCATCTAGGGTGTCCATATGGACCTCAATCACATAGATTAATGCCTAAGAGAGCATAGCGTGGGCTTCAATACATACATCTTTTGGTATCTTTACTTTACCAGAGTCTTGTACCTAGCTTTTCTTCTTCTATATATTGTGCCTACCTAACGCTGTATCAAAATTGCAAAATCCAAAAACATTCATAAAGACCAAAATACAAAAAAATATTTGCCTTTATCTTGGTAAAATGATATATCGTACCTATCTACATACACTACAAAGCTTGTGCATCTATGTTTTCACACTTGCTTTTTACAGTATACCCTCATTTAGGAGAGAGGAAGGAAAATTTGGCTAGATATGCTTATGAATACATTTGAGGCTCTCCCATGGGGAGACATTGCTTACTTATCCAATGGTTGCATAGTAACATCATGTTAAGCAATCACATTTGCTATATAGAGCTACCTTCAAATGCATCTTGGATTTTACTGATTACTTACATAAGGTATACATATCTTCCATATGTACATGGATCCGTTCATGTTATTTGCATGTTATCATCACCATCCTCAAATTTACGACTATGATTTACACATCTTTCTTGAGCTTGATTGCATTATTCTATTTTCTAGATTTCACTTGGTGCTTGCCTTCTATTTGCATTGACATTATTCTAGCCACTTGTTTCATGTTGCTTGCTATATTTCATTGGCTTCAACCATATTGCTATTCAACGGTCAACCTATTCTTAACACTTACACTAGTCTTCCCCATGATGACAACATACTTATCGGAACATTTTGTCATATCTAAGAAAAGTTGTAGGTACTTAGAATCCTCTTCATCTCATTTCTTCTAGTTTGTGAGCCTTGATACATTTCTTTCTTGTACTACCCCGTGCTTTCTTGTGCTAATTTTTTTTTCTTCTACATATATAACTAAAATATCAAGAACACGATTCATAACAAAATCATATCTTTTTGCCTATTCGAGCATCATACCCAAGTATGATCTTTATTGACTACATCTACATACACACCTTTGCCTTTGGGGCCATTGTACCCACACATGTTTCTCATTGACATATTATGAGGTTCTTTGAGTATAACTTTAAGATAATCTACCCATGGGGGCATGACACCCGTAGTTTCATCCTACACTTTGTACTTATCATACATGTATCACATTCACAGGTCATATTCACATTCACATAGCCTACAGTTGCCTATCGCTTTTTAATACATACTCCATTTTCATGCCTCAAGGAAAACACAATCACACAACCTACAACCTACAACATACTCCATTTTCATTATGTTTCTAGTATGAATCATGATATATAATTCATCTTCTACTTCTTTTGATTAACAACTAAGGTTAGTTTCTAAAAGAAATCGTTTTGTTTTATAGGGTTTAAGTTTGTTGTTTAATAATGACATCGGCATCTGGTTCAGTTGTTCCTCGTAAACTTAAGTCCCTTGAGCCTTCTTAGAAGTATTGTGAACTGGCAACAAAGGGCAATTGTGTGATATGCAATTATTGTGAGATGAAGATGAGTGGAGGTGTTTATTGCCTTAAATACTACATTGCACAACTATCAGGGAATGATGTGGTATTGTGTAGACAAGCAACATTTGAGGCTCAAAGATAGATGGTTGCTTACCTTGCAGCTTATGCAGAAAAAAATCAGGAAAGTTGATGCATTTGAAGTACTGGTGAATATGAGGGTAGCAATGGATGATTATAACATTGAGGCCTCTTCTATTGCCCCAACTCCAGGGGATCGGAGACAAGGACATGGCTCATTTACTGAAGATAGTTCAACTATTTTTTTGCTCCTTGAAGTAGTCCCAAGTCACAACCTTCACTCAAAGATACCGCTCGGAACCAAGAAGTGCACAATGAATCAAGTATAGCTACAACAAACTTTTGGTACTACAAAACCATTCCTTTCAAGGTGGCGAAAAGCCCATACTAGGAGATTTTGGTCACTGCATGGACCATTGCTAGGAAGGGGTTCAAAGTTCCTACTCATGCTTTGCATGGGCCATTCTTGGAAGATTCAGTACCAAATCAATTGTATAAGAGGAAAAAAGGATTGCAACATTTTGTGTGATGGGTGGACGAATGGGAAAAACAACACATTGATTAGTCTTTAAGTGGCTTCAAGTGGGAAGCTGGTCTTTTTGAAGTCAATTGATGACTCCCACTAAGTGAAAAATGCAAACAATTTGTGTGATGTGCTAGATGAGGTGGTGATAGAAGTGGGTGTGAAAGATGTTATCTGAGTTGTGATAGATAACGTGGCAACATATGTAGAAGTAGAGAGACTTATTGAAGAGAGGCACTACACTTTTCTGGACCCCTTGTGTAGCCCATTGCATTCATCTCCTACTTAAAGAAATTAAAAATATCTCATGGGTTAAAAATGTAGTTCAAAAAGCAAAAAATATCACCAAATTCATTTATAATCACACTTAGATGCCAAACTTGATGAGAGAGTACACCAATGGAAAGGAGCTTGTGTCATCGAGAGTCACACAAATTGCAACAAATTGTATCACAGTGTAGAGCATTGCAACCTCACTACCATCCCTTGAGTAGATGTTTTGTGAGTTGTCAGTGGTTGGAGTCTCCCTGTGCTAAAAGGTGTAGGGTAAAGGGTTGTGAAGACCATTTTTGATGATGTGTTTGTGAAGCACATGGAGGAAATCCTTAAGTTAACCTTAAACATAACTATTTTTTTATTTACCGTTTATTTGTTTAAAAAAAATCTTAATTTTGACTTTAAATTTGTGCATTAATTTGTTTTAGATGTCAGAACCTTTGGTTCAAGTTCTATGGTTGGTGGATGGGGAGAGAAACCCAATGGGTTATTTGTATGAGGCCATGGACGTGGCCAAAGAGGCCAAAGTCAAATATTATGGGCAAAATCAAAAAAAATATGAACCCATTTGGCACATAATTGATCGAAGATGGAACAAGATGCTCCACCGACATATTCATGCAATGGCCTACTACTTGAACCCTAACATTATATATTTTGATTCATTTAAGGCCAATGAGAAAGTTATGGATGGCCTCCATACATGCATAGAGACAGAATGATCCATGATGATGACACTATAGTCAAAGTTATTGAGAAGTTGTAGATTTACAAGAATGCAACAAGGAGACTCTTTTTTTCGGCTCTATGCGTTAAAATAAGAAACACCTCTCAACCAAGTAAAAACAAATTGAGTCATTTGTTTTTAATTTTTAGTCTCGCTACTCGTATAATTAGATACTGCTACTACACTTATGTCATTCATTCAAGTCTAATTGATTTAAAATTTTATAAATGTCCTATTTGCAAGTGGGTGGTGGGAAGATTATGGTGCAAAAACACCAAATCTTCAAAGACTAGCCATTCGCATTTGTGTTAGTGGTGTAGCTCTTCTAGGTGTGCATGTAATTGGAGCATGTTTGAAGATGTTCACACAAATAAGCACAAGTTTATAACAAAACACCTCAATGACCTTGTTTCTATGTGACACAATCTTCATCTTCGCATGAGACAAGTGAAGAGGGAAGAGAGTTATGTGGCAATTGACTTGGACGATATCAATCCATATGTCGATTGGATTGCTAACGATGTGGAGCCCGTGTTTACCATGGAGGACATCACAGATTTGGAGAGGGAGGAAAAAGAAGCAATGGCATTAGGGGCAACAGAGGCATCAAGAGGGGATGGTGAGGATCCAAATGATATGTTTGCGGATGATATTGTTTCAGAGGAGGAACATTTACCTTTCTCTTCCACAAGGCAGCCACAACAAACTTATACTAGGAGCTAGAGATGAAATGTAATATGTATATTTGATATTTCGTATGACTCTATGAGCATTGTAGTTTGTATCTTTGTACTCTTTTTGGGTCGAAAATTAATAAAAACATGTACATATGGATTCTCTACATTCATATTTCATGCCATTTAACAATGTTTTACATTTTATTTAAGTTTATTTTACGAATTTATATTTTTTTTTAAGTAGCGATAAAGTTGCCAAGTAATGCCGAGTAATTGCCGAGAAATTCCAAAGTCCCAAGTACTAGTCAAAAGGGCTGCCGAGTAATTGCCAAGTACGAGTTTTTAAACTATGGTTTACACATGCTTTTCACGGTATTGCCTTGAGTGAGTGTCATGTAGATTCACAAGTTACATAATATTGGATTTCACACTATGCGCCCACATCTTGGAGGGGCCAATTTCATAGACAGCACATCCTAGCTTGGGGACATTGCCATTTCAATGGATTCTTTCATGGTGATATTTATCTTTATTTGTTCTTTATTAAAATGAACCCCGATTACTTTGATTACTACATATTCTGTTCATATCTTATATGTCTCTTATCCCATGGATATTATACGTCATTGTTCATAGAGGATCCTCTTGTTATGTCTTGTATGAGTCTTGGCATGTCTTGTCACTAACTTAGGTGTGGTCACTAACATTATGTGGTCCTAACTTAAGTTCACTATATAGTAATATTATGATTGTAGCCAAGATGTCTATCATGCATATTGCGGTATACTTGTGTGATGCCTACATTGCCATGGTTTCTACCATGCATCTATAAGGGCATGCTACTTATGCATGTTCTCATTGCGGTTCTAAAGGGGGCATTATACACTATAGTGTTGTGTTGATATGATACTATCTTTTCTACACTAGATTGCACTTTACATGATTTTTTGGTATAACTAGATGCAAATTTTAACTTAAAAATATGCAAAACTTTTCAAAACATTATGATTGTGGCAAGTATCAAATTGCATATGTTTTTAGGATTATAACATGCTTTGGATAATTTATTTTTCCTAACATAAGATCTACGCAAAATTTTACAATGATGGCAAGATTCAAATTCATATGTTTCTAAGATTGTAACACGTTCAGATAATTTATTTTTCCTAACATTAGAGGCTTTTAACTTTTTCTTTTGAGATGAGTGATTGCAATGCAAGGTCTTCATCCCTCACCTCAAAAGAGGGGGCATATATCATGGCATTTCCAGAGCCAAAAATCTTCAAAAAGACAAAGTGGCATAGTCGCAAATTTATCTACTTCCTTAATCAAGAGATAGATTGGATTTTCTGAAGACTCCCATAGAAGTGTTAGCTATGTTTCAACACCTAGCGAAATTCTTGTTGGTGCGGCATTTGTAGCAACACCAAGCAAGTGTATTTGTTCCTATCCTTTTTTTTCAAATTCAAATTAGCAATTTTTCAAAGATCAAAAAAATATCATGAGCATGACTACCAATGGTATTTGGCATTTGTTTCAGGGACATCAGCTATACAGTGTGGATGGAAGCTTAGCTCAAGTGTGCGTCAAAAACCCTTCAGCCTTCCTTAGATAAATGAAGGCGTATGTTTCAAATTATTTACATTTACACTTTGACGCATGCATGCATTTCACTCACATGCCCATGTTCAAGAGGGGGCATTATGTAGACACCTATATTTGACACAAGACCCTTATTCTCAATGTCTTATTCCCACTTTACCTTATTTGAAAAACTTGAACATTTTAGCCTATATATAGGATTACTCCACCCCCACAATAGGTCTATACTTGGTCCATTGAGCCTAAAAATACCTCAACACTTCTAAAAAATGTATTTGTTTACAAATTTAGACTGTTTCACACTTATCACCCAACCCTGCCTCAAAAACAGAGCCAAAATCATCCCTGCACAAACGCATAAACTGTATGGGTCCATCTTGGACAACCCTGTACACCTATGGGTTTGTCCCTTTTTGTTTTGTGGGTCCATTAGCCCATTGCTATATATCGCACCTTTACTCTAGTTTTTCTACATTACCATAGCCGACAAACGTGCTTAGGTTATCCTTGGTTTGCCTATATATACAAGGTCTAACCAAACCATTCATTATCTAGGAGGTATCTATCTAGAGGCAAGCATAGGACATTTACGAATATCAAGAGCCAAGCATCACTCGAGCCAAGCATCAAATCAAATCTTATACACTTGTGACACTGTCATCCTATCTTGGTCTCTCTACAATTCCCTTGTGCCAAAGGAGGGTATTATGTTGCATGTAGTTGCATCATCACTTCTAGGGAAGAGGAGATTTACAAACCCTCACTCAAGCTAGTCAATCCATACTCACAAAACTACACAGAGGTCTGATTCTATGTGTGCGGGATACCACTGCCTTAGTGGTTGCTCGGCTCCATTAGTATTTGTTTTGTTTTCGAGTGCAAGATAGGTCAAGGAGGAGTTCACATGTTCTACACATTCTGTCCATCACACCTGCATAGCGAAGGTATAGAAGTAACAGGTAGGCGGCAACACACAGGTGACAGAAAAAACTAGACTATGAAACCCTAGCAAGACAAACCTAGTCACAACAGGACGAACCTAGCCACAGTCAAACAGTCACAGCCATATGAGTATGTCTAGTACAAGAAGGGATTTATCCCAGTGAACGGGTATGTCCCAGAGCATCGCACAATTTTCAAATTTCAGAAAAAAAATTGCACACTCTGCATAATCCATCTACAATCTCAAATTTCATAAACAAATTGCACACACTCTGCACAATCCGTCTACAATCTCAGATTTCCAGAGCAGCAAAAAAGTGTTACCATTCCTAACCCCTTTGTTATTTACATTGCTTAGTCTAGTTTCATTTATTGCATTTGGACTTTTTTTCATAGTAGCCTATTAAATAGATCTGAATTCTATATTTTCATTCATGTATACTTAGATCTATTTAATTGCAACTAGTTAATTCCTTATTTTGCTTAAGACCAGAAATAGGATAAACACAAGGATGTTGAAATCAAACTTCAAACAGCCTAATCAGCCAGTCTACATAGTCTCTTGATCAATCCAAATATAAGTTGTCATGTTATGCATCCCCATCCCAGTATGGTTTGACCCTAGTACCATTCCCAGTCCAACTCATCCCTGAGTTTTTCACAAAAAATAGTGGATTGACTAATAAAGAAAGATATGAAAAAAATTAAAAACTCAACTTAAACCTAAAACACAAAACTTAAAAGCTAAAAACACCAAACTTACCTCTTATTTCACCAAAACATAAAGGAAAAATAACAAATTGCACACTACCTTTCATGAATGCTTAGGATTGAAACTTCATCAAGCTAAGTTATAACTGCATTGTTTTGCTATTCCTACGCCACTACGAGTGCCCATTGGCTGCCAAGGAGAGTGAGGAGTTTGCAACAAGAAGGAATCTTTCCTTAAAGGTAAGTTTTTAATATTTTATCATTTTTTTAAAAGTTTGTTTTCAATCCTCCAATGGTTTTTTGTTTTCTTTTTTTGGTTAATTTTTTAATCATTTTTTTCCAACAAGCAATGGTAGCCTAGGGTTTTGTTTTTTCCCTAGTATTGTGTTTGTTTTAAAAGACTTGCAGCTACAAGTATTCGCTATAATGGTAGCAACCTTAGCTCTATGGGCAAAGGGACAACACACACCTTCAAAGCTGGCCATTTTTCACCACTTTTGATATATGTGACAATGATAGAAAAGATTACAAGTGGAGGGGGTAATATTTGGTGTTGCGGCGAGTGCAAAGTCAAATACAAGAGCTCATATGGTAGGATGAAATCTCGTTTGTGTACAATTCCTTGCCAAGGAATCAAAACTTGCATGGCCAAACAAAAAGGAGTTGCCAACAACAAATTTTCTTGAGTATCAAAGAGCAAGAAGTAAGTATAAGGATTTAAAGAAAATTGAAGCATCCTTTGTCAAAGAAAGGATCTCAACTAAGCAAGTTGTTAGGAAGTTATACTGAGAAGTGTTTTGCGAAGAGTATGACAAAGCAGAGCTTCGCAATAAGGGAATGAGCATCACAAGCCTTTAGTTGAAGAATGCATAGAACAAAGCTTCTCAAGTCTAGAAGAGTTTTGCAAGGCCAGAAAGAGCTTCGCAAATTGCAATCTAGGGAAGAGGTGCACACAGCATGACAAATGAATTTATTGTTTGCAATGTATATTTCAAAATTGTTAAGCTAAAGCACGAGATAATAATGTAATTTGTAAAGTCATTAGTCTGCCATAAGTATAGGTTGTAGTTAAGGAAAGATATTACCAAGTAGTTATGGTTGGTTTTGGTAGAGAAATGTGTATAAATGCTTGTGTTAAAGCATGTAATTAGGATCCAGTTTTGAGAGAGTGAGGTGGAAGAATGTATGCCCTATCTTTCAATGGAAATACCCAATTTCCTTCCACGTCATTTATAGTTGTTCATCTTTATCATGTGTTCTTCACCAAGGGATTATAAATTTGTTTCTTTTATTTTCAAGTTTTATTACTTGTTTTTATTATACATAGCATAGAGATAATGATGAATAAATGTGTTCATGGTTTTGTTGTTTATTTATTTACGTATGTTCAGGGAAAAAACTACGACAACTCCCACTTAGTCTAACTTTGAATAGGAATGCCAAAGTAGAGCTAACAATGGTTATGTTGTTATTGCAAAACAATTGTAATGCCAAAGTTAAGATGGTTACTGGGACAAAGAGAACTCGAAACATGGTTCGACAACAAGATAAAGGAATTTGCAGCCTGTGAAGTAGCCAAAATCAGTAAGGATCCTATATGTTTCCATTTTCATTGCATTCATGGAAAGATATATAATATTTTATGGTGCGAGTTTCTTGGTTTGTTAGACGAGTGGTTAGGAGGTTTGGAAGAGTTTCGTATTTCTGCAAACAATTGTGAGGTTTTCTATACAAAAGAGATGATTGAAGCCTTGCAAAGGTTGGATCGAATGGGGACTAGAGTGGTAGATAACTAGGTAAGGACGACCTTTGACAGTTATGTAACCGAATTCTCCATATAAGGGTTCAAGTCATTCAATGTCGTTTACTACCATTATTTTGCAAGATACAGAGGAAAGTTCTTAAAAAAACTACTATTGATCAAAATGTTAGCATTGGAGGGGGGCATTGCACCTTTCTTGAAGCAATGGAGTAGTTGGATTCAGCAAATGGGGGTCGAGGCAAATGTGATGGGTAAGAGGGGGTTCAAAAGGGAGGTAGTGTTGGCCATTTTTCTGGCCCACATACCAAGGCTTTGAAGCAGGCTCAATGTGGCAAAGATGAAGGGTCCGAGTAAGTCTTCATGGTTTCTCAGCCTTCACAGGTTTAGGCACAAACCTAGAAGATCCCACAGACTAAAAGGGCTAAGTGCAAAATCTCTTATTCGGCTAAGTCTTTACTTTTTGTCGGAAACAACTTTCGAAAAGCACTTTTCAATTCCCCAAAGGTATTTTTTCTAAAGAAATGATCTTTTTCAGCAAGCCGAAGGCATTTTTCTCGGCAAAAGAGTCCATTTCAAAAACCCGAAGGATCTTTTCCCTTCGGAGAAAAGATTTCTCGAAATTCCGAAGGTCCATTTTCTTTCGGGAAGGTCTTTTTTAAAGAGCCAACGGTCCATTTCAAAAAATCCAATGGGTATGTTCCTTTCGAAAAGGTTTCTTTTCAAAAGCCCGAAGGAATTTTCCAAATGGCACTTTTCCTTTGGGAAAATTGTCCGATTGTCCGAGACAATTTTTCCAAAGGCAAATTTCTTTCAGAACTTTTGTCCCAAAGTCAAAAAGCCGAAGGATTCTTTTCAAAAAGCCGAATGAAAAAATTCCTTTGGAAGGAATTCCTTTGGGAAGAAGTGTCGAAACAAAAAAACCCAAGAGACCATTTCCCAAAATGCCAAAGGGCACTTTTCTCGGCAAAAAGGGACCTTTTCAAGTTTCGAAAGGCCAAAACACTTTTTCCGAAGAGTCATTTCCATGCCAAAGTGTCTTATGCAGCAATTCCGAAGGGTATCTTTTGAGGAAGTGGACCTTTGCAAAAGTCCCAAAGACTTTTCTTTTGGGAAAGTGGCCGAAGCAAATTTGTCCGAAGGGTCTTTTCCAAAAAAGCCGACGGTTCATTTCAAATAACTAAAGGACATTTACAAAGGTTCCGAATGGTACTTTCCCTTTGGAAAGGGGCATTTTCAAAGTGACCGAAAGATATTTTTCCTTCAAAAAGGGCACTTCTCCAAAGGACTTTTCAAAATCCGAAGGTTCATTCTCAAAAAGTCCGAAGTTTAATTCTTTCGAGAAAAAAGTCCGTGGAAATTGTTCAAGTAAAAGACCCGAAAGGAAAAGGCCCACAAATTGTTTGAAGGAAACATGACGTTCGTGCCAATGTCAAAGTTCAAGCTCAGCAAATAGCCGTTGGGATTCAAATATCTCATGACAGGCCCACAAATGTCAAAATCTGAACCTCTGCAAGTAGCCATTTGGATTTGTATGGACTTACATCGACATAAATGGATACAGGAAAACCAATGTCCTTATATTGGTTTTCCATCTATATGAAAGATCTGAACTAGGGTTCAAAGCAGGAGCTAGTAGGTGCAATTAATGGAGAGGTCCTTGTCCTTTGACATGGCCATCATCTCCGACAAACAGCGGCTCAACGCAAAAGAAACATGGCTCGGTCTAGATTCAAATATATGGGGATTTCATCCTTATACATGCAGGACATGCAAAGTGAAGGAACACACCAAGTTTTTAATGCAAAGATCAAATCATTCACACTTGGAGAAGACATGCAGCTACCTTCGGCATGGCTCTCTCAACTTCAAAAAGGGAGGCTTGAATGCACGAGGGGCTCGAGGAGATTTGCAGTGATCTTGGATGGTTTATCTCATGGTCAGGGCAGTTGCATGCTTTGAATGCGAAAGAGCTCAAGGACAATAGTGGTGGTTGCAGCCATTTATGACCCCCCTCTCTGTTTTCTCACGCAAGCCCCTTTTTCTCTCATCCCTTTCAGCTATATATAAAGGCTTTCGAGTCTAAAAAAGGATCCCTCGACTGGTGATAGAGTTACTTTGTCAAAATCGCCTTGTAATACTCTCTTGAAGCAATAAGATGAATTTTCTGATTCGAGTTTGCAGTCAAGTGTACATTATTGGAGTTTAACTTGCAGATGTATGCCCATTTTCATCATATGTAGGTTCTCTATGTATCTTGCTTCAATTCTATTGGTTCCTTGTAGGTTGTGTGAAGTGTTAGACATCGGTGCCTTCTTGAAGTGTCACAAGTTTATAGTGTCTCATACAGACCTATTCCTTTATGTCCTTCAAATTGCAGGGTTTCCCTTCGACCTCCATACAAAATACTTATGCTTGCGGCCTTGAGATAGGATCAGAATAGTCTGTGTCTTGGTTAAGTTCATTAGTAGTTAACTGTTAAGGTTTCCACGCTGGAAGTGGATCATTTCATATTTTGGTGCATCACCATCCTTAGTTTAGGTTTCCTTTTCATGTTATCTTTCTCTCCCTTTTCCTTAGTCAGCAGTAGATTCTAGTGTGAGAAACAAGACAAAGTGAAGCATCTGAGAAGCTAGCCTCATTAAGAAGTCTAGAGGTTCAACCTCACTACAAGATACCTACAGCCTGAGGTTGTTCCAATATTGTAGCTAAGAGTGAGAGGGCTTGAAAAACTCTCCCACAAGGGTGCAATTCTAGCCTACAACAGTTTCTGGCACGCCTGATGGGACTACTTTCGAGGAAGATTGGTCAAGTTTCATGCTGGTTTGATCAATTTGCAGTGGTTATAACTTTCATCTTTCAGTATCTGGCAACTCTCAAGAACACTCAACAACCTGGTGGCAGAATAGTAACTATCTTTCATGCCAAAGATGACTACAAAATCAGCTTCTAGAGGTATTCCTTTTGAGTTTGTTGAACTCCTCTTAAATTCAGCCAAAAGGTTAAGGTTCGCCAATACTCTGCCATACGTAAGGAAACCTTTTCCTAACCCAGTCTCAAGGCCTACCCTTGCAAGCAACCTCTTGATAGTTCCCCCTATTACCATGATTCCCCAAAGAGCTTTTGTAGGCTTCAGTGGCCAAAGTCATTTGAATCTGCCACAATACGATCCTATGCCAATAGTAGCTCTCAAAAGCGTTCCATATTCTACAGGAGACCAAGCCATAACCCCTGCTGAACAAATCAATGACATAGCCAATTTTTGCAATATCCATAATGTCGTTGTAGAAAATATAGCTATTAGACTAGTCGTTGTATCCCTTAAGGGAAAAGCTTTAGATTGGTATAAAGGCTTAACTCCTAATTCTATTCAATCATGGAATCAGCTAGGAGTGGCCTTGTGTAATAGATTTGTAGACAAAAATGACCATTTGTCACTAGCAGAACAGCTTTACCACAATCAAAAGAGCTCCCCATGAAGTCATGCAAGATTTCAACACAAGATTCCAAAAAGCTTGAGACAGAACCCAGCCTCTGTTAGACCGTCCCCTAACTTTGTGCTCTTATACTACTTGAAGGCTCTAAATAGCGATATAGCTGTAATGATCCAATCCATTGGAGGGGACATATTCCCAGATGCTTATGAGGTGGCTATTAAAGCAAAAAATTGCCTAGTTCAGACTAGCAAGCTTACTCCTAGACCCCCAATGCCTCTTTTCCCTAAAATCAGACCACCCCCTGTGGTTATTCCCCCACTTGATGTTATTCTTCCAACTCCAACAATTGCTGCTATACCTTCACCTAAGCAAGAAAAGGCCTCCACTAGCGGATCAAGTGATTCCCAAGAGCAGAAAAACTACCTAGAACTTAAGAGCATGCTCCAATCCTTGGGAAATGATGTGGTAAATGTTAAAAGGCAGCAAGCTTAGTTCAATAAACCTTATCAAGCTCCATATCAATCTCAACAGTAGTCTTATCAAGCAAATTGGCTACCCTACAAAGAAAATTTCTACGGACAAGGTCAAGGACAGGGGCAGCCTAACTATGCTAGACAAAATAACTATAATCCAAATGTTGTAGGCTCTTCCAACTCTTTGGTTCCTGTTCAAAACAATATGGCTCAAGAGGTTGAAGGGACCATACCTTGGGATCAATCTTTTGGGTAATCCATTGTCCCAACTAATGGTTTTAACCAAGATTTCAATGACCAATGGCAGCAGGTTGTTGCTTATGGATACAATCAAGCCTTAATGGCTCAAAACACAAAGATCCCCACGATGACAAAACCAGGACAGTCTCCACAAGACCAAGGATCTGATCAAGTACCAAACCAGTCGGATGCAACAATGGTCATCAGTGAGAAAGAAGAGTGCCATGCACTCAATCAACAAGCTAGTTCTAGCCAAGCATACTTTCCAGTGGCAGCTAATAGCAGATTCAAAAGAATGAATGTGAGTGACAACCAAGGAGCATTCAAAGAACCTCCTATAATTACTCCTCCATTGTCTAAGCCTAATGAGCCTATTGTCACTCCAAAGGTCCCGGTACCTCCTAAAAATCAGAATCAAGGGACCCATTTTGATCCACTAAACTCGCAGATTCAACAAACAACAGTAGTGGCTCTCAAAGCACAAATGAAGGTTGGTGGTCCACCAATCAACATTGTTAAGCAAATGAAGAAATCTAGTGTGAGTGTATCGATGTGGGACATGCTTTCCATGCCTAGTCAAGTGGATATCCTTCAAGAAGGTTTGTCCGAGATAGGTGTTACAACAACTACAGGCAAACAACCAAGCAAAGAAATTGAGGTCCTCACCAATGCAACCCAAGGTCCTATGGGAGAAGGATCAAGTAAGGTGGTCAAACCTCCTCAATTCTACATTTCATTAATCATTGGTGATTCCTTGGTGCATAATTGATTGGTAGACAGTGGAGCAAGTACTTCGGTGATGCCAAAGTCAATAGTAGACCAGCTTGGTTTAAAGTATGAACCTCAATCTAAGGGAGTTTTGCAGCTTGATGGATCTTCCACCAAACCAGCTAGTATTATCAGAGGTCTCAGCTTGACTCTGCATGCTTGTCCTAGTGTTTCAATGGCTCAAGATGTGTTGATTCTAGAGGTGCCTCCTCATTTTGCTCTATGCTTATCTAGAGAATTCACAGCAAAGATAGGAGGCTATCTCGCAACGGATTGGTCATACATGGCATTCAAAACAAGGTATGGGACTAAGGTATAAATCAAGGCTGAACCCATGGCACAATTTCACATTGAGCCTCATCAGCCCGATAGCATAAACCTCAATTGTACTATCCTTGATGAGAACGAATTTACAATTGGTCAACAACTGAATACTTATCCTGAGGGGATTTCAGACTTATTCTTGGATGAGCTATGGGAGGATAATCAATTTCTCAACCCTTTGGAAGGTGTTGAAGAAAGAGACATAGATGTCTATTTGCTACATGAAGAAAATCAACTCATGCCTTCCCTCATTGGACCTAAAGAAGACTTCAATGGTATGTGGGAGTTGTTCTTTGATGGTTCAAGGAGCGAAAATTGGGTAGGTGCAAGGGCAATGTTGGTTTCCCCTTCAGATGATAAGTATTTCTCTTCTTATAGGTTCCATTTGAGTTGCTCCTCCAACGCAGCAGAATATGAAGGCCTAATCCATGGCCTCCAATGGGCCAGTAAAAGGGGAATCAAGCAATTGCAAGCATACAAAGACAGTGAGCTTATAGTGAACCAAGTCAGGGGCCTGAACATTACGAAGAATCCTTTGATGAGGTCCTACAAAAACAGAGTATGAGACCTAATTGAAGATTTCGAAACCTTTAACATTCAAGCTGTGCCAAGGAACCAAAATCAGCATGATGATAGGTTGGCCGCTGTGGGAGCCCAGTTTGATATTCCAAGTAAGCTAAAAGAGTCCAAGGTTCAGCCACATATCAAAGTAGTAGTGAGACCATCAGTGCCAGATAATTCGATAGTGACAAACAAATTGCTTGTTTCTTGCAGTAGGAAGCAGAGTTTTTCTCAATGAACCAAGGTAAATTTCAACATCAGTATGAGGATCAAATTGTTCAACTAAAGTCTGACAAACTTCCTAAAGCGTTGGTCACCCTTGAAAGTCTTTTCCATGAGGGAGACCATATGAGGAAAGACAAGGTAGTGATGTCA
Source organism: Torreya grandis (assembly GCA_037957365.1). Taxonomy (NCBI): domain Eukaryota; kingdom Viridiplantae; phylum Streptophyta; class Pinopsida; order Cupressales; family Taxaceae; genus Torreya; species Torreya grandis. Next base: position 289,251 of record JARHVA010005186.1, on the reverse strand, counting down.
ACTAAGAGAACTATGAAAGAGTTTTTATTTTCAAGGACAAGCTCCTCAAACTTGGGAAGGGAAGCAATGAGACAGAAAGGCATGCTTTCATTGAACTTTGTAAGGAATATTCAGACATCTTTGCTTGGGAATATAGTGATCTGAGAGACTTTGATCCTAAGCTAGCCCAACATACTATAGAACTAGAGGCCAATGCTAAACCTATGAGGCAAAAACAAAGGCCCGTTAACCCCAAAATAGAAGAGCTTATGAGGAGAGAACTGACCAATATGATTGAATCCAATATCATTTTTCCTATCTAACACTCCTCACGGGTAGCCAATTTGGTGCCTATAAGGAAAAAGAGTGTGGAGATTAGGCTGTGCGTTGACTTTAGAGATCTAAACAGGGTCTCCCTGAAAGACCATTACCCTCTACCATCCATGCAGCAGCGTTTTCAAATAGTTGCAGGTTCAGAACGTTTTTCTCTTTTGGATAGGTATTCAGGTTACAACCAAGTATTAGTAAAGAAAGAAGATTAGTACAAGACTGCGTTCATCACCAAATGGGGCACGTATGCATACCAAAAGATGTCTTTTGGCTTATCAAATGCTAGGGCAACTTTCCAAAGAGCCATGGACATGGCTTTTCAAGGGCTGCTGAGTCAAATGGTGTTGGTCTACTTTGATGACATCACAATTTTCTCCAAAGATGACATCACAATTTTCTCCAAGGATGCCAGTGAACACATAGACCCCCTGAGGTTGATCTTTGAGAGATGCAGAGAGTATGGGATCTCTTTGAATCCCAAGAAGTGTGTGTTTGCCATGCATGAAGATAAGTTGTTGGGTCACATTGTTTCAAAAGAAGCGTTGTCTATTGATCCTGATAGAATAAGTGACATCTTGGCCTTATCTTTACCCAAGCATAAGAAAAGAATCCAGAGTTTCTTTGGGAAAATAAACTTCGTGAGAAGGTTTATACCTGGTTTTGCAAACCTGGTCAAACCCATCACTGATATGTTGAAGAAGAACCAAGTGTTCACTTGGTCAAATGAAGGTAAATCAACATTTGAGGCTATCAAGCAAGCCATTGTCCAAGCACCCACACTCATGAATCCTGATTTCTCAAGAGATTTCATATTGTATACCTTTGCCAATATTGACAATATATCAGCCATGCTGATGCAAAAGAATGGACTTGAGGAGCCAATAGCATTTTTCAATCAGGGGCTTGAGGGGTATGAGATAAGGTATACTTTCATAGAAAAAAATGTTCTTGCAGCGGTAAGAAACCTTAAAAAGTTCAGGCCAATGCTCTCCAATAGCAAAATCTATCTTATAGTGTCTCATCCTGAAGTGAGAGACTTCCTTCTTAACAAAGACTTGAATGAAAAGATGACTGGTTGGATTACCAAGGTCATGGAGTATGACGTGGAGATCAAGGTTACTAAGCTAGTAAGAGATAAAGGCTTGTGTGAGCATATGGTTGATGACCTTCATGAAGACAGAGAAGTTGTCATGGTGATACAAGACAACTCACAGATGGAGGCACCTCTACTTCATAAGCGTTGGCTCCATGATATGGCACATTTTTTGCTAACAGGAGAATGCCCTTAGGGTCTAGATAAAGCAAAAAGAAGGTATTTCAGACTTCAGTCCATACCTTATACATTAGTAGATGGTGCTCTTTTTAGAAGAGACCTAAATGGGATACTCCTTAGGTGCATAGATAATGACCAGATGACCAAGGCTTTGGAACATTTCCATGATGGACCTGCAGGAGGTCATTTTGCACCTAGAACCACAGCAGCAAAGATAATGAGGGTTGGTTATTACCAAGCCAACCTCTTCAAAGATGTTCATGCATGGGTAAGAAAGTGTCAAAAGTGTCTTTTCTTTGTGGGTAAACAAAGATTGGCATCCCTTCCTCTCAACCCAATTCAGGTGGAGCAGCGCATCATGCAATGGGGGCTAGATTTCATAGGAATGATCAACTCTCCATCAAGTGCAGGACATAGATGGGTGCTTACTACAACCGACTACTTCACCAGGTGGGTGGAAGCCATTGCATTGAAAGAAGCTAATGAAGGTGCAGTCCTAGACTTCTATGACAGCATTGTGACCAGGTTTGGTGTTCCATCCACTATCATTTCTGATAATGCATTAGCATTCTTCAGTCTGAAAACGAGTGAATGGGCTCTCAAGATGGTCATCTACCTCAGCACCTCTTCCAACTATTATCCTCAAGGAAATGGACTAGTTGAGTCCACAAATAAAAATTTGCTAAGAATCATCAAGAGAACTATGAAAGAAAATCAAAGGACATGGCACACTAAACTAAAGACAGCCTTGTGGGCTAACACGGTGACTCCTAAAACTGCCATTGGCAATTCTCCATATGTCTTAGTATATGGAAGGAAGGCCAAGTTGCCCATTTCTCTTAAGTTCCCTGCATTAGAACTAGCCCATCAGCTGGAGTTGATGGAAGATGAGCCCATGAATGTGAGACTAGCAAAACTCATGGAGCTTGAAGAAACAAGAGACCTTGCAATGAAAACACTAGAGTCACATCAAGCTCAAGTCAAGAAAGCCTTTGACAAGAAAGCCATAGCTAGGGATTTCAAGGAAGGGAATCTAGTCCTCAAGTGGGATTCAAATAAGGCCAAGCCAAACAACCATACCAAATTTGACAGCTTGTGGAGTGGTCCTTATTTGATCCACAGATGCAAACAACATAACACTTTTCAGCTAGCCCAACTACATGGAGAGATACTACCCATCCCAATCAATGGGATTCATCTAAAGCCTTGTTATTAGAAGAGTTTGCAGTCATTGTATATATTGTACATTTTGTAAAGTTTTCATTTTTTCTCCTAAGTGCCTTGTGCACATCTTTTCAGTTGTGTGTTTCCCTTCCCTGAGTGCCTTGTGCACATCTTTTCAGTTGTGTGTTTCCCTTCCCTATGTGCCTTAGGCATAGTGTTTGTTTTGTTCTTGTTGTCCTTGTTGCTTCAAAAGGAAGTTCCAGAAAGGGTCAACCTTGTATCCAATTTCAGACTAGCTCAGTTGTAGAGGCTAATGACCCCATGCCCAATGGACTAGACAAGGCAAGTGGTCTGGGTTCTCAAGCATAGCAAGCATGCTTCCCTGCGAGTCGCCATAAATGTTGGCCATTTTTTTGGCCCACATACCAAGGCTTTGAAGCAGGCTCAACGTGACAAAGATGAAGGGTCCAAGTAAGTCTTCATGGTTTCTCAGCCTTCACAAAATCAAGCCTTCACAGGTTTAGGCAAAAACCTAGAAGATCCCACAGACTAAAAGGGCTAAGTGCAAAATCTTTTATTCGGCTAAGTCTTTACTTGTTCATTCTTTCGGACTTTGTATGGAGACTAAGTGAAAGAAATTGTTTCGGACTTTTTGTCCAAAACAATTTCCAAAATGTACTTTTCAATTCCCCGAATGTATTTTTTCCGAAGAAATGGTCTTTTGCAGCAAGTCAAAGGGCACTTTTCTCGACAAAAGAGTCCATTTCAAAAACCCGAAGGATCCTTTCCCTTTGGAGAAAGGATTTCTCGAAATTCCAAAGGTCCATTTTTCTTTTGGGAAGGTCTTTTTTAAAGAGCCAACGGTCCATTTCAAAAAATCCGAAGGGTATGTTCCTTTCGGAAAGGTTTCTTTCCAAAAGTCCGAAGGAATTTTCCAAAAGGCACTTTTCCTTCGGGAAAATTGTCCGAGATTATTTTTCCTAAGGCAAATTTCTTTCGGAACTTTTGTCCCTAAGTCAGAAAGCCGAAGGATTCTTTTCAAAAAGCCGAAGGAAAAAATTCAGAAGGAATTCCTTCGGGAAGAAGTGCCAAAACAAAAATTCCCAAGAGACCATTTCCCAAAATGCCAAAGGGCACTTTTTTCAGCAAAAAGGGACCTTTTCAAGTTCCGAAGGGCCAAAACACTTTTTCTGAAGAGTCATTTCCATGCCAAAGTGTCTTATGCCAAAGTGTCGAATTTCGAGAAAGTAGCCGAAGCAAATTTGTTCGAAGGGTCTTTTCCAAAAAAGCCGACGATTCATTTCAAACAACCAAAGGACATTTACAAAGGTTCCGAAGGGTACTTTCCCTTTGGAAAGGAGCATTTTCAAAGTGGTCGAAAGATACTTTTTCGTCAGAAAGGGCACTTCTCCAAAGGACTTTTCAAAATTCGAAGAGTCATTCTCAAAAAGTCCGAAGTTTAATTCCTTCGGGAAAAAAGTCCGCGGAAATTGTTCAAGCAAAAGACCCGAAAGGAAAAGGCCCACAGGAAAGTGTCCGAAGGAAACATGACATTCATGCCAATGTCAAAGTTCAAACTCAGCTAATAGCCGTTGAGATTCAAATATCTCATGACGGGCCCGCAAATGTCAAAATCTGAAACCCTGCAAGTAGCCATTTGAATTTATATGGACTTACATCGACATAAATGGATACAGGAAAACCAATGTCCTTAGATTGGTTTTCCATCTATAGGAAAGATCCGGTCCAGGTTTCAAAGCAAGAGCTGGTAGGTGCAATTAATGGAGAGGTCCTCGTCCTTTAACATGGCCATCATCTCCGACAAAAACAATCGCTCAACACAAAAGCAACATGGCTTGGTCTAGATTCAAAGATAAGGGGATTTCGTCCTTATACATGCAGGGCATGCAAAGTGAAGGAACACGCCAAGTTTTTAATGCAAAGATCAAATCATTCACACTTGGCGGAGACATGCAACTAACTTCGACATGGCTCTCTCAACTCCAAAAAGGGAGACTTGAATGCACGAGGGGCTCAAAGAGATTTGCGGTGATCTTGGATGGTTTATCTCATGGTCAGGGCAGTTGCATGCTTTGAATGCAAAAGAGCTCAGGGACAATAGTGGTGGTTGTAGCCATTTATGACCCCCCTCTCTATTTTTTCACGCAAGCCCCTTCTTCTCTCATCCCTTTCTGCTATATATAGAGGCTTTTGAGTCTAAAAAAAGATCCCTCGACTGGTGATAGAGTTACTCTGTCAAAATTGCCTTGTAACACTCTCTTGAAGCAATAAGATGAATTTTCTGATTCTAGTTTGAAGTCAAGTGTACATTATTGGAGTTTAACTTGCAAATGTATGCCCTTTTTTCATCATTGGTAGGTTCTCTACGTATCTTGCTTTAATTATATTGGTTCCTTGCAGGTTGTGTGAAGTGTTAGACATCGGTGTCTTCTTGAAGTGTCACAAGTTTATAGTGTCTCATACAGACATATTCCTCTCTGCCCTTCAAATTGCAAGGTCTCCCTTTGACCTCCATACAAAATACTTATGCCTGTAGCCTTGAGATAGGATCAGAATAGTCTGTGTTTTGGTTAGGTTCATTAGTAGTTGTTAAGGTTTCCAGGCTGGAAGTGGATCATTTCATATTTTGGTGCATCACCATTCTTAGTTTAGGTTTCCCTTTCATGTTATCTTTCTCTCCCTTTTCCTTAGTCACCAATAGATTCTAGTGTGGGAAACAAGCCAAAGTGAAGCATCTAAGGAGCTAGCCTCATTAAAAAACCTAGAGGTTCAACATCACTACAGGATACCCACAGCCTAAGGTTGTTCCAATATTGTAGCTAGGAGTGAGAGGTCCTAAAAAACTCTCCTACAAGGGTGCAATTCTAGCCTACAATAAGTAACAGGAGAATGACTATCAAGGGAATAAAGAGAAAAGCAGAACCAATTAAAAATCTAACAAAAGGTCAAAGAGCATTGTGAAGGTTGAGAAAAGAACATTTGGTTACAAGAAAAAGGTCAAAAATCTGCAAGTAGGTGTAGAAAAAAGATGGAATATAAAGTAGAAAGGATTCAGAAAGAGATTAGAAGAGGAGAAAAATGAGTAGGGTCCAGAGAGAAAAGAAGTTGAGTGAAGAGAAAGAACAAAGCACATCATCAGGCATTGTGCAAAGAGTTTTAGATGAGTTTGAAAGTACAGATAAGGTAGGAAGTATAGCAGATAAGAAAGCAACAAAATTCACTCCAAAAGTGCAAAACATGATTACTCCAGAGTTGCCAGCAGATTAAATGAAAGTTCACAATTAGAACCCTGGCCAGAAGTTTGAAGTTTAGAAGGTAAGAGTGATATGGACCCTAAAGACCATCATAGGAGGTAGTGTCCCCTATGTTGTTTGGAAGAAGTGAGAAAGGAAGACAATTTGGAAATCTAGTAAAGCAATAATTCATATTTGAGTTTGGTAGAGATACTTTGATGAAGATGCAAGCAAAGTTCCAAGAAAGGAGAACACAAATTTTAAGAGAACCATCAAACCAAGTATTAGAGACGTGTATTCCAAACATTCAACATTGGAAAAATAATTACAAAGGCTAAAAGTGGTAGGAGATCAAGAAGAACCAAGTTCTACAGAGAGCTCGATAGTGCCAAGAACTTTACAAAATAGATGAGTTGAATTGATGCACTAGAATAGATTGGTTCAAGGAGGTTTGCAAGGGAAGGACATTCAAGAGAAGCACAAAACCTAGGCACTCAAGGAGGTGGAAAAAACCAAGGCACCCAAGGTGTGAAAAATCAACGGACTCTAGAAGTGCAAAATCAAGGCACATAAGGAAGAGTAACTCAAAGAAAGATCATGGCTAACATCCCAATAGCAACATTTTACACATTGAATTCTTATGATGGGTCTTCTGATCCTGACAATTACTTGTTCACATGTGAGCAAGACTGGAAGCTAAAAGGAGTGCAAGATGAAGTAGAACATTTATGCAAACTAACTAGAGTGCTATAAGGTAGAGATCTTGACTATTAGTACACTATAACAGATGCAAATCTTAATTTTTCACAAGCAAAGGAGATAATAATCAATGAATTTAGAATACGTAAGTCAAATAGTGATGCTAGCTAGCAATTAAAACAAATTGCTCAAAACCCTAGAGAAACAGTGGAGGTATGATAAAAGATTTATAAAGGTAGTCAACAAGATGAAATTCAAATTTTATGATCGACAAAAAGAAGCATGGGTTGCAAAGGGATTGAGAGGAAGGTTGAGATCGAGCTTAGCATAAGCTCGGAACAAGAATAGAGTAAAAGCTTGCTTTGTTGCAATCCAAGTAGAGAGGATTGATACATAAGATACATCCTCTTCCTATTCTACAACCGAGGCTAAATTGGACATGATCAAGAAGAAGACGGAGGAGCTCCAAGCTACAAAGAACCACAGAGCCGAGGTGTGATGTACAAAATGTGGCATGGAGGGACACTTAAAGAATGATTGTCCAAGGATAAGGGGATGTGCAAGACATGCACATACACATGCAACAACATCAAGAGAAGCAAGGCATGAATATTGTGAAATTTGTAGACTTTGGGAACATGCTTCAGCTAAGCATCCATATTAGTTAAGGTACACAAGCCAACCTCAACAAGCATATTGAGCATTTTGTAAGACAACCCATAATATAGAACAATGTAGAGCCCTGGAAGAAATAAGGGAAGGCATGCCAAGGAATGTCTTCATAGTTCGAGCACAACCTGCACTCCAAGTCCAACAACAAGCACCACAACCATTCAGTAACAAGCACAACCTATGTAGAACAAGGAGGGTAGAATCAAAACCAGCAAAGTGCATGGAATCAACAACCACAAGGAGGCTGGAATCATAATCAATAAGGAGGTTAGAACCATAGTTTGCATATTCAGCGAGTATGCAAGTACTCGCCAATTTTTTTGCCCCACAAGTTTTTTCCTACTTATACCCATGGGTCTGTGGAGCTCAATTTTGACATTTTTTGCACAATTCTCATCGCGAGTACTCAGCAAGTATTGAGTGTGGACTCACCACACAATGAATACACAATCAACATGGAAAAACACAATTTTTTCTCCTCTTTAATCACACACCCCATACTCTCATCACACAACATTTAAGCATCCTTTGAGCAAATTGGAGGGAGTTTATAGCGGATTTGTAAAGCTAATTTAAGGAATTTCGATTTCCAAGTTAGTTAGTTTTTTTTTTCCAAGCATGTAAATCCTTTCTAAAATGTTAGTATTAGGTTTCTAAACATGTTTTACAATTTTACATGCATTCCACTCAATTCCATAATTCTTGTTTATGATTTACGCAATTTTTCATAATGTATGAATAAAATTGTTGGTTTTTCCTGAATATAGGGTTTAGTTTTACAAATTTATAGTTTAAGTTTTTGTTTAATGTTGTTTTTATATTTTTTTGTATTTTTTTCGTGTACATAGGGTTACATTTACAACTTTATGGTTTAGGTTTTTTCTTAAATGTTTTTTTTATTTTTTTTTTGTATTTAAACATGCTGCAAGTTAACATATAATGGCATCTAGCACTGCATCAAGTTCAACATCAACACGTGGTAGCCATCTTGCTAAAAGTCATATCGTTGCTTGGAAGTATGCCATAGATGGACCGTCCCAAGGGAGTGTGATTTGTATGTTTTGCTCGAAATAAGGTTTCTAGAGGCATCAATCACCTCAAGTACCATATCGCATACATTCCTTGTCGCAACGTCACACCATGTCTCAATTCCACGAAAGAGGCAAAATGAGAGATGAACACAGAGCTTGCATTGTTGGATGAGAACAAACTAGAAAGGGCAAGGGTACAACCAGCCATAGCAACACCCATTACTCCTGCATTGGTAGTGGAAACTGAAGTAGATATGGCAGAGATTGTGGACTCTAGTCATGGTCCATGCATACGAGGCACATCCACCTCACCCAGTTCAAGCAAAGCTCAATCACATAGCTTTTTTGTACCTAAAAACATACCTGAGGCACAACCTTCATTGCAAGGTACAGTGTGGAACAAAGAGGTACATGAGGAAGCAAATAAGGCATGTACAAATTTCTTGTACTACAACAACCTTCCCCTCACAAGAAGAAGCATGATAAGTTGACTCAACGACACCTCAATGACCTAGTTTTTGTGCAATACAACCTTTGGCTTTGCACAAGAAAGGCCGAGGACGCATCATAGGAGTGTATTGATTTGGATGAAATTGATCCCTAAAGTGACTAGACTGCACAAGACGAGGAGATCCCTTTGTTCATAGAGGACGAGATTGTTGTCTTGAGAGGCAAGCTATGGAGAGTGAAGGTAGTGGTACAACAGAAGTAGGAGAGATTGGATTGGATGACATCTTTGTAGATGTTGTTGAACATGAGGTAGAGGAGTCACTGCCATTTGGTACCAAGGTGCAGTCACAAGCGTAGCCTTCTAGGCAGAGTAAGAGCCATAGCAGAGTGCGAGGACTAGACCCTCTTAGTCTACCCAATTTTTCACTAGAAAGGAGAAGAGGAAATTGTAGATTCTTGTAATATGTAACCTACATTGATATGCAATTTATAATGATGATTTTTAATGATAATCATCATAAACTTGTAAGTTATAAGTATCGACTTCTTGTTGTATCTACATGATGATGCAATTTTTTACTCTATTTGTATTCAAATATAATAGAAAACACTTCCCCAATGTTCTACAAACTCATTTGATACATTTTGTAACTGTAATTTGTATTAACTTTGTTTTTGTAAGAAATTTAAGTATTTTTTTAAAGTTGTCAAGTATTTGCTGAGTCAAATTTTATTGGGTCTACCGAGTCCAAGTATGTGAACTATGGTTGCAACAATAGACAACAACGAAGTTGGAGGACACAGGTCAATGAGTTCGACCAACAATAACTTGTTACATGCGTGCCCAACAAGGGCACACAGTGAGAACATGTTCTACCAATCCAGAAAGAATGGTATATTATACCTACTACAAAACATTTCTAAGGAAATACAATACTGAAGATTGTCCAATTCTCCAAAAGATGAGAGATGATAGGCTACAAAAAATGTTAATATGGTAGGGTCAAGATCAAGGATTGGAGAAGCATAAAGGGAATTCAAGAATGTGAATGCCATGACAAGATTGCAGAGAAGGGAGAAAGGACTACTACCTCTTGAGATACATGTAGAGCAAAGGGTGCACAAGTGAATAGGCATCCTAATCCAGCTCATGAGCAAGATTGTTGCGACAAGTATTCAAAATTGTTAAAATCCATAAGGGATGAGAAGAGAAGAGAAGCTTTACGTGCTACAAACACGGAAGCACAAATCTATGGACAAGTGGTTTTATGCTTGAAACAAGAAGGTATGCTAGAAGCACTAAAAGATTTCAAGGATCTTTTGAATGTGATGAAGAAACAAAACATTTCACAACATTACGAGAATCTTTTGCAATCATTAAGGTTTATGCAAAAATAGACATTATGCTCGACTGATATGAGATAGATGATGTTGTATTTGACTTTGGTTCTACATTCAACATACTTTCTAGAGCTACATAGAAGCAATATGTGATGCAGGAGGATCTAGGTCAATAGATCATACTAAACATTACCATTGTTGCACATCCAGTCCTGTGCTAACCTCGACAACACAAGTGGTAGGTTTCGCACCTACGTGCCAATTTGTACAATCTAGTTCCACTCATGCATTACTCCACATCTCCCACAGTGTCATCATTGTAGCTCACAACTCATCAATAATGGCAACCAGTGACGTCATTGCACTCTTCGGTTATTAAGAGGTTGTTAACAACTGTTGTAACGGTTCAACCGACACTTCATCTTCTTTCATTTTATAATAATGTATACTTCCATTCTTTTTACATTAGAGACATAGAAAAATGAAATTAGGAAGCACATAGATAACTAGACATCTGATCTCTCAGATATTGTACAAAACTTAACATAATACAACTTTGTTATTGCAATTCTATATCGGTTGTCATCTATTTCTTGCTTTCCTTCTTTGAACATAGTGCACTTTCATATTCTCTATCATTCAATAATTTGCTTCCGTTCATAAGCCTCTTAAATCTGTTTAAGTAGATTGTCCATCGAGTCTCCCCTGGGCCCTGAATCAATGGTATCAGAGCATTCACACTTCATATCATTTTCGAGTGGTATCGTGGTGTATTTGAACAGTGAGTTAGAGCTGGAGACTCATGACCCTTCATCATACCTTCCTTCATGTCCTCAAATGGGAGACAAATCTTCAACAACACCAACTTTAGAAATGTTCTAGAAGATGATAGAGGATGCATTGCAAAGACAACAGGGGAATTGGAAGAACATCAAGCACACAAACAAACAAGTATCATTGATAACTTCTCGCTACTTCTCAAGCAACAGACCACTTCCAACACCTCTCATTCTCATCGGTCATTTGGACAAACGCCATACAAAGTACAAGTCAATCTAGACATCCCTATATTTGAATAAAAAAATAGATGTAGATGCACTAAATAATTGGATTAACCTTATTATGTACCTATTATATGGTTAATCAATTCTCTAACTAAGATAACATTACATTCTCCATTCTGAAAGTTTCTTTATCAATAAACAAATGGTGGAAAAACTACTACACTTCACATGAAAATTATGAAGATGAAGTTAACACATTAAACACATGGAATGGTTTCATAGAATTACTCAAAGAAACCTATTACACTTTATGAAACTATGATGACTAGTACATTAAGTTATCTCAATTTTCCAAGGTAAAGAATAACCTGTGCAATAATACACAGATAAATTTCATAATTTGGTGTCCAAACCTAGGATTCCATATTTAGAATAAAACCTTGTTTTGAAATATAGGTCAAGTTTAAGACCACATATCAAATCAGATATGGATATCTTAAAATCTCTTCAATAATAGAAGCCTAGATATTCACTTACAAGTTTGAAGCAAAGGCCAAGGCCAAGACTAAGATAGAAGACTCGAAATCTCAAACCAAGCAACAGTCTAAATCTTCCAAGTAGAATTCCAAATCAGGGAATAACTCCAAACACCCTCCACAGAATAAGCAACAATATTCAAATGATCAGAATAAGCAGGGCAAGATTGGGAAATGGTGTTCAGTTCACAACTCCAGTAGTCGCTCCAATGAAGAATGTCAGCTAGGAAGACTCTACTTGCACAGCTTGAAGCAACAAGTACAAACACAGTGTGAACTAAATCTAGAAATACTAAAAAATCAACTAATTATGAAATCTTAATCTAGGTTAAATTCAACCTAAGATAGAGCAACAAACAAAGAAAATAGTAAACACATACTTATACCTCAAATATGTAAGTTTCCTCCATTGCGATGTAAACTTGATTTGTTCTTCAACAACATGGTTGCTCACTCTTCCAATGCAAAGGAGAATGGACAACATTTTGGTGCAAAAAAGGTTTTTGGATGCTTTAATTTGCTTGGATTCGCTTGTAAATTGAATAGCACTATTTTAGCATAAGTCAAAATGGATGAAAATGACGGTTTTCAAGCTTATTTATAGCTTTTTAGAGGAAGATCCAACAGTGGAGGATTATTTGGATATATTAAATGATCCAAATAATCAACGATGTCTAATGAGTCTCCACCTATGAGGATGATGACCATTTCAAATGGTTAAGAGAAGAATGAGAATGGTTAACTGAGTTATCAAGAATGAGTTGAACTTTTTGACAACTCAAAAGATGACTCAAAGGAGATTGAGAAAGTTGTGGGTTTGGTTAGGATGAGTCAGCATGTGAGGGAGAATAAAGTGGAAGATGTTGGGCGAAGTGTAAAATCCGGATTTTATATTTAAATAAGGATTTAAAGTGTGCACAATCGATTAATTTGATTTATTCAATTGTTTGAATTTGGAGGGGGATGTCATGAATTACATTAAGAAGAATTATTAATGGGTTTTGGGTGCATTTCGACACTAAATGTAATTTAGATGTGTAGACACATCATTGAAGAAAAGTAAGTAGATAATGGATTGTGAGCCTAGAGCCATGTTTGGTACCGCAAACATCTCTACTACTCTTGCGGAAACAAAGGAAGCAAAAAGATTGTTCCATTCTCAAATATGGATCAATACTCAACTAGTACGCTTCATTGTTGACAACAGAAGACAAAAGAACTTCATTTCTCTTGAGACAGTTCGCACAATTGATTAATTTGATTTATTCAATTGTTTGAATTTGGAGGAGGTGTCATGAATTATATTAAAAAGAATTATTAATAGGTTTTAGGTGCATTTCGACACTAAATGTAATTTAGGTGTCTACATTTGCCCCTCTTTAAAATAGTGTTGTGAAACAGTATTGTTTCCAAGAATAGTAGAAGTAGAGTATTGATGATTAAAGAGAAAAAAGTTGCCCTAAATGAAATGAGTGTGATTATGGCCCCTCGAGGGTTTGTGCGAGAAAACGGATAAATGCTCAAAATGAATGAAAGAGGAATGGGAGATTGAAATGAGAAAACTGTCATCAATAATACAGATACTTGTCTCAATACTAATGTTTGCAATATTGTAGAGGATACGTGTAAAACTATTTACTCCTAGTTGTTAAATGCTAGAGAAGATATTGGAAAAAGTACATTTCCCACTTTATAGACTGCACACTTGCATTGTGCTCGAACTCGCATGTCTCACGAGCTGATGTGGAAACGATATACCCAACAATGGTAAGCCACAGGCCAGAAAATGAAAAATATAGATTGTCCGATTTGTGATAAATATTTACCAAATCGATATTTGCAAGCATTGATAAGGAGATATAGCGCTTTGATTAAATGACAATAGAAAATATGGAAATGACTTGGATGGATGATCGTGGCCGAACTGACTCTAGCGACCCCATGTCTCTAAGCGTTGCCTACATGATCCACCATGGACAAACTCTGAGTGGAGATATCAGGCCAAATGTAGTTCTCCCAATACGGGAAGAGAAGTGATGATGTAATGTAAGATTGACCCACTTATGTTATTAACCCACTTAAGCTAATGATTGCTCATAGTGATTGGATGTGATGATGGATTGATTTGTCCGCAAGCAATGATATATGCAAGGAGTGGATTGGGAAGTGATACATCTTGAGATGCACTGCATGTTTTGATGTGCCCTATGAATCAGGTTTCATAGGAACGGACGTGGGAATGATAGATCATGTCTTAAAGCTGCAAAGAAAGGATGTGGGAGCTTGGATGAGTTGACTAAGTGATTGATTGAGTGATGGATGGAGAAAGAATGGATATTGTGATGTTGTCGGTCCCAATCGACAAGTGCAGGAGATTAAACGGGAAGAGTAAGAAATGAGCATGGATAATTGATGTGCAAACATAAACAAGGGAATGAAGCCACTACATGGATTAATGATGATGGATCAAATGATTCGATAGCATGGATTTAATTGATGGATGAAAGAGAGGTGATTATGGGTTGTATGATGCAACAAATTTAGTTTTTGTGCAGTTAAATGCTTAGAAAAGGAGAAGAAAACGATTTCACAATTAGCATAATCCCAAAATTGGCATGTATAGTGACAAATTTGTTAAGATAATGATTCGCAATTCTCATAACTACAAATTTGCCATGTATAGTGGTGAATTCATTGAACACAATGGCGAATTCATTAAGATAACAATTTTGCAATTCTCATAACTACGAATTTGGCATGTATAGTGGCAAATTCGTTTTACACTAGAAGTGACCATCCTCTGAAGGGCATAACTTTTGACTCCAAACTCCATTTGAGCTCTTGTTTTCGCCAAATCGAATAAGAGTTGAGCAACCTGGTTTTTGATATTGTCTATGACAATATGCACCAATGGTATGGAAAAATCATGATGACTATTGTGTGATATGTGTAAGGACTAACAAATTCACAAGGGCAAAACTTAGTGCATCATGATATGGAAGATCATAATAACACCATTAGTAATGCACATAGTGATCTAGACACAAAAAGCAACAATAAAGCCAAGATAAAAAGAAACATTTGCAACAATGAAAATGATGTAAGTAAAACAAACAAGAAAGTAAACAAACACTGTGGAAGCAAGCAAACACCCAAGATTTACAAGAAAGTAAATAGCAAACAAGTAGACAAATGACTATAAAAACAAATAAATGATTTTTTGGATGTCCTTGGCTAGAATATAACCCTTTGGCATATGAGATTTTTGACAATATTGAACCGTCTGATGAGTAATCCGTATAAGGGTATGTAACTAAGGATAACAGATTTTTTTTTTTGCATTTTGTTGGATTTGTTAATTTGTTTTTTGTTTTTAATTGGATTTTCTAATGTTTTTGGCTTTTGGTTGGATTTATAGATGTCTATAAGAATGCTAGCAAAGGGAAAACCATATTCTAGCACCGAGGAAGGGAGCGACAATGGATGGAAGGGATACATTATGGATGGAGTATGGATGAATAGGAATGGATGGTAATTAAGATAATAACTCCAAGGAACACGTAAGATAAGAACCAAGTGTCTTGTCATCAAAGCAGAATTGTAAGGATACACCAAGGTGTTTCTAAGAACATGTCTCAAGATAGTTCCACTTCCTCACCAAGGTCAAAATGGGAATAAAGATGGTTTTATGATAGTAAAGACTGGATTAATAAGTATGGGTTTCAATGTGTTTGGGATTAAATGTATAAGGATGGGTTTGGATAGATGAGGGTGTTTAAGGATGGTTTATGGTGGTTAAGGATGAGTGTAGGATGGATTTAAATAAACATAGGATGGGTAAGCATGCTTTAGGATAACTTAGGATAAGTAAGGATGGCTTAGGATAAGCGTATGATGGTGGAGGATGGGATTAGAATAGTCGCAAGATGGATAAGGATGGAGGGATGATTTAGAATGTAGAGGATTGAAATGGAATAAGCTTGTCTCTAAGTGTAGGGTACTCATAGACAATTGATTATTTTACACATGACACCGAAAACCAGTTTTCATCATGGTACTTGCCCAATGCGCCATAGAAATGGTTTTCACCTTTCGACAAATTTATTTCTCTTTTTGATTTTTTTTATTTTTTTGGACATCTCAAGTATAAAAAGGTTCGAGATGCATGATGCTGACCCCTATCGATATTTAAATTATGTGCTCCAAAAATGTCAACAACTTTGATTTCTTAGTTGGCTTCTTCCAAAATTACCAGGATACTCTCATAGCCCCTATGATAGAAGGTGCTGCCAAACAGGGTGAAGCGAAAAGTATGTTGGATGAAGGATGTTTGTTTGGAGGGATGGATTTATATTGGGGATAAGTATGTGTCATGATGTAAACAGTGAATGGGACCAACAATCTCATGTTCAGCAAGATTGGGGGTAACTGCAAGTTGGATGATTTGAGAATTTAATGTTGCATCAATGATATCTTCAATTTGTGATGGGGATCCATCTTGCAACTGTGCTAATGCAAAGGATATATTA
The DNA here is from genome assembly GCA_037957365.1 of Torreya grandis. Taxonomy (NCBI): domain Eukaryota; kingdom Viridiplantae; phylum Streptophyta; class Pinopsida; order Cupressales; family Taxaceae; genus Torreya; species Torreya grandis. Next base: position 272,989 of record JARHVA010005186.1, on the reverse strand, counting down.
ATTTTCTCATCCATTGTGCCATAGAAAGGTTTTCACCAAAGGATTCTTCTTGATTTTTTTGATTGGAATTTAGATTTGAATTGTCCAATAGCGCCTCAAAGAGGTTTTTACTAAGGGACTCAATTTTTTTTTCTACATTTCGATTTGGATTTTGACTGCAATATATATCTTGATCATCCAATAGTGCCTCAAAAAGGTTTTCACTATGAGATGTCGGTTTTATATTTAGACTGTAGAATTCATTTTGATTGAGATACACTTGTTGTTTCTCAAAATATGCAGATGTTTCTTGATGCTCTTCTGGCAGGAGACCAACTAAGAAGTTTGTAATTATTTTATTATCATGGAAGGAAGTTAACTGTAAGTAAGATCATTGGTCCCAATCAATAGGTGCAGGATACTAGTTTACAAGATGGAAGGTAGGATTGGTGATGTTGATGAAAGGAGTGGTAGCAGCACAATCCTTGTAGAGACTATGAACAGATCATGTTTTGATTATGGATGAAATTCCCTTAGAAACCACAAAAGCATCACTAACATCTTTACATTGACTTTCAAATGGTTTGTAGCTGATGCTATGGGGTCTAGTGTTTACTTCGAAATGAACAGGTTCAATAATTCTTTGCTTGTGGATTGTTGTCTATAAATACCTCTATCACTTGGGGTGCATGTTGTGGGATGATGGGAGATTCAATAGGTGATAAGGGTTTGGGTGTTTGGCCAATGCGTGATAGGCTATGTTGGTTGAAGGAGGTTTTGTCCAAGATAGGATCTTGGTCAGAAATGAGATCTTTGTCAAAAATGGGATCATGATAGAAAAATGGGATCTTGATCAAAGATAGGTTTTTGGTCAAAGATTAGCTCTTCAATAAAGATGGGCTCTTAATCAAAAATGGATGGTAAACCATGGTTTTCAAAAGTAGGTTGATCGACTATGGATTGTTTGAAAATGGACATGTCAAAAATGGGATCTTGAGAAATGGATGGAAGTTTATGACCTTGACTTGGAAGTGGTGTGGCTTGATTGGGCTCAGGAAAGACATCTTGGCATATCCCCAAACTATGATTTTCAGACGTGGATACACTTGGCTCTACTTTGATGTACCTTTTGTTAATCAAATCTTGGATATAATGCTTCAGTCTCATACAATGGTTTGTAGAATGACCTTTAATTTTGTAATAATCACAATCTTCATTAGGTCTATACCACTCAGATTTTGGGACATTTGGTTCGAAGTATTTGGTGTTTAGAAATATGACTAAGTTTGCAGCGACTAATCTTTGAAATAATACATCATAAGGTTCCCCCAAAGAAGTGAATTTTCACTTTATAGCCACAATAATGTTTTTCATAGGTTGGGAGTTTTGAAGTTGTTGTAGCTCTAAGGGTGGAATGACACTAGATGGTAGTGGTGCTAGGATTCACTTGGCTAGTGTAATGAGGGATGTTAAAATTAAAACTATAACAAGTGGATGGGAGACTTGGTTGATTTTGGAAAATAGGGTCACTAATGATAGGGTGATGTTGATGTGAAACATTTTGGGATTCCCTAGTAATGAAGTGGGCTAGAGAGGTAGCTTAATCTTGGAAGAATAGATTTGTTGGATCTATGTTGAAGGTGAAAGTGTTTTGGATTTTGTGGATTTGTAAAGGCAAATGGATTTATGAAAAAAATTGAATTTGATGGATTCGTGAAGATTGATAGACTTGATGTCGATGGATTTATGTTAAAGGGGTGATTTGGATTTGTGAAGTTAATCAGATTTGAATTTGTTGGGTTTGTGAACAAATGTGGATTTAATGTAGTTTAGTTCAAGTTTGGGAATGGGTTGGATATAAAATCAAATGGTTGATTTTGATGAATGTGAGAAGGTTGGTTTTGAAGGGTGTAGGAGTTGAAAGATTGATTTGGATGTAAGATATTTAGATTTTATTGAATTGGGGTTTGATTTGTGGATGGGTTTTGGTTCAAGTAAATATTTGGAAGTGGTGATGAAGATGCACCAATGATTTGATTTAGATTGATGCTAAGGTTGGAATTAGATGGATCTATGAATGTATTTTGATTTGCGATTGGTGGCATTTGATTTATGGGTGATGCAGAACTTATAAGAGAATTCAGAGAATTTTGACTACCAAAGCCCAAAAATTGATTCGATTTTGTTCCTATAGTAAAATTTGGATGTTGATCAATGGGTAAACATGAATGAGTATTCAATTTTGAAATGATTGATTGATGTTTGAGTTGGATAGGTCGATTGGTAAACTTGAATAACTATTCAAATTTGGGTTTGATTGATTGATGGGTGAGGTTGAATACATATTCAAACTTAGATTTGGATTTGTTGGATGGTTGATTTGACATTGATTCAAGTATGTGTTTGAATCAAAATTGATTGGATAGAACCCTAGATTAAGACAAGATTTATTTGGATTTGGATTTGTGACTGAATTGATCAAGGGATTGTTAAACATAGCCATGTGCCTTGCAATGGGTGACATTTGTTAAGGAAAAGACTTGACACAATAAACAAAAAAGACTTGAAATTAGACTCCAGTAAAGCAAAATACCAAAGTGACTAAAAGTTTGATTGCTAACTAAATGATTTTGAGCTTTTAAAGAAAAAGTTGTGATTTTTAGGATAGCATTTAAACTCAAAAGAATTTGTTTACAAACAAGGATTTTGCAACACGTGGTAAACACAGGGAATCAACAAACAAATTTTTATTTCTAAACAATCAAGCAATTGCACATAAAAGGTGAAAAAATAGGATAAGGGTCATAAACAACTTTGGGGCCTTTCGATGTCACTGACTCATTTGTACTCTCAGTTGCGGCCTAATATTTCAAGGCACTAATCATAGAGGATCCTACTATTCCCATGGCCTACTGAATCTGATTTTGAGGATGTGTGAAAAGTAGCTTCTCGAGGCTAACTGTTAACTGATGCAGCAAAGTCAAATGGCAAAAGAGGTTTTTTTAAGCTTTAGATTTAAACAAGAATATTTAAAGGAGAAAAATCGTGTAAGAAATAAATAAAATAGACACACACTATTGGGTCTTGTCTCAAAGTGCCCAATATAGCCATAGGGGTCTCAATGTGTTGACAATTGACAATATCGTATTTTAACGTAGTTGAAAACCTAAGTATTGGAACATGAAATCCCCTCACATCACGGTGTGCTTAAAACACACAACTGCTTAGGCAATTGAAACAGCTGGATCTTGATTTATATACCCCACTAATAAACAGGGTTCGACCTACTACGTGGTGGTGAAATCCATAGTCAATAGAACCTCTAAAAAAAGAAATAAAAATGAAGTGTTTGTTTCTAATTTTTGAGTATCGTCACCAATGTAACATCAAAGAAAGAGCATACACGAACACCACTTGCATAACACAAAAAATTATGGCATTGTTTCTGATTCTCGAGTATCGTCATCAACGTGATACCAAGGGAAGAGTATACGCAATTTTTACAATTTACAAACAAATAACTTGAAACGAAATATGATGTAATTACTAAAAACTTTGAAAACGAAATTGAAAGTGTTAGTAAAAGAAATTGATCTTTTGTTTAGCCTTTTTGTTGATTATCTTTGACAAGCATTCTGCAAACAACTAGTTAGAATGTTTGTTTAGGCTTAGTACAAGGCAACTTGCACTGGAGCAAATAAAAACCACAAAAACAAAGAAAAAACTGCAAAATTATAATAATTCAAACACAAAAAATAAACAGAATATAGAAAAACAAATTCGCACTTACAGAACAATTTCGTTGGTTTGTATGACAAATTTGCGTTTACAGAAATGAATTCGTTGGTCAAAATGATGAATTCGCAACCTGTAGAAATGATTTTGCTGACAAAAAAGGCGATTTCGCTACACAAAAAGATAATTTCACTGCTAAAAACAATGATTTCGCTATTAGACCTGCAAACACAAAAATAAAAAACACAAAGGGACAAATTCGTTGTTATAAGACGATTTCACTACTCAAAATAACAATTTCGTTGTTAAAAACGATGATTTCCTTGTGATTTCGCTGAAAAGTATGCCGATTTCGCTGTTTTTCTGTAGCAGAGAATTAGGAAAAACTAAAAACACAGACAAAAATAGAAGGTGAACAGAAAACTAATAATGTAAAAAAAATTAGGAAAAAGAGACTAAAAATGGGTCAAAAACAATTTTGTAGTTACGAGTTACAATTTTACAATTGATGTTTTCAAATTCGCAAGTACATAAGGAGCGTACACAACAGAGCAGAAAATGTCCAATAACGACCTATAGCTTATACCCTCACTCACAAAGACAAGATGAAACGCATATGCAAATAAAAATACAAATACAAATAACAAAAATTAAATAAAAATGCTTTCTAAATGCAAATATGATGCACGTAGGATGAAAAAGACGATGGAAAGTCCCATCAGACGTGCCAAAAATGTGTGAACTAAATCTAAAAATGCTAAGAAATCAACTAATTATGCAATCTTAATCTAAGCCAAATTCAACCTAAGATAGAGCAACAAACAAAGAAAACAGTAAACACAAACTTATACCTCAAATATGTAAATTTCCTCCATTGCGATGTAAACTTGATTTGATCTTCAACAATGTGGTTGCTCACTTTTTCAATGTAAAGGAGAGGGCAACATTTTGGCACAAAAAGAGTTTTTAGATGTTTTGATTCGCTTGGATTCGATTGTAAATTGAATAGCACTTCGTTAACATAAGTCAAGATGGATGAAAATGATGATTTTAAAGCTTCTTTATAATTTTATAGAGAAAGATCCAACGGTGGAGGATTATTTGGATTTATTAAATGACCAAATAATCAACGGTGGCTAATGAGTCCTCACCTATGAGGATGATGACTATTTCAAATGATTGAGAGAAGTATGGGAATGGTTAACTCAGTCATCAGGTATGAGTCAAACTTTTTGACAACTCAGAGAATGACTCAAAAGAGGTTGAAAAAGTTGTGGGTTTGGTTGAGATGAATCAGCATGTGAGGGAGAATAAGGTGGAAGATATTGGGTGAGGTGTAAAATCCGGATTTTATATTTAAATAAGAATTTAAAGTGGGTACAATCAATTAATTTGATTTATTCAATTGTTTGAATTTGGAGGGAGATGTCATGAATTATATTAAAAAAAATTATTTATAGGTTTTAGGTGCATTTCGACACTAAATGTAATTTAGGTGTCTACACACATCATTGGAGAAAAATAAGTAGATAATGAATTGTAAGCCTAGCTCCATGGTTGGTACCGCAAACATCTCTACTATCCCTGTGAAACAAAGGAAGTAGAAAGATTGTTCTATTCTCAAATGTGGATCAATACTCAACTAGTACGCTTCACTGTTGACAACAGAAGTCAGAAGAACCTCATTTCTCCTGAGGCAGTTCGCAGATTGAAGTCGTCACTAATGCGTCACCCTCAACAATACCCTATTGGATGGTAAGTGCGGTATCTGAGAAAGGTGTTACTCAATAATGTTAATTGGTGTAGAACATCAAGCCTTTTCAAGATACAATCCTTTGCAATGTTGCACTATTAGAGGTATGTGATGTTTTACTTGGTCAACCATATCTTTACCATTGACATACAGTCTATAAAGCAAATCCTAGAAATGTTGTCATAGATGTTTGTGATATGAGAAACCGCATACTAGAAGTAGTCCCTAATCTATCACTCATTAGCACCAAGCAGTGTAAGAAGTTACTCACATCAAGTAAAAAAATTGCTTTTGTGGTAAGATCTGAAAGCAAGAAATCCTCGCGACACCAAGTCATATCACAATTCTCCAGTTGTAGCAGCAGAAGCCTCAACGTTGAAGCTCAACTTGGAAGAATAAAAGGATTTATTCCAACTACCAAAGGAAGTGCCTACTCATTGTGCAGTGAAGCACACTATTGATTTGATCCGTAGACTACCTCTACCTAATGCTTATTTATACCACATATCATTTCTAAAGAATGAAGAAACCAAGTGGCAAATCCATGAACTAGCAGACAAAGGACATATCGGCCCAGCTCATCACCTTGAGGCAACCCAATTGTGCTTGTGCCAAAGAAAGACAGCACATGGAGGTTGTGCATCAATTACAGAGCTCTCCACAAGATCACAATGAAGATTCGCTACCCTCTTCCAAGGATTGAGGACCTATTGTTCCAGCTTCATGGTGCAAAATACTTCACTAAAATCGAACTTAAGTCTACATATCATCATATTCCTATTGAACTTACAGATGTAAGGAAGATGACCTTCAAGGCCAAAAAAGGTTTGTTTGAATAGTTAATTATGCGCTTCGATTTGAACAATGCACCAGCTACATTCATGCAAATGATGAATGACATTCTCAGGTCATTCACTACTTTATTCGTTGTAGTCTACCTTGATGACATCCTGGTCTTTAGCAAAACATGGGATGAACATTTGCACCACATATAGCAAGTGCTTGACACTTTGTGGAAACACAAGTTGTATTCAAACATGGAGACATGTTCATTTTCTATGCACTAGATATAGTATTTGGGATATATAGTGGATGCACAAAGAGTGCATGTGGACCCGACCAAGATTCAAGTCATTTAGGAATGGCCACAACCAAATAATCTCACAAAGCTTTGCAGCTTCATGGGATTGGCAAATTTCTATAGGAGATTTCTACTTGGTTTTTCTCATATGACTTGGCCTCTGAACCAAGTTACCAAAGGTGGCGCTAAAGCAAAGTTCATCTAGGAAGCCACACAACCGAATGCTTCAAAGACTTGAAATGGAAACTTTGTTATGCACCAATATTTGCTTTACCAAAACTTCAACAACCATTTGAGCTTGAGATAGATGCTTCTGACTTTGCACATGGAGCAATCCTCACTTAACATGGTCATCTGGTTGCTTACCACAGTGAAATGTTCACTGCACCAATAAGAAATTACCCAACATATGATCGTGAGTTTTATGCTATTGTTCAAGCATGTAAGCATTGGAAGCACTATATCTTGAACAAGGAGGTTGTGATCCACACAGATCACAAGCCACTTCAGTTCTTGCAGACTTAGAACAAGTTGTAGCAAGAGCGGCATCAAAAATGGTCTTCTTATCTTCAACAGTTCTATCTGATCATCAAGCATAAGAAGGGAAGTGCCAATCTAGTCACAGATTGTCTAAGCCGCCTACCGATTCAATCTCTCCTCTCTGTACTTGACGTATATGGACATGAAGCCAACGCATGGTCAGAATTGTATCCATCTAACATGGATTTTGCAAATATCTATCAGAATTTGCTCTACGATGATTCAATTCCAGATTTCTACTTGCAAGATGGACTTCTATATCACCTTGGGCACTTGTGCATTCTGCACGAGGCAGAGAGACAGAAAATAATATGGGAGGCTCATTTTAACAAGGTTGCAAGACATTTTGGAGTTGAAAAGACTCTTGCGGTGTTGCGGAAGTATTTCTTCTGGCCACATCTCAGGTCTGATGTATCCAAATATATCAAGTCTTGTACTACATGTGCAATTGCCAAGCCAGTCAATAAGAAGCAAGGTTTGTGCACACCTCTATCGGTTCCAATGAGAATCCATATCCATGGACTTTCTCTCAGGCCACCCTACTACCAAGCATGGTAATGATTGTATTTATGTAGTAGTTGATAGATTCTCAAAGATGGCAATTCTCATATCCTGTAAGAAAACAATATCAACTCTAGAAATAGCTCAATTGTATTTTCAATAGGTTTGGATCAACTTTGGAATTCCAGAAACCATTTTATCTGATAGGGATACAATATTTTTTAACTATTTCTGGAAAGCACTTTGGTCTATGCTAGACACAAAGCTAAACAAATCCACCGCCTTTCATCCACAGACTAATGGACAAATGGGAATCATAAATAGGATAATAGTGCACCTTTTGTGAGTATATATTTCTAAGAAGCAATGCACTTGGGATGAAAGCCTACCTTTCATTTAGCACAGCTACAACAAAGCTCTGCACAACTGTACCACACACAACCTTTTTCAAGTTTGCTTGGGTTTCCAATCTTTGGCAACGATTGACGTAGCTTATCCTATTCCGCCATCAACAATTGCAACTCCTTTAACTCAAAAGGAAGCTAACAAAGATGTTCAATTCATTGAACACATTCACCAAGCAAGTAGGAGATAACACTTTCGAGCTTAACCTTCCATCTTACATCTGGTTGCATTTAGTCTTCAATGCAGAAATGTTGCAGCATTACTTTCCACACCTGTTGAATACTTCGGATAATGCAAAGACTCTTCAGCAAACATAGATCAATCTAGATTGTAGCATTCCAATAGAATCAGATCAAGTCATTGACACTTGGGTCAAATAGACACATTGACAAGAGATCCCTCTCTTCCAGATCATCAAAGCAAGTCAAGTGCCTTCCCATGGAAAATGATTTACAGAAATGCAGGTTGCCAATTTGTTTCCACATCTTCTTCTGCATCTACATGCAATGGGGACCATTGGTCTTCAAGGAGGAGCGACTGATCTGGAGGATCTAGGTCACTAAATCATATTGAACATTACCGTTGTTGCATGTCCAACCTTGCACTAATGTCAGTAGCATTGGTGGTAGGTTATGCACCTACGTGCCAATTTGTTCAATCTAGTTGCACTCCCGTGTTACCGCACAAATCCTTAGTGTCATTAATATAGCTTGCAGTTCATCAGTGATAGCAGCCAGTGATGTCACTGCACTCTTCGGTTACGAAGCAGTTGTTACCAACTATTGTAATAGTTCAATTGATGCTTCATCTTCTTTCATTGTATAATAATATACACTTCCATTCTTTGTAGGTTAGAGACATAGAAGAATGAAGGTAGGAAGAACATAGATAACAAGACATTTGATCTCTCAGATATTGTACAGAACTTAGCATAATACAACTTTGCTATTACAATTCTATATCAATTGTCATCTCTTTCTTGCTTTCCTTGTTCTTTGAACACAATGCATTTTCATATTCTCTATCATTAATAAATTCGCTTCCGTTCATAACCCTTTTAAATTCGTTTAAGTAGGTTGTCCACCGTGTCTCCCCTGGGCCCCGAATCAATAGGACAAAGGTCCCACATGATTCCAATTAATTTGAGCCTTGTTGACTATGGGATTGTAAATACAATTGGCAGGCTAGAAAAATTGGAGTTACAAGTAAGACATCTGGTAGTGAAGGGATATATTGAGGTCATTGACTTGAAGAGTGTAGAAAGTCATTACCCAACACTTTGCAAAAAGCGGGGATATGATAGTAAGATCTACATAAATGCAATGCATAATCAATTGAAATCTTATCATCCTAATGCAATTATTGTGATTCCAAAGGGTAAAGACCGAGGAAAGTTGTATACGATTCCAAGGTATCCAATGTCTCCAAGGGAAAAGTTCCGAGAGAATTTGTTCAAGGTGTAAACCATAGCCAAAAAGAGAGAAAAGGAGTAACTACATGAAAGAGAGTAGGAGAGAATAAGAAGAATCTGTAGTACTTTACGAATGGAGAAGGTTGAGACATCATATTCTCCAGAGATAAGATCTCCAACTCATTTTGATATCAGAAAGATTTATAGTTTTGGAGGAGGTCCTAAAGAATACATCCAACCATAGAAGCATGGGACAATACCATGAAGTGGTGCCTTATCACTAAGTGGAGATTTTGATGTTTTGATGACTAGATCGTTGAGGAGGGAGTATGAAGTCATACCACTGAATATGGTTTTTTCCTGGGAGAGGAAGTTCCCTCAATATTATGGTGTTGATGGCGCTGATGACTTCATGAAGAGGATTAGGAGTGTGTACCTAGTGTTGATCAGAGGGTAAGTGTGATTAACTATGCATTAAAAGGCATTATTTCCTATTGGTGGGCAGTGCACAAAGAGGAGTTGCAAATGTGGAGAGAACTGAGGAGTGTTCTAAAAGCAAAGGTTTAGACCTAGGAGGATATCAATAACTAAGTTCAGAGTAGAGAACCGACTGGAATGGCACATTGATCATTTAATAAAGGAGAGGAAGTAAATTTCAGTTACGTTATAGGTCGATGTGTTCCCATCCACTATAGACATATTCACTCAAACGTGGTACTATGTTGCAGAGAGGAGAAATGGCCACATGGGGACAAGTACATTATGGTTTAGTACTTCAGTCCTTTAATTTTTGTTTACTCTGTTCTTGTTCCTAGGGTCCTCTTACCCTAGCCTATTGTAATTGGATGTATTCTCGAGTCCCATTCAAATACTTTGTCATTCGTGGACATTAATATAATTTCTTTATTTCTGGACATTAATATAATGTTTTTATTTCTTTCTTTCAAGTAGATATATCCATGCAGTAGACTCATCATTTTGTGCCAAGATGATGAGACAAAAAAAATAGTAGAGCTTTGCAAAGAAGCGAAAGGTAAGGCAAAGTTCAAGGAAATGTTAGAAGATGAGGACCCCATAGAACATTGTTGACAAGCTTTGGCAAAAAGAGGGTTTAAACATCACCCTTGTTATAAGGTTGAGGACCAGCCAGATGGAGAAGAAGAAGATCAAGAGCCAGAATATCATGAAGAGACGCAAATTGAAGATGTAATCAACAGTTGCAAAGAGGAAGAACAACCTTGTGAAAGAATTGAAGATGGCATACCTTTAGGTATAGTGGAATATTTGAAGAAAAGCACCAGAGCCTGAAAGTTCTACAATGGTAAAGGAAGTTGCACGAAGGCTACGAAAGAGAAAGAAGAGAAGGAGAAGAACAAGGAATCGATTGAAGATGAGGCCATGCGAAATCCGAATATTGATGGAAGTTCTACAATGGTTGAAGAAGTTGCACAAAGGCTACGAAAGAGAAAGAGAGGAAGGAGAACAACAAGGAATAAATTGTAGATGGTATTGATGTCCATTAAGTAACAAGGGATATAAACGACACCATGCAAGACCAAGAGGAAAGTCTATAGATAACTACTCAAAACCTAGCAGGTCAATACAAGAGATGAGTAAAACCTATAGATGGGGACTGTAGGAGACTACTAGAGTGAACAAGAGTTTTCGGGTATTGATAGAATTTTCAGATTTATGCCCGACCAAGTTCAAAGAAATTAAAGGTGTAGATCCTTTTCTAGGCTGTATGAAAATAGAGTTGGAGAGAACGAAACCGGTAAGAAAAAGAACCTATAAATTAAGCCCTAACATGAAACTTAAATTTAAAGAGAGTTCAAACATATGCTTGAAGTTGGGATGATCTATCTAGTGGAAAAATATGATAAGGTGAGTCCTATGGTGGTTCAACTCAGGAAAGCTGGGGAAATCAGAATGTGGAGACTTTAGAGCCCTAAATGGAGCTTGTGTCAATGATTCATTCCCTACCCCAATTACTGATGGGATTTTTTACAACCCCCTTGCTAGGAGCTGGAAAAACGGGTCGAGATTTTTTTTTATAGTCTTCATTCAACCTGACAAGAGGAGAATGATAACTACAACTAGCTCTCTAACCTGAATGAATTATTGTCTTAATTCGTTTGGACTTCATAACTAGAAACAAGGTATTCTATCATAAGTTAGGGGATTCACATGACATTGTCACTATTCTAATTCATAAACGAGTACGGAAATAAACACCACATATTTGTACTCCTTACTTTTCATGACCATAGAGATTAGGGTTAAATCTACATTTTTCATTCCAACTTAAATGGAAAGCAAGTGATAATAATAGGCAATAAATGAGCAAGAAGAGACAATAATACACATGACAACATGATTTGGATGGAAGGAAACCTTCAAAAACGGAGGAAAACCTACCCCTTGTGAGGATTGAAAATTAGTCTTATTATCTTTACCAAAGTAGTTACATACACTTCTCTTTTTTTTTTTTTTTTGGAAAATGGATCATATATTACTCAAGGAACAAATGGTTACATCACTTGAGCAAAAAGCAAGAAAAGCAAATATTTACATCAACTAATCATAATGTTAATAGGAAGCGTCTCTCCCTACATAAGCAAGGAAAGAAAGCACATGAGCCTACGGCCCAATGGGCAAAAAGTTCACATCTCTTTGAACCACTCAAACTTAGCTTGTACAATCAAAGCCAACTCTTATTTAAAAAGCCTCAACTTCCCTATACAGAGAAGGGAGGTGTCATTCTGAAAAATGGCTAGGCATCTCGTCCTCCAAAGAAAGCTGATTGTTGCCAACTGTGTTAGGTGCCATAAACTATTGAAGCTATCCCTAAACATCCAAGAATCCCCTAAAAGAGGCCCTTTCTAGGAGAGAGGATCAATAAAAAGGAAATTGAATTCTGCTTGCAGCCACCCACAAAGGCCTCTTGCTATTGGGCATTTCCAGAAGATATGATCAATTGTTTCTTCTTTTCCACACACCATGCAGAATGCATCTGTAAAACCACTCTTGCTCAATGGATGTTCCCATTCTATACCCCCCCCCCCCCCATATCCAAAATTATTCAATCTAGTAGAGGTTTTTCCAAGTCAATGTTGATGTCGATCCTAGCATAATTTAGAACCCCTGGATTTCTTGTGAATTCATAGGCTATGATATATTCCCCAATGGTTGACCCTGTGTTTTTCTAACATATCTCATGCCAATATTCACTTGGAAGCAAGGGAAGTCTCACACATACCAGAACTGTACTAGGGAGAGCTTCAATGGGGTTGAAAGTCATTGACCAATGCTTCATGAAAAGACCAGATGTCTTCATGAACCAAGGTCCTCCCTAGAAGGCAATGTCACGTTCATGCTTGAAGCTCAAAACAGCTATGAAGTAGTCTTTTGGAAAAACCAGAATATTTATTGACTCCAATTGATTCCAATTTTCTTTCACCCATATTCTGATTCTTTTTGGCCCTGCATAAGCACCCATGAAACAGCAGATTAGTGCTTTGTCCTTCAATGTCCAGAGCCTATTTTCCAATTCAACAATGGTGAGAGAGAATTTTTGGTGGAGTTTCCATTTTCAGGTAGCATCCATTTTTCCTTTTTGTGAGAAATTTGGATCTTGAAACAGATCTATGAGCATGGTATTGCAGAAATTTCTGAAGTTCATTTTTGCGTGGGGGGCTGTTTTGTTTGAAATCGCTGATTTAAAGTTTGTATTGGGTTGTTGTGGAGGAGAAGAGGGAGATGAGGAGGCATTGGCCTCCTCAAAGCAGGTAACAACCTTAAGACAACTCAACATCAGGCTAGAATGGTGCAAAAAGAGCATGTGCATGGTGGGAGATGGGAGATTAACTAGGCTTAATCCAAACCATCTAATAAAAGCACAAGCACATTTAAGGCATCATTGTGTACTCCAAAGGGCTTGGCGCATCTAATGTTGGACATAATTATGCATACCACTGCAGAGAGTAATCTAAGATAGTATCTATGCTATTAGTTTTGTAATTTTGCATCTTAGATTCAATGCTTGTCTCAATATTTCATTTCTCTAGATTGAGTTTTTTCTATCAAAAGTTTAGCCCAAATATATTTAAGTATTATCTTTCCAAGTAATGATATGGGTGTGAGAAAAAAATAGGATTTCTTTAAAGCTTATGTTTCTTATTTGCAATGAGCAATTAGAGCAATGCAATACAAGTTGTATATTGACAACTAGGGTTAGCACACCATTCAGATAAACTGGTAAAGTGTTGCTATTATTTTCCTCATTTCTTGTAGGACCATTTTGATGAGGTGGTGTTTCTTGAACTGCCCCAAGTTGGGGCAGTAGAAAGTGTGAAAGCACTATGTCTGAAGAAACAGTTGTAGTCTACGTTACCGATATGGGTACAGGTACAGGTACGAGAATCGGATACGGGGATACGGTGACTTTTTTTTTGGGGGGTTTGGATACGGCTGTACAAAAATATATATAAAAAATTAAAAAATATAGACATATAAGCAAAATTAACCACATAATATGCATAGAAGAAACATAATAAGTTAAATAACCACAAAACATAGTAATAATTCAATGCCAAATATCATAATATTCGATTGTTGAACTTAGATTAATCTTATTTATTATTACAAGTACATAATGCAAATGTTACAAGTTACCAGTATGGACAAAAATAAAGACAAAAGAAAATCCACTCTCTGCAGTTTGGTGAAGATTACAACGAGATAACCTGGTGTTGAATCAACTTAAGACTATGCCCTGTTCTCTTCTTTGAGCTTATTCACGAGTTGAGCTTTTGTATTATACCTGTGCAAATTATCTTACCGTATGTACTGCACAGAAAGAGTCCTGGAGAACCATATTTTTGGGACATAAAGGATAAACAAAAAAAGACATAATTGATTTCAACCTCTACCTCATCTTGATCATGTTACAGACATTTATTTCCTTTATTTTGGCAAGGCTGAAACGCGATCCAATAACTGGAAGACTTGTTGACTTGCTCTGGCAACCTTCACAGCTGTTGTATACAGCCCTAATAAAGAAGATACAGATGAATCGGCTGAGGCTCATGTTTTGAAAACAGTCAAACACAGCCAGCCATTGAAATTGCAGAGAGGTTTTAATACTTTGTTTTGTTTTTTGAAGTCTGTGTTTGACTTTTTATTAAGCAAAATTGAAAAAAAAAATTGCAGGAAATGCCAGGATATGCCCGGATACGTCACCCAGACGTATCCGGGCGTATCCACAACCCAGGGACGCTCCCTGAGCGTATCCCCGCACTCCCGTATCCAGGGAGCATTTCCCCACGCTCCCAGGGCCTGGGGGGGCATATCTGGTAATGTAGGTTGTAGTTAATACACATCTATGTGAGACTCATAAATAAGTTTTCATATCTTTGGAATGTATAAAGCATGGTTGACATGCTAATCGTTGTGTACTGCTTGTCAACCATTGATTGCAAGTACAAAAACTAATTTTATCAGAATTGCTTTTAATTCAGTGAGCTGCACCCTTTTATAGATCAGCGCACTGACACTCATTTTGAAAAGTTTTTGCATATATGGTAAATAGAAAATGTGGCTTTAACGTCCAAAGGGTTTGCAGTGTAATGGTAATGAGGGGCACAATAAGATGTTATGTTTCAAACTGAAAAAGGTTGAACTGAAAGTAAAATCTGTATTTAAATCCTTTAGAACCAAAACTAAAGAATTTCAATAAGAGATTTGTAGTAAATGAACAATAAAGGAAATACCACAATAAACTAAATAAAAATTTGTTGTATTTTTCTAAAAGAAAAAAAAACAAAAGTACAAGCTATTAAGAAAGATTCCAGAGAACATGTGATCACTAGCTCAGGCCTAAAATCTCGAAGCCAGTATGAGCGTTACACCAGCCCAAGAAAATCCCTTGTATAAGGAATTATCCAAAAGCTCCTCAAACCTTTCTACAACCATTTCTTCAAATGTGTTTATAAAAAACTCTTATTCCTGCCTGATCCTCTTAAAACAATCTTTAGTTTTTGTTTTATTTGCTTTATTTTTCTAAAACAATCTTTTAGCCTTTGCTCAGCTTTATTTGTTTCATTCTATTTCCCTAAAACATATGTATGATTTATTGTATATATAATTATAATTTAGCATGTCCTTGTTTGCTGTAAACAACACACAGTTCTCAAGTGATGTGAGTGCATGACCCAGGGTCCGATTCCCCATCACAATAAGGTGGTTTCCAAATTATACATGTTTACAAGATTTTGACGCTGGAGCATAACCCAAGTTTACAAATCTTAGGAATGCGGTCAAAGCTTAGCGGAAGCCCATAACATCAACCAAGCACCAAGAAAAAACAAATATACATGACTCTCAGTCTCATTCAGATAGGCCATACAACTCCAATTTGACAACCCAAATAACCACAGCTAAAACCCTCATTCCCGTCCGGCAATTGAAAAGCCTCAGCATTGAGAGCGTGTAAGTGGTGTTCGCAGCATATACTTAATCTAATTTCTCCGCTCTTAAAAGTTCAAATACTAAGCCAAAAATACTATAATTGCTCAGTTTCGTTCTGTTTATGGGAAAAAAATATTAACAGTAGGGCTAAAGCCCTAACTGAAATAGATAATAAATACCAGATTCAGCTTGAAGCCATAAAAGTAAGTGTAACACACGGCGGTGCTTCAAAACTACCAGAGATCCATAAAAAAAAATCTATTTCGTGATATTTACAAAGAAAGGAAAAAAGAAATACAAATAGATATTACAAAATACAAAGAATTTTAAAAAAGAAAAATCAGAATCGATGGATGAACCTGGCAACTTGTAAGATAGGCTGTGCAATTTAATGGAGTTTTTCCGCATACTCTCGCGCTCGGTCGGGCCCCCGCAGTTTATGAGTGTGGGTAGTTACTTATAATAGGAGAGAGATCTTTTCGGGATTTGGAATTTGCATGGCACCTCAAAATAGATAATTATTACTTATTACTTTAGATGTGGTCAACTTCCAAGTTTAGTCCAATTTGACTCTCCCGCAATCGCTTTTCTTTTAGTGAGTTATTTGAGGAAGAGAGGCTACACAACATGGCCCGGCTGTTGGTAAAGATTCATAGGAGGTGGGATGACATCGAAAAGAGTATGAAGAACTCTTAATGGTCTTGACACTTGGTCCCATAGACTGTTTGGTCTCATGGACGTTATTAAAACTCATTCATTCATATAATTGACATGCACCCATTACGATTCCAATCACACGATTATATTACACCAAATCTGTGTATATGCTTCTTTACGTAGAGATATATGTTTATTTTATTTTATTTTATTTTATTTTTAATATAGGAGGAATCATTACATTTTACAATTATATGTTTATTTTATTAATATTTAAAATAAAATATAAAGGTGATTTATAAGGTATTTTTATGTGTATGTTCATATTTTCAGTAGAGGGAGGTAAGTATGTTAGTGCGGTGAAGCGATGTAAATTTGTGTACTCTCAATTAAGTTTCACTGTTGTATCTTCTAAGTGTCAAAGCAATATTTTAGGAGGCATGGCCTTTGTTTTGTTTGGTGACACCGAGTAGACAAATAACAATTCTCCTCCACCCAGCAATGTTTAGGGAAAACCTTCTTTCACCTTGATGAAATTCTAAATGAAATTTGTGATATGTTTGAAAAAATGTATGCTATTAACTATTTTGCTTGGAAAACAATTTTTGGAACCATTAGGCATCTGCAACCTATTGGTGGTGAACCTAACTAAAGGGTTCTTTTTGTTTCAATTCAATTCCAAGGAAGACATTGATAAGGTATTGCAAAGAGCTCCATGGAATGTTTATGGTTCATATTTGGTTCTTCAAAACTGGATTGTTGATTTCAATCCTAACAAAGCCACTAAAAATCTTTTAACCGTTTGGGTGGAGTTTCTGGGTCTCCCTATGATTTTTTATCCGCATTTAAACAATATTACAAGATCTCTTAGAACTGTGTTTAATTTGGAATCCTTGCAGGGCTTTGTTGCCGACCCACTCGGAGGGTCTATGTTGAGTTAGATTTAAGCAAAAATCTTCCACATTCTATTATGCTTCATGTTGGTGGGCTCTTTGTTGATCAAAAGAATGTTTACTTGACATTATCAAACTCTTGTTGCTATTGTCATGATAGGAATCATCATTTCTTTCATTGTCCAAAGCTTCTTGCAAAAAATGTGTAGGCTAGGGCCCAAGAGACTTCCTTAAATAAAGATAGCTTACCTATGGAAAAAGGTGTAAATGTTTCTCCTACAAATGGAGTAAATTTTCCTCAAGACAAGGAAGTTAAGGGTTCTTAAGAGTCACCAGAAGCCTCTTGGTAGAGAGTTTCCTTAAAGAAGAGGTCTTATGCTCGAGTTGCCAAATTAATAGGTCCTCCCAACTAGTAATGGAGGAGTTGCAATTGACAACCATGTTTCATTTATAAAGGATATTACTCATGCATTATTTGTCTCTAGGAAGGTACTTCAAAATTTAGAACAAGTGGTTTGTCATCCAAACATGGAAGTTTTGGTAGGTTATGTCGATCATGAACATGAGAATCCATACAATTCCTTGGAAAGGATGGATGAGGAGATAATTTTATCATAATCTCCCTCATCATGAAGTGTATATCATGGAATGTAAAGGGTCTTTCAGAATACCCCAAGAAATTTATTGTCCAAGACTATTGGGAGAGAGGGCTTTCCCTTATTTTTTGTCTTCAAGAAGTTAAAATTGTTGGTTTTTTATTTCAAGTTGCTTGTCATTACATCTTCCCTACAGCTTTTTTGGTTACTTCTAATCATGCTCTAGGACAATGTAGCACTGCAATTTGCATTCACTAAAAAATGGGAAGATAATATTGTGGATACAAGGCATGATTTGAGCGGTTGCATTGTTTGGGCTCGATTGAGGATTAATAATAATGTTTTGGGAATTTGTAGTGTTTATGCCTTGTGTGAAGTTGCCCAACAAGCTACATTATGGAGATGGGTTTTAATGTCCCTCCCTTGCTATCTGGGTGTTTTGAAAATGTTTTAATATATTGGAGGTTGATTGTGATGAATTGGGGGGTTTACCTATTACCTTGCAAGTTGATGAACAAATAGCTTGGCTTCAGTTTAAACAGACATTTCGAGGCAGCAACCCTAATGCTTTGATCAAGATGCCTCTTGATTACCGATGGTTTACATGGAATAATCTAAGACAAGGGGATCAATGAATTTTAAGGTGGCTTGATCGTGTGATGATATCAGATAACAAGTGGTGCTATATTTTGGCAACAAATGGCCTCCTAGTTTGTGCATACCCTACAACTGTGTTATTCGATCATAGTCATATTTCATGGTCTATCACTTTTATGCAGTGTCAAAAGGTAGAATCTAAGATTTTCATTTTTAATACTTTTTTTCTTGAGAATAAAAGATTTCTTGATTATGTCAGAACTATTTAGAATCTTGTTCCTCATCTGCAAAGTGATTTTGGTTGGATGGTATGGTGGCAAGATGCAATGATAAGGATTGTGAGATTTTTTAGATATTTGAGCAAAAGGTAGCTGGTAACTTTAATAATCATATGGAATGTTTAGATGCTGATATTGTTCAAACTCAAGTGGAGTTGGTTGTATACTTTACTGCAACCAATTTATAGTGTCATCTTGCTTACTTGTGGCACCAAAAGAGATTTTTTTTAAATCATAAGCCAAAAGGAGCAATCTTAAAAGCATGCCTATCTTGGCTTAGATTAGGGGATCAATCCATTGTAGAAATTTTAAAACTCTTTAAGGGTTCTAATAAACAACATGTTATTAATCAAATCAATGTGGATGGGATCTTTATCAATAGTTGTGATGGCATCCTAGATGTTTTTTATCAACATTATACATAACTTTTTAAATTTGCAGGAGTGGATGATGTAGCTCTTCAGACCTATCTTGTTGTTACCCCAAATATGGGGGTCCAAGTTATGGCTGATATAGAATAGTTATCAGTTGATGATTTACATCAGCCCTTATTTTTTATGGTGGATCATAAATTTATTGGGCCAGATGGTTTGCCTTATGAATTTTATAAAAAGATGTGGTCAATTTTAGGACAGGATCTCCACAAGGTTTATCATGAAGCTCTTGTCACAAGCTCTCTTGGTGCTATCATTAATCAGGGATATATCAAATTACTTCCCAAAATGGGTGACTTCATTAATTACTAACTAGAGGTCGATTGCATTATTAAATGTGCCATATAAATTCATTTCCAAGGCAGTGGTACTTAAGCTTAAGCTTCATAAAATTATTTAAGTGCATCAAACAGGGTTTGTATCCAGGAGATTCATTTTGGATAATATTGTTACAGTCGCTGAAGGTATGGCACGAGCTATTATTTCTATGCAGGACACATTTTTTCTTAAATTAGATTTTGCCAAAGCTTATGATAAAATAGAGTGGCCCTTTGTAATTGTTATGGTGGATAAGCTAGGCCTTGGGTCTACTTTCATTCACCATGTCGAGATGTTATTTTCAAATGCTAATGCTAAAATTTGCATATCTATAAAATGATCTCAAGGAATTAATTTACAATGCTCAGTAAGACAGTGTTGCCCTCTTGCTCTATATCTATTTATTTTAGTAGCATACGTTCTTGGCCATCTCCTTAGAAGTATACCATTACTAGTTTAATTCATTATTTTTCACTTCCACATTTTTTCTGATTAGCTTATATATAGTCAGTTTGTATATGATACTTTCCTTCTTCTTGAAGCACAAAAAAGGTGTATTGACAATGCCCTTAGTTGTTTAGACACCTATTGTTGAGCTACTAATTCTATGATAAACTTGCATAAAACATAAGGTATTTGTATGTCTTATGCTAGTCCTCCCCTTAGGCCTCAAAGTATCAGTAGAAGTGGCTTAAGCTTGATATTTATTTCACACTTCTTGGCATACCATCTGCATTTCATATTACCTCTTCACAATTTTGGAATCATGTGCTAAATAAAATGAATAGAAAAGTTCTCGAATGGATTAGTCATCTTTTATCTTTGGTTGGTAAATTCATTGTCTATTCAAAGATTTTGTAGAATGTGCATATCTACTACTCTTCTTTTATGGCTCCCTCTCAGAGTGCTTATAAAGGTTTGGACAGAGTTCTTTGAACCTTCTTTTGGGGAAATAATCATAGTCAGAAATATTTTTCCAGAGTGGCCTAGAACACATGTATGATAGATAGGGAAGCATGAGGTATTAGTTTTCCTAATTCATATCTACAAGTTTTTTTTTATAGTTGCCAAGTGGGTTATTCACTTGTTAAAAGGAGATGAGGTCTGGAAGATTATTGTGCACTATAAGATTTCCAAAGCACTTCCTAATGGTAGTAAAACTTAGGGTCATACCCATTGGTTGAATTGGTTAGTTACTCCTGCATCAGTTAAAATTCAAGGATCTCTCATGTTGTAATAAATATGGAAAGGTTGGGACAAAATAAAGTCTTGGCTTGCTTGGGACATGTCAAAGTTTGATTATTGGCAACTTTTCTTTCATTTTATTTGGTGGTCTCCACTTTTTCTAATTTTGAGGGTCCATTAATGTTAGATAAGTCTTGTTAGAGTCTATGATTTATTCACAAAGGAATATTGCATGTAGGAGATATTCTCAATCACCATAGTGGCTCAAATTTGGAATGGCCTTATTTTAGAACTAAATTCAAACTTACAACCAATGATAAGATAACATATGATGTCACTAGGAATAAAATGGAGGCATTAATTATTTATAGAGTCATTTGTCAATCCAATTATCGATGGTGGGATGTTTGGTGTTGGAAAATCAACATATATTATCTAAGTTTGTTGTCAGTTAGGCTTCTAACTAGTACAAGCTACAAGCTTTTATATTAGTAAAGTTAAATCAACGTTGGGGTGTACATGATGATGCGGTCACTTAGGGTAGACATTTATGGCATCTCTGGAAGCATGTGGCTTAGCCAAAGTTTAAATTTTTGCTTGGTCACTCTTGCATCGAGGGTTGCCTATTGGTTAGATATTGCAACATTTGGGGATGGAAGATCCAAATGCCCTATGTGCAGTGAATTGGATTCCTTTCAGCATGTTTTTTTATGTCTTGTGCTATTGTTAAACATATATGGCATTGAGTGGCTTTGATTATAGAGTTTACAAGTGTTGTTCTATGCATCGTATTTTTCTAGGGGATAATATTGTTGATACAAATTTAAATGTGTTTTGGCATGCTCTAAGACTCTAATTTTTTTTATATTTGGAAAATCAAATTGCATTATGATTTTCAAAAATAGGTATTTGATGTTGATATTTTTGTTAATTGGTGCAATTGGGTATTCTTTCCTCTATTATCTTGCAGTTATACATCTAGGCAGAGAAACATACTGTGGACTTTGCAAATTATAATAACATTCTAAATCTTTTATAGTTTCATGTTCTTCTTGTAGTTTCTGGTTTGTTTGATGTTTTCTTAGTGGCACTCTTCTTTAGTGCTCTTTGTACTTTTTTTTTTTTTAAAATAAATTTTGCAAGTGTTTTGGGGGCCACCTCAACAACCCCTTATAAGCCATTTTTATTTTTATTTTGTTTTCTTAACCAGAGGGAAAATGACATTGTTTAACCCAACACTTAGACGTAACAGCTCTAACATAGGGCTATACCTCCTATAATTTTTGGGTGGTACACCATGGGGTAAGCCAAGAGTTGAACCAACAACCAAAACTACCTCTGCAGGGGGCCAAGGCCAAGTGAGATATACCTTAGAACCTTATAAGGCATTTTATGCTTGAAAGTTTTTATTATAGGAAAATATATTGGAAGGTGCAATATAAAATAAGTTTTATTAATGGGAAAAGTATATATTCAGAGTTAGGGAGGCACATTTTGAATATGATGTAGTTAGGTTTGTTGTTTAAGTTGGAACTAAGGCAACCATAACTTGGAAATTTAGGTAGGATTTAAAAATGATGTTGGGACCACCTCGACATTTTTTAAAGGGGTCGAGATCACCCTCGCAACTTCTGGTGGGTGAGTATGAGTTGAAAATTGATTTGATGATAATGTTCACATGTTTTTGTCCTTATATTTCCTTGATTATATTCCACATGTTGTGACCTGTAATATCTAAAACTGGATAAGAAAGTATTGGGGACCTATGTTAATATTAGTAGCTTGTGTGAACTTACTAGTTGTCTACTTGTTGATTCCCTCAATAATACCAAAGATGTCGATAAATATAAATTACAAGACAAAAATTACATACAATGAATAACATTGGCAAAGGCTCTAATGGTGTTCCACAATAAAAAATTAAACAATGATAAATGTTATAATGATTACTTGATCGATCTTATATGTACTTATCTTTGTCTCTCAAATGACCCAAATCACATATGTATTTATAGACAGTTGACTTAAAATTAGGATGTTATTGGTGTGCACACCGGCCTTTAACAACTAAAAATAAAACAAACAAAAACAAAGGGATAGGTGAACCCTGACTTAGTAGAGACAAACAAAAGGGATCAGGGCCAACAAAGGTGCTCCTAACAAGTGTTGGGAGTATCGGGAGCACTCCTGACATAGGGTCCATGTATCATAAAAACTGGATTAAAATGTTCAATGTAATCACCTAAAAGTAACACTTGAGTGCTACTTAAGACCCCCTATCCCTAACTTAGTCCTAAATTTATCATATAGCCTATTTTCACACTTATCAATCCTTTGTGTGGGCCATAGGCATCCCTAGTCATCCCTAAAGCAGTCTCAGACCCTCATTCTTACATCGTGGCCCTTCGTGCCTAGGGTTATACCACTTGGACACTAGTGCCATAATAGGGATAGAAATGCCACATGGTGCTAATGTCCCAATAATGGCGTGATTGTCATTTCCCTCCTCTTTTCACACATAGATATATTTTCAAACCTTAGACCTCATAGGGTCAACCTAGACCTCTTTTAGCACCCGCACAAGTATTGACATATTATATATACACGAATTTTATCCCTCTAACCACTAGATGGAAATTAGATGCAAATTACATATGCAAACTCAAAACAAGTTGTGCACAATTAAGGTTATCAATCCCTATTTTGCCCTACTTTTGCATACTACCATCTACAACATTCTTAAGCTTAGATTACTCAGATTTCCAATCTCAAGCACATTCAAATCACTCAAGTCAACTATCATACTAGCTTCACTTGCACTTGCACCATCACTTAGGTGGGGAGAACTATATCGGGCTTGATCCCTCTTCGAAGTATTGGTATGTAGGCATCTCTCTTCATAGTGGGATGTTGAGGATGTCTAGTCTACCCCACTAACAAACACACTTTTTTACTTGTATCAATCAGGTGCTCTAGTAACATAGAGGATCAGGGTTTTCTCACAAAATTAGTCAAAACATGCAATAGACAAGGTTTTAGAACTCAGGGATACAAGAACAGACTTTATAGATCTAGACACAAGTGCACCCAAAACTTGGGGAAATCCTACATAAATGACACTACTGCCAAAATAAGGGCACTAGCACGCCATATGACACTACTATCCAATTAGGGTGCTACTTTACAGGAGGGGTTTTGACACCTAGAGCCTATTTGCGACACTCAGACTTGTCCCTACCTTAGTTTTCAAATTAATATGTTTGGTATTATTTTTAAAATCTTGCGTAATATCTGCCAATTAAGTTGTCAATATCACTTAAAACTCGAGTATTACGTAATGCTTCATATAGGATATCCTTATAGATAGTGGATTGTTTTAGAAGTACTAAGATTGAGATCTTAGCACGTGTGTTGCTTAATTGGTCAACAAGGTCATATCCTTTAGATTTTATCACAAGTTTTGGCTTAAGAGGCACATGTTATATATTAATAGGTGGTGGATTAGGTTGGACACCTTTACCTTCTTTATTAGTAACAACATGGACAAAAGATTCCAGTATAAGCTATGGGTGAATAATGGGTGTAGGATGGTAACTATCACTCAAATATAATCTAGGTGGAACAAATGGTTGAGAGTATGTACTTTAGTATCTTGGGTCTAGTGATCCAAGGTTTAGATTTATATTTATTAATTGTTAGTATTTTGTATGAGGCATGCATCTCTTAGTGAGACAACCCCTTTAGTGAATAGATTAAAGTTATGTTAATATTAATTGATGTTAATAGGTTGGTTTGGGTAGTTGGATCCATAATTAGTTTAGTTTAATTACATTCTTCTATGATGCACAAGATTTAATAAGCTTTTCTAACATATTGAATTCAACAACTTATGGGTCCAACTGCCCGAACCAACCTATTAATATTAATTATAGTTAATGTAACTTCAATATATTCACTAAAAAGGGTGTCTTACTAGGATATATAAACCTCAACATCAAAAGTCAAGAAGAAGCTCTTAAGACAATAGGTACAATAATATGAATAAAGTATTTGGACACATTTCTTCGCCATATCATAGAGAGGAGAGGATAAATTACTTGTATTTTAATTAAATTCCCCCCTACTTTGTAGATAGAAAGTTGAACTTTCACTTCTTTTTCTTCTTATTCTTTTATATATGTAAATAATTCATTTTTAGTTAAAAAATATTTCATTGGATTATTATTATTTTTTTTTTTGTAAATTATATTTAAAATATGTTTTATTTTTATACAAGATTTACTTCAAACCTTTTTATAATAGAATGCAACCTATGTGAATTTTATATAATTGATAAATGTAATCATAACTGAAATTTTGTCTTGCTGCTTCAAAATCCTATTTTCATGTTAGGACCCATTTCTTTCTTTGTACATCACCACATTTATGTTTATCTTTCTTTTCTTTTTTATCTTCATATATTTTAATTTCTAATATTTAAATTAAATTAATTAATTTTAAGATAAGAAACAAAACTACTTGTCTCTACAAGTTGCTTACATGGAACACTCCCAACACTATATAAACATTCCATATTGTATTTGAAAAGAATGTGTTTGAAAAGCGGACACTTCAACACATCAACTATACTAAAAGAGGTCTCAAAACTTAAAAAAACTGTAAAATGTTACTAACAATCCACCAAATAAATATTTTAAATCATGCTATATATTTATCAACATTGGTAATTGTACAAAGTTATCATCTAAATAGGTAAGGGTATATAAGTGATGGATAAAGAACTTGTATTGTTGGCTATCGCAGTCCTTACATACATAGATATAAAATATGCCTCTTTTGTAACCTCTATGCCTCCAATTTGGTTGGTCACAAAAAAAATGGTGCAAGGATATATTAAGAGATTGCACATTTATTTATTTGCTTTATAGTCTGGAAAATTGGAATTAAATGAGTCTTCATAGTTACAATTTAATAAATTATTTTTATTTGCATAATAAAATGGCCACAACTTGGTAAATGTGGTAAAGCCTATGACCTGCCTTTAGCTGACTGCAACTTGAATAGGATTTTATTTGTCGTTACTTATGTGTTTCATGAAGGGGTGAGCACCACATATTTTAAAAGAGCAAATCAAATATATATCGCAATGGAGAAAGCTTGTGAATTCAAAAATGTAAAGTTTATGATTATTATTTTCTTTGTTTGTTGCTCTACCATAGTTTGAATTTATCTTAGATTAAAACTAGTTCATTTTCTTGACACATCTAAATTTAGTTCATACAACTTCGTACGCAACTCACACTTTCTTCTAATTATACTCCATTCAAATTACGACTCAATAAAATGATATTTCTAACCAGGTTGACTAAGCATGCAATATATTTCCAAATAATTGTAGAAAATTAATCAAAACCCCTTGAACAAATTAAACCAAATCAAGAGCTTAAGTAAAAATTCCATGAAAGTTGTTGAATATCTAATTACTGAAAATTCATTGTTCAATTCTACATCAACCCATGACATCATTAATGGGGTGGCATCTATAAACCATTAATGGGATAAATATCAAAATTAAGCCCTCACATGCCTCATTATTTCAAACATTAATGAGAATATTTATGACTTGTCCCTCTAATATTGAATCAGTTCATGGCCACACATCTTGATCTCAAGATGGACGGTCATGGCTGATCCTAAACATTTTCACAAGCTATAAATAAGTGAGCCAAGACCACCAAGCTTTTTTTGTGTAAACTTATTATGCAAAATTATTTTCACAAAGCTTCAAACAATTAACAAATCTTGTGAACCTAAGCCACTTGTGAACTAGGAAACGATGGAGGCTCATGCTACTCTTCATTGACAAAGACTTGGAGCACTAAATCTGAGGAAAAGCACACTTCTTGACCGCTTATGAGGGAGATAACTATTTGGAAGGTTAGATTGTATTCCTTTCTTAATTAGATCATTGAAGTCATTAGCAATGCCCCTTGAGGGAATAGGCTTGATAAGTTAGGTCTTTATGCTTATTTTAGATATTTCTTGACTAATGCATGATCTAACCTTATCTCATAATCCTATTCTACAGTATGTAGCCAAGGTCTACCCAAAACTATATAATAATGTATTGATTGAGACATTACTTGAAAAGTAGATTGAACCTGTTTTTGGCCCCAATGTCACATCCAATGTGATTTAGCCAACCGAAGGACTATGTGAATTATCAAACCCTTTGATATGCATAAATAGTTTTTAAATGAATTTGATGTTAATACCCATGGTGGTGAGGAAATTTGTGCTACAAATATTTAGACCCGATCCATTATCAATGAGCACCCATTTGATTCCCTTGTTGTGCATAGTCACTTGTATGAATAGAGGAACATCTTGGTCAATAACATTTTTAGATGGTAAATTTGATGGATTGAAATTAATATGTTTGGTATTGTTTTTAAAATCTTGCATAATATCTGCAAATTAAGCCAGTTCAATATCACTTGAAACTCGAGTATCACATCATGCTTCATATAGGATATCCTTATAGATAGTGGATTGTTTTAGAAGTACTAGGATTGTGATCTTAGCATGTGTGTTGCTCAATTGGTCAACAAGGTCATATCCTTTAGATTTTGTCACAAGTTTTGGCTTAAGAGGCGCATGTTGTATATTAATAGGTGGTGGATTAGGTTGGAGACCTTTACCTTTTTGATTAGTAACAACATGGACAAAAGATTCCAATATAAGTTATGGGTGAATAATGGGTGTAGGATGGTAACTATCACTCAAATAAAATCTAGGTGGAACAAATGGTTTGAGAGTATGCACTTTAGTATCTTGGGTCTAGTGATCCAAGGTTTAGATTTATATTTATTAATTGCTAGTATTATGTATGAGGCATGCATCTCTTAGTGAGATAACCCCTTTAGTGAATATATTGAAATTATGTTAATATTAATTGATGTTAATAGGTTGGTTTGGGTAGTTGGGCCCATAATTGGTTTAGTTTAATTATATTCTTATATGATGCATAAGATTTAATAAGCTTTTATAATATATTGAATTTAACAACTTATGGGTCCAACCACCTGAACCAACCTATTAATATTAATCATAGTTAATGTAACTTCAGTATATTCACTAAAGGAGGTGTCTAACTAGGATATACACACCTCGTACATAATATTAATAGCCAATAAATATAAATCTAGACTTTGGATCATTAGACCCAACAAACCCCCTTTGATAAAAAGGAGACCAAAAGATGATCTAGAGTAAATGACTATGAAGTTATCCAACAATTCATGCCACACTTGTAAACTAGCCCTTTGTACATCTTAGATTGATACCTTGTGTCGATTGCCTCATGTGCCTTATGTAAGTATTTCTCCAAAGTTTTCCCTATGTAACTACTTCTCTGAAGTCTGATTTGACATGAGGATACACATCATCCTATGCATACTCATCTACTTCGATCATTTATACCTATATTGCAGTATAGGCATCATCATGGGAATACTCAATTCACATCGATCTATGTCTCGATGATAATTTTGTACCTCTGTATGGCACATCTTACCTAATACCCAAAAAATTAAGAACTTTTAAAACATTACTAGTGCAAGCAACCCCTATCAATTTTACAGTCAACAATGACTAATCAAAAACTAAAACAATATTTTCCCCCATCAAATGAGAGATAAGAAGCCTATGTAACAAAAACTACCAGATAACTTTTTTGTACCTCATCAATGTTATCAAAAAAATCAAAACTAAAATTTAGATTAAAAAACATCAAATTGTTATCATCTATTCAAAATTGGAACAATAACAAAACCCGGTCTTAGAGCTAGCAGTGAACTCAAGATGATTGGGTCTCTAGGTCTGTCAGCCTGATTGATCCTTATGGACCTGTAGTCCATAAGATACTACATTACAAACTCTGATGGTACCAAAATTAAAAATGTATAGGATTGCATCCATTTTAGTCATAACAAATTCTCATTTTCAAATACAACACATGAAAAAGTGTCGATATAATAAAAAATACACCCATTTTATATTAAAACGTCTATTTTCTTTGCTTCTAATATAATTTTTCAAAAGATTATGAAATGAAGACTCAAACCAATAAAATAACTATTTATATAGACTCAGAAATGGAGAAAAAAACCTATAAATCAAGTGGTTATATGTCTATCTTCATTCAAGAAAATAAAATGGTAAAAAATTGGTTAATCATAGACTATAACAATAAAAATCTCCGAGTTTTGAAACTTGTCTTTGCAAGCAATGAGATTGGACCTCCTGACCTCCAACAATCTCAATATCTTATTAAAATAGGATATGACCTACTCTAATAGGAAACAACTTAACATATAATTATTTAGACTTGGATATCATAGTTCACTCATGTATTTATTTGCATGTCACTTGACATTGACACTTAAGTAAAAAGACAAAAAGGTAAAATTGCCGAAAATGGGTTAATCATAGGCTATAATGATAAAAATGATATGATTTTAAAACTTTTCTTTGCAAACAAGAAGATTGGACTTCATGACCTCCAACATAAGACCAACTCCACTAGGAAAATGACTTAGACTTGGATATCACTCGTGTATATATGCATGTCCTTTGAAATTGACACTCTTTAAATAAAAATATAAAGGCAATGAGAGTTGAACTTGTGACCCTAAAATGTTTAATGCCTTCACACAGTAATAAAGCCAACTTATTCATATAAATTTGTATATTTTAAAGGCGACAACTTTTATATTGACCAATTTTTAAAATAGCCTATGTTTTAATATTTCAATATTTTATTTACCCAACAATGTAAACATGTTGGCAAGAGGCTTTTAGATAGAGTGTGTTTGGGCCCACACACATCAAGTTTTTCGTCATAGGAAACAAAACCTTAACACCATCATATTAACTTTTAAGTCTCCTTTTGGTCACACCTCCTTTTACAAAGAAATTTTGTTGAACAAAACTTAATCACATCCCTCATTGTTTTATTCATCCATACAACATTGATTTACTCCACCACCAAAGAGTTAAAATATTTTTCTTTTATCATATTATTTTTTATCAAATCTTTTACCAATATTAAAAGACAACAAAGTAAATTAAAATTTAGTTTTACTTGGAACCCCCACAAAAAAAATAAAAGAAATATATTTATGATGTTTCAAGACTACAATAGTTGTACACAAAATATTTCACCCTTTCACTTCTTTTGATTGGAAATAATAAATTTTAAACGTCACAAATCAAATAAAGTACAAAAATGTTCTTCAACAAAAAAAAATATAAAAATAAAATTTAATGTAAAAAATCATTCCTAATAAAAATAGTTAACGAGTAAAAGAATATTCATTCTTTTTAAATACTCTATATATATATTCTAAAACAAACGAGATACATACCTAAATTAATTACTAGCAAACTAAAAACACATAATTTAAATCATAAACAATATGAAATAACTCTGACAACTAATAAATATAAATATAATCTTAAATCACTAAACCTAATAATTGTTGATAAATAATATTAACCCCTATTTAAATACTCTAAAAAAATTTATTGATTTTAAAAGGACATAAAATAAATGTTGAATTAATTATTAACTAACTAACAACAAAATATAATTTAAATTATAAAAATCAACATTAAAAGTTAAGAAGAAACTCTCATGATAATAGGTACAACAATATGAATAAAGTATTTTCTTAGCCACATCATAGAGAGGAGATGACAAATTGCTAGTTTTTTAATTAAATTTCTCCCTACTTTGTAGACAGAAAGTTGAACTTTTACTTTTTTTTTTCTTCTTCATTTATATATGTAACTAATTTATTTTTAGTAAAAAAATATTTCATTTGATTATTTAATTTAATTTTTTTAAAAATTATATTTAAAATACATATTATTTTTATACAAGATTTACTTCAAGCTTTTTTTTGTAATAAAATGTAATCTATGTGAATTTTATATAATTGATAAATATAATCATAACTGAAATTTTATCCTTTTTCTTGTTAGAACCCATTTTTTATTTGTACATCACCACATTTATGTTTATCTTTTTTTTTAATTTTTAATCTCCATATATTTTTATTTCAAATATTTGAATTAAATAAATTAATTTTGAGATTAAAAAAACAAAGCTACTTGTGTCTAAAAATGGTTTAGATGAAACACCTCCTCCCAACACTAAATAGACATTCCATATTGTATTTGAAAACAGACATCAACTATACTATATTAAAAGAGGTTTGGAGACTAAAAAGAAATATAAAATTTTACTAACAATCCATTTATCAATACTGGTAAGTTATCATCTAAATAGGTAGAGAATTTGTATAAAATATGCCTCTTTTGTAACAACCTCTACGCCTCCAATTTGGTTGGTTCCACAAACGGGTCGCAACAAAAAAATTGGTGCATGGATATATATATATATATGAAGAGATTCAGCATTTATTTATTTGCTTTATAGTCTGGAAAATTGGAATTAAATGAGTCTTCATAGATACAATTTATAATTAAATGCCCAAATACAACTTGGTAAATGCAGCGAAGCCTATGGACCCGCCTTGAACGGGATTTTATTTTGAATTAATTGCCGTTCCATGGAGGGGTCTTTTGAGTTTTTTTTGGGCCAACATTGGTAAAAAAAATTGAGATCATTTTACAGAGATATGGAAAATAATTTCACCCAACAAATGGTTTTTTACCAAAAGCATGTTATGCCTGTAAGCGTGAGCGTGGCCATGGAATGCATAAGCAGTTTCCAATTTTATATATTTAATAAAGTAGGACCACCTGGAGAGTGGGCAATAAGTATAACCACCTTCATGGAACCCCAACCCCATCTTTACCTGAGAAGATAATATCTTCTAGTCTTAATAAAATTCAAGATTCTACAGTTTAATCAATGTAGCAGAATTCAAAATTGGTTCATCACAACCAACAACAAATTAAGGTGGGGAACACCTTTACTGAATCTCTATAGTCTAAGGTGGACAACTTGTATGTTATCTCTGCTTACTCTGATTACCTCCTTTCCCATGCGAGATGAAAGTGTTTCTGGTTTTAGGAAGGTCCTGCAGGTCCAATGGTTGTACAGTCCGCTGCCTTTTGGCTTGAATATGAAAATTGAAAGCAATATCAGCAATCCCACAAGTTTAAATGAACGAAATCACAAATGAAAATAGTTCGGAATACAAATGAATGGCGAGAACAACCATTATTGGCTTCCTGATAGTTTTCCTGGAGCCGTTTTCTTGCCGATTCAAGCTTCTCAGCAGAAGAAACGTTCAAGCTCGACTTCTACGCAATGTGAAAACACCACCACAAAACCCACACTAAGAAATATGAAATTAAGAAAAACACTGTAGATAGGGCGCAACAAAAATATGCATTTAGAAAAAAATTGAAAATTGCAGACCGAGCTGAAACCTCAGAATACTCAAGTATCCTAATAACCACAGGTTAGCATTTGAACACAGCCTCGCCAGCTCAAAATCAAAATTAAAAAAAAAAGCATAAGGCTAAAATCATTTAGCAGGTAGCCTTTCGGATTAACCTGGATTGAAACTGCCTCCTGTTTCATCTGATTTTTATTTCTCTGACCATCCCCACAGATTAGTTGAGGAGATTCACAAGGAGACCAGTCACCTGTTTTTGTATTATTCACAGAGTTTGCAGAACCTTGTTTTACCCCTTTGCCTTTCAAATCAGATTCATCACACATTTTGTTGCCATTGCAATGGATATCTGCAAACAATCAAATAATCAGAAATGACACCAGGGGAGACAATGTGATGTTACAATAGAAATCAACATAAACCACATACCTTTCTCCTGTGAAGAAGGCCGATGGTTAGAACTCTACATGCAAGAAAGTTTCAGTGAGGTTAAAAAGGCGGACTAATTGATATGAACACAGCGAATGAGTAAGAAGATTATAAAGTTGAATAAGAATGTTAGGCAAGTCCATAACCCATAACAACTTTCAATGAAGAAAGAGCAACAATTAAAGACCTGGCATTTTTGGAGACTACTGTGTCTATAAGTTTTGTTCCCACCTGCTTGAGGAGAGTTTCCATCTACAGCATAAAGACCACTTTTATGAAATGGAAAAGTAAATTTGCAAAATTTATATATATTGAAGCAATTATGGTTTAATACAGAAATTAATTGAAGGAACTCACCTACAATTGCAGCAGCTGCAATCTCACCTGCAGTGCTCACCCACTCATCGACAAGATGTTTCCACTTACTGAAATCAAACGCTTCACGACTTCAATGCGATATGCGTGCAATGTTTTTATAGAACAATCCATGCCATTACAAGGCTAAAGTAGCAATTTCCTTAGCAATTACAATCTCTTGCTACAATTACAGGACTAGATGGAGCACATTCTTGCAAAGCATTTAGTCTAGATCTTTCACAAGGAAAAAGAATGACCAGATGATAGACTCAACTAATTCAAACTAATGGATAACCAATGTTTATACTTATAGGAACCCCATATTTGGCATTTCACCTTATTTACTGCAAAATTATCACATAATGATAAAAACGAAATTAAATTCACCTTATGAGTTGCTTAGCTAACTTTTTAACATCAGATGATGGTGACTGCTTGCGCAGGGCATTCACTTGCCTGCCAATGTCAGTCTCCTGGAAATCGAAACACAAAACCAATACTCATATGAAAAACTTGCTCAAATAAAAATGGCAAGCTTAATAAATTTCAAGAGCTATGCCCATAAAATATTGTTATATTACCTTCAAAGCTTCCACAGAAATATACATGTCATCCAAATTTTGCAGTGCCTCCAACAATACATGATGCTGAAAATGGCCCCAAAAATCAGTAATCTCCACATTGTCGTCTCCAAATCACAATACCATTGTACTACAGTTTTTATCCAATACAATTTTTGATAGTGTTTACAGACTAGTCCATAACTTTAATAGTAAAATAAGCTAAAAGACGATATACAGGGGAATGCTTAGAATAAATGGGTTAAAGCTGTCAATAATCATAAGGCCATACAAAAACCAAGGGCATGCAGTAAGGGATAAAGTAATTGCATCAAAATCCCTGTATCTCTTAGAGGAGAGATGCCCAAAACAAAGAATGGAAATGTCAGTCGATTTTTTGAGAAACAAAAGACATACAAGACATGATATAACCGCTAAGCCTTCAAATGGAATTACATTGTACAAAGAAAGAGAATCAAAGAGGATGTAAATTTAAGTAATGTTGTACATGCAAGCAATGCAAAAGAAGACGGCAACTGAAAAGAAAACCTCATCAGAATTTTCAAGAAGCTCCTTGATCCTCTGCACCTCCTTCGCTACATGGTTTTCTATTTGGTTTTCCTTTACCCTTTCAAGTGCAGATTCTTCATTTTCATCATTATAGGGTGTACCCGGTGGGGAATTCTGCATCTCACCAGCATGGCTGTCCTCTTCTTCATTTGACTCCTCCTCCATCCCCAATGTGGATTTGTGCTTGGGTTTGATCTTTGAAGCACTGACTCTAGCACCCTCTGTAACACAATTTACGCACCGGGAGGCAGTTGTTGCAAAAATCCGTTCCGCAATCTGGTCTCTTCTGGCCTTAAATTCCTTGCTAAAATCTTCTTTAGCAACTGTAAGCGCCATGTCAATCGCAGTCCATATATCCACTCCTGCACTCTGGTAAAGGTTTCTAAAATCATCCAAGTCCATCCTATAAAACTAATTTTTTGCTGAAATTTCCCAACCAAAACTGCACTGGTTAGGAAAATGCGGGATCTTTCTCGAATCCAAGGCACAGAAATAGAGCTTCTTTACTTCTGCAAAACAGTACAAGTATCCCCCAAACACAGAGTGAATATCCTATACTCTCGAAGCAAAACCCACTTCAATAAATTGTTCCTTCCCTGATTTTCCAACAACACCGACCCCACAAAAAGAATACGATACATCCAATTCCTGAATATCCAACACCTAATCCCTAATTGTCAAGCACCCTCTATCGAGTCTTATACCCCCACTTGAAGAAATTAAAAGCCCAACTCAAGAAATCACAACCCACAATCACCCAAGAGGCACATACATTCACCCAATTCAAGAAAATCCTTGATGGGAAGTGCCGGTTTTGTAGACACAAATTTCATGCATAATTGATGCCATATCCCCTTCATTGGTGACACCCCTACAAATTTACTATTAAACCCCTAGTTTGAACAAACCAATTACCAATGGCTTATCCAGAATCAAAATAATGGAGATTCTATAAAGGGGTAAGAAAGAATAAAACATGAAATCCCGTGCAGATTTGAGAAGTGCAGAGTATTTAAAGTTCTGACTGGTTTGAATCTTTACAGTATGTGGAAAGAAACGATTCGATCTACTGTTGCTTTTCTGTTGAGGACATTCTCTCCAATCAAGGCTACCGTGTGGATGCAGCGTAGGAAGGAATAGAAGGGCAACCTGTGGAATTTAATAAAAACAACAAACTAACAAATATTTATTTATTCGATCCGAGGGTGAGGCATTGTTGAGGTGGGGTACGATTAAAGCTGCATCGGAATAAATAAATTAAAAAAATACAATAAATAGTATGCCCCCTCTAGGATTTCAAGTTTTCAAAATTAAAATATGTGTGTGTTGTACTTGTATTGCAAGTAATTCCAAGCGAATAGTGTAGCCACTTAAAAAATGTTTTTTCGGAATTTATTAGTTATTTGATTGCACTATTCTAGGATAGTAATAAATATATTTATTATTTAGTGCATTTTGGTTATTATGTGGTAAGCTTTGAGAAACATATCCATTACATTTGTCCAGTTTATGAATGTATTTAATGTGTTTTCAGAGCTTGACAATTGTACTTATATTTTTTGGTATTCAATATAATTTTATAAATCTTCTTTTTGTTAGTTATTGCTTTAAATTTAAAAAATAATTAAGTATGAGGAATTGTTTTATATATGTTTATGTCTAATTAAATGTTCATGAATGTATGCATTTCAATTTGATTGAAATTCATTTATTTATAACATATCTTAGTGAACCCATGCTCTCTCATACCTCTTCTGAGATTAAATCTTGCTCCACATAGAGTCAAATCTAAAAATATTCTTAGAGCTTGTGTTATTTCATGGTTTAGATCTACTTAGCCCTCTCTATCTTATGCTTGATTGAAAATGCTTGAATGATCTCATTTGAAGAAGTTTTCAAACCCTAGGGTGCTTTTGTGATGTGTTTGTTCTATGCTCAAATTGTATTATCATATGCAATTAGTTTAATTGAAAGATTTTTCACTGCATTCATTTGAATAAATCTAATCAAGCTTCAATAAGAAACATGGACTATAGGAATGCACCTAATGTTTATTCTAAAATATGTGACTTCTTTAAATGATAATGTTGTAGCAAAATATGTGCCTTCTTTGAATGATAATATTGTAGACAGATCTCAAATGCAAAATGTGAATCAAAGTGAAGATGATAATGATTAGGAGGTTGAATTAGAGGAACAAAATACATATAAGAATAGTAATAGTATCAAGAAATATGTTATAGATAATGCTTCTAAGATATCTAAAATCATAAATGCCTTGAAAGAATCACTTGTCAAAATTTACATTCTCATGAAATCACTTTGGAAATTCCTTCTAAACCTATACATGTTTCCACTATTGTCAACATTCTTTCTTCTCAAAATATTATGTTTTGAAATTCTTAAAATGTTTCTATTACTTTTCCTTCTTCTCAAAATGTAATTCCTCAAAATTAGCAATATGTTTCATTTCCTTCTCAAGCCTTTTCAATATCTCAAATGCTTCTTGAATTCCTCTTGTTCAACCATCATCTACCTCTAATGCTTCTCAAATTGCTTTGAATGTTTTTAACCCTTGTCTTCCACAAATTTATTCTATTGCAATCTATCTTACTATTCCACCTTCTATCTCTATAAAAAATCCTAAAATGAATACTATGATGCATACATTTTGTTACTTACAACATCAAATTAAAACACTTTCTTAAGGGTCTTTGTTTGCACACAAATATCACGTGCTAAACTGTTCACTCCAATAAGGTTAGGCCAAGACAACTGACGTAATAGATAGATGATGGGTGAAATTACAAATTGGACTAATTATTCGATGTGATGGGATTTGGAATTAGTGGTGGCAAGGGATTCTCGTGATGGAACCAAAATACCTCCACATCATCACGTTACCTGTTAAGAGCATCTAGTTGAGCAAAAATAGAGCTCTAAGGTCCTTCGATGTCCGAGATAACAAGTGAAGTTCCTGATTGATGATAGGTCCAATGAAATGAGGATGATTCGGTTAAATGACTCAAGGATGAGATAAACTTTGTTAGGTTAACTACGCCTAGTCAATATCATCCACAAATGGGAATGATATATGACGAGGCTAGACCCAAGGAGAAGAAAGGGGAGTGAAAGTGAGGATTTATGCTTGAATCACGTTATATTAGCGAGTTTGGTTTAAAGGGAGAGGAATAATGGGTGGATCAGGATTTTGTTTTTATTCCTCTGGGGCACTAATAGCATTGACGATGAGGTTCAGAATAGGTGTAACACATAAAACCTCAAGTCTCCATCAACATTAATACCTGATTGTGTGTTGATTTTAGGACCAATTGCCCTGACCCTAGGGAAAAGACCTTCTATAACAATACCAGGTGTCTCAAAAAGTGTTATCTAAAGGAGACTATGCAAGGTATAAACTTATGAGCTTGTTTGGTAATGAATATTTGAAAGAACTTGGTGTACATTGTTAGAATCAAGGTTTCAATTGAGAGGTTTGCACAGTTGGGCAAGGCTTTGACAATGTTTATTTTTGGTTTGTTTTATTTTAAGAAATGTTTGATTGAAAATGAAGAGTAATTACTTACTGAAATTAAATAAATTGAAAGTGAATGACAATAAGTGAACTAAAATTGAAAAAAGAAAACATTTTTTTGTCTTTTCCAATTGATTTTTAATGCATGAACCATAACATAAAGAGATCTACTATAACTATGCAAATGTTGATTTTTTAATTTTCTAGATGCAACCTAGATGAAGTTATTTTTTGTGATTTTCTTTGAATGATGTAAGAATGTATCTATGTGCAAACTAAAGTTTTAACAACATGCAAATATTTCAAGAGGAGGTTTAGATTATACCTAACAAAATACTATTAAGTTTCTACACTTCTTTTGCTCATATGCAAGCTAGAACAAAATTTCAATATTCCTAAGTTGAATGCACACTAGCTATTGTTACAACCCCTCAAGTTGTATTTAGAAAATGCAGTAATTTTTTTTGTTTTAAATTAATTACTAACATTCATTCCACTCAACCATAGTTTAACTAAATAACTTTAACCAAACAACTTAGAACATAAGTACTTCTAAATTCAAATACTGAAAAACTATATATCTTATAACAACTCCAAGGAAAGTAAACACATTAGGATCTAGCTAAAAATGGCCTCAAAATACAATAATTGATGTTTAAGTATAATCAAACATAATTATTATATTTACATTTCCATTAAGCATCCAACCTAATACAATAAATAAGTATCAAGCTCTCCGGAGCTTGTGTCATACCAACTTGTGTATCTCTGATCAACTCAAGTGCAGTCTCTAGGTAAGTAGCACGACTATAGGGAGGGAGAGCATCATCCGAGCACTTTTCCACATCAAACATTGACAAACAATCCTCTATAAAATCCCTTATCAGGAAATGGCCCTTCTTTCATGGATGGGTACATAGAATGGTTTGGGAATCCAAAGAACAAGCTATTACCCATATATGTATGATAAAACTAAACATGTAGTGTATCATAGAAAGTCTATTCTATTTCAAGATATCACATTGACATGCAAATCATATATACCAAAGATAATGTCTCACTATACACTATTTAACCACAAGATTCATATTAAGCACATTCTCATAGCAATCATATCATACCACATGCTAAACATAGGAGTAAGGAAAATATACTTTTATTCCAACCACACATGAATGAATCATACATTTTGTTTAACTCATACAAAAAATAAATCCTACAGTTCGTACCACCTGAGTATGTTTCATATTCATGATAAACTGTAATTTTCCAACTGCTATTATGATATCTAAACAACTAAACCCTAGGATATCTCATATTATCATAGTCTAGTGTTCTAAGGTACAACTACTAGTTTTCTCATATTTAATCATACTAAGTAGTTATATATACATGGAAGCATACATTTTTAATCAAGCAAATATATAACAAGGTAAGTTATACAAATGCATATAATTCTATCTTAACATTTGTTTACACTTTCAATATTGTATGTACACATAAATGATATCCTATCAAATGTTACAACACATACTATTCAAGTAACAACCAATATGTGAAGTGTGGGTCTAGATATAACAAATACCATATGTACCATCTGGGTAGTTTTTGTACTGTAGAACTCTATGACATCTAATAGCGTTATCGATCATTATGTTTCAACACCTTATATCTGAATAAACAATCATACTCTATGATTATTAAATAAGCAAGTACAGGGTTATACCACTCGGGTATATCCTAGTTCACACTGCACAATAAAAATTAGATGAAAACATAATCTCTAGGCACACATCATGATGTACTATTTTATTCTATAAATGTATAATCACTTGCATATATATCATTCTCACAAAAAATTATAATGCACACAAGTTTTCATCTTTACAAGACATTGCAAATATGACCCAATCGACATATAACATTACTATGCTTACAGAAAAACTATTGGGCCCTTAAGAGTTTTTTAAGCAAAGCCAAAGGTTTCATAATCCTAAAAGATAGGCAAACAAGAACATATTATACCATTTGGGTATATCTTAGGTTTAAAATGCATTATCTACACTCTATAAGTAGATACAGGTATTTAGCACAAACAACAATAACACAGTCCACCAACTTCTATAATTCTCAAGCAGTCAATCAAATTACTACCAGGGAATCAGATATCTTATAGAATCGTTATGCTATTTCATTTAGTAACTTATCTAATTTTAAAAGGTTGTACCACTAATATAAATCTCTATATTATTTTGTTCACGTATTTATTTATGTGTTCTATCATTACTTTCTAAAAGTTACATAATTAAATATTATGTGAAATGACACTATTACTTTCTAAACTGAATATACAAATCATTCCAACATTGATTTTTGATCAAGGTGTGATTTAATAAAACACTTTAATATTTTCTCACTTTACTATCCTCATAAGGATCCTATGATAATCAAAACGATTAATAAGTATGCAACTTGCTCAATATCGTAATACGGTAATCTGAGGCAATTAAAGTTCTAATGAACATTTGATCTTACATTAAAGAAGAAATATTTAAAT
This sequence comes from Torreya grandis, assembly GCA_037957365.1. NCBI lineage: Eukaryota > Viridiplantae > Streptophyta > Pinopsida > Cupressales > Taxaceae > Torreya > Torreya grandis. The sequence continues at coordinate 232,715 of JARHVA010005186.1, read as the reverse complement.
AAAGTTCATTCATTTCATTGAAACTCAATGCTTTATAATTAATTTAAGACTCAAACTTTTCATAAATACTTATGCTTTAATTATAACTCAACAACTTTCATTTACTTAACTTGGCATTACATATAGAGACTCAACATGTTATAAATAATGATTTAGTGTGATATATTGACGACTCAACATTCTATTAAAATATGGATGGTCAATAAAGGACTCGATAATTTTAATCAAATATTAAACACATTGCATTTGACCTATACACACCGTTACCAATTAAAACTCTGCATGCTATATACACGTCAGTCTTGTTATATATGCTCAACATTTCCAAAAATTTATACAAATAGTTTCACTTAATTATATTCCACATTTCTAATTAAATATTGTCAATATAAATTAGATATTCAAAATTTTTAATTCAAAACACAGTCATATCAAATGGAACACAGCCTTACCAATTAAATTATTTTACTTCCTAATTTGCATACAGCGCGTCAAGTTATAATTAGTGTTTGATTCAAATTTTCCAATATATATCTCAGCATTCCAATTTTATGGGATAGAGCATTTCAATATAAGACTTTAGTGTTTAATAAATTAGACTCCATTATGTTGTTGAAGGAACATCGTCGGGCTCCCACTTCCAACCCAACTTCTTGTATCTTTTAAAGACATGATTTGTTTGGTAGAGGCCGACAGGGAGATTGAAGAGATGCGTCTCTTTCCTCTCACTTGTATATAAATAGAGTGATTTCTCATTATTCAATATAATTAATAAGAAGTATAATTCACAACACAGAGCAGACTTCTAAGGAGCAGAGCAAATTAATTCAACAGTAATCAGATTTATCTTGTTTTGTTCATTATTCATTGTGTTGCATTTTTTTATTGTTTCAATTCTGATCATAAAACTAACATGGTATCAGAGCCAGGTTTGAAGAATATCATGATCAGATTTATCATTGCAACAATACTCTATTGTTCTTTATATCTCCTGGCTATCCCTAATCAGTTGGGAACGTGCATAATAAATGGATAGTCTGACTGTGGTTTAATAATCTTATGCAATCTCAAATCAGTGGAAGAATAGATTTATAAAACCATTCACAAGGCCTAACTGTATATAGTTTACTCGTTAATAGAGTACAAATATATTTCACATTAATTATTCCCACTCCCAAAGAGATTGCAGATTTTAGGATAAATTTATCTATTTGCCCACACTTGCACTTCCATTGTTAACCACAAACAACATGTAGTACCTAGATGAAGTTGTTACCAAATTTGGAGGTGCCATCACCCCTGCATTATATATTCCTCTTACTCTTTGATGAGTATTTGATGAGAGAACCAGAAGCCTCTGGTTCATAGAAAATGAGTGAGTTGTGAAGGAAGGTGCGTAAATATGGAACTCAATATTATAGGGAGTGTAATCAAATCTCATTCCATAACCAACTAAAGAATGAGATGAGTGGTTATGATCGGCCAGTAGGACTGATAGGAACTATCTAGATAATAAGATTGTAAGCTTCCAGATGGAGCTCTGTGGGATGAGTAGTTTTAGACAGAATGTATCTGACATGGGGATTCGATCCCTCGATGAAAATCCATCCTTCAGGCCGAACATTTGCAAAGGAATTTTACATTCAGGGAATAGTGGAGGCTGCCAATGTGGAGAATCAACCCCCTAGAACTACAACATGTCTATAGAGATATAGAGAGAGAGCCAAATTCTTTCCCAATTCCCAACTGACAGTTCTGCTCTCTGCTCCATTTATAATGAGAATCTCTCTTGGGAAGAATCGACATGTCTTCCATTGCCCAACTAGGATTCGAGTCCATAATAACTATTCTTCTATAGCTCTGAAGGGCAGAGACAAAATCCCCAACATTTGCTAACGCAAAACCATTATCAAGAGTGCCACCATAGATAAGAAATTTGACATTTTGAAATCCGTTAGAGGCCCCCAGTGGCAACATTACATATGTTAATGATGCCTCTCCTCAAAAGGAATCATGTGAATATTTGTTCTATTTGGCATTGTCAAGCAATGTACCTACCAACATCAACACTTGGCTGATTGATAGTGGTGCATCTCGACACATCACTAGTTTTAAGGAGCATTTATCAAACTTGATGGAGAAAAATTCTAGTGAACAAGTTATCATTGTAGATGATGCTAACTGTTCGGTGAAATGGATTGGGATCTCTACTCTTCACTTGAATTCTGGCATTACTCTAAGGTTAAGTAATGTTCTCTATGTTCTAGTCATTAAACAAAATCTGGTTTCCATTTCAGCATTGTAAGACAAGGGATACCAAGTTGCTTTCTCTGAAGGTAAAGTTCTTGTGTGGATGAAGAATTCTAATTAAAAAAAAAAAAAAAAAAACTGCTTGAGTAATTGGAGTTAGACATGAGAGCCTCTATAGGCTAATCACTTGTCCACTTCAATCTTTAATACATGATTCTTCAAGCTTGTGTGATCTTTGGCATCAAAGATTGGCTCACCTACACTTTTGTGCTCTACCTATCATGGAGAAGATGGTCATGGGTCTTTCAAAATTCAACTAAGAGCATGAAGGTACCTGCTAAGGTTGTGCCATGAATCATAAGAAGTACTTGAGAGGTTCAAAGAGTTTAAAGCTTAGGTAGAGAACTTATCTGGGAAAAGAATCAAAGTTATGAGATATGACAACGGAGGGGTGTACATCTCTGAAGGATTCCATAATTTTTGCATTGAAGCAGGGATTAAGAAGGAGTTATGTGTCCCTTACAACCCTTAATAGAATGGTGTTGCAGAAAGGAAGAACATATCTATTGTAGAAGCTGCCAAAGATATGATTCATGACAAAGATCTACAAACCTTCCTTTGGGCTGAAGCATCTAAGACAACTATTTATGTTTAGAATAGAAGCCCTCACCGCATTTTATAGTACATGACTCCTGAAGAAGCATTCATAGGGGTGAATCTGGAAGTAAGTAAATTGAGGATATTTGGTTTTCTAGTGTATGTTCATATACCAAAATATAAAAGGACAAAGTTGAATCCATCTGGCAAGAAGGGAATATTTGTAGGCTATAGTGAGACTTTAAAAGCCTATAGATTTTACATTCCAGGTCAAAAGTTGATTGCGATCAGTAAGGATGTTACATTTGAAGAGGATGTTGCATTTAAAAGATTTAAGAACATTCATAGAGAGATAGATAATGAAGACCAAGAGTCTCCTTAGGATATGGAAGTTGACCATACTCCTGAGATTCAGAGGGAGGATTTTGATTCAAAATAAGATGATGATCGAATTAAGCCTTTGGAAACAACTAATGGACCTAGTGACATTGTTGTAGTATGAAAAAGACCTCGATGGACTCGAGAAAACATGCAAGAGGCAGAAAAATATGCAACTCCTTGAAGATCTCTTAGAGAAAGCAAGAGACCTCACAAATTATCAGATTATGTGTTATTAATGAGTCAAATTATTGAGTTTGAGCCTTCTATTGTTGAGGAAGCTACTAGTCAACAAGTATGGAGAGATGCTATGGTTGAAGAGTATCAATCCATCCTCAAGAATAATGTTTGGGATATCATACCTAGACCTGAAGGAAAATATGTTGTTTCTTCTAAGTGGCTCTTCAAGATCAAGCATGCAGTAGGAAGTAGTCATTTGTAGCATTAAGTACAATAGAGGTAGAGTATATTGCAGCTTGTATGGAAGCTTGGGAAGCAGTATGGATTCGTAATCTCCTTGTAGGATTGTTTGGACAATCAATGGAGCCTACCATCATTCATTGTGATAACCAGAGCTATGTGAAGATTTTTGTCAATCTAGTGTTTCATGACAGAACCAAGCATGTTGAGATCAAATACCATTACATTAGAGATATGGTATTGAGGAAGGCTATAAAGTTGAGGTATATCAACACTGATGAGTAGACAATACACATTCTCACCAAGCCTCTCTCCAAGTTAAAGTTTATGTACTTTCGAGATAAACTTGGTATAGTGGAGAATATAGCCTTAACTGAGAAAGAGTCTCAACATCAATGATCCCTTAATAATGAGTTCTTCTCTATGAGAGAAGTTCAAGGTGAAATCCCTTGATAATGAGTTCTTCTCTATGAGAGAAGTTTGAGATGAAATCCTTTGATAATGAGTTCTTCTCTGTGAGAGAAGTTCAAGGTGAAATCCCTTAATAACGAGTTCTTCTCTGTGAGAGAAGTTTGAGGTGAAATCCCTTGATAACGAGTTCTTCTCTATGAGAGAAGTTCGAGATGAAATCCCTTGATTCCACCCTCTAGGAGAGCCATGGTGGATGTCATGTAAGTGATGAACACTTGTACATACTATACATTGTTGTAGCCATTATGGTTGACATCATGATGAGATGATATGTCTTATGCAGCTGGAAGTATCCTCCCTAGCTGAGAGGGAGTGTTTTCGAAGGAACATCATCAAGCTCCCACTTCCAGCCCAACTTCTTGTATCTTTTAAATACATGATTTGTTTGGTGGAGGCCAACAGGGAGATTGAAGAGATGCGTCTCTTTCCTCTCACTTGTATATATATAGAGTGATTTCTCATTATTCAATATAATTAATAAGAAGTATAATTCATAAGGCAGAGTAGACTTCTAAGGAGTAGAGCAAATTAATTCAATAGTAATCAGATTTATCTTGTTGTGTTCATTATTCATTGTGTTGCATTTTCTGATTGTTTCAATTTTGATCATAAAACCAACACATTATATTTTTATAGTCTAGGTGACTCAATATATAGTTCAACTTTCTTAATTTAAAAGACTGGGGTTACATGCCATAGATTTTAGTGATATCTCATGTAACTGGGCAATCCAACAACTAGTTTGTGATTTGGCGTTCAATTAAGACACTTCACATTTTAATTTAAAGTTTGACATCTTAATTTAAAGGCTGTCATTTTAAAATAAAGACACGATATTTAATATTATACTTATCATTTATAAATAGACTTTTACAGACTTCTACGATTTACATATTGACTTCTACTAGACACATATTGACTTTTGCAAATTACATAATGATTTTTTGTGAATTTCTTAATATTTTATACATAGCTTGGTGTTGAAATTTAAGGGATGGCATTTCAATAATTCAAACTCAAAACACACACACACACACATATGTGTATATGTATATGTATATGCATATATGTATATGCATATGTATACATATATATACACACATATATATACATATATATGTGTGTGTGTGTGTGTATACATATACATATATACATGTATATGTACATATACACACACACACACACACACACACACACACACACACACACACACACACACACACACACACACACACACACATATAAAACATGGCGATTAAGCTTATAGCACAACGACTTTAAACAAAAAGCACAATGATTTATATAGATAGGGAATTTAAATATATATATCATAGCTTACAATCTTTGAGACTTGGCATCTCTATCTTTATGACTAAATGATTATTAATCTTTAGCGTTATAATTAAAAACTAAGCGTTTAAATGAGATACTCAACATTCTAGTTTATAACACAATCCTTATCATAATTTAAGAGGCAATTCAATAATCAATTTATTAATCCTGATCAGGATGCTACATAAGATGTTGATCCATTTCGCTACCATAAATAGTGATACGTAAGCCTCTAATAAAGAAAAAGTAGGATTAATAAAATTAAATGTAAGCCTCTACATAATGTTTAAGTTACAGGGTTTTGCATTTCATCAAATACCCTGACGTTACAGTTTACAAGTTTGGTGATTAAAAAGCTGACTCAACATATCAATTTAGATACTCAACAAATTCAATAATTATTTCAGCAATTTAAGTAATGCAAAACATTTCAAATAAATAGCCGGGCATTTCATTTTTACACTAGACATTTCTATGTCTTGCAAAAACTTAGCATTATAATATTTTATATCTCCAGCAACTTCATTTAATAAAATAATATACACAACTATTGCAAAGAGTCTTGGATTTTACTTAAGAGTTTCAACTATTAATATCTTAACTTAGCAATTAATATCACTTACTCAACAATTTTCTTAAAGCACTTAACATTTCAACCATTCAAACATTTACCCAGCGATTCAATATTTATGACTTGATCTTTTAATATATTTACGCAGAAATTTAAATACATAACCTACCTCTTAAACTCTTTCAAATACGAGTAGCTAAAATTGGTATCTTTTCTCTCTTTTCTTTTCCATCTTTCCTTCTTTCCATGTCTCCCCTATGTGTTCTTTCTAATTTCTGGAGACTTTACTTAAAAAACTAAATCTCTCTCTGAATGTTACGCCTTATCTCTTTGCATGTTAATTCTTTTTGTTTTCTCCTTCATGTATGGCATTCAACTCTTCTTTTCTTTTTATTAGCTATAGTTATCTTTTATTAAATCCCTAGTCTTTTCGCCTTGCTTAATATATATCAAAGCATTAATTTACTTGTAAAAGATCACTATGCCACATAATTCGAGTTATTATAAACTTAAGTTTAGTTGATAAATAAAATAATAATAATTAATTTTTAACTTTAAATTTAATTTCATGCATGTATTAAGAAGGCTAATTTACTCTCTGTTAGTACAATAGGATAACTTAAGCTCTTGAAAGTAAATAAATAAAGATAATTATTTATTTAACAAATGGATAAATAGTTTTCTAATTGTTTTTCAAATAAGATAACGTGTAATTAATTACTATTTACATGTATCAATTAAATATTTATTTTCTATTTTATTCTCAAAAATCAAGACAAATAAAGTAAAAGAATTTAATGCATATTAATAACTAAATCCACAAACAATTATAATCACAACATATTTTCTTAACTACACACTAACATTTAAAATATGCTACTCATAAATATTTTAAATTTATTGTGCATGTATTTAGGGTCACTAACAACTTCCTCTGATATTCTCCCAATCGTTTCATGTAGCCCATCCTCTTTGATGATGCTCTCCCTCATCATACTCTGAGGGTAGGATCAATCTTACTTTCATCTCGCAATAAGTAGGTAGTTAGTCTGAGTTATTATATATATATCAACCAATGATGTAAAACTAATAAATATACATATCCACATGTGTACATAATAATTAAAATATAGTTATCATATTATGTATACTAATCAATAATATCACTGTTCCATATCAGTATATGTCAAAATATTCAAATCAAGGCAATAATAATCATACTAATCAATGGATTAAAGGTTTATAATTCATAAGGTGAAATTGGAATGTAACAACTATGAACAATGCATTTATTTTGAATAAAATGTTTGTTTGAACTTTGATTTTATGCTATTATGAGCTAAAATAATCTACTTAAGTTTTTCAAAACAATATAAATTAGTATTAAAACAAGGTCTTTGGTCTACCTAAGTTGATCCAGGGTTTTCTAATTGCTAGTGTGTGTATGTGAGGATCAAAAGAGTTTGTTCCAAAACTAAAAATTGATTATTGAAATGACTAAAAATATGTGTGACCTATTATAACATTAACATATGGTTAAAATTCAAGATCATATACTATGAATTAATCTAATGAATGCAAGCAAACAAAGAGACTAGCTATTATTTTTGTCACAAAGATTGGAAAAAATATTTATTCTTTGTCCTATCAAATTTTCTTTTTATGGAATATAAATATAAGATAATGTAATAGGAATTTAAATAATATAATATAAATAATTAAAATAGACTGAAAGAAAAAAGCCTCCAACCTAATCAAGTTAGAGATCAACTAAATGCATGTAGCTTGTGTTTCACAATCCTCAAAATGCTAGCTCCTTTACCTAAGCAAATATTTTAGGAACTCCCTAAAAAGGAGGATGAACCAATAAATTTCATAAAATGGGGAAGACTAAGAAAGACAAAATCCCAAACAAATAATAGATATTACTTATGAATTTTAGCTTATTACTTGATACTTCACTTTTAGGCTTGATTACTTAGCTGATTTATAGCTTTGATTTTGTATGACTAGATTTGACATCGATTATTATAATTTGTGATTGAAAATACCTCAACCAAATGGAGGAATATGTTCAGGGATACCCTGATCAATATTTTTTTAATTGGGTACAGATATGATTAGAGACAAGCTACTAGTGGATCCTAGATTTTTTATTGGGATAAGTCGACATACAAATGTCTTCACTCTAGCCTACCATGCATATGTGATGCTGATTAGGTTGAGGGTGGAGAACAAAAATATCAAGGTGAGACCCAAGATAACTAAGGACTTAGTGGACATGATGATAGATGACAAAATTCAGGTTGCTTCTAGTTAATAGATAGGGGGCATAACTTCGTAGGGAGGCACCAATGAGAGGAGAGATAGGATCCCTCAGGCTAGAGAGATAGTTTCTCATGATGATACTAGCAGGAGAGACTCTTTTGTATCAGGACCCTCCTAGAGGAGGAGGTTTGGATCTTGAGTTATTGTACCTATCAACATATATCGTACACCCTTCCTTTTAATTTTTTTGAGATCTTGAGACATAATGGCCCTTTACAAAGGTGATTGTATTAGAGATTTACATTGTTCAAACTTGATAATTGGATAGAGAGAGAGAGAGAGAGAGAGAGAGAGAGAGAGAGAGAGAGAGAGAGAGAGAGAGAGAGAGAGAGAGAGAGAGAGAGAGAGAGAGAGAGAGAGAGAGAGAGAGAGAGAGAGAGAGAGAGAGAGAGAGAGATTTCAATTTACCTTAATTACATGTTATGGGCTTTTAATTTCCATGTTAAATTTTTAGTTTATGCACTCTAGATGGCTAGGCATGTGATGATATATCATCTATCTCTCTATTCTTATGCTTATACACATGAATTAAAATATATGTAAATGATGTAATATGATGGATATATATGAATTTATGAATATTCTAACAACTATTTTATAGGTTATGACCTAGTTATTTCATTACACATAACACGTGACTTCCAATTTGTAGCGGGGAATGAAAAGAGAGATGTGATAGATGTGAGATGCTGAAAATGTGAAAAATGTTGAATCAAATTTTTACAAGACAATGGAAGATGAACTAATCCTTATGATAAAAGTAGAAAACATACTTCTTACTAGACTTAAAACATACAAACTTTATTGGCTTCAACTAGGGATGACTAGCCCAAACATAATCGGTGAGTGGGATAAAGTTACCTTTTTCAGCATAGGCATATAGACAAGATTTTTAAAGAACCTTTTATTATGACACTTTGATATAATACTAATTTTGCATTTAACTTTTATTTTTATTTATGACCCCTTACACTTAATCTCATGTGACCAAAAAGACACATTGGCTCATCACCAAAGTCTATATGTAGGTGAGTAAGGGCATCTCTCCCTAAAGCTAACCCCACACAACTAGTAAGATATGAGAGCTCAACACCAAAGGTTAACAAGGGTAAGAGATGTTGGAATTAATTTTGAAGTTCCATAAACTTTTAACAAGAGTGTATTTTTATTTGTTATAGCTTTACCAATAAATCTTGGCCTCGTGCAACTAGTAAGATGCAAGGGCTGATCATCAAAGACCAATATAGGCGAGTACAATTTATTATTATTGAGCATGCTAATGTTTTGATTTAGAAGGCATTGTAAGAGGAGTCTTTATCATGGACAAGCTTCTAGACTAGGTTGTAGGCTATTATTTTATAAGTTTTACAAGAAGACATATGGGAAATCGGTGTGCTTTACTCATAATAACTTAGACAAGATTTACTATAAGGTCTATTTTGAAATATGTTTTATATAGTACAATAAGATAATGTGAGCATGGAATGATATAACATGTTGCATCTTGGAAGTTTCACACTATGTGAATGAATAACCAAATAATCACCAAATATAACATCTAACAAGGCAATGAGGGTAATGTGTCACGTAAAAACTAAATATATAAATGTTTAAGGTGCAAAGAGTTTATAGCTTCACTAAAATCCTTTCCCTCCATAGTGTATAATTGATAGGCTCTGATATTTAATTCCTCTGTCACTAGGTAAGGGCCTAACCAATTAGGTTTGAACTTATGACCTTCTCCTTTCTTCTTATCAATGAAACTATTGATCCTAAGGATAAGGTATTTTACACATATTGGGCACTTGAGGGCATTTTTATTTTATTGTCTACCCATATTGCTAGCATAGGCAATGTGATTGTTTGAAGTAACGATTCAATGTTCATCTAAAGTTTCTAGCTCAGCTAGTTATGCATTTTTATACTCTTCATGATCAAGGAGACCTTAGAGAAAAACACGAATTCTAGGTATTTAAACCTCAAGAGGTAAAATATATTTAGATCCAAACCCGAGGGAATATGGGGCCTTGTGGGTGTTTTAATGTTGGTTCTATATGCCTAGAGTGTTCGATAAAGCTACAAATGCCAATCTAATTTAGAATCTTTTACTATATTTAAAAATATCAAATTTAGGGGTCCCATGGAGGGGCTACTATGCTTAAATTAGTGATGCAGTAGGTCTTATAGAACTGGTTATGAACTGTAATAGGATAATGCATAATCTTCTCCATTTTTGGTGGAACCCCAAAATTTAAGTAGACTTGAGTTATGTGACAGTGGAAAAGGGGGGGCCGAGTGAATTCAGGGAGGATTGAAGGGAAGAGAATAGGGGATTGGAGAGAAATTCATTCTGTGATTGGAGCAAAACCCCTGTATATATATGAGAAACTTGATTATATTTTACTCGACCTGAGCAAATACCACAAGCTTTTAGAGATTTTAGAGACTTTGGGCTTCTCACCTACACACCAAGCATTGTTAACCTGGTAAGTTCTACTTCATTTTTTTATTTCTTCAGTTTTGTTGCTTTTGTTAATGGTTTCTACAAATGCTATTTTTGTCTATGTTTCTGTTGCTTCTATTAATGTTTCCTGTGATTGCTATATCATTTTTTTTAAAGCCCTAGGAGATTAATAGTGGGTAGGATGGGCTACTACTTATTTTAAATGAATTCAAGCCCTCACCTAGTTGAAAGGGCCATTTAACCCTCAACAAGAGAAACATTCATAGTTTCAGTGATCTTCTTCTACATTTTCAAGTTAAATTAGTGATCTATAGGGATTGTATCCCAATTTAGTAAAAATGATTTCTTTTTGAATTCCATTTTATATTACTTTATTATTGTCAACTCTTAATAGTTACAAAACTATTCCCATAGTATATTCATATTCAAAATGAAGGATGTAAATGTAAGGATTTTATATGAAAGGTGTAAATGTTTTTGAGGACTTTTTAGTGCTGCAAATATGTTATTTTTAATGGGGTTTTGTGGATTTTTTAAATTTTTGGTTATATTAATGCTCAAATCTAAAAAACACTCAAGTCGTGAGTCCTAGTTTGCTACCAATTTTTTTGGATAGGCTCTATGTTTAAATGCTAGGCAATGCTTGGCCCTAGTTTTTCAATATTGGTTGCACATTGTATTTTTTTCCTTGTCCCTTTTTTCAGTTCTAATCAGGTATTTTCTTATCATTTTGAATCCAATATGCCCTATCCATCATATTTTTCTCCCTTTCTTCCACTGTATTATATACCTGAGAAATTTTCCAAGCTTTCCATTGGAATTGATAGTGTATAATTGACATTAATCCAATGTTCACTATAATCATGTGCAAATAGAACTCCCCAGATCTTATCCTTTCATAAAGTGTAGAGCAATTTGTTTACAAGGCATTTTCTTAGTTGTATGGATAAGGGTATGAATCATAATAGCATTATGGCTATCTTTTCTGATATGGCTATGTATTATGTATAGCATTATATGAAAATAAATATGCAATACATACAATAAAATAGATAAATTTGAATAATAAATTTTGAGGACAAAATCCATCCAAATATGGTAACAAAGATGAATGGTATGTCTGAGAAGAGAGTTGTTGTGTCTCTCTAAAACCCTAGGATGAGTTCCTTATTTTTTGAATTTCCTTTTAAAATTTACATTGTATTCGTCATATTTTTACATGCAATGTGTCACTATTTAAAATTTAAACACATTTATTTATTGTAGGCACAAACACTGTACTTTTAATTTCCCATGGATAAAGGTGTGCATCATCCAACCCCTACAAAGGGTGGATTTATGAGGTATTCTGAATTACTATCACAAGATGAATCACCCGATGAGGTGCACTTCATAGATGATTATAGTTTCCCTAAATTTGATCCAAGCATATAAGGGGACATTGAAGAGGTGGTCATACCTATTGCACAAAATTAATTTGTCATAGAATCCAACCACTTCTTGAAATATTCACTACTTTTTAAATATGCTCCTTCTAATACATAAGAAATAGGCATGAAGCACCTTGATGTTCTTAAAATTCTATCCTGTGATCGACTAGTAAAGACTAGAGTTCATTAGAGCATTACTAATATTTTTGTTCTAATTGAAGCAAAACATAATGAAAGAGATACATAATCAAATGGTGGTGTAATGAAAAGGGCCATATCATCATCTACTCCAAAATTGAAAGAAGTTCAGAATTATTACTCTACTAATGGTGTTGATCGTACAAAAAATTAGTGTTGAGATCAATGGGAACACATTTTACCAGATTTTAAAAGAATCTAGGATTATGAATTATATATTCCATTTGGTTGTGATAGATATTGCAACATGACAACCCATGAGAAAGTTGATTAAAAACTACCTAGTAATTATGTGAAATAACTTTTTGATGCAATAAAAGTGAAATTTGGTTTTGATTGTGCAATAAACCCTGAAAATATAACTATTGATTCTGCTGACAATAGTTATGCATTTGGAGATGATTCTTGTTCACCAAATGAAAATGCCAAAGGTAAAGAATTTTTTAACAAGGTTCAGACTCCTACTGAAGAGGACAAACAATCTACTGGAAAAAAATGGAAATCAACAAGCAAAATAACTACCATAAAGGATAATTTTGTAGAGAATAATAAGCAGGTGATTTTTACCTTGTAGTTGGTTGAAGAGGGGCATATGAAACACTCTAAAATTGATTATTCTTTGATTTAAGAGAGACACCAAAAATTTTGTTCTTTGTCTGAACAACGTATGGAAAAGGAAAATACAAATGAAGAGAAATTGATAAAAATTAAAGAGCAAAAAATAAATGTCCAATTGAGTTTAGTATCATCTTTAAGTACCATTGGACAAGAAATGATAAAGATTAGTGAATCTTTGTGAAATGACATGTGACCCTCATAGTTGTACTACTCATGCTTGTTTTGAACCAAATAGATGCCCATCTAGTTTCTTATTTCTTATATGTACTCCCAATGAACTTGCTAATAAAAGTTTTTTTATCATCAATATCCAATTTATACTTATTACTATAATCACATTTAAGAGGTCAAGTTTTTTGCTTCATAATCATTCAAATTGATCAAGACTTTAATAATCCAAATATCTTTTATTATTTCTCAGTTCAATGTTTAATTTTCTTGTTTTTTCATTGATCGCCTTGTTACATCTAATATTTATTATATTGCCACTTGTTCCTTTCATAAAATAATTGTCAACATTTGCTCTGATCTCATGCTTGTCATTTCTAATAATAGTGAGGATGTCAATAAATAATATATCTTGATAGTGTTGAAAAGACCCAATTTTTTTCAATCTTTTGTATATTTTTATTCTTTTGTATGAGTTGGCCTCTTATAAGACTTTAAATTTTCAATAGTAATATCCTTAAAGCATTATAATGTGGTTACTTTGGTATACTTATGTTTTTTGCTTTTAATTTCCCCTTAATATTTGTTATCTTCTTATTTAATCTATATGAGGATTTTTGTCATACAATAAATGTTATTATGTGTTAAGCTAATATAGCCTTTTTTATTCTCTTTTACATGGATACTTGGTAGTCTTTTTAACTTGTGAATTATTAATATGTGGTCAGTTTTTTTAAATTCATTATCAAGTTTTCTCACTTTATGTTAATTCAGGGTATGGGAGCCTGTGGTTTATTATCATTGTTAACATGTTGGTATGGTGTCTCCCATCCTAAAATTCTACTTAAGGATGTGTGTGTGTGTGTGTGTATATGTGTCTGTGTGTATGAAATTTTCTCTTTCTTTCCTATCAAAAAATAAAATAGTTGAGTTAGCCCAAAAATAGATTTAAAACTTGAGTTGGTCAGGGCAGTGACCAAAAGATGTGTTAATCAGAAAGCACAAGTTGGATCCCTATGGGCCCAAATAATAATTGAAATATGGAAAATATGGTCAATAAGTAGTAGCATAAGGAGGAAACTAGCATATACTTGTGGTAAAGCATATAGGAGCATTTCATTTTCAGCTGCTTAACCTACTATAAGATTTGGGTGAGGTATTACTCTCTTTGTTAGAGACATGTTTCCTCTTCCCTTCTAGTAAGGAACACCTTGATGCCTCTGAGAATAGTTTTGTTAATTCATTTTGAGTCTCAGACCAAAGTTGATATTAGATGTCAGGATCAAACTCATTATTGGCATCTTTCAATTACAAGGAGCCCACAAAATCCCTGCCATATTCTACTTGGATCCATAGCCAATAAGTTTTACCTAGTTTGCAATGCCAAAAGGTATCTAAGATTGTTTCTTCTTGTTGCCATTTATTTTCCTTATATAATTTTTTCCTTTTTCTTTCCTTATGGATCTTTACTTTTCTTTTCTTTACAGATCTTTACTTATTATTTATTTATGGATGTGTTACAGTCTAGATATTATAACAATAACTACATACTATAATTCTGCATTTTTATAATTATATCTAATTCTTATGGGTGGCTTGTGAAAATGCAGTAATGACATACAATTATACATCGATTCAAATATTAAACATATAATTCAAACATTATAGATATAATTATATATTGTATCTACATATCAAAAGTACATCAAACATAATTATATATTCATTGAAGCTTTATATTTTGGTTGTATAAATATTTTTACACACACACACACACACACACACACACACACACACACATGCACAAAGCAAAATATGTAACACATCAACAATTCATACATATATTCTTTATATTATGATTAACTAGGCACAATATGTATGCTTTATATGGTAAAAGAAAGCACAATATGTATGCTTTATATTATGATTGGCCTTTATGCTTGGGATTTAGATATTATCTTTCAATAGATGGATCTCATGATATGCTTTATGCACCATATACAATTATATCTTTCAAACATTATTATATAGATACAATTGAAAATGCAGAAATATATTATGGATGTGTTACAGTCTAGATGTGTTGATTGGGTAGTGGAATTTTTGTGTTTCAAGATGTAGTTACTTACAGGGCCTCTATGGAAAATTATAGTATGTATTATAGTTATTGATAATTGTTGCTTCGTTCATTTTCTAAAACGTGACATTTATGTTGATAAAGAGTGAAGATTAATATAACAAATCAAAATTGTTCTTAATTAAGGGTATTAATTGTTTCCCTAACTTTTAATCATGTAGCTTGAAGTGTCCAAGGAAAATGAGTATGGCATGGCCTATAAACTCTTTCCCACTAGGTATCCAAGGGTAATTCTTGTATCCAAGGGTTTGGGGTAATTATTAAAAAACCCAACCATATGTGGATATAATATCTTTCTTTCTTAATGTACTTAGGTAGAGATTGGCATGATGGACTATGATTCTATAATTTGGTTGTTTGGAGATACATATATACATACATACATACATATATATATATATATATATATATGTTTATTTGTTTTGAAACATTGAGTTGATGATTGCATAATTGAATATAACTATTTTTTTCTGTAGGGAGGAGTACACATTTCATGATATTTTTTATTCCAGTTTGTAGGGCACTTTCTTCAATAGTGCAATGGATTCTCATTCAAGACAGTCAATCAAAGTCCTCCTAGAATGTGCAACAGTTACTATACAATTAGCATTGCAAATTTGGTATGATGTACAAGATTTGACTCATATTAGACGTATATCAAAGAGGCATATGAGCGAGTCATTTGGCACACCTCAACCCAAAAATGTAGAGGAAGAAGACATGGATATAGAGATTCAAACAATCAATGGCCAACAATAAAATGTAATTGTCAAAACAGATTTATCAGTTTCTCAATGGGAAGGTAGGATTCAAGGAGAGTGGTATATAAAACCATGTTCCTTGGATTGGTGAAACCACTACATATTTGAAGTTAAATGTGATGATCAATGCTTTCACAACATATTTAGGTTGCTTTATGAATTGTTTGAATTACTTTGTGAATCTTTGCATGAAGACCTTAGTCAAGGTGACATACCCATTTCATTCACTACATCTATAAAGAGTAAGGTATTTCCTGTTGAAAAGCAAGTGGCCTTTGCAGTTCTTTGACTATCCTCTAGCATGACAATGATTAACATTAGTGAACTGTTTGGTTATGGAAAGTCAACCATTGTAAGAACTGTGAATAAGTTCATTAATGCAAAGTAACAGTGATTCCATAGGTATGTCCAATGGCCAAACAACTAATTGTATCTTGAAATTTTAAAGGAAGGCTTTCACCAAAGTCAAGGCTTTATAAATTGTTGTGGGGCTATAGATGTAACTCACATTCAATTCTAACTTCTGACCAATGAGTGTTCAGTGGATTGGTGTGACTGAGATCACAACTAAAACATGTCATTACAAGCCATTAATGATAACAATATGCATTTTATAGATGTTTTCATTGGATGGCATGGTTCTGTTAATGATGCTAGAATACTATGAAATTTTGTTTTCTTCAAATTATGTGAAGGTGGATAGAGGTTAAATGGACATTTAGTTTCCATTGGTCCTTCATGCATAAGAGAGTATCTTATAAGTGATGGGGGATATCCTTTATTACCATGGTTAATCACACCATTTAGTGTAACTTTGATTAATAGTCAAAGGAAATTTAACTTTAAGTTGTCATCAACATGTATTGTTGTCGAGTGTGCATTTGGAAGGTTAAAGAACACATGGAAAATCTTACAATCCAGAATTTGTTAGCCTAATTTTCAAATGTTACCAAAAACTATTCTTGTGTGTTACATATTGCATAATATGATTTTAACAATAATGGAAGATGAAGTTGATGGCACTGAATTTGCTATTGAGCATGCAAACAATGTACATATCAATGAAGTGGGAGTGGATCCAACTACAACAATAGCTCGACAAGCCTTAATGTATTTTGTGATTGGCAATGGAAATGTTATATGTGCAAAGTATGAATCCTAAAATTATTATTTTTTATTCTATTCACTACTTCCTTTAAATGCATTTAGTTTAGCTACTGACTACATATTTATGTTTTTGCAGAGATGATGTGTAGTTGGAAGATATCAATCTTCCATTGGCATTTTTGAAGATAAACTATAAAGGGTTGCACACATCATATTTATGTGGATCCAAAAAATGTTTTTTCTTCATATTTGTACACTATGATAAAAAACATTTTTAAAGGAAATGGTTTATTCAAAATTTTTAGTGGAGGGATACTATGTTGAACTACTTTTACTTACATTATGTTGAAATGATTCTGCTAACAAAAATTTGAATGAAGTTTACTTTCCAAAGATTTACATGTGAGTTAATTCAATGCATACTTTTTTACAGATTTAAATACTTAAGAGTGCACTCAGACTTTGATAAAAGGGCTGACTAAAAGATGATGTAAATTTTTTAAAAAATTATGTTAATCAATCTATACTAACCAAAGTTAAAATTTGTGTTTGGGTAGAGCACTGTCATAGCCTATTGTGTGAGCTAATAACATAGACCCCTTTTATAATTTCTATTGAGGCACCCATGGCACCTACAATGGTTATTCTTACTTATTATTATAGTCCCCCACTTCAATGTTATTTGAAAAAAAAAGCTCCATCCTATAAGTTGATATATATGTGATGCATGTTGTGGCCTAAATATATTCCCAAGAAACATGTTCTGAAGACCGAAATCTTGAAAATTATATTTATTTTAAATATTTCAAAAATTTACAAGATAGGACACATTGAAGAGTCTTAGCTCTGCTCTAGAGAAACTGAAACTAAAAACCATTGTAAAATTTAAATCAAACATTACAGAGATTTGAATCCACTGATAAGACTCATCATCTAAGAAACCCATTTATGGATATAAATGCTAGCTAAATAATAGTGTTAGTACACATTTTTATTAAAGTGAATCAAATCTCACCCAAATCTCATACATTGTTATTTCATCAAACATATATTCATTTTATATTAACTTTCACAATTGCCACAATGTTTTGATACATAAAAGGTGATCCCAAATTTAAAAACATGCTTCAAAGAAGAGATTATTAAAAAATAGTTATTTCAAAATATGGAATTGCATTAAAATAAAGGTCAGAAAAATAATGGAATATTATCTAAATAAATTATCTTTGAGCACAAATTTCATAACTACAACAATCTCCCAATGAAGGATCCATAAAATAGCCAAAGGTTGTGGTTAGCAAAATAACCCTCTTAAGAAAGTTTTACAAGTTATCTTCTCCAAATGCAACTCCTCCGAATAGAAAGAGATACTAAAGATTACACATTTTTCTCTCTTTGAGAGAGAAAAATATTTGAGAAGAATTTAATTATAATATAGAAAATATATTAAAACATGTGAGTTTTTTTTGATTTAATAAAAAAATTCAATCTCATTAATAGCTATAGTAGATTAAAAATATGTTTCCCTACCTTAAATATGCAATGGAAATTTTAGATTATTGTGTCTTGAATCTCTCAATAATATGGATGAAACGTGTAAATGGTTTGATATAATTTTATGTCATGCATGAGCAATGTATAAATTAAAGAGGCACCCAAGTCTCATCATAATATAATAGTTAAATTTACATTCTTATATAAATTTGGCAACTCTTGTTAATACAAACAAAACCCATAAATAAGGAATATTTTGACCTCTTATATTTCACTTTATTTTTCTCAGACATGCACACTCTTTTAAATATAACATGATAGACAGTAGAATTCCTTTTCTTGACAGAAACAACCTACAATTAAGTTAGTCCATGATATTAAAAGTTATATCTAGAAATCCAAGAACACATGAGAAGATAAATATCGACAAATAAAAGGCTTACAAGTTTATTTTCATTATATATGATTTCTCTGCATATATTATCATTTGAACTTATGTTATTATTCAACTTCTTGCATGACGCCTCAAGCTTAATTTTTTGTTGTTTTTTCCTTGTAATAGAAGAAAATAATTGACAAACCCAGTTTTATTAACAAATTATGTGAAATAAATGGTTAGCCTAATGGAAAAACTAGAACATTATGTCCACTAAGTTGACAATAAATTTTTGAAATGTACATAACTTTTTTGGAAGTAAATAATACTCTATAGGGGCCTTTTACTCTGCTATGGATCTTGCAATTTCATCTCTTTTGTCCTTTGCCATTCTATCCTTCGCCTTTGCCTCCATGTATTGGTTTTTACCCATATCATATTTCATCCAGGGCAGCTTATTTTTCATAGATTCAACCTAAATTTGTGGTTAATTTATCATGTTTTAACAAGCCCCCCCAACCCAAAAAAATAAAAAATAAAATTAGAACAACAAGCATTGAATTAAAGAAGGAAAAGATCTATGTATTCCTCCAAAAAATTTTCATAAATATTCCATTCACAAAGAACAACCCAGATTTGAGAATAATTTTTGTAGTAACTATTGTCTTTAGCAAACACGCTTAGCATCCCTTTCTTGCTTGACATTTTATGCACTGAGTTTATGTAAGGTTTTCTTGATCCATTTTACAGTGTATTAAAAATTGAAACTCCATTAGTATTGAAAAATTCCATTGAAACTTATAACAAAACTTCTTGGAAAGAGCAATGTTTTTAAACACAGTTTTTCTTGATTTCATATAGACCACAACATAGCATACATTTTTCCAAACACAAATATGCATTCCAAAAAGAAGGATCCTAAAAAAACTCAGCCTTTTTAATTTAAAATTTTTAGAATTACATGGGACCACACTTATGCTAAAAAGTTCATAAAATATCTTAGCATCACCCGCTGAGATATTATAAGAACAACATCCCATGGGACCACTAGGTAAAATAGGAAATCTCATGCAGATTTGAGAAGAGCAGAAAATTTAAAGTTATGACTAGTTTGAATCTTTACAACATGTGGAAAGAAATGATTCGATCTACTGCTACTTTTATTTTGAGGACATTCCCTCCAATCATAGGATGCCATATGGATATAGTAGGGAAGGAATAAAAGGGCAATCAATTGCTTCTTTGGAATTTAATAAAAATGACAAACTAACAAATATTTATTTATTCAATCTGAGGGTGAGGCATTGTTGAGGTGGGGTGTGGTTAAAGCTGCATCTGAAATAAATAAATAAAATACAATAGGTAGTATGCCCCCCAATATTTTGCATATCCCTATGATTTAATGTTTTAAAATTTAAAATATGTGTACGTTGTGCGTGTATTGTAAATAATTCCAAGCGAATAGTGTAGCCACTTAAAAAATGGTTTTTCAGAATTTATTATTTATTTTATTACACTATTCTAGGATAGTAATAAATATATTTATTATCTAGTGCATTTTGGTTATTATGTGGTAAGTTTTGAGAAACATATCCATTACATTTGTCGAGTTTATAAATGTATTTAATGTGTTTTCAGAGCTTGACAATTGTACTTATATTTCTTGATATTCAATATACTTCTCTAAACCCTCTTTCTGTTAGTTATTGCTTTAAATTTAAAAAATAATTAAGTATGAGGAATTGCTTTATATATGTTTACGTCTAATTAAATGTTGATGAATGTATGTATTTCAATTTGATTGAAATTCATTTATTTATAACATATCTTAGTGAACCCATGCTCTCTTAAACCTCTTTTGAGATTGAATCTTGCTCCACATAGTGTCAAATCTAAAAATATTCTTAGAGCTTGTGTTATTTCATGGTTTAAATCTACCTAGCTCTCTATCTTATGCTTGATTGAAAATTCTTGAGTGATCTAATTTGAATAAGTTTTCAAACCCTAGGGTGATTTTGTGATGTGTTTTCTCTATGCTCAAATTATATTATCATATGCGATTAGTTTAATTAAAAGTTTTTTCATTGCATTCATTTGAATAAATCTATATCAAGCTTCAATAAGAAACATGGACTGTAGGAATGCACCTAATTTTACTTCAAAAATTAAATTCATTATTCTAAAATATGTGCCTTCTTCAAATGATAATTTTGTAGCAAAATATGTTCCTTCTTTGAATGATAATATTGTCGACATATCTCATATGCAAAATGTGAATCAAAGTGAAGATGATAATGATTAGGAGGTTGAATTAGAGGAACAAAATACAGATAAGAATATTAATAGTATCAAAATTTTGTTATAGATAATTCTTCTAAGATATCTAAAATCATAAATGCCTTGAAAGAATCATTTGTCAAAATTTACATTCTCATGAAATCACTTTGGAAATTCCTTCTAAACCTATCCAATTTTCCACTATTGTCAACATTCTTTCTTCTCAAAATATTATGTTTCAAAATTCTCAAAATGTTTCTATTACTTTTCCTTCTTCTCAAAATGTAATTCCTCAAAATTAGCAATATGTTTTATTTCCTTCTCAAGCCTTTTCAATATCTCAAAATGATAGTTGAATTCCTTTTGTTCAACCATCATCTGCCTCTAATGCTTCTCAAATTGCTTTGAATGTTTTTAACCCTTATCTTTAAAAAATTTATTCTATTGCAATCTATTTTACTATTCCACCTTCTATCTCTATAAAATATCCTAAAATGAATACTATGATGCATACATTTTGTTACTTACAACATCAAATTAAAACACTTTCTTAAGGGTCTTTGTTCGCACAAAAATATCACATGCTAAACTATTCACTCCAATAAGGTTAGGCCAAGACAACTGATGTAATAGATAGATGATGGGTGGAATTAGAAATTGGACTGATTATTCGATGTGATGAGATTTGGAATTAGTGGTGGAAAGGGATTTTGGTGATGGAACCAAAATACCTTCACATCATCATGTTACCCGTTAAGAGCATCTAGTTGTGCAAAAATAGAGCTCCAAGGTCCTTCAGTGTCTAAGATAACAAGGAGGTGAAGTTCCTTATTAATGACAGGTCCAATGAAATGAGGATTATTAGGCTAAATGACTCAAGGATGAGATAAAATTTGTTAGGTTAACTACACCTAGTCAATATCATCCATAAATAAGAATGATATGTGATGAGGCTAGACCCAAGGAGAAGAAAGGGGAGTGAAAGTGAGGATTTATGCTTGAATCATGTTATATTAGCGAGTTTGGTTTTAGGGGAGAGGAATAATGGGTGGATCAGGATTGTTTTTTATTCCTCTAGGGCACTAATAACATTGATGATGAGGTTTAGAATAGGTGTAACATAGAAAACCTCAAGTCTCCATTCAACATTAATACCTGATTGTGTGTTGATTTTAGGACCAAGTGCCCTGACCCTAGGGAATAGACCTTCTATAACAATACCAGGTGTCTCAAAAAGTGTTATCCAAAGGAGACTACACAAGGTATAAACATATGAGCTTGCTTAATAATCAATATTTGAATGAACTTGGTGTACATTGTTAGAATCAAGGTTTCACTTGGGAGGTTTGCATGGTTGGGCAAGGATTTGATAATGTTTATTTTTGGTTTGTTTTATTTTAAGAAATGTTTGATTGAAAATGAAGAGTAATTACTTACTGAAATTAAATAAATTGAAAGTGAATGACAATAAGTGAACTAAAATTGAAAAAAGAAAACATTTTTTTGTCTTTTCCAATTGTTTTTTAATGCATACAACATAACATAAAGAGATCTACTATAACTATGCAAATGTTGATTTTTTAATTTTCTAGATGCAGCCTAGATGAAGTTATTTTTTGTGATTTTATTTGAATGATGTAAGAATGTATCTATGTGCAAACTAAAGTTTTAACAACATGAAAATATTTCAAGAGGAGGTTTAGATTATACACAACAAAATACTATTAAGTTTCTACTCTTCTTTTACTCATATGCAAGCTAGAATAAAATTTCAATATTCCTAAGTTGAATGCACACTAGCTATTGTTACAACCCCTCAAGTTGTATTTATAAAATGCAGTAATTTTATTATTATTTTAAATTAATTACTAACATTCATTCCACTCAACCATAGTTAAACTAAATAACTTTATCCAAACAACTTAGAACAAAAGTAGTTCTAAATTCAAATACTGAAAAACTATATATCTTATAACAACTCCAAGGAAAGTAAATACATTAGGACATAACTAAAAATGGTCTCAAAATACAACAATTGATGTTTAATTATAATCAAACATAATTATTACATTTACATTTCCTTTAAGTATCCAACCTAATACAATTAAATAAATAATAAGCTCTTTGGAGCTCGTGTCATACCAACTTGTGTATCCCTGATCAATTCAGGTGTAGTCTCCAGGTAAGTAGCAAGACTATATGGAGGGAGAGCATCATCCAAGCACTTTTCCACACCAAACATAGATGAACAATCCCCCACACAATCTTTTATCAGGAAATGGCCCTTCCTTCATGGATGGGTAGATAGAATGGTGTGGGAATCCAGAGAACAGGCTATTACCCATATATGTATGATAAAACTAAACATGTAGTGTATCATAGAAAGCCTATTTTGTTGAAAGATATCGCATTGACATGCAAATCATATATACCAAAGATAATGTCTCACTATACACTATTTAACCACAAGATTCATATTAAGCACATTCTCCTATCAATCATATCATACCACATGTTAAACATAGGAGTAAGGAAAATATACTTTTATTCCAACCACACATGAATGAATCATACATCATTATTTAACTTATATAAGAAATAAAGCCTACAGTTTGTACCACCTGAGTATGTTTCATATTCATGATAAACTATAATTTTCGAACTACTACTATAAGATCTAAACAACTAAACCCTAGGATATCTCATATTATCATAGTCTAGTGTTCTAAGGTACAACTACTAGTTTTCTCACATTTAGTCATACTAAGTAGTTATAGATACATGGAAGCATACATTTTTAATCAAGAAAATATATAACAAGGTAATTTATACAAATGTATATAATTCTATCTTAACATTTGTTTACACTTTCAATATTGTATGTATGCATAAATGATATCCTATCAAATGTTACACTGCATACTATTCAAGTAACAACCAACACATATATATTTATGTAAGTGTGGGTCTAGATATAACAAATACAATATGTACCATCTAGGTAATTTTCATACTGTAAAACTCTATGACATTTAGTAACATCATAGATCATTATGTTTCAACACCTTACTCATACATGAATAAACAATCATACTTTATGATTATTAAACAAGCAAGTACATACTACATAGTAAAAATCAGATGAAAACACAATCTCTAGGCACACATCATGATGTACTATTTTATTATAAAAATATATAATCACTCACACATGTATCATTCTCACAAAAATTTATAACACACACAAGTTTTCATCTTTACAAGACATTGCAAATATGACCCAATCGACATATAACATTACTATGCTTACATAAATAATATTGGGCCCTTACGAGTTTTTTAAGCAAAGCCAAAGGTTTCATAATCCTAAAATATAGGAAAAAAAAACATATATACCATCTGGGTATATCTTAGGTTTTAAAATGCAATATCTACACTCTATAAGTAAATACATCTATTTAGCACAAACAATAATAACACAGTCCACCAGCTTTCTATAATTCTCAAGCAGTCAATCAAATTAATACTAGGGAATCAGATATCTTATAGACTTGTTATGCTATTTCATTCAGTAACTTTATCTAATTTTAAAAGGCTGTACCACTAATATAAAGCTTTATATTTTTTTTTCAAGTATTTATTTATATGTTCTGACATTACTTTCTAAAGGTTACATTATTAAATATTGTATGAAATGATACTATTACTTTTTGAACCGAATAGACAAATCATTCCAACATTGATTTTTGATCAAGGTGTGATTTAACAAAATGCTTTAATATTTTCTCGCTTACTATCCTCATAAGGATCCTAAGATAATCAAGCTGATTAATGAGTATGCAAATTGCTTAATATTGTAATACAGTAATCCGAGGCAATTAAAGTTCTAACAAACATTTGATATTGTATGAAAGAAGAAAAATTTAAATAAAGTTCATTAATTTTATTGAAACTCAATGCTTTATAATTAATTTAAGACTCAACCTTTTCATAAATACTTACGCTTTAATTATAACTCAAACAACTTTCATTTACTTAACTTGGCATTGCATATAGATACTCAACATGTTATAAATAATGATTTAGTGTGATATATTAACGGTTCAACATTCTATTAAAATCTGGGCAGTTAATAAAAGACTTAATAATTTTAATCAAATATTAAACACATTGCATTTGACCTATACACAACATTACCAATTAAAACTCTGCATGCTATATACATCTCAATCTTGTTATATAAGCTCAATGCTTCCAAAAATTTATACAAAGCGTTTCACTTAATTCTATTCCACATTTCCAATTAAATATTGTCAATATAAACCAGACATTCAATATTTTTAATTCAAAACACAGTCATATCAAATGGAACACAACCTTACCAATTAATTATTTTACTTCCTAATTTACATACAGTGCTTCAAGTTATTCTTAGCATTTGATTTAGATTTTCCAATATATATCTCAACATTCTAATTTTTTGAGATAGAGCGTTTCAATATAAGACTTTAGTGTTTAATAAATTAGACTCCATTATATTTTTATAGTCTAGGTGACTTAATATATAGTTCAACTTTCTTAATTTAAAAGACTGGGGTTACATGCCATAGATTTTAGCAATATCTCATGTAACTGGGTAATCCAACAACTAGTTTTGTGATTTGGCATTCAATTAAGACACTTCACATTTCAATATAAAGTCTGGCATCTTAATTTAAAGGCTGCCATTTTAAAATAAAGACACAACATTTAATATTATACTTAGCATTTATAAATAGACTTTTACAGACTTCTACATTTTACATATTGATTTCTACTAAATACATATTGACTTCTGTGAATTACATGATGATTTTCTGTGAATTACTTAATAATTTATACACAACTTGCCATTATAATTTAATGGATGGCATTTTAATAATTAAAACTAAACCTATATATATATATATATATAAAACTTGGTGATTAAGCTTATAGCATGACTTCAAACAAAAAACACAATGATTTATATAGATAGGGCATTTAAATATATATATGATAGCTTACAATCTTTGAGACTTGGCATCTCTATCTTTATGACTCAATTATTATTAATCCTTAGCACTAAAATTAAAAACTAAGAGTTTAAATGAGATTCTCAACATTCTAATTTATAACGTAATCCTTATTATAATTTAAGAGGTAGTTCAATAATCAATTTATTAATCCTGATCAGGATGTTACATAGGATGTTGATCCATTTCACTACCATAAATAGTGATACGCAAGCCCCTAATAAACAAAAATTAGGATTAACAAAATCAAATGTAAGCCTCTACATAATGTTTAAGTTACAGGGTTTGGAATTTCACCTAATACCCTGGCATTGCAGTTTATAGGTTTGGTGATTAAAAAGTTGACTCAACATATCAATTTAGATACTCAACAAATTCAATAATTGCTTCAACGTTTTAAGTAATGCAAAGCATTTCAAGTAAATAGTTGGGCATTTCTTTTTTACACTAGGCATTTTTATGTCTTGCAAAAACTTAGCAGTACAATATTTTATATCTCCAATGACTTCATTTAATAAAATAATATACACAACTATAACAAAGACTCTTGGATTCTACTTAAAAGTTTTAACTATTAATATCTTAACTTAGCAATTAATATCACTTACTCAACATTTTTCTTAAAGCACTCAGAGTTTCAAACATTCAAGCATTTACCTAGCTATTCAATATTTTTGACTTGATCTTTTAATATATTTACACAAAAATTTAAATACCGAACCTACCTCGTAAACTCTTTCAAATCTGAGTAGCTAAAACCGGTATCTTTTCTCTCCTTTCTTTTCCATCTTTCCTTCTTTTCATGTCTCCCTTATGTGTTCTTTCTAATTTCTGGAGACTTTACTTATAAAACTAAATCTCTCTCTAAATGTTATGCCCTATCTCTTTGCATGTTAATTCTTTTTGTTTTCTCCTTCATGCATGGCATTCAACTCTTCTTTTCTTTTTATTAGATATAGTTATCTTTTATTAAATCCCTAGTCTTTTCACCTTACTTAATATATATCAAAGCATTAATTTGATTGTAAAAAATCACTATGCCACATAACTCAAGTTATTATAAACTTAAGTTTAGTTGACAAATAAAATAATAATAATCAATTTTTAACCTTAAAATTTAATTTCATGCATGTATTAAGAAGGCTAATTTACTCTCTATTAGTACAATAGGATAACTCAAGCTCTTGAAAGTAAATAAATAAAGACAATTATTTATTTAACAAATGGATAAATAGTTTTCTAATTATTTTTCAAATAAGATAATACGTAATTAATTACTATTCACATTTAGCAATTAAATATTTATTTTCTATTTTATTCTAAAAAATTAAGACAAATAAAGTAAAAGAATTTAATGCATATTAATAACTAAATCCACAAATAATTATAATCACAACATATTTCCTTAACTATACACTATTATTTAAAATATGCTACTCATAAACATTTTAAATTTACTGTGCATGTGTGTAGGGTCACTGGCAACTTCTTTTGATATTCTTTCAATCATTTCATCTAGCCCATCCTCTCTGATGATGCTCCCCCTCATCATGCTCTGAGGGTAGGATCAATCCTGCTTTCATCTCATAATAAGTAGGTAGTTAGTCTGAGTCTATATATATATATATATATATATATCACAATCCTACTTTCATCTCACAATAATTAGGTAGTTAGTCTGAGTCATTATATATATCTATCACAATCCTGCTTTCATCTCGCAATAAGTAGGTAATTAGTCTGAGTCATTATATATATATATATATATTCGGACTAACTACCTAATTATTGCGAGATGAAAGCAGGATTGTGATATATATATATATATATATATATATATATATATAATGACTCAGACTAACTACCTACTTATTACGAGATGAAAGCAAGATTGTGATATATATCACAATCTTGCTTTCATCTCGTAATAAGTAGGTAGTTAGTCTGAGTCATTATATATATATATATATATATATATATATATATATATATATATATATATATATATATATATATATATATATATATATATATATATATATATATATATATATATATATATATATATATATATATCAACCAATGATGTAAAACTAACAAATATACATATCCACAATATACAAAATAATTAAAATATAGCTATCATATTATGTATACTAATCAAAAATATCACTGTTCCATACCAATATATGTCAAAATTCTCAAATCAAGGCAATAATAATCATACTAATCAACAAATTAAAAGTTTATAATTCATAAGGTCAAATCGGGATGTAACAACTATGAACAATGTATTTATTTTGACTAAGATATTTGTTTAAATTCTAATTTTATGCTATTATGAGATAAAATAATGTACTTAGTTTTTAAAAAACAATAGAAATTAGTATTAAAACAAGGTCTTTGGTCTACCTAAGTTGATCCAGGGTTTTCTAATTGCTAGTGTGTGTATGTGAGGATCAAAAGAGTTTGTTCCAAAACTAAAAAATGATTATTGCAATGACTAAAAATATGTGTGACCTATTATAACATTAACATATGGTTGAAATTCAAGATCATATACTATGAATTAATCTAATGAATGCAAGCAAACAAAGAGACTAGTTACGATTTTGGTCACAAAGACTGGGAAAAGAAATTATTCTTTTTCCTATCAAATTTGTTTTTTATGGAATATAAATATAAGCTACTATAATATGAATTTAACTAATATAATAAAAATAATAAAAATATACTGAAATTAAAAATCCTTCAACCTAATCAAGGTAGAGATCAATTAAATGCATGTGTCTTGTGTTTCACAATCCTCAATATGCTAGCTCTTTTACCCAGGCAAATATTTTAGGAACTCTTTAATAAGGAGGATGAAAAAATAAATGTCACAAAATGGGTAAGAATAAGAAAGACAAAATCCCAAACAAATAATAGATATTACTTATGAATTTTAGCTTATTACTTGATACTTCACTTTTAGGCTTGATTACTTAGCTGAATTACAACTTTGATTTTTGTATGACTAGATCTGACATTGATTATTCTACTCTGTGATTGAAAATACCTCAACCAAATGGAGGAATATGATCAGGGATACCCTGATCAATATTTTTTAACTGGGTACAAATATGATTTGAGACAAGCTACTAGTGGATCATAGATTTTCTATTAGGATAAGTTGACATGCTGATGTCTTCACTCTAGCCTATCATGCATATGTGATGCTGACTAGGTTGAGGGTGGAGAACAAAAATATCAAGGTGAGACCCAAGATAACTGAGGACTTAGTAGACATGATGATAGATGATAAAATTTAGGTTGCCTCTAGTCGATAGATAGGGGGCATAACTTTGTAGGGAGGCACCAATGAGAGGAGAGACATGATCCCTCAGGTTGGAGAGATAGTTTCTCATAATGATACTAGAAGGAGAGACTCTTTTGTATCAGGACCCTCCTAGAAGAGGAGGTTTGGATCTTGAGTTATTTTACCTATCAACATATATCGTACACCCTTCCTTTTAATTTTTTTGAGATCTTCAGACATATTGGCCCTGTATAGAGGTGATTGTATTGGAGATTTACATTGTTCAAACTTGATTATATATATATATATATATATATATATATATATATATATATATATATATATAGAGAGAGAGAGAGAGAGAGAGAGAGAGAGAGAGATAGAGAGATTTTAGTTTACCTTAATTACATGCTATGGTCTTTTCATTTCCATGTTAGCTTTTTAGTCTATGCACTCTAGATGACTAGGCATGTGATGATATATCATCTATCTCTCTATTCATTTTTTGATAAAATGTTATGAATAATGATTATACATGTGAAATAAAATATATGTAAATTATGTAATATGATGGATATATATGAATTTATGAATATGCTAACAACTATTTTATAGGTTATGACCCAGTTATTTCGTTACACATAACATATGACTTCCAATTTATAGCAGGGAATGAAAAGAGAGATGTGATAGATTTGAGATGCTAAAAATGTGAAAAATCATGAATCAATTTTTCAAAAGACAATGGAAGATGCACTAATCCTTATGATAAAAGTAGAAAACATACTTCTTACTATACTTAAAAAATACTAACTTTATTAGCTTCATCTAGGGATGCTAGCTGAAACATAATCGGTGAGTGGGATAAAGTTACCTTTTTTAGCATAGGCATATAGACAAGCTTTTACAGAACCTTTTATTATGACACTTTGATTTAATACTGATTTTTCATTTAACTTTTATTTTTATTTATGACCCCTTACACTTAATCTCATGTGACCAAAAAGACACATTGGCTCATCACCAAAGTCTATATGTATGTAAGGGCATTTCTCCCTAAAGCTAACCCCACACAACTAGTAAGATATGAGAGCTCAACACCAAAGGTTAACAAGGGTAATAGATGTTGGACTTAATTTTGAAGTTCCATAAGCTTTTAAAAAGAGTGTATTTTTATTTGTTATAGCTTTACCAATAAATCTTGGCCTCATGAAACTAGTAAGATGCAAGGGCTCATCATTGAAGACCAATATAGGCGAGTACAATTTATTAGTGTTGAGCATGATAATGTTTTGATTTAGAAGGCATTGTAAGAGGAGTCTTTATCATGGACAAGCTTCTAGACTAGGATGTAGGCTATTATTTTATAAGTTTTACAAGAAGACATAGGGGAAATAGGTGTGATTTACTCATAATAACTTAGACAAGATTTATTATAATGTTGATTTTGAAATATGTTTTATATAGTACAATAAGATAATGTGAGCATGGAATGATATAACATGTTGCATCTTGGAAGTTTCACACTATGTGAACTAATAACTAAATAATCACCAAATAGAACATCTAACAAGGAAATGAGGGCAATGTGTCATGTAAAAATTGAATATATAATTTTTTAAGGTGCAAAGAGTTCATAGCTTCACTAAAATCCTTTCCCTCTAAAGTATATAATTGATAGGCTCTTATATTTAATTCATCTGTCACTAGGTAAGGGCCTAACCAATTAGGTCTGAACTTATGACCTTCTCCTTTCTTCTTGTCAATGCAAATATCGATCCTAAGGACAAGGTCTCTTACAAATATTGGGCACTTATGGGTATTTTTATTTTATTCTCTACCCATATGGTTGGCATAAGCAATATGATTTCTTGAAGTAATGATCTGATGTTCATCTAAAGTCTCTAGCTCAGATAGTTATGCATTTTTATACTCTTCATGATCAAGGAGACCTTAGAGAAAAACACAAAGTCTAGGTATTTAAACCTCAAGAGGTAAAATATATTTAGATCCAAACTTGAGGGAATATGAGGTTGCCATTGTGGGTTTTTTAATGTTAGCTATATATGCCCATAGTGTTGGATAAAGATGCAAATGCCAATCTAATTTAGAATCTTTTAATATATTTACTAAGATCAAATTTAGGGATTTATTGGTGGATTCGATAGGGAAATTGACATGTGAATAATATAATGAGTTTGTGTGATGTGATATGGTGAATTTCTTACATACTTCACACACTTTAGGGTTTTTAAAGGGGGATCCATTATCTATTATGATGACATGTGGAACCCTAAATTAATAAATGATATAGTTTAAGATAAATTTTGTAATGATTAAACTAATGATAGTTGTAAGTCATATTTCTTCTACCCACTTAGTGAAATATTTGTTGGCTATGATAATGAAGTGGTGAGCATCTAAAGAAGTAGGGGAAAGCTTGCCTATCATATTTAGACCCTAAGTAGAAAATGACTAAGGCATAAGAAAAGGCTACAAATATTAGGGAGGAATGTGTATCTCATGATAGAAGTGTTTGAAATTCTCACATTTCCTAACATATTCAATGATATCATGTTCAAGAATGGGCCAAAATTATCCCATTCTATGTATCTTGTGAGTAGTTGCATGGCCACCCAAATGACTAATGCAAACCCTGTTATGATAATGGTAAAGGACCCTTTTTGAATCATCTTGGTTTACACATCTCAACAACATGCCATCAAATACCTTTTGGTAGATAACATCATCTAAGATGACATACTTGGAAGAAATAACACAAAAACATCATTTACATTGAGAGTTGGCTCCCTCAAGATAATGTGATCAATTAAGTAATGAATGATATTGACATACCAAGGAGAATATGTGATAGGAGGATTATTTACATAAAATATCAATTCATCTAGATGAGATCATTGAACTCCAGGGGATATTCTACAGACTAATCAATAATTATTTGTCCTTTGATGGACTTCTGGTTGACGTAGGTAAGCTCAAACTCATTTAATAACATGATAAAATGCATAGGATTTCATGAGAGTGTTAATTAGGTAAATAATGTTCATAAGGATTGTAGCCTCACTATGACTCGTGTTTCCTGGTTAAGCATATAGTTACACAATCATTTAGTTTCAAACATAATTGCCAAACACTCCTTTTTGGTATGTGTGTAGCATGTTTCATAATCCATGATAGTGTGACTAATGAAATAAATTACATGCTATTTGCTAGTATCCTCCTCCTAGGCCAACATATAGGAAAGAGACACCTCAATTTACCTAATGTAAAGTATCAATGGATTATTTATCTTGGACACCATGGGCATGGGGAGAGACATAAGGAAGCATTTTACTGCTTCAAATGCCTCCTAAAAATCATATGTTTAGGTTAATCCACTTTTATTCTTAAAAAAGTTATTAGTAGGATGAAATATATAGGTATTATCATGAATGAATCATCTAATGGCTCCTAGATTTCCTATAAATGACCTAATCCCTAATTTGTTTATTGGGGGGGGGGTATTTCCAAGATCATACAAATCTTGTTAGGGGTGATATTAATCCCATGATAAGAGATGATATACATGAGGAGATTTCAAATCATGACTCCAAACACACATTTTTATGGGATAAAAGTAACATCGTATTCAATAAATCACATCAAGATGGTGTATAACACTTCTAAGTGGTTAATTCATTACCTCAATTTCCCTAGAAGATCATCTATGTAAACCTCTGCTATCTTATGAATAAGATTGTGTAATATATGGGTCATGCACCCTTGATACATTTCCCCTCATTTTTCAATATTAAAGGGCATAAAAACATAAAAAAATGTTCCTCATGGCATAATAAAGGATGTTTAACTTTAATCTTTATAAAAAATGTAGATCTGATTGTATCCTAAGCATCCATCCTTAAGCGACATCAACCCATATCCTATTGTAGCATAAACAATGATACCAATGGAAGGGATAAGGAATTCATGTTTAGAACATGCCTTATTGATATCTCAAAAATATGTACATATCTTGATCTTGTCATTCTTGTTGATAACATAGACAATGTTGGACATTCACTTGGAATAGTCTATTGGCTTGATAAATCTGACTTTCAAAAGTTTTATAACTTCCTCATTTACCATCAATGTGAATTTAGGCTTTATTGGCCTAAGTTTTTTTTGACTGGCTTGGTGTTAAGTATAAAAAAAATTATGGACCACATGTTTAGTCTTGATGCCCACCATATTAGTGGAAGATAAGGAAAAATCCTTTGAGAGCTTAGTGAGCAGTTATTGGTGATGCTCCACTTCTTAAGGTGAAAGTGAGGACCTAAGATTGAGAATAATAGGACTCTCCTTAGTCCCAATATTTATATCAATATTTTAATCAATGAGGGAAGCATTATCTTCCTCAAACACATCAGGGGATGGAAGAAGATTATGATCTTCACCCTCTATATTGAAAATATTATGATCATCAGTAAAGGACACGTAATCCTTGACATAGCAATAAGAATCATAATATTCATGTTAAAGAGTCAAAGTAGGATAACAAATGAGGTATGAAACCCTCTTATGGTGGAAATATATGAGGTATTTTTAGGCTCTCAAAAGCTCAAGAATATCCTCATTATTCTTGGCTAAGTTGAGGACTAACAGATTATCATCATTTATAATATGGGCAATAGTTTGGTCACTATAAGTCTTATGTATAAGAGCTTTTGTCCTAACCAAGACTGTGAAATCAAACTCTGGTATAGAAAGATAAGGGTAGAAACATGAGGATGGAGCATCTATAGAGTTAACAATATGGTTAATTTCCCTAGGTACTATCTCTATATAAATGAAGTCAAAGTTTTTATAAATTTTGCATACAATGGTATTGTACAAGTAAAGATGTTCAAATTTGGTTTGATAAACCTCAAAGACTTGATTGGTACCCAATTATGATTCACCTTTGTTATTTATGTTTTGGATGCCTAAACATTTTGTAGTGAGCATGCCAAACAATAGAGCTTCATACTCAACACCATTATTTGTACAATCAAACTATAGTTTGAAACCAAAAGGCATGATCTATCCTTCAAGAGAAATTAGGATAACTCCTACCCCTGCATCTAGGTGGCACTTGGCACCATCATATTATAAGACCCACTAATCATGTGTAGAATAAGGATTGCCATTTGGTAAGACTTATTGGTCTTATGATATCTCAACCATATGAATATTGATAATATTGGTTAATCCCTCATGGGTTTCTTGGTCTTGAGACTCTGAAAAGTCATAAGACTTTTCCCCTTGTGGAGTAAGTAAAAAACTTATAGAAACTCGAAAGGCATACTCTTATGGTTTGGATGAAGGAAGGGAATCACATTTGGTAACTCAAAAGGCTTACTATTATGGTCTATATTGAGGTAGGTAAGCACTTTTGGGAACTCAAAAGGCTACTTGTTAGGACTTTTTTGATTTGGTAATTATGTTGACATAGTTATGATGGATTTTTGGTGTGGGAAGTATGCCAACATAGTTATGATTTCATTACAATGTAGATAGTATGCCAACATATTTATGTAGAGTATAGTACTATCGATAAGAGATGGGTAATTCCATTTTTCCAATTGTTATATGAAAGAAGGTGTTGGAAGTATCTACTGAGAGGGGGGGTGAATCAATAGAGTAACAATGTACATTTAATTCCAAAACCATTTCATGAAGCATACATTCACATAAGATCAAATAATGAATATATAAATAACCATAAGAGCACATCACAAGATAACACAAGAGATTATGTGGCAAACCCGCTAGGGGGATAAAAAAAACTCAACCAAACACTTGGAATACTATCCTATAATGACAATATTCAATTTATACCAACACCAATTTATCAAGGAACACCCACCCCTCAATTTAGTCAAGCACCCACTTGAACTTTAGCTAGCACCAACTAGCAAGGAGGATACAACCCCTTTGATGATTAAACACCAAATAAATCACCTCAAAAATAATAACCAAATTTTATCTAATTTTTAACACACCTGATTATGGAGTTATCTTTATTTAACACCTAAAAAATTGCCTCTCTACCTAATATAGGCCACTTAGGCTCCTTCAATCAATATGCCTCTTCTAGGCTCATAGGTCCAATGATCTATGAGTCCATCTATATCAACTTGATAAAAAAAACATGTCTAATATTATTCACCCTCTGATGGTCCTTAATTACCTCTTCCTTCTCTTTCAAATGTTCTCTCCTTCATTTAAGTCCAGACACACACCTCATCCAAATAGACCAATTAGGCCTTGCCTTTATACCACACTCTTCATCTAATCTATCTTGGTTGGAAAAGATACTTTAAAAATTGAATAATAACTATAATATGTCCACACACACATTACATGGGTGAGACAATCCACTCCATAGGTTTATTATAGTCCTTAAGACTCAAATCCTCCATTAGGCCTTAATGAGACCTAAAGTAATTAGGTCTATTCATACAAACATTACAACTTGGACCTATTGGACCACATTTAACCTTTAAAAATGGATGAAACACATCAAACCTACCTCAAATATGATGTTTATCACTCCCAGATAGATCTATGCCACCTACAACTCCATCTCACCACTTGAACCTATTAATTAGATCTCCTCGCTAATAGGCCTTTACACACAAAAAAGTCTATCTTCTAGAACTAAGGCATACATTTGATTTTCTCAAATAAAAACCTCAAAAAATTGAATTAATATATAATAAATGACCTTATAAACATCATCATGTCCATTTTACACCTTTACTTAGGCTCCAAGCATCCAAAACTACCTCTGCAACATGATCACTCAGACTGGTCAAACATAGTCAAAGTTTAGTAAAAAACTCTTGACTCTCCAATATTGAATATGAACATAAAAATAATTTAAATTCCTTATCATTAACCTTTTAAAATTATTTTAATTCTTAAAACTCATTTTTTTCTTCAAATTTTTACATATGTCCTTCAACACATCTCTGCAAGATGGTCACTTGAACTGGCTATAGCCTCTAAAAGTAAATTCCTATATAATTTTATGTTTAGAAATTTTAAGAGTGCTCCAAATACATCTAACACATATTAATATATCATATTATTATTCTATACCATCATAAAATTGATATTTCTCTTCTTATATCATCATTCACTAGTCTAACAGACTAATTCCTCAGACCACTTTCACACTGTGTATACATAGTTAGACAAGCTCTTTTGGATTTATCATATAAACACCTCAAATTGTTTCACTAGATTAACCAAAGATTGAATTTATAAAATATGTCTAAAAAAATCAATATATTCATTATATTCATAACCATTTGTCAAAAGGGCTCAAACACATCACTTTCCCTATCATACCTAGAGCAGTCGATCTGGCTCAAAACATGATCATGTTGAACATGACTTATCATGCTTGAAGAAAAACTTAAGTGATATTATAATTAATGTAAAATGTCATAATAAATTCTTAGACAATCCTTCAACACAAAATTCATATGCTTTAATGACAACTTTGCTCCTATAGATCATTCTCACTGTCTTAGGTTCCATTGTCTTGTCTTACACAGACAAGTCACTTTGTGAGCACCTTATATATTGTGTATAGGCATAAAAAAAACTTACCAATAATAATAATAGGAAGAATAGGTATTGAACTAAGACCCTAAATAATTTTATTCATCCCTGCTCACCTGGAACTCTTCCCTAAACACCTTTTCACTCTAACTGGCTTTTTCTCACTGTTCTCACTATCTATAGATTAGTGATAGGTAAAATTGATTGAAAAAAATGATTGACACAGTGAATTTTTCATTGCAAAACAAATCCATGAACCTAAATAAAAATTCTTGGACTTCAATCTCCATTAACTTGCATGTGTTGACCCAGTCAACTCTTCATGTATCATCAAATTCTCTAGATATAAGCACTTTTTTGTATCTTTTACTTACTACCCTGACAAACAAAAACCACCTGGGGATTATTGAAGGATTCCTCTACATAATAAAATCATCAAAATTGACTTTAAAATACATTATAGGTAGTAACCTTTCATATATTTCCAATCACTCCACTATGAGGGTTTATAGGAGGGTTTTGACCAATTTACATTCATAACAAATGTTCATAAATTTATGTACCTAAAACAACTAAAAATTATTTTAAATCCTACTTATAACCATGTTACATATCTCTCAAAAGGCTTATGCCACCATGCAAAGTCTACATGTACCAATGAGTATCAAAATTTCCTTCTCGAGGTCTCATCTCTTCATTCTGCATGCATAAGAGACCTTCCAATGTTGTTTCTTACTTTATCTTCCTCCTCAAGACTTAAAAATTGGTCAAAATTTTTAAACCACCTTTTTAAAACTCATTCAATGCCTACAAGTTCTCAACCATCTTGACAACTCACTTTGACCCTCCATTTGGACCTCACTAGGTCTCTCTATATATTAGGTCTAGATCTACTAGTTATACAAACCTATTGTATTGCTCTAACCACCTAAAAAACATGTCATACACCTTCATCCCATGCTCCATAACTTCCAACCATCTTCTCCCTATCATAAACCTTCGGAACACACTAGGCTACTAAGCCTATGTCTTCATACTAGGTCTTTCATGCAAGAACTCAAATTCTCAAAGCTTTCTTGTCACTTCATGATATCAATCTTCATCAATGACATCATCACTTTATCATTACCTTTGAAATCAATGACAATACTTGATAAAAATCTCCCCCTTTATCATTGATGTCAACCTCTTCTTCTTTTCCCCCTTTTCTATGAATTACAAAATGAACATATACTCCTCTCAGGTTCATCTACATAGACCTCTGATCCTAGGATCTGATTATTTACAAAGCTCCCCCTTTATCCATGCATGAAGATTCAATATATTGTTAAAGCACATGACTTGGTTTTATCAAGTCATCATACAAACTTCTTGAGTTCACATATGTAGAATACTTTTCCATATCTCCATCATGAGTAGAGATTGAAACTGGAATATCTCACATATGCTCCCCCTTACATCATGGATATCTCTTCAAGCCTCTAAAACTATCTGAGTTAGCTCCCCCTAACTCCATGCTCCATCTATCAAGTTTGCTCAACACATCATTATTATGTACTGGGCTTATTACTATTTATACTATTTGTATTTCATCATGCATCTCTTTTTATCTTTGAATACACTTCACTTTTAACTCTTTGCAACACTAATATTACTTAACCAATGAAAGAAACCCTTTAGTTACATAGTTACTATGTCCTTTATACCTCCAACAAGATTTGGAATACTCCACTCATTTTCTCACCTCTATCTTCTTAGATCAACTTGAAAATCTGAGATCATTATGAAAATTTCCCATATGATTCTCAGGAAAATAGACAACTGACCATAAAATTCACAAGTCATCATGGTTTGAAATAATTTAAGACATCTTCAAGTAAGCATACAATTATATAGGTCTTTGATCACAAACATCACTACTATAGAATTTTGACATAACCTATATTCTTTATTATCTTCAAATAGGAGAAAACCAACATGCTTACAAGCATTTAATGATCCTTAGGTCATTCTACATCTCATGGAACCATTCATCTTCTTGATAAAGCATAATAAGAATTTTTATTTATCACTATTCCTCAAACTCCATTTCACTATTCTGAATGGTATAATTTAGACTCCTTGAGCCAACAAAACCACCTCACACAGATGAAAACAAATTCCAAAATTTCCTCACAACATCAACTAGTCACCTACATGTTCTACAAGCCATCAAGACTCAAAACATTACCAAGCACCTTTACAAACAATAATCAATCAATACTAGGTTTGAGAGACCTTATTCACTTTGAGGAACATTTGATACACTTTTACATCTTTATATATGCAAATAGAATCTTAACAACATTCTACCATCATTCTTACATCACCTCTAGTCCTTAGAATAAATTAACAACATATTTTTGCCAAAATAGTATTGGTCTTAAAAGACCAATCTTCAACTTTTATACCCCTACTCAAATCTTGACAAATAAGACCTCCATCATGCATTTAAACAAGTGTCAAAAGTATGAAAAACCACTCTAGGAAACATTCCATATTCTCTACCAAAATATCACTAAGCTTTTATAAGCCATCATAAGTCCATCTTCACCAAGAATAATCTCCTTAGGGTTTGTTGAAACCAAACCCTCATTTTAGTATCTTTCATCTTTAGAACTTTATATTCCTTTCAAGAAACAATCTGACCATACAGAGAAATATACAAGAGATAAAAGACATTAGGAACATCTTTAGACACCTTGACCAATCATTTTGAGCTTCTAGAAACACCAAATAACTCTGCAATTCAACACTATTCTACCATTCATAATACCTTCACACAGTCATCTTTCAAGATGAATTTCTCTACATGTTTCCAAACTATTCCAATGCATAAAAATGATCTTTAAAGAATTAATAACATAATAAAAGATTATAAAATCAAAACAAGGTCATTTAATAAGTTCTAATCCACTTCTAGTCTTCCTAGGTTCACTCAGAGAAAACCTAGTCAATTATAGTCAACTTCTATATGCAATAAATGTACCTATATAAACACCTAAATCAAACCACCACTTGGATCACCTTCTTCTTGAAGTCTACTACAGCTTTTATTCTTAACCCATCTTGATTTTGACATCATCCATAGTTTCTACAATTTGTTCTTTGTAAACTGGTTATTACACAAACATTTGAATTTGAACACCAATGGTCATAATTTTTAATTCCCAATAGCTAATTCCCAAAACATTAATTTGATGTCCTCTAGACTATCATCTGACTATAATCCAACTTAGAGAGATTAAAACTTGAGATAAACAATACATCAATAATCCAAAAATTCATGGCTACTTCATGACATAAAAGACCTCATTCCCATGATCTCTTTTGACCATAGTTGACCTTCCAGGTACCTATAATAAATGCTCCAACATACTAGTCTGAACTTGCCTCCATGATATCCTAAGATGTTCTAGTTTGTCTAGGCACTTATAGTGAACTTTATCTCTCTCTAAAGGACACCTTGAGATTTCAAAGCCTCCTCAAAGCATTTAGGGATGCCTCACATCATCCTCCATGCCCTCCAAGGTTTGTACTACTACGATACACTCACAAAACATCATTTTGTCC
The DNA here is from genome assembly GCA_037957365.1 of Torreya grandis. Lineage (NCBI taxonomy): Eukaryota > Viridiplantae > Streptophyta > Pinopsida > Cupressales > Taxaceae > Torreya > Torreya grandis. The sequence continues at coordinate 191,763 of JARHVA010005186.1, read as the reverse complement.
TTTTTACATGCAAGAAAGTCTTGTCTCACAATCAAAACACCAAAAATCTATGACCTCATGTGGTATTCAAAGCTCCTCCATTGGATATTATCAACTCAAAGTATATATACTTAAAAAAAGAAAACATGCTCTTACCTTTGTACTTTATGAAGATTTAGATAGGCATAAATTAGTTCTCATACTCCAGGATTCTAATCAAACCACTACCTATCCTTCTTATATCATGTTAGTGAATCAAGTAGACCATCTTTAATAAGATATATCATTTAACTTAGGTTTAATTTTGGACTTAGCTTTAGTATAGTCCTTCTTTAACCTTGTTAACACCATCATGCATATTCTTATACAGACTTCAACCATGATCTTCACAAACTTTTCCATCACTGTAAACAAGATGAACATTGTCCTTATCACACTTCAAGCTACTTAGGATCACTTTTATGCTGTCAAACATCCTCCAAAGGTGTGGCTTTCATAACAATTATTGGAAGTAGCTACTGAGAGGGGAGGTGAATTAATAGAGAAACAATGTACATTCAATTCTAAAACCATTCCATGAAGCATAAATTCACATAAGATCAAACAATGCATAGTGTAGACACTAGAAAACCATATATATTGGTTCTAGATGTTAGCGTACCCCTCGACCACCTTAGGAATCCTAAGGAACATCCCCCAAACATTTAACCACAAACTAGACCTAACCCAAGTCAGATTGACCTATTGGATAAACCCACCTTTTAACCCAAGTTTGCCTTAGATCCTCAATCGGTGATGGTCACCCTGACTATCGATGGTTAGGTTTGTGCTATTGAAACAACCAAACACTAACTTCACTCTAACTTGATTTTCTATAATTAGATTGTCTAATTCACGTGAAAGTCCATGCATGTCAAAGTTAAAATTAGACAAGTTAGACCTCTTGTTAACGTATTGTTGCACCTCTCTTTTCCTATAAGAAGAGGAGGAGGTGAAAGCTAATTGAAGCACATCTAGAATCAGTTGGGAAAGGAATCATCAGGGAGGAAATTAATAATCATCAGAGTCTTGTGTAGGTATTATTATATCATCCCAACTCCAAGACTCTTTTAAGCCACCAAATATCAACCACAAGATATGTATATTGGTCTTATTTCAAGTTTTAGTTATTTAGTTTCAATAGTTCTGCAATTCCACATAATACCTCTTTTACAAGACCTCTTTGATCATTATCAACAACCTAAGTACCAAACCTTTACCCTTGATGCCTTTGAGGCTCTCTCTTTCCCTCATGAACATTAAAGAACCTTTTTAAACCCATATAACCTTTTTTTTAACCAACTTATAACCTATTTTGGCTGAAAATAATAACCTATCCAAACCCATAGTGATCACTGACGATAACCCTAACCATCGATGGTCACCTAACTGTCGATGATCACTGTGTGACAATTTCAATAGCAAGCATTTATCAAACACCAACCTCAACCAAAACCCTATTTTATTGACCTCTATCACTACATAAAATAGAAATAATACCCTGACTACACCTGAGACTACTTTTGACAATTTAGCATTTATTTTTAATATTATTTTGTTAACATAAGCATTTATTTTGAAAGTATTTATTTAATTTTGCTTAAGTAATTTCATTTATCTTATGCAACCTATTTTATCAACAACTTTATCAACATTAACTTGTCTTAAAAGGTGGATTGACAACCTCTAACGAAGTCATGTACTTCTTGGATCTAGCTAGCACTAGGCAATCCACCTAGCTATATATCTAACCAATCATTTGCTTTAGTGTTTTCTTAATTGTATGTTATCCTCCCAAGCTAATTAGGAGTATCTACACTCATTTGGATCAATGTGTGCATAACATATCAGGTTTTTATACCATACTCATATCTAGTTTCTTCCTTCTCCTTCTCTTGGAATATAAGCTAAAATTCACTAAAACATTCTGGCAGGCCCAGTGGGACCCTTGAATCTTTACTTGGGTTTTATTTTGTTTGCATCTACATGCTCTTCTCCCTATTATATGCTCATAAATTAAATTAAAATTTCTTTTGGGTTTAAAATCAGGTACATTCATTAGTTACTTGTAGGTTTAGCTCACTTAGTTAAATTAAATCAAAGTAATTCAATCATAGCATCACTTGTATCACACACACAAACAAAACCATCTAAATCAATCAAACATCAAAACAAATTTACATAAGGCCCAATTGGGATTTCATCAGCTAGCAATCACCTTACCTTTCTTAACAATCTTACTTGGAGGTCATTACCAAGGGGAGAACCAACTCTGCTCTCTAGTTAAGTATAAACTCTGGAAATTGGTATATATTGGCTAAGCACTGACACCTTTATCATTGTAGTGTGTGAAAAGAGGTGGTAGGCCCCAATATCAAGCCATGTATTACTTTTCAAGATAGATCCTTTTTGAGAGCCTTGAACAAACCAAAACCATCCATAGACTTCTTTGCTAGTACCCGCTCTACAAGCCAAGTTGAGTCACACAATTCAAGCTTAAGGCATAAGCCACAAGAGAGACAAAAATAACCTTAGGATTTAATGTGCTTTAGTGTATGTTTTATCTTCTTTTAACTTTTTCTTATTTTCTCTTTGTTTGAGTTGTGAGGAATCTAACTCCCCTTGGAAACCTTCTACCATTTTGCCTTCATCCACCTCATCTTCACTATCTTGTTCAATGGAGAGCCCTCCTATAGTTTCTCCAGGTGATACTAACTTTGTTAAAATATTAGAAAATGACCCTATTGCCTTAGAGAATTACCTTACATCAAGATCCACTTGTGCTTCTATGCCACACTATGATCAAACCAACATCACCCAAAATCAAACCATCCTTACCTACCATCAACCGAACCTCAACTATGAACAACCCAACCTCAACCCAACCTTACCTAAAATCAACCCAATCTCACCTATAAGCAACCTAATCTAACCTAAAACCAACCCAACCTTGCCTGTAATCAATTCAACCTCAACTACAACCAATTAACAACCTTTAAACAACCACTTGATTATCACCTCAACCAATCAATAACCTTTCAACCCTTATTTGACCCTTGTCATAACCCACCATAATTATCTCAACCTCACAAATATTTGGGTTACCTATCCCAACCATCATATCAATTACCTCAACTGCATCAAACTTTTGATTACCTAACTCAACCATTATATCAATCACCTATACCCCCTTTGTGGCAACCTTCTTTATCTTAAAACCAAGACTTGATCTACCCTCCTAGTCATACTACCCATAACTATCAACCCAACAACTATCAAACCAACCACTATCAACCTACTTTATCAACCTCATCAAATCAAACCAACAATCTTCAAACTAAAAACTATCAAATAAACTCTTCTAACCAATCAATCTTATGACCCTTATCAACCCCATCAAATCTAACCAAATAACTATCAACCTACCATATTGAACCAACCAAAATTTTTAAGCCACCCAACCATATCAAACCTACCCACCATATCAACCATGTCAAATCTATCAAATACCTCAACCTTACCCAAGCTCTCAAACAAACCTACCTTATCTACCTTATCAAACTAACCAAACATTTTGAACCCACCAATCTTATTAAACCAACCAACCTCACCAAATCAAACCAATAACTATCAACCAAATTTTTCCAACTCACTAACCTTATCAAGCATACCTAACCCATCAAATAACTCAAACTTGTTGAGTTAACCCAATTTATTTAACTAACCAACTTTACCAAACCAACCAATTAGTTCACAACCTCAAAATCCATTGGTGTACCCTCTTCCTAGGCAGTATACCCCATTCGTGGAATCATATGCCTCAATCCTTGATAAAATTTTAAGGGCTTATGTCATTAGACTCCATCAAATCAAACCCATTAATGTTTCTCTTCCAAAACCCATTTGGTTTATAGAGCATAAGTTTTGTACATATCATTACATAAATGGACATGTGGTAGATAGATGGGGTTCTTTTAAGATGATCATCCAAAACCTTATCAATCAAAAGGAGGTTCTAAAGGATATTCTCCATGTTACCCCCAACCTAGCATTTAATATATTCAAAGAATCAATCATTGAACCTCATTTACACCCATTATTATGCAAACCCATAATCAAAGCCCTCAACATAATGAGGTCCCTTCATTAGATTTGGTCCTTAGTGACTTTATAACTAGGGAAACCATAATCAAATCCCCAATGAATCCACTTGTTAACCAAGTGCACCCTTTTTTCACTTCTTTTTGAAATCATCACTAAGGAAGAATCGACCTTAAACCAACTAATTACTAACCAAGAAGAGCCTTCTCAACTTTCCTTTAAAACCACCATTAAGGAAACCAACCCACCTCTTCCACTTCCCCTTTTAATGTAACCAACCCAAACTCAAAACACCTCACCTATAATTGAATCCAACCCAACCTCAACTAAAATCAAACCCATTCAATTCCTCTATAATCTACTAGTTTTCATCTACTTAATGACATTGTCTTTGGTTTAATTCCATTTTGAACAGGGTTAAATCTTTGTCACCTTACCTTACCAAACAAACCAAACCAAACAAACAAGCAAACCTAACCAAGAAGCTGAATCAACCACCCATCCTACTTCCCCCAACCAATCAAATCAACCTCTAAACTAAATCAATCAACCGTGATCAACCCAAATTTTAATCCAACCATAAGTAACTTATCTATCAACACAAACCAACATCAACCCTTCATTCGAGATTTCTTAAATCTTTGCTACCCTTTTATCCAAGCTACCCACACCTCACCTAAGCTCCCTCATTGGGACAATCTGAAACTCTTGTCTAACCCACCTCTATTTTAGGATGATGTTCCCAACATCATTTTTAGACCTCAAACCTACCCAAATCTGACCCAATAATGTTTGCCTCACCATAGCACCATAATGGAGATCTCGCCTGAACCACCACCTATAACTTGAACTCCAAACTAACAAATAACAACTAATAACCCTTGGGAGGTAAATGAAGTCATCTTCATCCTTCCTAAACCCTCTTTACTAACCCATATCTTTACCTGGGAATATTTTTCTGCCTTAACATTCATGGAAATAACATCTAGGAGAATTCTTCCTCCAGAATCTTTGACCAAGTAATAAATCTAACATTAACCAATGACCAAACCAACCCTTGGCACCTAACATCAACCCAACCTTGCCTGTAACCAAACTAGCCTCACTTATAACCAATCAAATCTTAACTACTACCAAACCAAACTCAAACTTAAATGAACCTTGACCTTGACCAACATTTATCAATAACTCAAACCAAAACCTAAATTTAGCTAACCAAACCAAAAACCAACCAGCATTGCTGCCAACTAAAGTTTAGAGACCATCACCTAACCAACCTTGCCTTTTTTTACTCTATCCAACCATAATCTTTTTCACATCTAATCAAGTGTCAAAAAGTAACTCGAAGACCTCCTCTCCCTTGATTGGCTCAGACCATTTACATGTAAGTGTGGATCTGGGGCATATCAAAACCTAAATCTCTCAATGCTTTGCATTCCCATTATTTTATTAAACCAAGTTATTTTTCATCTTGTGTCTCACGTAAGCTCATCCCTTGTTTTCATCCACCTTCATTTCCTTATTTTAAGGACAATTAATTAAAATAGGATCATATGATTATCCATCACAACCTTAGCCTAATCCTAAGCATGTGTACCACAACTCTACCTATGGCATGATTCTCATGGACATTTCTTCCCCTTATAGGATGAAACCCCATGGTTATTGTCACTTAAACTTCTTTTACCCATCATTCACCTTCTTTTGCTATGGTTTTGCCTCTATAAAGGAAAGCCTTTCAGTCTATATAGACTAGTCCATGTCTAAACCAACACAAAATTCAATTTAGGATACCAAATATCACTTGGGTCAAGAATCTATAACATTATAGACTGATCCCTTGAAGGATAGATGACCAAAACTATCAAAAAATTACTTAAAAAGATAGACTGCTCCTTTGAAGGACAACTATCAACATAAACAAATCCAAATCTTAGACCACTCCCTTGAAGGATGGTTAAGTCAAATTTTGACAATCAATCAATTAGAAGCTTCCCACATCGATTAGCTTCCCAAACCCATCAAATAGTAACATCAAAAGACTCAAAGTCAAAAGTCAAAAATAAAACAATCTGAAAAAAGCTTCAACCCACTTTCACATAATGTTTGTAGGCTTCCTGCCTTAATCAGTCTACACCAAACTTAAAACATAGACTTGTCTATAATGGTTCTTATATCACCTACATGAGGGGCAATCCATCCTCATAAGAAGGTTACACTACCATTTATCCACCTACTATTCATCTTCACCTTTCATCTTCTCCTAAATCAAGGGATTTTGAGCTTACTTGACACCTTGTGATCAAGCTACTTCTTTTAACCAATGAACTAACACTATTGCAATGTATGAAAGGGTTTATGTTCTTAAGCCCACCCATATTTCTATTTTGGTCTTTGCCAGTCAGAGCAGTTCAACCTCCTAATTGTTGGGAGGATAAGACCGGAAGCACACAATTTGATTACTAAACCAAGCAACTTAATATGCAGAAATTAACCAGATTCACCAAGTAACTAGAATTCAGAATAACACATGATATGAGAGACAATACCAAATTGTATTAACACTTTATACAGAAAAGAATACAATAAAGAAGATGCCACTTCTTCTCCACCACCTTACAGAGGTTTCCCACACCTCAAGTGAACAGTAATTCTTCTCCCCAAAGCTCTCCCTCTCACAGGTCCCAACACCCAACTCAAATACAGAGTTGGTGTTCACCTCCCGTGCTCCACGCACACCACAAGTGCTCCACGCACTCCACAAGTACTCAAGGTACTTCAAGTAGATCTCCCATGAATCTGCAACAACCTGCAATTCAACAGACCATACTTATGGAAGGAACTCCCTTGCCTTCCTCTTGCTTTATCCGAGTACACACCTGTACTCCAAGTAGATCATGCCTGATACTGCTCCCTGTTGTGTTGCTGTCTATATGACCTTGCACACCTGCAAATCAAACAATGGTTCTGCTCACCTGTGAACCTCGACCTTGCACACACATACACCTGCAGATCAACGATCTTACTTACCATGTAGATCTCTTATATAGGCCATGCAACTGTGACCAAGATCCTACACTCTTGAAGAACCCAGCTGGCTCTCCAATCCAGCACCAACACACCTGGTACTGTGGCACTAGGAGGAACGCACCATTGCTCTACCTCACACACAGAAGGAGCTTATAATTATGCTCTCTTACTCCCTAGCACACTTTTCCAATACAACCATGAGTCTATTATATAGATCTCATCCAAACAATGATTAGACATCTAATTACCATAATTAGATACGCAGCTATGAGTCTAAAATTAGCACTCATCATGCAAACACTTGGTTCGTTAGCTCACTGCCCGTAATTAACTCGCAGTCGAACTACACAGGCGACCGACGTCGGTCCCTGTCTGCCTGGGGTCGCCGACGCCGGCCGATATATGACCGACGTCGGTTTCCTTCCTGTCTTACCCTGCCGACGCCGGTTGGCCAGACCAACGCCAAACACTTCTGACACTTCGGCAACTCATTCTACAACCTCCTCCATGTCTGCATCAGTGAAGCTTTTAGCTCCACAATCCTAACAATCTCCTACTTGGAGATAAACAGCTGCACTGTACCTGTACCTGTACTCTGTCTAATCTATTTCCTGGTTTGTATCCCTCTTCAAGCTCCCACCTGAAGACAACCCACCACACATCCCGTGGTCTACCACCTGTCATCCGAGTACCCTGCCACATCCGAACCTACAACACCTGTAGTGAAGTCCTGACCCTACATAGCAACACCTGCTGCCGGTCCCTCTCAGAAAACCTGAGAACCCACTTCCCCGAATTGGCTCCTAACTCTCTGACAGCTCCCACTGCATGGGAATACTCAGGTCTATACCAGACCTCATGTGATTTCGGACACTGTACCTGTCCAGCCCTTAGTGTGCTCTGGCTCTGCATCTCGAACCTCGCCAACACCTGATTCACATCAGCTCCCACTCGAGACAAAATCAACCTGTGATCTCCATGCCTCCCATGTCAAAGAATTCTGCTGCTCCAAACTCCTCATGACATGTCACTGAACTAATCTTACCCTTAGCTCAGCAAAACCCTGTATGTACACTCCTGCTAGCTAGCATACTATCCACATACAGCAACAAAATGATGTCGCGACTCATCATCCCCCTGGTAAGCCAAACCACAGTAGTTACCCTGACATTGACTGAAGCCATGCTCCGTCCTCCACCTGTCAAAACCTGTACCACTATCCTGCAGCTCCACAAGACCATATGCCTGGTCATTTGTCTCACGTATCCGTTCTCTCTATTCTTCTACTAAGGTATCCATTCGTCTCTGTGCTTTCATCCCTGCTGGCATCTCTACCAAAACACACCTGTCTGGTTCTCCTCCAAGGAATCACATCCTCATCCATGCCAAGCTCACACCTGTTTCCTGGATCCTTCCTGCTCTACAATCAGCAACATGTATAAATAAGAGGAACAACGAATTTGAGGGCCTACTTATGCCTTCAGTCCTCCATATGGGTGTTTGAGACTCCTTGACAGCTTGCTGTCCACCAAAAATCCGTTACAGTGACCGACCTCGGTCACTCCACAGTCTACATCGGACTGACGTCGGTTCCATGCGTCTGTACCTGACTACCAACCTACCAGCGCTGGTGTCCCTGCTGTCGACGTCGGTCCTCATAACCGACATCAGTCTTACATACTACCGACGTCGGTCTCCTGACCGACATCGGTCTTACCCTGCCCGACATCGCTGGCTTCGGTCTGCACATGACCGACATTGGCACCTGTCTATTCGACGCCGGTTTCTCCTGACCGACATTGGTATCTGTGTTCGCCTGTGAGTGATGACTTTTTACCCGCGAGCTTCTTTGAATCAAAATCCATGTCCAAACTGCCCTGCTCAGAAGTATCCAGCCATATCCACTGGGTTCTGTCCGCCATCTCCTCCATAAACACCAAGGCTTTCCAGTTCTTAAGCCTGTCAAATATATCTGTCTTCCGCTTAAGAACATGCATCTCCTTCCTGCTCATGTGACCAAGCCTACGAAGCCACGTCTTCGCAACAAAAGAAGAATCAGTAATATAAACAAGTAGATAAAGGATACCTGTTTTCTTACCACCAGCTAATTCAAGTGCATCCACTGTGAGAGTTCTTGTGCATCTCTCATCACCCAATCTTTCTGAAGAAATTAGCCATATCTCCAAACCTGGGACCTGCATGACCTTCATCAACACCTGTGTGTTGGCCGCCTGCAATTTCAGCTTCACTTCCCCTTTGCCAATTCTTTGGCAAGGCTTACCAGCTCCTCTACCTAGGGCTGCATGGAAAGAGGCAACCGAATCTTTTATCCAAGATTCAACTTTATCCAAGAAACCTGCAAACACATCCTGTGCAACAACACCTGCTACATCTGTATCTTCAGTTTCTTCATGCTGATCTGCTACCAACCAACAATGATCTTTTACCTGCTCTTTCTTTCCATAGGACCGTGAGTGACTATCTGTGCTTTTCAACTCCTCCATTCTTAGCTTACTTTGATCTGCTGTTGCTCTACTCCCACTCGATCAGAAACCCCTGAGAGTGACCTGTAACCAAACACAAAACCTGCTTCCTCCAACCTTAGCTCTGATACCACTTGTTGGTATCAAGCTCAAGAACCTACAACCAAGGCTCTGATACCACTTGTTGGGAGGATAACACCGGAAGCACACAATTTGATTACTAAACCAAGCAACTTAATATGCGGAAATTAACCAGATTCACCAAGTAACTAGAATTCAGAATAACACATGATATGAGAGACAATACCAAATTGTATTAACACTTTATACAGAAAAGAATACAATAAAGAAGATGCCACTTCTTCTCCACCACCTTACAGAGGTTTCCCACACCTCAAGTGAACAATAATTCTTCTCCCCAAAGCTCTCCCTCTCACAGGTCCCAACACCCAACTCAAATACAGAGTTGGTGTTCACCTCCCGTGCTCCACGCACACCACAAGTGCTCCACGCACTCCACAAGTACTCAAGGTACTTCAAGTAGATCTCCCATGAATCTGCAACAACCTGCAATTCAACAGACCATACTTATGGAAGGAACTCCCTTGCCTTCCTCTTGCTTTATCCGAGTACACACCTGTACTCCAAGTAGATCATGCCTGATACTGCTCCCTCTTGTGTTGCTGTCTATATGACCTTGCACACCTGCAAATCAAACAATGGTTCTGCTCACCTGTGAACCTCGACCTTGCACACACATACACCTGCAGATCAACGATCTTACTTACCATGTAGATCTCCTATATAGGCCATGCAACTGTGACCAAGATCCTACACTCTTGAAGAACCCAGCTGGCTCTCCAATCCAGCACCAACACACCTGGTACTGTGGCACTAGGAGGAACGCACCATTGCTCTACCTCACACACAGAAGCAGCTTATAATTATGCTCTCTTACTCCCTAGCACACTTTTCCAATACAACCATGAGTCTATTATATAGATCTCATCCAAACAATGATTAGACATCTAATTACCATAATTAGATCCGCAGCTATGAGTCTAAAATTAGCACTCATCATGCAAACACTTGGTTCGTTAGCTCACTGCCCGTAATTAACTCGCAGTCGAACTACACAAGCGACCGACGTCGGTCCCTGTCCGCCTGGGGTCGCCGACGCCGGCCGATATATGACCGACGTCGGTTTCCTTCCTGTCTTACCCTGCCGACGCCGGTTGGCCAGACCAACGCCAAACACTTCTGACACTTCGGCAACTCATTCTGCAACCTCCTCCATGTCTGCATCAGTGAAGCTTTTAGCTCCACAATCCTAACAATCTCCCACTTGGAGATAAACAGCTGCACTGTACCTGTACCTATACTCTGTCTAATCTGTTTCCTGGTTTGTATCCCTCTTCAAGCTCCCACCTGAAGACAACCCACCACACATCCCGTGGTCTACCACCTGTCATCCGAGTACCCTGCCACATCCAAACCTACAACACCTGTAGTGAAGTCCTGACCTTGCATAGCAACACCTGCTGCCGGTCCCTCTCAAAAAACCTGAGAACCCACTTCCCCGAATTGGCTCCTAACTCTCTGACAGCTCCCACTGCATGGGAATACTCAGGTCTATACCAGACCTCATGTGATTTCAGACACTGTACCTGTCCAGCCCTTAGTGTGCTCCGGCTCTGCATCTCGAACCTCGCCAACACCTGATTCACATCAGCTCCCACTCGAGACAAAATCAACCTGTGATCTCCATGCCTCCCATGTCAAAGAATTCTGCTGCTCCAAACTCCTCATGACATGTCACTGAACTAATCTTACCCTTAGCTCAGCAAAACCCTGTATGTACACTCCTGCTAGCTAGCATACTATCCACATACAGCAACAGAATGATGTCGCAACTCATCATCCCCCTGGTAAGCCAAACCACAGTAGTTACCCTGACATTGACTGAAGCCATGCTCCGTCCTCCACCTGTCAAAACCTGTACCACTGTCCTGTAGCTCCACAAGACCATATGCCTGGTCATCCGTCTCACGTATCCGTTCTCTCTATTCTTCTACTAAGGTATCCATTCGTATCTGTGCTTTCATCCCTGCTGGTATCTCTACCAAAACACACCTGTCTGGTTCTCCTCCAAGGAATCACATCCTCATCCATGCCAAGCTCACACCTGTTTCCTGGATCCTTCCTGCTCTACAATCAGCAACATGTATAAAGAAGAGGAACAACGAATTTGAGGGCCTACTTACGCCTTCAGTCCTCCGTATGGGTGTTTGAGACTCCTTGACAGCTTGCTGTCCACCCAAAATCCGTTACAGTGACCGACCTCGGTCACTCCACAGTCTGCATCGGACCGACGTTGGTTCCATGCGTCTGTACCTGACTACCAACCTGCCAGCGCTGGTGTCCCTTCTGCCGACGTCGGTCCTCATAACCGACATCGGTCTTACATACTGCCGACGTCGGTCTCCTGACCGACATCGGTCTTACCCTGCCCGACATCGCCGGCTTCGGTCTGCACATGACCGACATCGGCACCTGTCTGTTCGACGCCGGTTCCTCCTGACCGACATCGGTATCTGTGTTCGCCTGTGAGTGATGACTTTTTACCCGCTAGTTTCTTTGAATCAAAATCCATGTCCAAACTGCCCTGCTCAGAAGTATCCAGCCATATCCACTGGGTTCTATCTGCCATCTCCTCCATAAACACCAAGGCTTTCCAATTCTTAAGCCTGTCAAATATATCTGTCTTCCGCTTAAGAACATGCATCTCCTTCCTGCTCATGTGACCAAGCCTACGAAGCCACGTCTCCGCAACAAAAGAAGAATCAGTAATATAAACAAGTAGATAAAGGATACCTATTTTCTTACCACCAGCTAATTCAAGTGCATCCGCTGTGAGAGTTCTTGTGCATCTCTCATCACCCAATCTTTCTAAAGAAATTAGCCATATCTCCAAACCTGGGACCTGCATGACCTTCATCAACACCTGTGTGTTGGCCGCCTATAATTTCAGCTTCACTTCCCCTTTGCCAATTCTTTGGCAAGGCTTACCAGCTCCTCTACCTAGGGCTGCATGGAAAGAGGCCACCGAATCTTTTATCCAAGATTCAACTTTATCCAAGAAACCTGCAAACACATCCTGTGCAACAACACCTGCTACATCTGTATCTTCAGTTTCTTCATGCTGATCTGCTACCAACCAACAATGATCTTTTACCTGCTCTTTCTTTCCATAGGACCGTGAGTGACTATCTGTGCTTTTCAACTCCTCCATTCTTAGCTTACTTTGATCTGCTGTTGCTCTACTCCCACTCGATCAGAAACCCCTGAGAGTGACCTGTAACCAAACACAAAACCTGCTTCCTCCAACCTTAGCTTTGATACCACTTGTTGGTATCAAGCTCAAGAACCTACAACCAAGGCTCTGATACCACTTGTTGGGAGGATAAGACTGGAAGCACACAATTTGATTACTAAACCAAGCAACTTAATATGCGGAAATTAACCAGATTCATCAAGTAACTAGAATTCAGAATAACACATGATATGAGAGACAATACCAAATTGTATTAACACTTTATACAGAAAAGAATACAATAAAGAAGATGCCACTTCTTCTCCACCACCTTACAGAGGTTTCCCACACCTCAAGTGAATAGTAATTCTTCTCCCCAAAGCTCTCCCTCTCACAGGTCCCAACACCCAACTCAAATACAGAGTTGGTGTTCACCTCCCGTGCTCCACGCACACCACAAGTGCTCCACGCACTCCATAAGTACTCAAGGTACTTCAAGTAGATCTCCCATGAATCTGCAACAACCTGCAATTCAACAGACCATACTTATGGAAGGAACTCCCTTGCCTTCCTCTTGCTTTATCCGAGTACACACCTGTACTCCAAGTAGATCATGCCTGATACTGCTCCCTCTTGTGTTGCTGTCTATATGGCCTTGCACACCTGCAAATCAAACAATGGTTCTGCTCACCTGTGAACCTCGACCTTGCACACACATACACCTACAGATCAACGATCTTACTTACCATGTAGATCTCCTATATAGGCCATGCAACTGTGACCAAGATCCTACACTCTTGAAGAACCCAGCTGGCTCTCCAATCCAGCACCAACACACCTGGTACTGTGGCACTATGAGGAACGCACCATTGCTCTACCTCACACACAGAAGGAGCTTATAATTATGCTCTCTTACTCCCTAGCACACTTTTCCAATACAACCATGAGTCTATTATATAGATCTCATCCAAACAATGATTAGACATCTAATTACCATAATTAGATCCGCAGCTATGAGTCTAAAATTAGCACTCATCATGCAAACACTTGGTTCGTTAGCTCATTGCCCGTAATTAACTCGCAGTCGAACTACACAGGCGACCGACGTCGGTCCCTATCCGCCTGGGGTCGCCGACGCCGGCTGATATATGACCGACGTCGGTTTCCTTCCTGTCTTACCCTGCCGATGCCGGTTGGCCAGACCAACGCCAAACACTTCTGACACTTCGGCAACTCATTCTGTAACCTCCTCCATGTCTGCATCAGTGAAGCTTTTAGCTCCACAATCCTAACAATCTCCCACTTGGAGATAAACAACTGCACTGTACCTGTACCTGTACTCTGTCTAATCTATTTCCTGGTTTGTATCCCTCTTCAAGCTCCCACCTGAAGACAACCCACCACACATCCCGTGGTCTACCACCTGTCATCCGAGTACCCTGCCACATCCGAACCTACAACACCTGTAGTGAAGTCCTGACCCTGCATAGCAACACCTGCTGCCGGTCCCTCTCAGAAAACCTGAGAACCCACTTCCCCGAATTGGCTCCTAACTCTCTGACAGCTCCCACTGCATGGGAATACTCAGGTCTATACCAGACCTCATGTGATTTCGGACACTGTACCTGTCCAGCCCTTAGTGTGCTCTGGCTCTGCATCTCGAACCTCGCCAACACCTGATTCACATCAGCTCCCACTCGAGACAAAATCAACCTGTGATCTCCATGCCTCCCATGTCAAAGAATTCTGCTGCTCCAAACTCCTCATGACATGTCACTGAACTAATCTTACCCTTAGCTCAGCAAAACCCTGTATGTACACTCCTGCTAGCTAGCATACTATCCACATACAGCAACAGAATGATGTTGCGACTCATCATCCCCCTGGTAAGCCAAACCACAGTAGTTACCCTGACATTGACTGAAGCCATGCTCCGTCCTCCACCTGTCAAAACCTGTACCACTGTCCTGCAGCTCCACAAGACCATATGCCTGGTCATCCATCTCACGTATCCGTTCTCTCTATTCTTCTACTAAGGTATCCATTCATCTTTGTGCTTTCATCCCTGCTGGCATCTCTACCAAAACACACCTGTCTGGTTCTCCTCCAAGGAATCACATCCTCATCCATGCCAAGCTCACACCTGTTTCCTGGATCCTTCCTGCTCTACAATCAGCAACATGTATAAAGAAGAGGAACAACGAATTTGAGGGCCTACTTACGCCTTCAGTCCTCCGTATGGGTGTTTGAGACTCCTTGACAGCTTGCTGTCCACCCAAAATCCGTTACAGTGACCGACCTCGGTCACTCCACAGTCTGCATCGGACCGACATCAGTTCCATGCGTCTGTACCTGACTACCAACCTGCCAGCGCTGGTGTCCCTGCTGCCGACGTCAGTCCTCATAACTGACATCGGTCTTACATACTGCCGACGTCGGTCTCCTGACCGACATCGGTCTTACCCTGCCCGACATCGCTGGCTTCGGTCTGCACATGACCGACATCGGCACCTGTCTGTTCGACGCCGGTTCCTCCTGACCGACATCGGTATATGTGTTCACCTGTGAGTGATGACTTTTTACCCGCGAGCTTCTTTGAATCAAAATCCATGTCCAAACTGCCCTGCTCAGAAGTATCCAGCCATATCCACTGGGTTCTGTCTGCCATCTCCTCCATAAACACCAAGGCTTTCTAGTTCTTAAGCCTGTCAAATATATCTGTCTTCCGCTTAAGAACATGCATCTCCTTCCTGCTCATGTGACCAAGCCTACGAAGCCACGTCTCTGCAACAAAAGAAGAATCAGTAATATAAACAAGTAGATAAAGGATACCTGTTTTCTTACCACCAGCTAATTCAAGTGCATCCGCTGTGAAAGTTCTTGTGCATCTCTCATCACCCAATCTTTCTGAAGAAATTAGCCATATCTCCAAACCTGGGACCTGCATGACCTTCATCAACACCTGTGTGTTGGCCGCCTACAATTTCAGCTTCACTTCCCCTTTGCCAATTCTTTGGCAAGGCTTACCAGCTCCTCTACCTAGGGCTGCATGGAAAGAGGCAACCGAATCTTTTATCCAAGATTCAACTTTATCCAAGAAACCTGCAAACACATCCTGTGCAACAACACCTGCTACATCTGTATCTTCAGTTTCTTCATGCTGATCTGCTACCAACCAACAATGATATTTTACCTGCTCTTTCTTTCCATAGGACCGTGAGTGACTATCTGTGCTTTTCAACTCCTCCATTCTTAGCTTACTTTGATCTGCTGTTTCTCTACTCCCACTCGATCAGAAACCCCTGAGAGTGACCTGTAACCAAACACAAAACCTGCTTCCTCCAACCTTAGCTCTGATACCACTTGTTGGTATCAAGCTCAAGAACCTACAACCAAGGCTCTGATACCACTTGTTGGGAGGATAAGACTGGAAGCACACAATTTGATTACTAAACCAAGCAACTTAATATGCGAAAATTAACCAGATTCACCAAGTAACTAGAATTCAGAATAACACATGATATGAGAGACAATACCAAATTGTATTAACACTTTATACATAAAAGAATACAATAAAGAAGATGCCACTTCTTCTCCACCACCTTACAGAGGTTTCCCACACCTCAAGTGAACAGTAATTCTTCTCCCCAAAGCTCTCCCTCTCACAGGTCCCAACACCCAACTCAAATACAGAGTTGGTGTTCACCTCCCGTGCTCCACGCACACCACAAGTGCTCCATGCACTCCACAAGTACTCAAGGTACTTCAAGTAGATCTCCCATGAATCTGCAACAACCTGCAATTCAACAGACCATACTTATGGAAGGAACTCCCTTGCCTTCCTCTTGCTTTATCCGAGTACACACCTGTACTCCAAGTAGATCATGCCTGATACTGCTCCCTGTTGTGTTGCTATCTATATGACCTTGCACACCTGCAAATCAAACAATGGTTCTGCTCACCTGTGAACCTCGACCTTGCACACACATACACCTGCAGATCAACGATCTTACTTACCATGTAGATCTCCTATATAGGCCATGCAACTGTGACCAAGATCCTACACTCTTGAAGAACCCAGCTGGCTCTCCAATCCAGCATCAACACACCTGGTACTGTGGCACTAGGAGGAACGCACCATTGCTCTACCTCACACACAGAAGGAGCTTATAATTATGCTCTCTTACTCCCTAGCACACTTTTCCAATACAACCATGAGTCTATTATATAGATCTCATCCAAACAATGATTAGACATCTAATTACCATAATTAGATCCATAGCTATGAGTCTAAAATTAGCACTCATCATGCAAACACTTGGTTCGTTAGCTCACTGCCCGTAATTAACTCGCAGTCGAACTACACAGGCGACCGACGTCGGTCCCTGTCCGCCTGGGGTCACCGACGCCGGCCGATATATGACCGACGTCGGTTTTCTTCCTGTCTTACCCTGCCGACGCCGGTTGGCCAGACCAACGCCAAACACTTCTGACACTTCGGCAACTCATTCTGCAACCTCCTCCATGTCTGCATCAGTGAAGCTTTTAGCTCCACAATCCTAACACTAATTTCATGACCACTTGAGAAGATGTGTATCTTTCATCTTTGAGTATTTGAAACCAACCAACTAGTCAACCTACCAACCTACCAACCATGAACCCACTATAAAACACCTTCTCCAACCTAACGTACCAACCTACCAACCATGCAACCATTAGAGAACACCTTCTCCACCACCCAATCGAACCAATCAACCTCAACTTGGTCATATTGACCCACCTTTAACACTTTTTATGACCCAACTTTGCCTTGGTCATTTTGATCCCATCATTTACCTTGCCATTTTTTGATGAACTTATATTACTTTTATGCATCAACCATTTAATTGATTCAGAGAATGCCCCTTTGTAGTCCCAACACTTGTAACCATTTTTGTCTTCTTAAGACCATATCCTACCTTGGATACCTTTGAATACATCAACCTTACCCAGGAGACTTGAGTTTATAAGAGTAACCCATATCAGCTATGCCTAATATTGTGACTTGGTTACCCTATCACTTATCGTCCTAGTACCAAACTTATTTTACTACCTTACACCAACTCTTCAACCATTAAAGATTACCCTTCTCCATCAAAAACCATAAACAACCACATTACCTCATCATGGGTCCTTCTAGCTTGACTATCACACATTTTGCGATGACCTTGCCTTGGTCTTTTTGACTACACTAAAAAAAATTACCATGTTGAACTTTTTTGAAATCACACTACCTTGCACATACCAAACCCAATTGTGTCTTCTTGAAAGCACTTCCTAACTTGGATACTCATGACTATACCAAACCTATTTGTGTTTTTCCCAGGAGCACTTCTTGCCTTGGATACCCACATACCTTACTTAGGAGACTTATGTTTACGAGTGTTCCCAACCACCATGCCTAAATGTGGTCATGTGGTCCACTTATCACTTGTCTTTCTAACATTGATCCTTATTTTTACCAATTATGGTAACTTAGTTAATGCATGATCTTAGCTATCACACCTTTATCATACTTTGTGCATGTGTTCACACTTTAGTGCCCAACCTATCACCCACTTTTTATCATCATTTTCACCACTTATTAAACTCATACCCATTTCTATTTCACCTCATTGATTCTTTATTTGAGGGGGAACACCTCCTGCCATGCTTAGGGTAACGTAACCTTTAACCCACAATCCATTTTTTATTTTACAGCTTGTTGATACAAACTACATAATAAAAAGGGGTAAAATGTAAACACTAGAAAATTATACATAATGGTTCTAGATGTAAGAGTACCCCTAGACCACCTTAGGACCTCTTAGGGACCATTCCCCAACCATTTAACCAAAAACCAGACTTAACCTAAGTTAGATTGACCTACTAGCTAAACCCACCTTTTAACCCAACTTTACCTTAGATCCTTGACCACCGATGCTCACCCTGACCATCGATGGTTGGCCTGACCACTGATGATCAGGTTTAAAACACTTAAATAACCAAACACCAACATCACTCTGACTTGATTTTACATAATTAGATTGTCTAATTCATGTGCAAGCCCATGCATGTCAAACTTAAAATACAAATTATACCTCTTGTTAACATATTATTTCACCTCTCCTTATTTCCTATAAGAAGAGGAAGAGGTGAAAGATAATTAAGGCACATCTATAATTATGAAGGTAAGGAGTCATCAAGGAGGAAATAAAAAGTCATCAAATTCTTATACATGTATTCATCTAGCATCCCAAATCTAGGACTCCTTTAAGCCACCAACTATTAGCCACAATATAAGTATATTATTCTTGTTTCAAGTTTTAGTTATTTAGTTTTAATAGTTATGTAATTCCACATAATACCTCTTCTACCAGACCTCTTTGATCAATTTCAACCACCTGAGTACCAAACCTGTACCCTTTATACCTCTAAGGCTCTCTCTTACCCTCATGACCATTAACCAACCTCTATAAACCCACATAACCTTTTTGTAATTAACCTATAACCTATTCTGGATGTAATCAATAACCTATCCAAACCCATAGTGACTGTTGATGGTCACCCTAATCGCTGATGGTCACCTTAACCCCCGACGATCACTCTAACTACTGATGGTCATTATATGACAAGTTTAACAACAAACATTTATCAAACACTAACCTCAACCAAAACCCTATTTTATTGACCTCTATCACTTCATAGACTAGAAACAATACCCTAACTACACCTGAGCCTACTTTTGACAGTTTAGCATTCATTTTTAATGTTATTTTATTAACATAAGCATTTATTTTGAAAAGTATTTATTTATTTATTCTTAAGTACTTTCATTTATGTTATGCAACCTCTTTTATCAACAACTTTATCAACATTATCTAATCTTAAAAGGTGGATTGATAGCCTCTAAGGAATTCATGTACTTCTTGAATCTAACTAACACTATGCAATCCACCTAGCTATCTATCTAACCAACCATTTATTTCATGATATCTTACTTGTAGGTCATCCTCCCAATCCAAAGAGAAGTATCTACACTCATTTAGATCAACACATGCACAACATACTAGGTTTTTATACCATACCTGTATCTAGTTTCTTCCTTCTCATTCTCTTGGAATATAAGCTAAAATTCACTGTAAACAACCATAAGAGCACATCACAAGATAACACAAGAGATTATATGAAAAACCATCTTGGGGGATAAAAACCATTAAAACAAGCACATGTACTACTATTCTATAATGATAAGATTCAATTTAGACCAGCACTAACTGATCAAGGAACACCCACCCCTCAATTTAGTCAAATACCTACTTGACCTTTAGCTAGCACCAACTCACAAGGAGGATATAACACCCCTTATGATCAAGCACCAACTCAATCACATTAATAATAATCTTAACCTTTGATTTGATGTCTAACACACCTTATGATGGGCTTTTCTTGCTCTAACACCTGCAAATTTGCCTCTCTACCTCATATAATCTACTTAGGCTCCTTCGCTCAATATGCCTCTTTTAGGATTTTTAAGTCCAATGACTTGTGAGTCTACCTATATCAACTTGATAAAAAAAACATGACTGATATTCTTCACCCTATGATGGTCCTCAATGACCTACTCCTCTTTCAAAGGTTCTCTCCTCTGCTTAAGTTGACACACACCTCATCCAAATAGACCAATTAGGCCTTACCTTTATACCACACTCTTCATCTAACCTATCTTGATCAGACAAGATAATTTCACACTTAAATAATACCTAGAATAGGTCCACACACATGTTACATGGGTGAGAAAATCTACTCCATAGATCAGCCATAGTCTTTAAGACTCAAATCCTCCATCAGATCTTAATGAGACCTACAATAATTAGGTCTATTCATGCACACGTTATAAATTGGACCTCTTGGACCACATTAAACCTTCAATAATGGATGAAAAACATAAAAAATACCCCAAATATACTCTTTCTCACTCCCACATATTTCTATGCCACTTGGAACTCTAGGTCACCACTTAAACCTAATAATTAGATCTTCTCGCTAATAGGCCTTTACACACAGAAAATTATGTCTTCTAGAAATGAGGTATACATTTGATTTTCTCAAAAAACCACCTTAACCAATTGAATTAATAAATCATAAATGACCTTATAAACATCATAATACCCATTATATACCTTCACTCAAGATCTAAGCATCCAAAACTATCTCTACAATATGACCACTTAGATTGATCAAACATAGTCAAAGTTTAGTCAATAATTTTTAACTCTCTAATCTTGAATATGAACACAAAAATTATTTAGATGATTTATAATTAAACTTTTAAACTTCCTTGACATATTCAAACTCATTTTTTTCTTCAACTCTTGATAGAACACCTTCAACACATCTCTATAAGATGGTCACTTAAACTACCTATAGCCTCCAAAAGTATAGTCCTATAGAAGTTTATGTTTAAATTTTTAAAGAGTGGTCGAAAGACATATAAAAAATATTAATATATCCTATTAGGCTTATATGCCATCATAAAATTGGTAGTTCTCTTGTTCTATCATCATTCATTGGTCTAACAAATGAATTCCTCATACCACTTTCATGCTGTACATACACAATTAGACAAGCTCTTTTGGATTTCTCATCTCGAAACCTCAAAATATTTATCCAAATTCCAAAAATATTGAATAGATTAAATATTTCTAAAAAAACATTAGGATATTTATAAGATGGATCACCATTTGTCAAAAGGGCTCAAACACACCACTTTCCCTATCACACCTGGAACAGTCAATCTGAATCAAAACACAATCATGTTGAACATGACTTCTCACACTTGAGGAAAAAATTAAAATATATTATAATGAATGCACAAGTTCATACTACCTTATTATATCATCCTTCAACATAAAATTCATATGCTTCAATGATAACCTTATTCATATAGATCATTCTCACTATCTTGGGTTCTATTATCTTGTCTTACATAGACAAGTCACTTTGTGAGCACATTATATTTTGTGTATAGGCATAAAAAAAACTTAGAAATCAAGGGAATAGGAGGAATATGTCTTTAAATAAGAATCAAAACCATTGGATTCATCCCTACTCACCTAGAACTCTTCCCTAAACACCTTTTCATTCTAGCCAGCTTTTTCTCACTGTTCTCACTATCTGTAGATTAGAGATAGGTCAACTTGATTGAAAAAAATTATTGAAATAGTGAATTTTTCATGCCAAACTAACTCCATAAACCTCAAGACGAAGTCTTTGCCTTCAATATCTATCAACTTGCATGTGTTGACCTAGTCAACTCTTCTTGTATCATCAAATTCTCTAGAAACAAACACTTTTATGTATCTTCTACTTAATACCCTAAAAAACCAAAAACACTTGGGGATGACTGGAGGATTCCTCTACATCATACAATCATAAAAATTGAATTTCCAATCCATTATGGGCACTAAAATTTCATATATTTCCAATCACTCCAATATGAAGGTTTATAGGAGGGTTTTGACCAGTTTACATTCTTAATGAATGTTCATAATGATCTATAACTAAAAAAATAAAAAATAATTAGAAATAATTATTATAACCATGTTACATCTCTCCTAAAAGGATTAGGTCACCATGAAAAGTGTAAACATGCCAATGAATATTGAACTTCCTTCTCGAGCTCTCATCTCTTCATTTTGCATACATAGGAGACCTTCCAACATTATTTATTGATTTATCTTCCTCTTCAGAACCTAAATCTTGGTCAAAAACTTTGAACCACCTTTTAAATCCTCATTCCATGCCTACAAGTGCTCAACCATCTTGAAAACTCACTTTGACCCTCCATTTGAACCTCACTAGGTCTTTATGTATGTTAGGTCTAGAACCAATAGTCATGCAAACCTATTGTATTTATCTCACCACATAATAAACATGTCATACACCTTTATACCATGATCCATATCTTCTAACCATCTTATCCATAGCCTCAAACTGATCAACACACTAAGTTACCAATCCCATGGCTTCATACTAGGTCTCTCATGCTAGAACTAGACTTCTCAAAGCCTTCTTGTCACTTCATGATATAAACCTTAATCAATGACATCACCACTTTTTCATTACCTTTGACATCAATGACAACACTTGACAATAGAAGGATCATAAGAACTTAGTGAGTGGTTTTCTAGGGGTCTGCCTCTCCATTAAGGGGAGAGAAGGCCTATATTTAAGTATTTGTGGATGATCATGAGATTCGATGTTGATCTCCATTATCCACAATATTAAGGTATGAATCCTATACTCAACAAATAACATGACCAAGGGAGGAATAATGGTGTGGCTATATAACATAAAACTCAAAGCATAATGTGTATTAAAACTAGGTGCATGCTATAGTAGAATAGTTGACATCTCAAGAGAAAGTAAACCCGATGAATCAGGAACTTATTAATGGTGAAAATTATTATGTCAACTAATCAAAATTTTCACCTATTACAAAGGCTAAGTTAGAATTATACAACTCTAATAAAAATATTCTAAATATTTAATTACAATCTTAAAGATGTGAGGGGTTTTTTAAATGTTCTAGAAAATAATAAATAAGCTATTGATTATAACATATTCTATTATAATTTAAAAAATTTACTTATCAAATAATGAATTAATTTTTATATGAATGTGTAATCTATCTTATCCGATAAAGAAGGCCTATGAACAAGATAATCTCTTAAAGAAAAAAAATTGATTCAATAATAATATATATTCTCAATGTAATATCTTGCTTCTACTATAATAACTTCTGAATAACACAAGACAATAAACCAAAAGTATCAAAGTAATATAGAAATAAGATAAATCAGATATGAATAGATCTTGTATAAAGGAGGTGCCAAGCATAACTCAACATAAAAGAGACACAAACAAATAACAAACAACAAACAACAAACAACAAACAACAAACTAAGAGATAACAAACTAATTAAGAAAAGTAAAATATTAAATCTAAACTAAATAAGAACAAAACAAATTAAACTAGAATCTAACTAAGTCTAACAAACTAAAATAATCAAACAAACTTAACAAATCTAAAATCTACTAAGTCTATCTCTAAATATTAAGAAAAATAATCTAAGAAACTTAACTTAAAAGAGAAACTTAAATAAACAATAAGCTACATATAAATTAAAGTAAATTAAAAACTAAATAAAATAGAAATAAATCAGATCAATTAAATATATACTAAATTAGATTAAACTAAGTTAAATTCAAAGTCAAAATAAAGTACAAAATAAATAAAATATGCAAGTCTCAATAGAGAGAGTCATCTTAGAAGAATAGATCAATTTTATTTGAGAAATCAACATCTTCTTTACAAAATATCTTAAAAATATAACTTTTACAATCAATTAGATCATTGAAGTGTCATAGATAGCAAATTTTTTTTATCATTATTTAGGTTGAATACTTGGATTTTACACATAGAACTGCAAGAAGCAATCATTAAAAGATGTTAAACTTTAGATAATCTATTATAAATGATAATGTAAAAATGGATATACCTGTGTTGCCTACACAAAATACTCAGTCATTATAGAAAGTACCAATGGTATATCTACAAAAGTCATGCTATCTCAGAGAAGTTGCATAGAAGAGAGATAAATGATTGACTTCAAAATGTATAAGTCTTCAATATCTATGTTGTTTCTCCTTTTTGAATGAATACTTGATCTCATTTTATTGTTCAAACTTGGTTGAAAAAAGTTGTAACTAACCCTTATTTATTAATTTAATTAATTAATTTTACAAATCAATTAATATATATTATTATTAGTTAAGGTTATTTAAGACTTAAAAGTCATAAGGGATCAAATATTTAAATCATAGACTGGGTATTTCCTAATGGATGCCTTAATAATAGGTTTTCCCTACTCATTCACACACTCATTGTATTCCATCTCAACTACTAAAAATTGAACCAGCTTAGTTCTTGATTCACGTTTATTATAATTAACCTTCAATTTAATATTATTCAAAACTTTGATCTCGATAGGAGTGTCTAATTCATCCTCACTGATTGGATGATTTTTGGAAGAGGTTAGATGAATAACACGAAGTGGTCTTTTTAAATTTAGCTTTCTGCACCTTAAAAATGACTATTTCAAACTTAATTTTTTACATCCTAAAATATGATCTCTCTGAGATGTTGTGAGATCATCAGAACAAGAAGGCAAGGCAGATTGATAAAATTCTTAACATGAGATATTTCATTATCTAGCTGAGTTAGCTCATAGATATGATGTGGTTCATTAACATGCTAGATTCTCTTTGGGTTAGGTGACCGAATGGGTAACTAGTTTGGATTATTCTATAGCTAATGGGAAGAAATAATATGATATTGAGACCTAACACCAAATATATGAATATAAAATCCTCTATTACCCCTATGATTTATAGGATTGAAGAGTAAATTATTTGAAATATTCTAGAATTCAGGGTCAGTGGTATCAAAATGGATTGACATCCTGGCTCCCCTACTAGCATACTTAGGGCCAAATATTCTAGCCATAAAACTCCCCCTTGAAAATTATTTATTGGGTGCTTCCTGATTCACATTATCTAAATTTTGATTCCTTCTCCAACCTTTGCTATCATTATCTCTACTTGAACTAGGTTGATCTCAACCTGACATCCTATAAATAATTTAAAATATATTCAAAGCTGATTATTTATGATTGAAAATCAACATGTATATATTAAATATGAAACTGAATAACCACTATATTTTAATATAGTAAATCTTCAGTCACTTATAATTTTTTTCACTATCATCAAATGATCATTCAACTGATTCTACTAACGAAACTATATATTCATATGAAAATTGCTAGCTATGTCAAATCATTTCCAATTGAAACCTTATTTCAAAACTGAGAAAAAACTTATTACAGTTTTATAAAAAAATTATCAACCAATTCTTTTATTGTTCTTTCATATACATGATTTTAGACCCAAAAAATAACTTTCTATGACTATAAAATCATAAATGATACATGCAAATCAAAACTATCCATTGAAATATTCCCATAACATTCCCACATATTATACTTATAAAGATTTCAAATCCTTTAAGCTTTCAATATTTCATCCTTTATAAAACCCTAAACCAAAATGTGCAAATCCAGACAATAACCTCCATTATTTTTATAGACAAAGTTCAACATACTATATTTCCACAACATAATCATGCAGAACTTATCCTTTAAAACCCATTTATACATGAAACTGTAGTTTTGAAATAACAAAGTCACCACTAAACAATATATTTGCATGTTTAACCATACTTTTTAAAAATAATTTCTTTATGACAGACCATAAACTTATTTGAACCTTTCAAAATATTCATGAAAACAAACATATAGAGTTCATTTTTACACAAAACCTTAAGTATGCATGAAACTATAGCTTCAGAAAAATAAAATCACTATTTTAAACTATCAACCACTAGAATAAAAGATACAATATTTGCATTCAAGTGAGCAACTTTTCATTATTCTTTCAAAAAAAAATATACTTGAATCAAACTGATAGAAACATATCCTTTATCTCATCATCCATGGAGATAAATAGTTATATAGTAAAAACTAAATCCATTTATCATAAATATCCATGCAAAGAAATGATATATCAACCACTAAAAACTCCATTATCTTCCATACATGTAGTGGTTTAAACAAACAAATAACAAAACTTATCTAACATGTAGACCAAAAACCATATTTATCTCCATATAACCATAAAATCATTTGAAACAACTTATTTTTTTTGTAAAATTTATTCACTTTGTCATGAGCATACCTGTATGCACTTTCCTTTAATTTTTTGATCTTAAATTCTATTTACAACTCCAAATTTCAATCTTGTAGAGTGTCATTTCCTTAAGAAAGCTTCATAAAATGACCAAAAAAATGAAATAATGCTATTTGTAACCAAGTCCTACAAATTAACTACCCATGCCTACGTACACATTTATGATTGGATCATTAAATTGAGAAAAATAATTAATAATCCACCAACTTTCTTAGTAGTGCAATCAAATTTAGTAATAACCCAAACCCTTGATAAATCACCAACTCATCTTTGTAAACTGAGGCATGTATGCTTTGCATTAAAATATTTTAAACCACCTTTGATATTATAATATATTGATGCATCCATCATGCTTCATATTTACTTGTTTTGCTAACTAAACTACCATGAAGATTGCCAACTTGCCATTACAATGTTCATGTGCCTCAAGACTGCCAACTCAACTTGCCAACCAAACATTCATGAACCTTGAATTTAACAAAATTTCAAAGTAAAATAGTGAGTTTATTATATATGTATTTGAATAACAATGAACTTATGTCATAATCCTTTTTGCTTCAAAATAAACTCATCTAAATTACCCTTCAAAGTCACCAATTATTTTGTCCTTTGAAAATGAATAAACAAAGTCATATTAACCTTTGAAATGGAAAAGCCTCAAATGACCATTTAGAACCTTCGAACTAGGTTTAGCTATATCAAATTAAAAGTTATGATAGATAAAATTTAAATTTTGACCTTAACATAATGAAGTGTTTAGGATTAAACTTATAACACCTTAGGATTTATCTTAGGTTTAACTCACTCTTATCCATTTCATAACCATAATGCTAATGTTCCATACTTATAGAAAATTGATCTGAATTTTTGTTGTGATGAATCTATATGAAGTTCAAAGTTGAAAATCAATGCATATAACTAAATACTATCATGAAAATCATGACAATCATATAATGCATCTAATTTTGATAAAACCAAAAGAAGCACTATCCTTTTCAAACTGAAACTTTGCAGACAATATCACTACAATTTGATCAAAATTTGTCAACTAAAAACACGTGACTGAATCAAATTTTAGAAATGATAAATACATATGCATATTTTATTCATTTATGCTTTTCAAAACCACTTAAAATATAAATATGAATTCATAAACCAATAATCACCAACTTATTTAATTGAAAATATGCATCTCAATACACTACTAATTGACCTAGGTATTCGATTGCATTTTTAGATGTCATGACTAGGTCACCACTATGGTGAAAAAATATAGATTTCAGAAAAATGTAAGGGTGCAAAAAAAAATATAAAACTAGCGACCTTGTTAGTCAGTTTTAAAATAATAAAATTGAGTAGCAATCAAATTACTTATTATAAAAATATAATCTTGAGAGTGTGATCTAGGTAAATCATTTCTCAAGCATCTATGCATGAACTTTTTTATATTAAATTTCAATAAGGGATGAGATGTTTGTATAGCATGGCATGAAGAAAAAAAATGATATAATAGAGAAGTTTATGTCGAATGCATAAACTAATATAAATGCCTTAAATATAATATCTAAAAATCAAGTATCACTTCAATAAATAGTTACAACTTAGCATATATTATTCATATATAAAGGAAACTAAGATTATAAAAAATAATACCTCAACTTAAATGATACTTATAGTTTTATTGCATTATCCCTCCATAAGATGAAAACTTATCCACTTGAAACACTTATTGATATCTTTGCATTATCCTTCCATAAGATGAAAAGTTATCCACTTGAAACACTTATTGATCTCTTAAAAGAAAAAAGAAAGTAAAAATAGAAAACAAACAAACAAACCAAAACAAAAAACAACATAACAAGATATAAAAGAAAAGAAACACAAAAGCAAAAGGAAAATAGAAAAATAAAATAAACAAATAAATCTGAAAAGAAACTAATCATGAAACAATTTCAAATGATGGTTGTTAATTGAATAACGTAATCAATTTTCATCAAGATCTTTCAAATAAAAATTATTATTTCCGAGCACAGTAATAATTTTATAAAGGCCAAGCCATAATGAATCAAATTTATGATGTTTACTAGGATTTTCATGAGCTTTGTCCCAGTCTAAAACTAGATCACTAACTTTATAATTTTTACCAGAAACTTTTTTATCAATTTTTTTTAAATGTTTTGTTTAAACCTTTTTAATTTTTACAATGTTATTGCTTTTGATTCATTAAGAGCTATTAGATCATGAAATCTTTATTCAATCAAATTTGTATCTTCAACAACATATTTTAAAGCAATTATAGTTGAAAAAATCTGAATTTCTATTGGTAAAGTGCCTCAAATTCATATGCTAACATGAAAGGTGAATAACTAGTTGCTACCTTGACAATAGTTCTATCAACCCATAAATCTTTATAAAAATTTAGATGCCAATTTATTTTATTTTTATAAACTAATTTCTTCATAATTATAATCAAAATTTTATTTGTTGACTTATCTTGACCATTTTCTTGAGGATAATATTTAGATGAATGACTAGATATAATAGAGTACTTCCCTTAAAAATCTATAACTTCATTTGAAATAAAAGGAGGTCCATTATAAGAAATAATTTAATAAGGAACTTCAAATATAAAGAAAATATGATTTTCTAAAAACAAAAATACTTCATTTATTATAGAACTTTTAAGTGCTTGGCCTCAGGCCACTTAGTAAAATAATCTATTATTGTTAATATATACCTATGACCAACTGATGAATTAAGATGTATATTTAAAATAAAGTTAATGCCCCATTTTTTGAATGATTTTTTAGGTATAATAATATTCAAAAGTATTGCAGATAAATTATCTCTGCCAATAAATAATTGACATGACATACAAGAATGAACTAACTTATAAGCATCTTGAAAGAGTATAGACCAATAACAACTTGTTGTAAGATCTTATAAGTAGTGGTTTTTACAACATAATGCACCATAATTTCCTTCATGACAACCTCTAAGAACTTTTTGAGTCTACTTATGCGTAAGGTATCTTTATAAAATTTCATTTCTATTTTGATAAAATAATTTTTTTCTAAAGTATATAAATTTAAAGCTTTTAAATGCAAATAATGTCTTTTTTTATCAAATTTTTAAAGATATACTTGATTTTGAAAAAAATATTAATTCATGATATCGATCATCTTTAGAAAGAATACAATCCCATTCATTCATTTCAACATTGAATATTTTTTTTATAGAGAAATCAAAAACTTTCATGGTCTTGAAATGAGGCTTTGCATTCAAATTAACATCAACTAACAAGACTAAAACATTAATGCTTGAAGAATTATTTTTAGCTAAATGTTTTGCCACATCATTACCTTTAATTATTTTTAAATTTTTGAATTCAAGATGAAAATCTTGAATTCATAATATCTACTTTGCAAGTCTTCCTTGAATGGTTGGTTTTTTCAAAAGATAACATAAAATAGGTACATTGGATTGCACTATAATTTTATTTCCCATTAATAAATAATGAAATTTGATTTTAGATGAAACTAATGAGAAAATAAATTTTTCAATAAGAAGGTACTTAATTTTAGTATCTTTTAAAACTTGACTCATATAACCAATTGACTTTACATCAATTTTTTTAAATCCCTGAGTGATTACAACTCCAATTGCTTTTTTAGTTACATTTATGTAAAAAATGAATACTTTCTTTAAATTTGGGTTAACAATTACTGGAGCACTTGAAATAACATCTCTAATATTATTAAAAGCCAAATCAGTACCTTCATTTCAATTACAAAGTTTATCTTTACTAAGCAATAATTGTAAAGGATTAAATTTATCAACAAAATCTGATATGAATTTTCTAACAAAATTTGTTTTACCAAAGAAATATCATAAATTATATTGATCTTTAGGAGGTAATTCTTTAATGGATTTTATACATTTAGGATCTATAGAAATTTCATCTTTAGAAATGATATGTCATGATAACTTACCTTTAGTAACACCAAAAACTAATTTTTTTGGATTCAAAGAAATATCGTACTTCCTACATCTTGTAAAAATTTCATAAAAATGATCTAAATACTTTTTCATATTTTTGAATGAATAGTGAGATCATCTAGATAAACATGAATAACAATGCTAATCAAATCATCAAAAGTAACATGCATAGCTCTTTGAAAAGTAGATCCTGCATTCATTAATCTATTTGACATTTTATTATAAGAAAAATTCTCTCTACGAGTAGTAAAAGCAGTTTTATGTATATCTTCAAGATTTACAAATTTTTTATTATAATTAGAAAATCCATCTAATAATGATATCATTTTTGACCCTGCAACCTATTGCAAAATCTGATCTATATTTGGTAGAGGAAAATTATCTTTAACACTAATTTTATTTAAGTCTCTAAAATCAACACACAATCTAATATCACCATTTTTATTTTTAATTATCATTAAATTAGCTACTCATTCAAAATATTTTATAGAGAAAGTAACATCAACATCAATAATTTTATCTAGCTCTTTGTTAATGACATCTTCTAACAAAAAATTAATTTTTTGTATTTTCTATCTTACAGGTTTAATACTATGTTTTATAGGTATACCATGTTTAAGAATATTAGTATCATAACCTTTAAGATCTTTATATAATCAAGCAAATACATCAATAAATTCTTTAAATAGTTTAATTAATTTTACCTTCTTACTTGCAGTAACTTGAATTCTTAAATAGACATATTTAGGATCCTATTCTATATCTAAATTGATAGGAATGGTTTCACCTATGATTCTCTTAGAAGACTCTTCCATTCTAGAAATCTTGGACAAATAATTAAGTGTAAATATAGATCCCTAATTTACTAAACTAGTAGACAATTTATTAGTACTTAATTATAAATAATCTTTATAATTTAATAAGTAATCATCATGACTAAAGTAATTATATTTAATAAAATAATCTATTTGTTCATCACAACTAAAAATAAGCCAACTATCATTCGAATAAAAAATTTTAGGTCAAAAAAATTAAAAAAAGAAGAGTTTGTAATTGGTTCACTTTCACTTGGAATTGGATTAGATGCAAAAATAGAAAGCTTATCAGCTCTATTATTATTCTCTAAGTTTGTGAATGATATTAAGAGCCTCAAAATATTCAAGTAAAGACCAAATATTTTGAGTATAATGATGTAGATGAATTTTATTAATTTTACAAATTTTTAAACTTGTCTAATAACTAATTTAGAATCCCCAAAGACTTATAAATGTTTAATATTAAGTTTGATAGCTTTTTTCAAACCTAAACATAATGCTTCAAATTTTGCAATATTATTAGTAATTTTAAAATATAATTTATAAACATAATGAAATATTTTTTCAATAGGAGAGATTAAACAAATTCCAACACCATTTTTTTGTTGAGAGTAGGGTCCATCAAAATATAGTGACCATAAAATATTTTTCTCAAAGATTTTTTTATGCTGATTTTCTAGTTCATCTAAATTCAATAGTTCATATGTTCCAATTCTTATCTCAACATACGCAATAGTATAATTAGTAGATGATTATATAAATCTAGTAGAATAATCATCTCTTTTTATAAAATCAATCTCATTACTAATAGGAACTCAAGTAATATCTTTCATAATAAAAGTACAAGTTATTTTTGACCAATCTCTTCCTAATAGCATAGTATAATTACTAGAAATGTCTAAGATTTAAACATTAGTCATACATCTAATTCTTTCATTTTGAGCAATCTTAATGACTATGTCTCAAAACTTATCACAACTTTTTGTATATCTAAAATCAAATTCAGTAAGCTCCTTATTATCAATTTTATAAGAAATATCTAATTGATTTACAATAAATTAGTGCATTATATTCTTTAAAGCATCTGTATCTAAGATACAATTATAGATTACTTTATTATCAATTTTAATTGAAATATAAAAAATAGGTATATAATTTATAAGAGGATCATAACTTTAAGCAAAAATAGTTGATTGTTCATCACTATTTTCTTCTTGTAAGTCTACATCATTTTTAAGATTCTTAACAACTTCATTAATTTTATCAAGTTATCTTGAAACACTATCTACTTTTAATAATACGAATCCATCTTTGATTGTAGATAAATCATCAATTATATTATAAGTTTTAGCATCTATTTGTCAAAAAAATTTAAGCTTATAATGCTGATAGTGATTATTATTACAACTTGATAAAAGAATCT
Organism: Torreya grandis; assembly: GCA_037957365.1. Lineage (NCBI taxonomy): Eukaryota > Viridiplantae > Streptophyta > Pinopsida > Cupressales > Taxaceae > Torreya > Torreya grandis. Next base: position 158,691 of record JARHVA010005186.1, on the reverse strand, counting down.
TTTGAGCAGAATTATCACATGAACTACTTAAATTTTTTTTTTGAATTGATTTACCTTTATCATTAAAAGAAGAATCATTATTTTTTACATTACTGTTTTAGGAAGAATTATAATCTTTGTTTCTAGTAGTAACAACATAAGCACCCTCATTTTATGATGGATCATCAAAAACACATATGTTTATGTTGTTTGCTAGATTTTTACATATAAGATCTTTCTTTTGAATTTTTGAAAAACAATACATGAATCTAGATCATGATTTAATTCACACACATTACAGTAACAAATAATTTATAATTTTTTACTTTTAATATTATATATATTAGATGAAAAAGGTTTATCATTTAATTATTTGTTAACAATGACCAATTTATTTCTTAGACTTTGAATGGCCTTTAATTTTTTTGAATTATCTGAATTTAGAGTTGTAGAGAACCTATCTTTAAATCTAATATATTTAAGTTTCTTTTCATACTCAATGACTAATGTTACATTTTCATCATATTTTGTACTGTCTCTATCTTCTATGATCATTTTATAGTTTAAAGGTAAAGCACTATAAAAGTAGAGTCTGGACAACTTTTTAGAAGGTCTAAGATCACAAAGAATGTTTTGATGCAATTTGATAAACCTGGTAATGAAATAATAATTAGTCTCACTTGGATCAAGAGAAAAATTTACAAGATCATTAATTAGGTCAAGATATTCCTTAGCTTTTATAAAATTTAATTCAAGTCAATCTTTAATATCTTTCCAAGTGCTGATAGCTTTAATAGGTAATCTAACAAAATCTTGATAAGCTTTCCCTTCAAGTATTTGGGTAAATTTTTTTTTAACAAATCTTTTCACTTGTAATACCAAGAGTAACACAACTAACTTAAAATCATCTAAATGATCATCTCAAGATTCTCTAAAAGTTCTAAAGTTTTTTGTTATATTTAATCCTTTTAGTGAAGGTAACTTACCTGGGCAAATTTCAATGTTAAGTGGATTTTAATAAATCCATAGATTTAAAGCTATCTATTATTCTACTTTAGCTTTATAACATTTTTCATCTTTAGTGAGATCATTCTGATCTCTATTATCTTACAAACCTCAATTAATTTCTAATACTCTCTTCTGCTTGATATCCCATTGCATGTTTTAAAAGTCTCCTCTACTAGAACTGATTGATTATATTGAACCTGATTAACTTGATTAAATTATAAATTTGTATTTATAGGTTCAGAGGACATAACCAAATCATCAAAAGAATTATAATAAAAAATAAAATGAGTTCTAAGTCTAAGATTAGTAGTTAAAACTCTATCCCTATCTTATCGAATTTATCTATTTGTATCTAAAACGTCTCATTTTCATGAGTAAGATTAGCATACCAATCTATCTTAAACTTTACAAATTTTAATTCTTCATTTATGACTTATGTGACATGTTGAAGATTATGAGGGTGATTATATTATGTATAATAAGTTAGATTAAAAGTAATATCAACCTGATCATCAATAATATCAATTATAGGGTGAATAATAAGAGGTTGTCATCCAAGTACCATGAGGAACAAGAAAATATAGTTCTAAACATTTTTTTTTGAAAATTCCCTACGAAGTCACCAATTTTGTTGATGTTGAAAATTGTTACATAAACTAATCAACCCTTTTACCTATTTTAAAGGTTAAGTTGGAATCGTACCAGTCCAATAATAAAATTTTAAAGGTTTAATTACGATCTTAAAGATACGAGAATTTTTTTAAATATTCTAAAAAATAATAAATAAGCTATTGAGTATACCATATTGCATTATAATGTTATAAATCTACTTATCAAATAATGAGTCAATTTTGATATGAATGTGTAATCTATCCTATTCGATACAGAAGGCCTATGAACAAGACAATCTCTTGAAAAAAATAAACTTGATTCAATAATAATATATATTATCAATGTAATATCTTGCTTCTACTTTAATAATTTATGAATAACACAAGACAATAAAATAAAAGTATCAAAGTAATATAGAAATAGGATAAATCAAAGGAGAACATATCTTCTTTAAAGCAAGCACCAAGCAGAACTCAACACACAAGAGACACATAAATAGAAAACAACAAATTAACAGATAACAAAGTAATTAAGAAAAGTAAAATATTACATCTAAACTAAATAAGAACAAAATAAATTAATCTAAAATTTAATTAAGTCTAACAAACTAAACTAATCAAATAAACTTAACAAATCTGAAATCTACTAAGTATATCTCTAAAATATTAAATAAAGAAGAATAATCTAAGAAACTTAAATTAAAAGAGAAACATAAATAAATAGTAAGCTAAATATAAATTAAAGTAAAAATATTAAAAACTAAATAAAATAGAAAGAAATTAGATCAATTAAAAATTAAACTAAATTAGTTTACACTAAGAATAAAGTCAAAGTCAAAATAAAGTACAAAATAGATAAAACATGCAAGTCTCAATAGAGAGAGTCATCTTAGTAGAATAGATAGATTTTATTTGAGAAATCAACATTTTCTTTATAAAATATTTTAAAAATATAGTTTTTACAATCAATTAGATCAATGAAATATCATAAATAATAATTTTTTTTATCATTATTTGGGTTGAATACATAGATTTTGTACATAGGACTCTAAGAAACAATCACCAAAAGATGTTAAACTTGACAAACTTCAGATAATCTATTATAAATGATAATATAAAACTGGATATATTTGCATTGTATAAACAATATACTCAACCGTCAGAGAAAGTACTATTGGTCTATCTATAAAAGTCATGCTATCTTAGATAAGTTACATAGAAGAGAGAGATAAATGATTGAATTTATAATGTATAAGTTTTCAATACTTATATTATTCCTCCTCTTCAAAAGAATCTTTGATCTCATTTTAATCTTCAAACTTGGTTGAAATAAGTTATAACTAACTCTTAATAGTTATTTGTTAACTTAACTAATTGATTTTATAAATCAATTAATATAGATAGTTATTAGTTAAAGTTATTTAAGATTTAAAAGTTTTAAGGAATCAAATATTTGAAACATAGACAAGGTATTTTCTAATGGGTGGGGACCCTTAATCAATTAATAATAATAAGAAATACATACTCAAATAAATAATTAGATAAATCAAAGTATAATTATTTTCTATCCATATTAATCTCATAATGTATATAATCAAGATTACTTAGGCATATATATATATATATATATATATATATATATATATATATATATATATATATATATATATATATATATATATATATATATATATATATAAGTCTGTTATACTTTCAAAACATCATAATCAAAGTATCAAAATTTGATAATCAAAGTATCAAAATATAAAAATACTTAAGTTATACCAACTTAAAGTTCAACTTAGAAAATGAAAATTATCTTGCTGATAATCAAACATCATCTAAATCAGACAAAACTTCAATAACATATTTTTCTTGTTCATTCACACACTCATTATATTTCATCTCAACTATTAGAAATTGAACCAACTTAGTTCCCAACTCACTTGTATTATCATTAACCTCTAATTTAATATTATTCACAACTTGATCTTGATAGGAGTGTGTGATTCATCCTCATTGATTATATGTTTTTTGGAAGAGGTTGGGTGAATAACACAGTGATTTTTTTGAACTTAATTTTTGACACCCTAAAAGTGACTCTTTTAAACTTAATTTTTTACATCTTAAAATAAGATCTCTCTGAGATGGTGTGATATCTTTAGAACAAGAAGATAAGGCTAGATTGATAAAATTATTAACATGAGATATTTCATTATCTAGCTAAGTTGGCTTATGGACACAATGTGGTTCATTAACATGTTGGATTCTCTTTGGGGTAGATGACTGAATAAATAATTGGTTTAGATTATTTTGTAGCCGATGAGAAGAAATTCTATGGAATTGAGACTTATAACTAATTCTATGATCATAAAATCCTCTATTACCCATATGGTTTAAAGTATTGAATAATAAATTATTTAAAACATTCTAGAATTTAAGGTCAGTGGTATCAAAATGGATTAACATCTTAGCTCTCCTACTAGCATACTTAGGGTCAATTCTTCTAGACTTGAAACCTCTTTTTTAAAATTATCTATTGGGTGATTCTTGATTCACTTTGTCTAAATTTTGATTTCTTTCCCAACCTCTGTTATCATTATCTTTACTTGAACCAGGTTGATCCCAGTTTGACATCGTATAAACAATTTGAAATATATTCAAAGCTGATTATTTATGACTAAAAATTAACATGTATATATCAAATATGAAACTAAATAACCACTGTATTTTCATATAATAAATCTTCAGTCACCTAAATTTTTTTACACTATCATCAAATGATCATTCAACTAATTCTCCTAGTTGAACTATACATTCATATGAAAACTGCTAGCTGTATCAAATCATTTCCAACTAAAACCTTATTTTGAAACTGAGAAAAAAAATTATTATTTTCCAAAAAAATATTAACTAATTCTCTTACTGTTCTTTCATATTCGTGATTTTGAAACAAACCTAGAAAATAACTTTCTATGACTATAAAATCTTAAATAATACATGCGAATCAAAACTATTCATTGAAACATTCTCACAATGTTCTCACATATTATATTTAGAAAGATTTCAAATCTATCAGGGTTTCAATATTTCATCTTTTATGAAACCCTAAACTGAGATATGTAAATCCAGACAATAACCTTCATTATATTTGTAGATAAAGTTCAACATACTATATTTCCATAACATAACCATGTAGAACTTATCTTTCAAAACTCATGTATGCATGAAACTATAGTTTTAAAATAACAAAGTCATCATTGAAAAATATATTTTCATGTTTGAACATACTCTTTTTAAATCATTTCTTTATGATAGACCATAAACTTATTTTAACTTTTCAAAATATTCATGAAAATAAACATACAAAGTTCATTTTTACATAAAACCCTAACTATGCATGAAACTACATCTTCAAAAGACTAAAACACCCAACATTATTTTCAAACTATAACTAGTATGCTTGAAACACAATTTTAAATAATCAACCAACATAATAATAGAATCAATATATGCATTTAAGCAAACAAATCCTCATTATCTTTACAAAAAATATACTGAAATCAAATTGACATAAACATATCTTTTATCTCATCATCCACCAAGATATATAATTATATATCAAAACTAAAACCATTTCACATCAATATCCATGTAAAGAAATGATATATCATCCACTAAAAAATCCATGATCTTCTATATATATAGTGGTTTACATAGACAAATAACAAAATTATCAAATATGTAGATCAGAAAACATATTTCTCTCTATGCAACTAGAAAATCATTTGAAACAACTCATTTTTTTTTCAAAATTTATTCACTTTGTCATGAGCATACCTATATGTGATTTTATTTAACTTTTTACTCACAAATTCTATCTACAACTCCAAATTTCGATTTGGTAAAGTGTCATTTTCGTAACAAAGTTTCATAAAATGACCAAAAAATAAAAATAATGATATTTGTAACCAAGACCCACCAATTAACTATCTATTCCTAAGTGCATGTTTGTGATTGGTTTGTTAAATTGAGAAAAATAATTAGCAATTCACCAACTTCCTTATCAGTGCAATCAAATTTAGTGACAACCTAAACCCTTACTAAATCACCAACTAAATTCCATAAACTAAGGCATGTACACCTTGTATTAAAATCTCTTAAACCACCTTTGATATTGAAAGATATAGAAACATCCATCATGCTTCATGTTTAATAATTTTGCTAACTAACCTACCATGAAGACTTCCAGCTTGCCATTACAATGTTCATTTGCTTCAAAACTGCCAACTTAACTTGCCAACCAAACGTTCATGAGCCTCAAATTTATCAAACTTCCAAAGTCAAAAAATGAGTATATTATATATATCTTTGAATAAAAATGAAATTATGTCATAAATACTTTATGATTCAAAATAAACTCATCCAAATTAACTTTTCAAGTCACTAATTATTTTATGTCCTTTGAAAATGAATAAACAAAATCATATTAACCTTTGAAATGAAAAAGCCTCAAATGACCATTTGGAACCTTCGAACTAGGTTTAGTTATATCACATTAAAACTTAGGATACATAACATTTAAATTTAGACCTTAACATAATGAAGCATTTAGGATTAAAATTAGAATACCTTAAGAATTATTCTAGGTTTAACTCACACTTATCTATTTCATAACCATAATGCCAATGTTCCATACTTATATAAAATTGATCTAAATTTTTGTTGTGATGAATCCATATGAAGTTCAAAGTTGAAGATCAAAGAAAATAACTGAATACTATCATGAAAATCATATAATTCATCCAATTTTAATAAAACCAAAAAAATCACTATCTTTTTCAAACTAAAACTCTATAGATAGTATCACTATAATTTGATCAAAATTTGTCAATTAAAAACATGTGACTGAACTAAATTTTAGAAATGATAAATACATATACATATTTTATTCATTCATCCATTTATTCTTTTCAAAACTACTTAAAATATAAATACAAATTCATAAACCAATCATCATCAACTTATTTAGTTCAAAATATGCATCTCAATATACTATTAATTGACCTAGGTCATCGACTGTAATTTTAGATGTCATGACTAGGTCATCACTATGGTGGAAAAATATAGATTTTAAAAAAATGTAAGGGTGTGAAAAACAGGTATAACACTAGAGACCTTACTAGTTAGTTTTAAAGTAATAAAATTAATTATCAATCAAATTTATTATTATAAAAATATAGTCTTGAGAGTGTGATTCTAGTATATCATATCTCGAGCAATAATGTGTGACCCTATTTATAATGAATTTCAATAAGGGATGAGATGTTTGGCTCACATGGCTCGAAGAAAGAGAATGATATAATATGAAAGTTTGGGGTGGATATATAAACTAATATAAATACCTTAAATACAATATTTAAAAACAAGTATTACTTCAACAACTAGTTACAACTCAACATATATTATTTATATATAGATAAAATTGGTTTATAAAGAATAATACCTCAAGATAAGTGATACTTACAATTGTATTGCAACATCCTTGCATTCTCCCTCCATAAAATGAAAACTTAATCCACTTGAAACACTTGTTGATCTCTTAAAATAAAAATGTAAGCAACAATAAAACACAAAAAAAAAAAAAGAAAAAAAAAAAAAAGAAAAACAAGAAATAGTAGATGAAGACAAAAAAGAAAAGAAACACAAAACCAAAAAGAAAAAAAAAGAAACAAATAAATTTGAAAAAGAGCTAATCATAAAATAATTTCAAATGATGATCGTTAATTGAATAATGTAACCAATTGCTATCAAGATCTTTCAAATGAAAAATATTATTTCTAACTACAGTGGTAATTTTATAAGGGCCAAGCCATAATGAATCAAATTTATGATGTTTACCAAGATCTTCATGAGCTTTGTCCTAGTATAAAACTAGATCACCAACTTTAAATTATTTATTAAAAAATTTCTTATCATTTTTTTAAAAATATTTGTTTATCCCTCTCTAATTTTTAAAATATTGTTACTTTTGATTCATCAAGAGCTATTAAATCATGCAATCTTTATTCAATAAAATTTATATCTTTGGTAACATATTGTAAAGTAGCTCTAGCTGAAGAAATTTGAAGTTCTATTGGTAAAGTGGCCTCAAATTCATATGCTAACATGAAAGGTGAATAACTAGTTGTTACCTTGACAATAGTTTTATGAGCCCATAAAACTTCAAAATTTTTGAGATGTTAATTTATTTTATTTTTAAAAACTAATTTCTTCATAGTTGTAATCAAATTTTTATTTGTTGACTCAACTTGACAATTATCTTGAGGGTAATATTTAGATAAATGATTAGATATAATAGATTATTTTCCTAAAAACTTTAAAAATTCATTTGAAATAAATTGAGATCCATTATCAAAAATAGTTTCATAAGAAACTCTAAATTTGGAGAAAAACTATTTAAAAAAATGAAATTACTTCACTTGTTACATAACTTTTAAGTGTTTTGGCCTCAAGCCACTTAGTGAAATAATTTATTATTAATATATACCTATGACCAACTGATGAAGGAGAATGTATATCTAAAATGTTAATGCCCCATTTTGTGAATGGTTTTTTAGGTATCATAAGATTCAAAGGCATTATAAACAACTTATTTCTACTAACATATAATTGACATGACATACAAGAACAAACTAACTTATAAGTATATTGAAAGAGTGTAGGTCAATAATAAATTATTCGTAAGATCTTATAAGAAGTGGTTTTTTCAGCATAATGCTCACCGTAATTTCCTTCATGAAAACCTCTAAGAATTTTTTGAGTTTGGTCATACATAAGGTATCTTAATAAAATTCCATCTCTATTTCACTAAAATAATTTTTTTTTAACAAACAAAAATTTAAAGCTTTTAAATGCAAAAAATATCTTTATTTTTTATCAAAATTATTAGAACATGTTTAATTTTGAAAATAAAATATCATGTCATGATACCAATCATTTTTAGAAAGCATACAATCCCATTCAATCATTTTAAGACCAAATTTAAAATTAAAGAAAAAAAAAACTTTCATGATCTTTAAATGAGGCTTTGCATTCAAATTATCATCAATTAACAAAGTTAAAACATTAATGCTTGAAGAAGCATTTTAAGCTTAATGTTTTGTCAAGTCATTACCTTTAATTATTTTTGAAGTTTTGAATTCAAGATCATATTCTTGAATTCATAATATCCACTTTGCAAACCTTATTTGAATGGTTGTTATTTCAAAAGATAAGATAAAATAGGTACATTAGATGGCACTATAATTTGTTTCTCATTAATAAATAATAAAATTTGATTAAAGAGGAATTTAAAAAAAAAAAAAAATTCTCAATAAGAGGGTACCTAGTTTCAACATCTTTTAAAACTTAACTCATATAACCAATTGGATTTTCATTATTATTTTCAAATTTTTGAGTGATTATAACTCCAATCTATTTTTTAGTTACATTTAAGTAATAAATGAATAATTTCTTTAAATATGGTTTAACAAGTATTGAAGCATTTGTAATAGTATTTTTAATATTATTAAAAACTAAATCATTACCTTCATTTCAATTATAAGGTTTATCTTTCTTAAGCAATAATTGCAAAGGATTAAATTTATCAACAAAATCTGATATGAATTTATTATCAATATTTATTTTATCAAAGAAAGATCATAAACAAGATTGATTTTTAGGAGGAGGTAATTCTTTAATAGTTTTAATACGTTCAGGATCTATAAAAATATTATCTTTAGAAATGATATGTCTTAATAACTTACCTTCAATAACACTAAAAATTGATTTCTTTGGATTCAAAGAAATATCATACTTCTTACATTTTGTGAAAACTTCACGAAGATGATTTAAATATTTTTTTCATATTTTCAAATATATGGTGAGATCATCTAGATAAACTTGAATAATAATATCAATCAAATCATCAAAATCAACATGCATAACTCTTTGAAAAGTAGCTCCTGCATTTATTAATCCAAATGGCATTATATTATAAGCAAAAATCCCTCTACAAGTAGTAAAAGTCATTTCATGTCTATCTTCAAAATTTATAAAAATATGATTATAACAAGAAAATCCATCTAATAATGACATCATTTTTGACTCTGTAACATGTAAAATCTGATCTATTTTTGATAGAGTAAAATTATGTAGCTTTATTCAAGTATTTAAAATCAACACAATCTAATATCACCATTTTTATTTTTAACTGAGACTAAATTAGCTACCCATTTAGAGTATTTTATAGGAAAAATAACATCAACATCAATCATTTTATCTAACTTTTTATTAATGATGTCTTCTAACAAAAGATTAATTCTTCATATTTTATGTCTTACAGGTTTAATACTAGGTTTTATAAGTATATCATGTTTAAGAATATCAATATCATAATTTTTAAGATCTTTGTATGACCAAGTAAATACATCAATAAATTCTTTGAATAGTTTAATAAATTTTACCTTCTTACTTGTAAAAATTTGAATTCCTAAATAAATATATTTATGATCTTTTTTTGTACCTAAATTGATAGAAATAGTTTCACCTATAATTTTCTTAGAAGGCTCTTTCATTCTAAAAATCTTGAGTTGATCATTAAGTTTAAATATAGATTCCAAATTTACTAAATCAGTAAGCAATTTATTAGTACTTAGATTATTATTATAAATAATCTCTATAATTTAATATGTAATCATCATGATTAACGTAATTACATTTAATAAAAGAATTTATGTGTTCATCACAAGTAAAAATGGGTCAACTATTATTCAAATCAAAAATTTTAGGTTGAAATTTTTTAGAAAAAGAAAAGTCTGTAATTGGTTCACTTTCACTTAAAGTTAGATTAGATGTGAAAACAAGCTTATCATCTCTATTATTATATTCTCTAAGTATGTGAGTGATATTGAAAGCTTTAAAATATTCAAGTAAAGATCAAATATTTTGAGTATAATGATGTAGATGAGTTTGATTAATTTAAATTTTTTTTTGAACTTGTCTAACAACTAATTCATAATATTTAAAAGCTTTTAAATATTTAATATTAAGTTTGATAGCTTTTTCCAAACTTACACATAATGCTTCAAATTCTACTATATTATTAGTGTTTTCAAAAAATAATTTGTAAGTATAATGAAATATTTTTTCAATAAGAGAGATTAAACAAATTTCATCATCATTTTTTTGGTTGAGAGCAGGGTCCATCAAAATATAGTGATCCTAAAATGTTCTTCTCAAAGAATTATTCATGATGATTTTTTGGTTCATTTAAATTCAATAGCTCATAAGTTTAAAATCCTATCTCAACATAAGCAATAATGGAAGAAGCAAATGATTCTATAGGTGTACTAGACCAATCATTCATTTTTATAAAAGTAATCTCATTACTAACAAGAAGTCAAGTTATATCTTTCTCAATGAAAGCACTAGTTACGTTTGACCAATCTCTTCCTAATAATTTAGCATAATTATTAAGAATGTATAAGATTTAAACATTAGTCATACATCTAATTCTTTCATCTTGAACAATCTTACTGACTATGTCTCAAAATTTATAACTTTTAGTTTGTCTAGAATTAAATTCAGTAAGCTTCCTATTATTGATTTCATATGAAATACCTAATTGATCTACAATAAATTTGGGTATTATATTATTTTAAGCACTTATATCTAAGATACAATTATGAATTAATTTATTAGTAATTTTAATCAAAACATAAAAAATAGGTATATAATCTATAGGAGGATCATAACTTTGACCAAAAATAAATGATTGTTCATTATTGTCTCTTCTTGTAAACCTACACCATTTAAAATTTTTTTAACAATTTTATTAATTTTATCAAATTGTCTTGAAAGACTAGCTACTTGTAGTAATGAGAATCTAACTTTGATTATAGATAAATCATTAATTATATTATAAGTTTTAGAATTTGTTTGTCAAAAATTTTTAGGCTTCTAACACTGATACTGACTATTATTATAATGAGTTGATAAAGGAATGTTTTGAAAAAAATTATTAGATGAACTACTTAAAGAATTATTTTACCGTTATCATTAGAAAAAGAATCATTATTTACTGTATTATTATTTTGGGAAGAATTATAATCTTTATTTATAGTATTAACAACATAAGCACCATCATTTTTTGATGGATCATCAAAAGTACACATGTTTATGTTGTCTACTAGATCTTTAGATATAAGATCTTTTCTTTGAAGATTGTTTTTATGTTTTTGAACAATAATACATGAATCTAGATTATGATCTAATTCACATACATTACAATAATAAGCAATTTTTAATTTTTTAATTTTAATATTGTTTCTATTAGATGAAGAAAGTTTATCATTTAGTTATCTTCTAACAACAACCAGTTTATTTTATAAACTTTGAATGACCTTTGAAATTTTTGCATTGTCTAAATTTATATCTGTAAAAGACCTATCTTTAAACCCAATATGTTTAAGTTTTTTCCATACTCAATGCAAAATGTTATACTTTCATCGTATTCTATAATGTTTCTATCTTCTAAGGCCATTTTATACTATAAAGGTAAAAAACTACAAAATTAAAGTTTGCAAATTTTTTTAGGTCTAAGAGCATGAAGAATCTTCTAACGTAACTTGGTAAAACTAGTAAATGATATCACCTAGATCAAGAGATATTTTTTCAAGATCATTGACTAAGTCAAGATCTTCCTTAGCATTTTTAAAAGCTAATTTAAACCAATATTTAATATCTTTCCAAGTGTTGATAGCTTTAGTAGATAAACTACTAAAATTTTGATAAGCTTTCCCTTCGAGTGTTTGGGCAAAAATTCTTAAATAAATATTTTCACTTGTAATATCAAGATTAACATAAACTAATTTAAAATTATCTAAATGATCTACCTAAAATTCTCTAGAAGCTCCAAATTTTTTTGGTATATTTAATCCTTTTAGTGAAAGTAAATTACCTGAATAATTTTTAATGTTAAGTGAATTTTAAAAAATCCATGGATTTAAAGCTATCTGATGTTCTAATTTAGATTTAGAACTATATTCATCTTCAGTGAGATCATTCTGATCTCTATTATCTTGTGGACCTCGAATCATGTCTTATACTCTCTCTTTTGCATGATCTTCTATTGGAAGTTTTATCAGTCTTATCTACCCAAATTGATTGATTATCTTAAGCGTGATTAACTTGATTAAATTGAAAATTTGTATTTATAGGTTCAGAGAAAATAACTAAATCATCAAAAAGATTAGAATTAGAAAGAAAATGAGCTCTAAGTCTAGGATTAACAGCAAAAACTCTATCCCTATCTTCTCAAATTTATTTATTTGTATTTAAAATGTCTTATTTAGTTTTAGGAGTAAGATTAGCATACCAATCTATCTCAAACTCTATAATTTCTAATTCTTTGTTTATGAATTGTGTGACATGTTAAAGATTATGAAGGTGATTATACCATGCATAATGAGTTAGATTAAAAGTAATATTAATCTGATCATCAATACTATCAATTATAAGGTGAATAATAGGAGGTTATCCTCTAAGTACCATGAGTAACAAGAAAATATAGTTCTAAACAAATAATTTTTATTAAAATTTTCTAATGGAATTGTCAACTTTGTTGATGATGAAAATTGTTACATCAACTAATCAACCATTTTACCTATTACAAAGGTTAGGTTAGAATCGTACGGGTCTAATAATAAAGTTTTAAATATTCAATTTCAATCTTAAAGATGCGAGAGATTTTTTAAATGTTTTGGGAAATAATAAATAAGCTATTGAGTATAACATAATCCATTATAATTTTAAAAATTTACTTATAAAATAATGAATCAATTTTGATATGAATACATTATCTATCCTATCTGACAAAGAAGACCTATGAACAAGACAATTTCTTGAAAGAAAGAAATTTGATTCAATAATAATATATATTCTCAATGTAATATCTCGATTCTGCTATAATAACTTCCAAATAACACAAGACAATAAACCAAAAGTATCAAAGTAATATAGAAATAAGATAAATCAAAGATGAATAGATCTTCTATAAAGAAAGTTCCAAGTATAACTCAACCCATAAGAGACACAAACACACAACAAATAATAAACTAACAGATAAAAAACTAATTAAGAAAAGTAAAATATTAAATCTAAACTAAACAAGAACAAAATAAATTAATATAGAATCTAACTAAGTCTAAAAAACTAAAATAATAAAAAAACTTAACAAATCTAAAATTTATTAAATTTATCTTTAAAATATTAAATAAAGAAAAATAATTTAAAAAACTTAACTTACAAGAGAAACAAAAATAAATAATAAGCTAAATATAGATTAAACTAAAGTAAATTAAAAACTAAATAAAATAGAAAGAAATAAGATCAATTAAATATTAAATTAAATTAGATTAAACTAAGTTAAAGTCAAAGTCAAAATAGATAAAACATGTGAGTCTTAATAAAGAGAGTCATCTTAGCAGAATAGATTGATTTTATTTGAGAAATTAACATCTTCTTACAAAATATCTTAAAAAGATAACTTTTATAATCAATTAGATCAATGAAATGTCACAAACAATGAAGTTTACATCATTATTCAGTGTGAATACTCTGATTTTACACATAAGACTGCAAGAAACAATCATCAAAAGATGTTAAAGTTGATAAACTTTAGATAGTTTATTATAAATGATAATATAAAACTGGATATACTTGCATTGTCTAAAAAATATATTCAATCATTAGAGAAAGTACGAATGGTCTATCTGCAAAAGTCTTGCTATCTCAGAGAATTTGTATAAAAGAGAGAGATAAATGATTGACTTCACAATGTATAAGTCTTCAATACCTATGTTATTTCTCCTCTTCAAATGATTCCTTGATCTCCTTTTATTACTCAAACTTGGTTGAAAGAAGTTGTACCTAACCCTTAATTATTTTTTAACTTAACTAGTTGATTTTATAAATCAATTAATATAGATAATTATTAGTTAAGGTTATTCAAGAGTTAAAAGTCTCAAGGGATGAAATATTTGAATCATAGACCAAGTATTTTTTAATGGGTGAGAACCCTTAATCAATTAATAATAATAAGAAATACATACTCTAATAAATAATTAGATAAATCAAAATATAATAATTCCTTATCCATATTAATCCCATAATGCATATAAATAAAATTACTTAAGCAAAATTTAAGTAATTTTAATCAGATAAAACTTCAATAATGGGTTTTTCTTGTTCATTCACACACTCATTGTATTCCATCTCAACTACTAGAAACTAAACCAGTTTAATTTTGAACTCACTTGTATTATCATCAACCTATAATTTAATCTTCTTCACAACTTTGATATTGATAGGAGTGTCTGATTCATCTTCTCCGATTAGACACTTTTTGGAAGAGGTTGGATGAATAAAATAAATTGATTTTTTTAAACTTAGCTTTTTGCACCCTCAAAGTAGATCTTTTAAACTTAATTTTTTGCATCCTAAAATATGATTTGTCTGAGATGGTGTGAGATCATCAAAACAAGAAGGCAATGTTAGATTGACAAAATTATTAGTATGGGCTATTTCATTATCTAGCTGAGTTGGCTCATGGACATGATGTGATTCATTAACATGATGGATTTTATTTGAGGTAGGTGACTGAATATGTAACTAGTTTGGATTATTCTATAGCTAATGGAAAAAAATTGCTATGGGATTGAGACTTGGCACTAAATCTATGACCAAAAAATAATTTATTACCGCTATGGTTTGTAGGATTATAAGGTAAATTATTCAAAAGATTCTAGAATTCAGGGTCAGTGACATCAAAATAGATTGACATCCTAGTTACCCTACTAGCATACCTAGGGCCAAATATTATAACTATAAAACCCCCCTTAGAAATTGTCTATTGGGTGCTTCTTGATTCACATTATTTGAATTCTAATTCCTTCCCTAACCTATGCTATCATTATCTCTACTTGAATCAGGTTGATCTCAACCTGACATCCTATAAACTATTTGAAATATATTCAAAGTTGATTATTTATGACTAAAAATCAACATGTATATATCAAATATAAAACCAAATAACTAATATTTTTTAATAAAGTAAATCCTCAGTCACTTAAATTTTTTTCCACTATCATCAAATGATCATTCAACTGATTCTACTAACTAAACTGTATATTCATATGAAAATTGCTAGCTATGTCAAATCATTTCTAACTAAAACCTTATTTAAAAACTAAGAAAACAACTTATTACATTTTTCCAAGAAAATTATTAACCAATTCTTTTACTATTCTTTTATATCCATGATTTTGGAACAAACTTAGAAAATAAATTTCTATGACTATAAAATCATAAATAATACATGAGAATCAAAACTATCCATTGAAATATTCCCACATATTATACTATGAAAGATTTTGAATCCATTAGGGTTTCAATATTTCATCCTTTATAAAACCCTAAATTGAGATGTGTAAATTGAGAAAATAACCTCCATTATCTTTACAGACAAAGTTTAACATACTATATTTCCATAACATAACCATGCAGAACTTATCCTTAAAAAACCTATGTATGCATGAAACTGTAATTTCAAAAAAATAAAGTCACCACTGAATAATATATTTTCATGTTCAAACATACTCTTTTTAAATCATTTATTTATGACAAACCATAAACTTGTTTTAACATTTCAAAATATTCTTGAAAATAAACATACAATGTTTGTTTTTACACAAAACCTTAAGTATGCATGAAACTGCAGCTCCAAAAAACTAAAACACCCAACATTGCTTTCAAACTATAACTGGTATACTCAAAGCACCATTCTAAACTATCAAACAATAGAATAATATAACTAATTTATGCATTCAAGTGAGCAAATATTCATTATTCTTTCAAAAAAAAACATACTTGAATCAAACTAACAAATACATATCCTTTATCTCATCATCCACTGAGATAAATAATTATATATCAAAAAATAAGTCCATTTCTCATCAATATCCATGCAAAGAAATGATATGTCAACCACTAAAAAATCCATGATCTTCCATACATGCAGTGGTTTAAATAGATAAATAATGAAACTTATCAAACATTTAGACCATAAACCATATTTCTCTCCATGCAACCAAAAAATCATTTGAAACATCTCATTTTTTTTTCAAAATTTATTCACTTTGTCATTATCATACGTGTATGCACTTTCCTTTAACTTTTTTCTCACAAATTCTATCTACAAATCCAAATTCTAATCCATTAGAGTGTCATTTACACAAAAAAGCTTCATAAAATGACTAAAATAATGAAAATAATACTATTTATAACCAAGTCTATGAATTAAATACCCGTGCCTACATACACATTTATGATTGGTTTGTCAAATAAATAAAAACAATTAACAATCTAACAACTTCTTTATTAGTACAATAAAATTTAGTGACAACCCAAACCCTTGCTAAATCACCAACTAAACTTCATAAACCAAAACATGTATGCCTTATTTTAAAATCTCTTAAATCACCTTTGATATTTCAATATCTCGAAGCATCCATCATGATTCATATTTACTAATTTTTCTAAATAACCTACCATAAATACTACCAACTTGCCATTATAATGTTCATGTGCCTCAAGACTACCAACTTAACTTGCCAATCGAACATTCACAAGCCTCAAATTTATCAAACTTCCAAAGTCAAACAAAGAGTTTACTATATATGTCTTTGAATAACAATGAACTTATGTCATAAATCCTTTGTGCTTTGAAATAAACTCATCCAATTACCCTTTGAAGTCACTAATTATTTTATGTCATTTAAAAATGAATAAACAAAGTCATTAACCTTTGAAATTAAAAAGCCTTGAATGACCATTTAGAACCTTTAAACTAGGTTTAGTTATATCACATTAAAAATTAGGATATATAACATTTAAATTTAGACCTTAACATAATGAAGTGTTTAGGATTAAACTTAGAACACCTTAGGAATTATCTTAGGTTTAACTCACACTTATCCATTTCATAACCATAATGCTAATGTTCCATACTTATAAAAAACTTATATGAACTTTTTTTGTGATGAATCCATATGAAATTCAAAGTTGAAGATCAATGCAAATAACTAAATATTATCATGATAATCATGACAATCATATAATTCATCTAATTTTGATAAAATCAAAAGAAACACTATCCTTTTCAAACTGAAACTCTGTAGACAATATCACTATAAATTGATCAAAATTTGTCAACTAAAAACACATGATTGAATTTTAAAAATGATAAATATATATGCATATTTTATTCATTAATTCATTCATTCTTTTTGAAACCACTTAAAATATAAATATAAATTCATAAACTAATCATCATAAACTAATTTAATCAAAAATATGAATCTCAATATACTACTAATTGACTTAGGTCCCCAATTGCAGTTTTAGATGTCATGAATAGGTCATCACTATAACAAAAAAGTATAGATTTTAGAAAAATGTAGGGGTGTGAAAAATAGGCATAAAAAAACTATGGAAAAATAATATGGTCTTGGCATAACATGATTAAGGAGCATACTTTTAATAGGCTCATAAGTGATACGAGTAATATGCCAACTAAAAATTTGCCGATGTGTGATTGAAAAATGGGTGATTATGATGGTAGTCACATGAAAATTATCATAAAATGAAACCTCTTCATTCTATAATGTCTCTATGATGTAAATATTAGGTAAAATATCTAACCCCTCTTAGGGTTTTTATCTTTAAAACTCAGAGAAGTTATAGGTCCCTAACCCCCATGGGTAGAATGAGAGGACAAGTGGCATGCAGTTTTCTAAGATATTGATAATCTCAACTACAGACATGGTGGAGACTATAAAAACTATGATTAGCTCTAAAATAGTGATGTTTTCAATTATCACTACTTTTTCCTTCAATTTTCCCTTCAATAAGGCTTGAGGTATTTCTACCCCTTTATTTATGATAACTACTTTGTGTTTCATAGGCTCTGTAACATCCACTAACTATAATGGTTTTGTGACCTCATTGGTAGCTAGGTGATAGTCAATGTGTAATCTTGGTTGTTTTCACATTGTTATTTGAAGCATATCAAAAGGCTTAGGATCTATTGGGATATGAAAACCTTACCTAGATGGAGGAACCTGATTTATTGGAACAAGGTTGAAGGGATGGCCTTCATCATATGAATCTAAGGTCTTCCTAAAATCATGTAATAATTTGTTTCTTTATCAATCACATATAATTTTTTTAACATAGACTTGGGACCCAGAGTGATAAAAAACATAATGGTTCCTATTGATGTGGACTTGATGTTAGCATAACCTTGTAGGCTATTTCAAGTTATGGAATAGCTAGTTCTGCATAACCAAGTTTATATGAGAAATAAAAGGGGACAATGTTCAAGGTTGATTCATTGTTAACCATGGATCTCTTTACATAGTTGTTATAGATCCATACCTACAAAAATAAGGTTGGATCCCCCCTCCTTGATAATTTAAAATCAGGAGGGAGACTATTAAGGTCAAATAAATAATCAGTGTCTTGATAATCTTGCCTAGGTGGAAACATATCTAGATCAATGTGATTGATATGGGCTTGAGGGAGGGAGTTACACTGGATAAATTCCCTAATCTTAAAGCATCTAGTAATGTTTAATTATGGGCAGGTGACTTCTTGAGAAAGTCAATAAATGAAATATGAGAGAATGTTTTCATAATATCCAAGATTAAATCATAATTACCCATGGGCTTAAGGATGGTTTTAGTATCTAAAATGTTTAAAGGGTGAGGGGTTGTAAATTAATATTCTATGGTGTGAGAAATTATATTTGCTTCTTCTTCAAATTCTAACTTTAAAACCCCTATCATTATGTTTTTACCTTAGACATCAGTAGTGGTAGTTCCATAAGTGAATGCCTCAACATTATTGTTGCAAGTTTGTGTAAGTTACTTGTGATGAAGGACTTCATTGTGAAATTAACCTTGAGTTTTATTAGGATAGATCATGTTTGGTGGTTTAGAAAAGGGTTTTGGTAAATATTAAGATTTTTGTTATATGGTGTAACATGACCATTTTAAATGACCTAAGGGTTTGTACCTGCATTCCCTAAGAACATGTCTATGAAAATTTGCCTTTGATCCTCAGGGAGCCTTTAGATGATTTTCTTATACCCCATGCAATTTTGATTATCATGAGTTAGTGAAATGGATAATAGACATTGGGTTCATATTCCTTAGGCATCTAAATTAGTCCTTGTTGGCCAAACCCTTGTTGATTATTCATTTGATAGTAGGGTTGACTTTGTAACTATAAAAAATGATCAACATGTTAAAACTAGTTCAGATTTTGGTTTTTATATTACATGTTGTAGGGTGAAGGCTATTTGAATTTGATAGTGGAGGGTTTTGGTTCCTAGCACTAGTATTGTTGCTTGGATTGGTATTGTTCATGGGTAGAGACTGATTATTGTCCACTATGTTTATCCTTTAACCTTGGTTGGTCATACCATCAATGGTGGAATTCCTATTTCAGTTAAGGATTTTGGGGCCTTGATTATTGACAGTGCTCTATTTTGCATTTTAAAATCCCCCATTATTTTTATTTGGGTTGATAATGCATTCATTGGCCCTATAGGTTTTACAACCACTATTAATGGCTACTTGATCAATTCATAAGGAACTTTCAATATCTTCCTCATAAGAATGATAGGGTAAATTTTAGACATCCTCCTTTTTTTTCTTGTTAATGGAGTGAAGGAAAAGGTCACATAATTCCCTCTAGTCCATGTGAGGTACATTGGAAGATGAAGACATAAATTAACACCATATTGTAATGAAATGGGCAACTAATCCATTATGTTTTTGTTTGATAAGAAGGAATTATTAGATGCCAGTATTGAGAAGCTTATTCATGTCAAAAGCCTTAAAAAATTCAACCATCAAGTGTCTAAAGGAATTAATGGACTCCTTAAAGATGAGAGACCCATTAGGGAGGTAGTAATACCAATCAAGAGCTATTATTTCTAGGGTTTTAGGGAAAATGTTGGTAACAACCCCATCCCAATGTAGGAGTTCCCTGATAGTTTTGGCATAGACCTTGACATGTGCATTGGGATCTCCTTCTCCTTTGAACTTTGGGTGGTCTATTATGAGACATGGAATAATAAATCCTCATATGTTGATATTGAGGGGTTCCTTAAGCTACTAAAATAATTCCTCATGTTGTTGAAGTTAATTATTGATGTGGCCAAACTAGACTAGAAAGATGGGATTACATGGGTTTTTTTGGATAACCATTAGGAAGAATGGAAGAAACTTGATAGGATGAAGTGGAATAAGCTAGAAAATAGTTATTTTAGTAAGTAGATTTAGATAACATATGGAAATAGGGAGGAATGTTGTTATACATAAAAGATCTAATGAATTTTTAGGGATGGGTGTATGTGGTTTTCACATAGCCCAAAGGCACACAAGGTGACACTTGGCTAGTTTGCATAGGAGCAGTATAAGTGGGAATAATGTAGCTTGAAGAGGTAGAGTGGTGGGTTATTAGTCACCACATTAGTTTTTGAGGGTGGAGTGTAAGTAAATACACCTCTCATCAAGGTTTGGATAGGTGCTTTGTATGATAGAAGAATCTTAGAATTGTCTGAGTTGGGGACCCCATAAGTAAGGATGTCTTCGAGGGGTTAGTTAGAAGCCTAGCCTAGTGGAGGCATTTACTCATGTTATGGTGGGGGGGTGTAAGTTTATTATTAAAATGGTTGAAACCATTGTTTCTATGGGAATAGAGGAGGAATGAACTTGATTATAAGGATTGAGGTTCACTCCTGGATTCAAAGATTGTTGGTTATTTTTTAAGTCATTAATATGACCTACTAAGGTATTGATGAGGTCATTGAGGTCCATGGTGAGGTTAGGTCTAATATTATCCTATATAAGATGGGTATAGGTGATATATTGGTTAGTTTTAAGAGATTTATTTAGATTATAATCCTTAGGGATAATGGTTATGGTTTGCACCAGTGGGTTATAGGAATTTTGCTTCCTACTAGAGGAATGTGTAGCTACTTACATATGACTAACTTGATCCTCTAAATAGTTTATCCTCCCTAGATAGTGGTCACATTTATTAGTGTTTTCCACATCTGGGTTCTATAAGATAAATGATAGTGTAATGGCCATACAAGTAGTATTTACACTTCCTATAATAAGGATCATGACATTAGAGTCACGATGATTTCTAGTGGTTTTAGATACATCCTGCACCTCATGAATGGGAATTCCACTCCTAGTTTGAGTATTATGGTGAGAGTAATTGTATTATTGATAATATACATTGGTGTCAAATTTAGGATTATTCTAACTTACCAATCAAACTTTACCATAGTCTAGTTATCTCCTCCTATACCCTTCCAAACCAAGAGATCCACCTAGGTCCTATCCAAACATTTTTTTGGGGGTATATGGATGCCTATAAAATAAATGGAAGGATAGGAGAAAGTGGAAAAAAGACAAATAATAAGGAGAATAAATGTAGAAACATAAAATGTGTAATTATTTTGAATTGGGTTCACCAATTTATATGCACATAAATAACACATGTTAAACTATGCATTCGAATTATCGAGGTTATACTAAGACAACAAACATAATGGATGTATGATGGGTGGAGCTAAAAATTTGGATGAATATTTATTGGGATGAAATTTTGAATTAATGGTGGCAATGGATTCTTGTGATGGAACCAGAGTAACTCTATAATGTCATGTTTCTAACTAAGATAATCTAGCTGAGAAAAAACAAAGCTCCAAGGTCCTTTGGTGTCTGAGATAACAAGGAGGTGAAGATATTGATCAATACTAACACTAATGAAATGAAGATTAGTATTCTAAATGAATCAAGGGATGAGATCAAATCTATTAGGTTGAATACACCTAGTTAATGTCATCCACAAGTGTGAATGATTTATGTTAAGGCTAGACTTGAGGAGAATAAATGGGAGTGAAGGTGAGGATCTATGATTGAATCATGTTATATTAGTGACTTTAGTTCTGGGGGAGGGGGATAATGGGTGGATCAATAATTTTCTCTTTTTTTTATAGGGCACTAAGAGCATTGATGATGAGGAGAAGAATAGGTATATCATGGAAAACCTCAAGTCTCAATTTGATACTAATGTCTAATTATGTGTTGATTGTGGGACTAAGTGCCCTTAGGGAAAATACCTTATCTAACAAGATCAGGTGTCTCAAAAAGTGTCATCCAAAGGAGAATAAGCAAGGTATAAGCATATGAGCTTGCTTGGTAATAAATATTTTACTAATTTTTTTGTGTTTTTAAAATTAAGGTTTCAATTATGAGGCTTGCATAGTTGGATAAAGCTTTGACAATGTTTTTTGGGTTTGTTTTATTTTAAGGAATGTTTGATTGAAAATGAAGAGTAATTACTTGCTTAAATTAAACAAATTGAAAGTGAATGATAATAATCAAACTAAAATTGAATAAAGAAAACACTTCTTTTTGTCCTTTCTAATTGATTTTCAATGCATGTAAGGTAAGAGAGAGATAAACTCTTAACTATACAAATTTTGATTTTTTCATCTTTTCTAGATGCAACCTAGATGAAGTTTTTTTTGTGATATTATTTGAATGATGTATGCATGCATCTACGTGAAATTTAAAGTATTAAAAACATGCAAATGTTTCAAGAAGATGTTTAGATTATAAACAAGAAAATACTATTAAAATTCTATGCTTATTTTTCTCTTATGTAAGTTAGAGTAGATAATATTTTATGATTATGTAGCACCTCAACCTTGTACACTTGGAAAACTTAGACCTTGGTTTTTATTCTTAGTTATACACATGCCTTAATTATAAAAGCCTTAAATATGATATATCTTTTGCCCTTTGGCCTATCTCTTAGTCTGAATGGTCTTATATTAATGAAATAGACATCTAATCTTGCCCACAATGCTTAAAATGTACTTATTTTACACCTTTACAAGTTCTGATCCTATACCTATCTTTGTTACTCCATGGACATTAATGTCTGGGATTGAAAGTAACATTGATGTTACTATCTTACCCTGACACAAGTGTCCAGTGCCCTAAAGTCATCTAATTTAAAAATGAAATGTATTCTAATGGTTAGTCTAAGTTATTTAATGTGAGTTATCTCTCGATAGGTTTGGTATAAATATAATATCAACCCTCATTCATTCCTCACCTAGAAATTAGAACAAAGAGACCAAGGTACCTACCAAAATCACTCTATAAAGCATTTGATTGATCCAAGATTCCATATTTACATACCATTCATATGTATAACACATCTACATGTTTGAAGTATTAAAGGGAAAATCACAAGGTCTTATTTGTCAAGTTACAAGTTAGGTCACTATTGTACTTCCTTTACACACATTGCATGATTCACACATAATCCAACATGTAGGGGATAACTATGAGTCTGAGGCCCTCTTCTAGAGTATTAGATATGTAGGAAGTGTCCTTTGATAGTGGGGTAATTGGGGTAAGCTTAACATTGTGTGCTCACTAACCCATTTTTTACCAAGGTCAAATTGAAGATGGAAATATAGGGTTTCACCATTTTGAAATAGTCCATAAACTAGATCTAAATACATCAAAGTGAAGTTGAATTAAAATCTAAAATAATATAGGTGGTCACATCCTATTTTAGTGAGTATTCCATACAAGACACTATCTTTGAACACAAATAGTAGCATCAACATAACTATCCCATGTTGACGTCATTGTCTAGAGAGCCATAGGCATCAGATCCAAATTCTAAAAATTATTCCAAAACTATCTTCTTCCCTAATTTTATCTTATTTTAAATCTATATATTCATTAGAATTAGATCCAAGTAATTACTTTGTTTTATGTCTTTTTTTATATCTAGCATAGTTGTACTTTCCATTAATAGTTTATCTAAATTTGATAAATTCATTATATGGTATATCTGAGTTTAAAATTTAATTGACCTACTATTTTAACATTTTAGGACTTAGATGAATATAAATACTATGTTGTTAAAGAGATGAGTTTAATAAATTAGGGTAGGAATATGAAATAAATATAACCACTGATTTGTTATAAAATTGACTGAATTTGATCTTTCTAAAAATAGTAATAAATAATGCAAATAATAACTTAGTTGAAAAATGATTGAGATAAATGATCTGGAGGCTAAAAAATGAGCTATAGGCTGGAATAAGTGTCACAAATAGGATTCAAGTGTCAAAACCCTTGCTATATAGTAGCACCCTAATTAGACAATATCACCATGTGGAAATAGTGTCCTCTATGAAAGACTGTTCTGAGCTTCTAGGTACACCTATATCTAGATCTGTAAGGTCTGTTCCTATGTGTGAGTTATGAAACCCTATAGATGGCCTATTTTTATTGATTTTATGATCAAACCCTAATCATCCATGTTTCTTGGGCATCTAATTGATTCAAGTAGAGAAGTGTGTTTGTTATTGGGGTAGGCTAGACATCCTCAACACCCCACTATGATGAGAGTTGCCTACATACTAATACTCTAAATAATGATCAATCTTGATGTATTTATCCCCACTAAGTGGTGGTATAAGTGAAAATGAAGCTAGTATTATGGTTGAATTAAGTGATTTAAATGTTCTTTAGATTAGAAATATGATTAATCTAAGATTAAAAATGTTGGAGATGGTAGTATATAGAAGTAGGGTAGAATAGGGATTGATAAACTTAATTATGCATAACTTATTCTAAGTTTTCATATGTAATTTGCATTTGATTTGCATTTAGTGGTTAGAGGTCTAAAATTCATATATATATACCATTTTGGTGCTTGTGTGAGAGCTAAAATAGGTCTAGGTTAACCCTAAGAGGTTTAATATTTGAAAAGATAGACATTTGTAGAAAAAGGAGGGAATGGACAATAATGCCATGTGGTGCTACTGTCCCTATTATGGTGCTAGTGTATAGGTAGTAGAACCCTAGGCATGAAGGTATAAGATGTAATAATGAGGGTTTAGGACTAGTTTAAAGATGACTAGGGATTCTTGTGGCCTACAAGAAGGGTTAAGATGCAAGAATGAGGGTCTAGGACTACTTTAGGGATGATTAGGGATGCCCGTGGCTTACATAAAGGCTTGATAAGTCTAGAAATAGGCTCTAGAATAGGTCTAGGAATAAGATAGGGATATGTGGTCTCAAGTAGCACTCTTATCACTCAAGTGTCACTTTTAGGTGATTACATTCCCCACTTTATTATTTAAATATAGCAAGACAAAATGAAAGGATAAAGCAAAAAGAAGCATACATAGCCTTACGTAATAGGTGAATCCCATGAGTCTAGATCTAATTATGTGAAGCATGCTCCATTGCATATCCTACAAGTGACATGTGCATAGATTATTCCTTACTTAAGAAATATCAAAAGCAAATAAAAAAATGAGTAAAGAAGTTAAATTGAGTAAAATTGACTAAAAGGATAAGAGAGAGAGGAAAATAATGAATACACCTCATTGGGTACATGAATGAATGTATAAACTTGGTGAAAACCTATATGTATGCATGTATATAATGATCAATCAATGAATAACTTAGATTGAACTAATGACTTTCTCAATCCTCATGTGTAAGTGGCTCAAGAACTCAATCTAGTTTTGACTCCATCATTGCCCACCCCTGCTTGGTGGATCATGCCCTATGAATAGCTTGGATTGGATTGATGGTGTGTCTAACTCTCTCATGTAGGTGACTCAAAAACTCAATTAGATTATGATTCCATCATTGCCTACCCATGTGTAGTAGATGCATTTGAAACTAAAACTATGAGATGTAATTAGAAATGTCTAATTGGAGATGTCATCTTTATAACCACTTGAGTATATTAGGTAACTCTAGGCCACTTAGAAATGCTAACCACTATAGATAGAATAAGGTATGAAACTAATGTACAACCTAGAATATGATGTTTGATGTATGTAATGTAGGGAATGACATGGAATTTGTCATTCCATCTAATAAACTAGTGTGTAAGTGAGCAAATGGAAATAATGTGCCATGCACATGCCCCCATATATGATATTTGAGCATATAGATTTTGGATTGAATTGTAATAATTTGTATCTAAGTACCTAAAATAAAAAATGGGAATGGTAATGACATGCATGATTCCCCCAATCTAAGAAAAATGGTATGAATATGAGTTAAATTGGTATGAATTTGAGCTAAATTGGTATGAATCTAAGCTAAATTGAGCCAAAATTGGTAAATCTATAACCAAAATTGTGCAAACCTAGATTGTACTTATTGTAATTTCCTAGCCAATCTAGATTTTTTTGAAATTGAGGTTACTAGACAATAAAAAAATATCTTGGATAGTAACACCATGTGGTGCTAGTGTCCCAATTTGGGCACTAATGTCTGACTGCCCTAATTTCTATGCAATTGTACTGTTCTCTATATCACTATTTTCTATTGTGTTTACTTGAATCTAATTTCTATAATCTGAGTTTGTGTGCTGAAAAATGTAATATGAGTGCATTTGGTAGCCTGATCTCTATGGTAAACTCTTATGAATGTCCCCTCTTTTGAGGGGAGTAATTGAACCTGCATAAGAATTGACCTAAAAATAAAAATCTCTATAAGATGTGTGTTAGTAAGAGAATATATGATATAGTTTTTATAATCTAATATAATGTGCATACATAACATCAGAATGCAATATAATCTAAGCACAAGTTTGTAATGTGTGATGTATGTTATGTCTATTATTCACAAGGCTATCAAGATAGATATAATAATGTATGTAATAAAAAATTTGAGTAATAACTGAGTAGCTACCTAAGGGGATGGGGCATGATGTCCATCATAACACCCAAGGAGTAAGGGGAGATGAATGAGGTCACTCATGGCATCTAAAACTAGAGTGTGTAATAAGGAAAATACTAGTGTCATGGCCATGATGTATATAAGAAAGCATACATATAACACACATGAGGCATGCAAAGTAGGCTAAGGGGCCACAATACAAGAAACATGGGAACATGACACTAAATTGAAGAAAATAGGATATACAAGGACATGTTCAAATGTCCACATAAGCAATCAAAAAGTAAGTTGGCTTAGAGCCACATAGGACATGTTCAAATGTTGACATACATAATTAGGAAGGCACACACAAAGACATGGGCACACATCTAAAGCATACATATTGTGAAAAGAAGTGGTGTAGATCCAAAGTACAATAACATAATTAAATGCCCTCAAATAGAAGAAGCATAAATATACAATCAAATATAAACTAGAAAAGATAGAAATGAAATTATGCATGGACATGTAATACAAATCTGTGTAAGAGCCAATATGAACATATACTAAGTTTAAAGTAGTAGTAGCCATAAAAAAATATGAGCAAGTCTAGCATGATCAATATCAAGATATAAAAATGATAAATATATGATGTAAAGCGTATAAAGATGGAACATGGTAATCAAAATTGTGTATAGGGTGCCCCCAAATGGGTGAATGTGTGAAATGAATAACTTATGTATCAGTGTATATGCTCCCAATGCATAGACAATATAAAATCTAGATCAGTGTAGTGGACTTGAATCCTGTAGCAATCTACAATCACTCAACAAGAACAAATGAAGCATGTATGTATGATAAAATTGACTATACTAAGATAGCTTACTTATGTAGTGCTTAGAAAGTATATGTAAACATGGCAATGCATATAATCTATAATTTTATGTTTTTTGAGTAAATATTTGAATGTTTTTGTGTTTTTTGAAATATTGTATTATTTTTGTATTTTATGGATATAATCTATGTAAAATCAACATGAAAATAAAACTATATACAAGGATCGAGAGAGAATTAAAGTATGTATAAGAATGGAGGGACAGTATTAATTGATGAGTCTCATGGGTGACTCACTATCAATGTGGCATGTGTCAAATAAAGGAATAATGATCATGCATGTTGTATGAAAAGGTAATCATGGTCCCAAAACCTACTATACTGAGTTATTTATATCTAGCCTTGTCTGTGAAAGGGTGATGGGGATCTGTGAAACTAACTATGGTGTCTTGTGAACAATAGAGGTCTTAGGGACCCATTTTGTAGGAGATGTTGTAGCTGGCATATGTGCCCTAAGTTGAGAACCCTGAGAAATAAATAATATTGATCTTAGAAGAAAATGAGTAGAGGAAGGCCCTCTAGAATCTACAACATATATCTAATGTAGGTGTCTCTCTAGTAATAGTATCTATGGGAGAGTATGTGTACATGGCAACATTGTAGGAGTAGACCTTGCCTACACCAATGGCTCCATTAAACTCTATGGTGTACTGATAGGAAATGTGATTAGAGATATAACTAGTAAGTATGTTATAACTACCTATGGGATGGGTAGAGAATAATCATATGAAAGATCCTCAACTGTGATCACCTAATTTCCATGTATATTTTTTAGGCGTCTATGCACAATAAATGGGATGGTTCATAACTAGTATATTCATGGCCTACCCAATAACATGTCAAGTGTGCCTACACTAGGTACTACTAAGAATCTAGTGGTCGTATGTGTTGGTCTATGTTTGTAGGGGATATATCCTACTTTGAATACCCAAAATGTTATAGAAGTGTGATAATGCACATGTTATTACTTGACCCATTATCCATCATAACACTCCAAATATGATGATGATCTATGTAGGCTCATATAAAGAGTGCATATAAATCTAAATTATAATCAATAATATCCTACTCTGATAAATTTATGAGTGGTCTAGTTAGAACTATAGTATGGTACACACCAATGATATTATGTAGTGGGTGTACATCCTCTGTAGTAGCGTGATATGATGTTATTGGTGGATGTGCCTGACATATGTAGTGAATACCTAAGGTTCTCCCTACCTCATTTATTATGTTATCTAGAAATGGATATGATAATATTTTCAATGCCCTAGCTTCCAATTGTTAAACTTTGTGTGCCTCTATGGGTATGCCCACATTAATAATGTTAGCTTCTTTCAAATCTTGTATTTTATGTTTAAAGCTGATGCATCAGTTTGTTGTATGGCTTGATGTAATATGATATTCATATAATGCATTGGAATCATAGTTATTTAGAAGAGGCCCTACCATATGAACCTCTTTGATGGGAGGGAAAGACATGACATTGCATTCCAAGAGTTGTTGTAAAACACATCCTGGTGATTCTAGAAATTTGGTGAAAACTTTGTGTGGAGGAGCTGATAAAACTAGGCAAGGAGATGGATCTAAGGCTATGTTAACTATGGCCTTTGGATCACTCTTATTTTTAGTGGCCTTTACCTTGTATGGAGGGTTACTTGAACTCTTAGTATTTTATTATGATCTAGTTATATATTTCAATTTATCCATATAGAGAATCTTGACTTCTCTTTCTTTCACTATGTGGCATAAATCTATGAAGGTTGTAAACTTCTTGAATAAGATAGTTTCATGTAATTCTAGTAGTATGCTCTATTTGAAGATGTACTAGAGCTCTCTATCTCCCATGGGGATAGTAAACTTGGATAATATAGTCTTATATCACAAGACATATTCTACGATAGGCTCATTTGAATTTTGTTTTAACTGTGCTACTTGAGCATATGAGATCTTATCACTAATGTTTATTAATAAGTATGATAAAAACATATCTACCAATGGATTGAATGTAGTGATAAACTGATTTGGTAGATTATAAAACCACTATAAGACATAATCCTTTTGAATACAAGGAAAAAAATTAGTGAGGATCCAATCATTAGACACATAGTCCAAACATGCTACATGAAAAGATGTAAGATGGTGATCTGGGTCACCCTTACCATCTTATAATGTGAGCTTAGGTGTCACAAATCCAAATGGAAAAGGAGTTGTCATTATGTGATGTGATAAAGGTGTATGTAAAATAACATGAGAATCTAAGGAATGTGATGGCATAGTAGCTCCTTATTAAAGATGTAACATCTTAGCCTACAAAGTATGAACCTCTTGAATAAGGTATTTTACATATGGAAGGTAGGAACTAGCCATAGGAGGTGTATTTGTTACTAAAGGTTGTTGAGTTACAATTGGTTGTTGTGCTAGCTGAGTTATCCCTAGTATAGGTGTAATAATGTTATTATATGGGGGAGTAGAAGATTGACCATTGTTTAATTTATTCTTTATTTCCATTATGGCATGTAAAATCTATGCATGATGATGGTTTTATTCCCAAAGTCTATCTTTAAATATCTATATAATATCATCCTTATTGACAATTAGATTTTCATTGTTAAGTGTATGGAGAGTGTCCTAAGTCCCACCTTGTGTATCATCTTGATCTTGATTATATTGCTCATCTTTGGATGCATTATCATTGAAATATACATAATCAACATGTGAAGTATCAATGATAGGAGTTGTAACTAGTCCCTTATTTATGATATAAGTTTTAATAGAAGGAATTTAAATATGCTCAATAAGATTGCCACTAAGCTTAACACTTCTTAATGGAAGAGAGATAGCTTTTTTAGATGGCATATAGTAAAGAATGTGAAATAGTGCTACTAAAATAGAATGTATTAAATCTAAAAATCTTAACACAACCAATAAAAATAGGAAAAAGAAGGTTACAAACCCTAGTAACATATAGGGTTAGGGTTTGAATAATATTTAAAGTAAGTTGGTTTCACCAAATGTTTTAACCTTTTAGGAATTAGATGAATGTAAATTCTATATTATTAAAGATTTGAGTATAGTAAATTATGGTAGGAATATGCAATAAATACAACCATTTATTTATTATAGAATTGACTAAATTTGACCTTTCTAACAATAGCAATAAATAATGTAAGTGAGAACTTAGGTAGAAAATGACTGAGATAGATGATATGGAGGATAAAAACTAAGGTAGATGCCAGTCTAAGTGTCATAAATAGGATCTAGGTGTCAAAACCCCTCTGAGATAGTATCACCCTAATTGGATAGTAGCACCATGTGGTACTAGTGTCCTTATTTTAGTGGTAGTGTCCTCTATGTAAGACTATTTCAAGCTTCTAGGTGTACCTATGTTTGGATTTGTAAAGCCTATTCCTACATGCATGAGTTTTAAAACCTTGTAGATGACTTATTTTGATTGATTTTATGATTAAAACCTAATCCTCCATGTTGCTTGGGCATCTAGTTGATTCAAACAAAAAGGTGTGTTTATTATAGGCATAGGCTAGACATCCTCAACACCCCACTATGATGAGAGTTGCCTACATACCAATACTCTGAAAAGGGATCAAGCCTGATGTAGTTCTCCCCACCTAAGTGTTGGTGTATGTGAAATTTAATCTAGCATGATGTTTGACTTGAGTGATTTGAATGTGCTTGAGACTATAAATATGAGTAATATGAGATTAAGAATGTTGTAGATGGTAATATGTAGGACTAGGGTTAAATATGGATTGATAACATTAATTATGCATAAACTATTTTGAATTTACATATATAATTCTCATATGATTTCCATCTAGTGGTTAGATGGATAAAATTCATGTATATATACTATTATGTTACTTGTGTAGGTGCTAAAATAGCTCTAGGCTGACCCTAAGAGGTATAAGATTTGAAAATATATTCATTTGTGGAAAAAAGAGGGAAAGGAAAATAACACCAATATTGGGATACTAACACCATGCACTACTTTCCCTATTATGGCACTAGTGTTTAGGTGGTATAACCCTATGCAAAAAGGGTTAGGATGTAAGAATGAGGCTTTAAGACTACTTTACAGATGACTAAGGATGTTTATGACCCACACAAAGGTTGGATAAGTGTGGAAATAGGCTCTAGGATAGGTCTATGAAAAAGCTAGGGATAGGTGGTCTCAAGTAGAAATTATCACCCTTATTCCAATTCATTTTTATATTCTAAACCCTATGGTAAAAGTGAAAATAAAAAATATTTCATTTTAGGGTACAATAACTAGAACAAACTTTTAATATTCCTTGATTGAATGCACACTAGATATGGAAAATGTATTAATTTTAAATAAGATGATTATTTAAATTTTGATTTTATCATATTTTGAGATAAAACAATGTTATGGTTTTGTTTAAAGTAAGATAAATTAGTATAAAAATAAGGTCTTTGGTCTACCTAGGTTGATCTAAAGTTTTCTAGTAGTTAGTGTGTATATGTGAGGATGAAAAGAGTCTGTTTCAAAACTAAAAATTGATTGTTGAAATGAATAAAAGTATATTTGACTAATTCTAAAATTTACTTATGGTTGAAATTTAAGATCATATACTATGAATGAACCTAATGAATGCAAACAAACAAAGATACTAGCTTCTATTTTTGTTGCAAATATTGGAAAAGGAAATGATGCTTCTTCTTATCAAAATTAATTTTTATAGAATAAAAATCTAAGTTAATGCAATATGAATTTAATTAATTTAATATAAACAATTAAAATATATTAAAGTCTTGGTTATAATTTATATGTTTTCTATGTTTGCTCTTGTTTTTGATGTTTAGACTTTTTCTTTTTATTTGTTTGGCCATATAAGGGCTGGTTATAACTCTTTATTTCACTTTTGTGGTTTTGGGTCCTTGTAAAACCTAGGTTTACCTTAAATAATAAAAAAATATATTGAAAGAAAAAATATTCCATCATGATCAAGGTGGAGATCAGCTTAAAGCATGTAAAATGTGTTTTTACAGTCCTCGGTATCCTAGTTCCTTTATCCAAAAAAAGATTTAAATAATTATAAGAAGGAAGATGAACTGATATCTATCACCAAATGGGGTATAAGAAGAAAGACACTATCATAAACAAATAGTATTTGATTTGTGGTTGGCTAAGTGCACTAATTATAAAGACTAGGTTGTATAATTACTTGCTTGCTTGCAACAATATAGTCAGTCATGAAAAAATAGAGGTAAGAGATCCAAAAGCAAAGTGGTATCAGATTTTGTTTATATAAAGATTCAAAACTCCAAGCTCTAATGATTTTTTTTGGAATCTAAAATCAAGACAAAATTGACTTACTTGTAGAAGAGCAATGGAGGTTGCATAAAGGAGTTTAATTAAGTTGAACTAGGAATAGAACTTAAGAGAGACTCAAAATGATTGAAAATAGAAGAAGGAGTGAGCTGGGCTAGCATGGAATTTAGAACAAGGTGGAAATATCAAATAAACAAAATAATTATCATGTAAAACACATCAAAGCTTCAGTTTTAGAAGCTATTTGGAAGACAAGGAGAAGGTGACAAAACTAACCCTTTTTATAGGGGGAAGTTATGAAACCATTGGTACCTATGATGGAACCACCCTATATGGTTATGTAAACATCACATAGTAATGTGGAACCACCCTATTATCAATGATTCCACCAGGGTGGCTTACAAAACTACCATAGCAATTTTGTAACCGATGCGGTGGTTCCTTAACGAACCATAGTTATTTCAACCTAGAGAAGGATAGTTATGCCCCTTAAGAAAGGTTTTTAAAATAAGCTAAAAAATCACTACAAATTCCAACAAAATGATGTTTTTAGGGGCTTAGGATAGATAAATGGAGGTAAATGGGGGATGTTGTTAGAGCGAACATGTTTTCAACATTCACTGGGATATTATTGCATCATCATTAAACATCATGTCGGGATGTCACACAATGCAAATTTCATGTGCATATAGTCTCAAAATCAGAGTGGTAGGGTCACTTATAATGATTTTATTATAAATTCCTTGTCTTATGAAGTACTTGCATATCCATTTCTTATAAACTTCACTGCTATAAAATTTGCACTATTTAATGGAAAAAGAGACCATTCACATCATATTAGAGATTTCTATGTAATTTTTATCTAATCTCATCCTAACTAAGCCATGCAAAAGATGTATAAAGTGTAACAAATAAATATAAAAAGCTATTTTTATCACACCATTATATTAATTAATCTTAAATAACTAAGCACTCACATGAGGCACATTAGAAACACCAATACCCCCATTGTAATAATCAAGCATAAATATGAATGGATATAACATGTTATAATATGAATCAAATTTAAAAGACATCATCCATATACATAAATATCAACATAAGAACATTCTCAAAAAATAAAAAATCCATCATGCATTTATATATTCATATCTTTATATAATCATTATACATCATAATTTCATTACATATCATACATTCATCATCTTATGGATCTTTCTAACATCTCAACCTTCAAATCCTATCTCACTAATTTAATTCTCTCTTCCTTATCTGAAGCATTTAACCTATATTAAAACTATAATTAACTCAAATTAAAACCTAAGGCCTCTAATTATATTTTTCCTAATCCCCTTGGACCCTTGTTAGTTCTCATTTGAATAGTTGTATGCCAACTATCCACACATTTTAATAATATTCTCCTTTTGACACCTTCCACATTTAAATGGAGTAGTATATTGTATTTTTATCTTGTCATATGATTTATCCATCTTGGATCCAACTTATCTCGATCCCTTTCCATCTCCATCATCCTTTCATGGGTGCCTACCACTTGTCAACATTTCCTTCATTTCATCATTCTCATCAAGTTTGACCCCTTTCATCGGATATGTGTTTTTATAGATTTCATGCATTATACATAATTTATCATATATTAATTCTCTCTTTCTATGTGAATTATCTTGTGAAGATTGTACTCTTTATAAGTCTATAAGACTCTTCAATGTGTCCCACTTGTGCACCAAGTCTTAAAAAAATGTGTAATTTCCTTAAGTAAAACTTTAGGGTCAACATCCCCCCATAATTAAATTATTACCTATCACCTATCCTAAAACAAGTTATTATTTGTTGATTTAATCACTTTTATGCATAACCAACACTTTAGACATTACTTTTTTTAGCTCATTAAAAAATTAATCCCATTGGTAGTAATTGACTATATTTCTGGTAGTATCTCATATGTTGACTTACACAAATTTAATAATACCTTCTCATTATCTTGATTTATCTTTTAAGTCTTAATTATGGTATCGAATGATAATATTTAATTTTGGTAATTCATACATATTATTGATTCCTCAATAAAATTTTTATCTTGAAGCCTTATGAAAAATGGCATCCAATTTCTTTTATGCTCCATCCATTTCTAACTTTAATTTGTGTGTTCCTTGAAAAATTTCAACCTTTCTATTGGATTAGTTACCTTTATCATGCATGTCATAAATTTTTCATGAGTATTTTATTCTTATTTCAACCATTCCTTTACAAAATCATTTGCAAAATTGAATATACTAAAAATGTTTTCAACATCTTGTTTATTGAGTTTGAAGGAATTTATGTCTATTGTCATCCTATCAAAAACATATTTGAACTAACTGTTGACATTTTTTGGTCCAATAGGCCAAAAATTGGTCCCCTTCTTCCCCTGCTATTCTAGGCCAATTCATTTTTTGATTTTGCACAAGTCTGGGATTTTCTACAGACTCCACAGGATTTTCTACAGACTCCACAAGAATTTCTACAGACTCTGCAAGTCCATTTCTATAGACTCTGTAGGTCCTTTTCTAGGGACTCTGCAGGTCCTTTTCTATGAACTCTGCAGGCATGGATTTTCTATGGACTCTGTAGGAGAGATTTATATGGACTCTGTAGGTGAGTCTTTTAGCACATGAAGAACCAGTTCAAAGAGTGCAAGGTTTTAAAAAGCTTCTTCAGACTCTTGTCTAAAGAAATTCATAAGGAAAGTTAGCATCTTTAAGCCGTTGAACCATTAAACCACTTCAACACTTTGGTTCAATGCTTTAGTTTAGTCGGCTTGGTTCAAAGCTTGGTTCAAATACAAAGTTCATTGACAAATTTCAATGGTGAGGTTCAATCAAATGGTTCATCGACTTGGTTCAAAGCTTGGTTCAACTGTTTTGGTTCAAACATTCGGTTCGATGCCTTGGTTCAACAACCATTTGAACAATTGAACTGGTTCAATCAAATAGTTTAACGGTTGGTTCTAAGGAGCGGTTCAATCAAAGAGTTCAAGAGAGCCTCTCGAAATACAAGTACCCCTGCGGAGGGCACTTGGTCGGCAACAACACCCTTCAGAAGGGTCCATTTCAAGAATCCCAAAGGGCACTTTTCAAAGGGCAGTTGGAAAAAAGGCACAGAAAAGACTAAGGCAAGAAATGCATTCTTTCAAAATTTTTGTTTGAAGGAATTCCTTTAGACAAAAAGTTTGAAGAAATTTAGGAAGTTGCAACAGAAAGCCCGAAAGAGAATTTCTGAAGGCAAAGCGAACAAGGCAATTCTTGTAGACTTTTGTCTTAGGAAAAAGTCTATGGAAAAAGTCCATGGGAAAAGAAGCTAACATAAATTATGAAGGATAAAGTGCAAGATAGTTCTTGTAGACTTTTGTCTATGGGAAAATGTCCATAGAGAAAAGCTAAAAAGACAAAGGCCCAAAGGAATTTAACAAGGACAGTGACGTCTCCGAAGCCGTCAACTTCAAGGAGATAGACTAGCCATTGTTTTTCAAATGGTGATGGGCCCGTGAACGTCATTTTTATGGTAGAGAAATAACCATTTGACCTTTGAATTCTTGAGCGCCAACAAAGAGCCTAGAGAACAAAGAGAACAAAGAGACAGAAGCCAGCAAAAAGGACAAAACCAAGAAAATGAGCTGGAAAAAGACAAAGGTTGAGAATGAACTTAGTGACCTACTAAGAAAAGAGCCCAAGGAGCTAGAAGAGTCAAGGCAGGGAAAAGACAAAAGTGCCAAGTGTATAAATAGAAAAATAGTCCAAGTGGTGAAGGGAGGCGTCGACTCAAGGAATTATTCTAGTAGTTGGAACAGTGCTCGCTAAGTGGTCATAAATGGGACACAAATAGTGAATGGTGTAGCCCATTTTTTCTCCATTTTGCATTTATGAGCAAACAAACCATGTGGGTGCCTTCAAGGAGTAGTCTTGGTTATGGAGAAATGGCACGGCCTATGTTTTAAAATGCTTAAACTCAGAATCATAACTGACACAACATTTATATTTTAGCGGCTTCCTCTTCCCAATGCCCTTGGGATGCCCATGGTCCATTTGTAAAATGGGTGCCAAAAGGCCTCCTTTCTTGCTCTATATATTGGAGACTTCTCATTTGGAAAAACATCTATCACATTATAAGGAGAAGCCCTGGCAATTTTCACCTGGAATCAATAAAATGCATTTTTACCTCTATTCTGGTTAGATATCTCTGAGTGTGTCTGAGTGTTAGTCTTGTGTTTAGTCATTGTTTCATAATGTTTTCTTAGGGTTGACACCAATGCATCTGGTATCTATAAGGTGCCATTCGTTTAGGTGACAAGAAGAGCTGCACCTAGAGCGCAGAGACAGAGGGAGGTTACTAGACAGTGTGCTTTTTTTACAGCACCTATGGTGAGTCCCTTTTTCTATGTGTTCCATTAAAGCCTCCCTATTAACCTTCCTACAACCTAGTCCTTTTACCAGTTAAAGTGTACATATGTGTTTCTATGGTTCAGAGTGTGAGTGTGAGTAGGTCGAATCATTTGGTGCATCACCCTTTTAGAGTAGGTTTTGTTTTCCTGTAATCCTTTCTCCCTTTTCATCCCCCCATTATAAATATATATATATATATATATATATATATATATGTATGTATGTATGTATTAACACTTATTGGAATAACTCAGATGCATCAAAGGGAGCTAGCCCTTATCTAGAGACTCTCCCCTCCAGCTTTGCCAGTCCCCCATATGAGAGGGGAGTTTCCATTTTGACGTGTGGAAGGCAGGAGCTCAGCTTCCTACCCAGGGTGCAATCCACTGCATCAACACTAACTTTTGAGCTCTTAGATCCTCTATAAATGGATTATTTATCATACAACAAGTTGTTTGGAGTGGGCATTATATGCAACAATTATTCTACTATAAGCTTCAAATTATCTAGAGGTGATTTCCACATTACATTACCTTTTCATACACTTATTTATATTTTGTTTCCACCATAGATACTAAATTTTGAACCCCATACTTATTTAGGTTATATCCTCCTAATCTTTATTCATTTCATTAAGTAAATATTTTACACTTAAATCTCCAATTAAATTCATTTTTATCACTTCTAGGAATATATTTGCCAATGACAAATATTCCACCTCTATGAAACTACACATTGGATTCACCATATTCACTTTTCCATATTCCCTATCATCAAATTCATATTTTTATCATTTTACTTTGATGAATGTTTTCATTAGGAGCTCAAATTATTCTAACTCAAAATGGGCATCCAAAACCTCCTCAAGATTATTCAAGGCTCAAGTTGACATATTCTTGTATTAGATCATGCTCCATGATATACTTGGTGATCTAATCTATATTTCAAGACTTACTTCCCACAAAAAATTATCTCAATCACCATCACGTAGTCAAATTATTATGGTTATTCTTGCATAATATCCTCAATATTTTGTATGCCATCTTATGCATCATTTGTCACTTCTACATTTGGTGCATACAATTATGAAATATGTTCATGTATATCCTTATTATGCACACCATTTTAAAATTAAATAACTTAAATTTCTTTCTCCTTTTCTGATTCTTGAGCATCCTAGCTTGGCTTAGGACAATTCTACCACTCTACTATGTGTCCACTTACTTACATAGTTTTCCTTTATGTTTGTATCCTTTTGTGATTTTATTTTTTAATTTCAATTTTTGCACTAGTTATATTTTACACATTTTCCTCCATATTAAACTATGCAACATTCACCTTTCAAGGGTATTTTCTAATTGTTAGAAAACTTGTGCACGGTGGAGTTAGAACAACCCTATAATTGAATTAGAAACTTGTGCGCTTCCACTAGCTAGGTCTTGTTACATATGATTGCATCCTCCTACACTAACTTTTTTGGTTTACACCTTAATGGTGGGTTCTCTAACCCTTTTCAATTTTAGGTATTTTGTCCTTTTTTTCCAATGTATTGGGATCCATGTATTCATTTGTCATGTTCTAGCCTAGAGAGCACTTTCACCTATATATTAAAATGGGGTTCTCCTTTTATAAACTTTTAATTTTGTATCTTCTTCCACTATATTAATATTTTATTTCCATTCAAATTATTGATCCTACTATATTTTTCTCTTCCTTTCTTCTTCCAATCTTCTTTCTACAACACCTTCATCAGACATTGATAATCTTTCTAATAGTCTATATTGTGCCTATTTATTTGGTGTGAGCCTAAATTTATTTTTGGGTCTCAAAATGCATGAAATGTTATACTCATGCTATCCCACATTTACAAATAATATAATATTTATTTTTAGGCTTTCAGTATATGACCCTTCATCTTTTGATCCAATTGGTGGCCTTAGTATTTTATGATTTACACACAATGTATATGTTAGACCATCAAATATTGAAATCATATTCATACCTATCGATGACCTTGAAAAATATGTCACCCAAATAAGTGTGCATTCCAAATAGAAATAACTAACCATACATGGAAATTTAGTCCAACTCATCTAATCTTTATCATCTTTTGACCACTTATCCTTTTTAAATGTGGCCAATGTATAATATGCCATCACAAATTTTTTTATGAAGCCTCCTAATGCTTGGGAAATTATAGTAGTATTCTATATAATAATTTGAATGCTTCTTGTTTGGGCTCATACCACCCCCCAACATATTATTCTTATAGGGATCAATCATCTGATGTTTACATGTATGCTTTACATACTTCTCTACATGAGATCCTTATCTAGGTATTGGAAAGAACCCAAAATTTTATTTGGAACTCCTATATCTTTGATCATCATCATAATAATAATACTTCCCCACAAAAAATATTATCATTTCATGTGTGTATCCTCACATGCTATTACCACTTCTCCAGGAATATACTTTGCATTATAACTCACCACCTGGTATACCAAATAAATAACTTCCTTAGTAATAACAAACCATTTTCATAGAGTGATCATATACGGAATTTTTAATCATGTAGTGAATTTAATTTCCATATTAGGTAACCTATGTAACTTTATCTTCAAGGTGGTTTTTAATTTTCCCATTAACTTTGCCACAATGTTAATTTTAGATTTATTTTTAATCACACTATGCACATCAACACCTTCATTATTAAGAGTGATTATTATGCTATTATAATCATGTGACATATTTATTTAGTTCCACACAATATTTATATTTCCTTCACAGGTGAGTGATAATAAAAACTTTACCAATTCCTATAGATTCCTAAAGAATGGTAACTTGAATAGTTCTAGTACTCATGTCAATGTCAACATTTCTGTTAATTTTTCTAATTATTTCATCTTCCCAATTCTCTTTTCAGCTCACCCTATAATAAAAACTAATATTTGTTCTTATATTTGATGAAATATTATATGGTACATGATCCTAAATAATTTATTAGGGTCTCACCCTCCTATACTACATTTAGGAGATCATTAGTGGTACCATATATTGAGGCTTATTCTCTATCTTTATATTAATGGTTGGTAGTGATATTTACACTCATTGTATCCTTACTTGTGACTCTCCTTTTTCATATGAGTTATTATAAAGTAGAGGCACTCTTCCCCTCACATCCAACATATTTGGTCATTTATTCATTGACATTCTAAGTCCCCACACCCCCTTTTTAGCTCCTTTTAGAATGCCTTAATTTTATACTCAAACCCTCGACTAAAAACCCATTTATTTTCAATAATATTACCAATTTTAATCTCTTTCTATCCATGTATATTTTAACCCACAATATTTTACCTAATAACATCATGCACCTAGTTTGAATCTCAATTCCCCTCACTCCTCGGTATGGATTCCTTCTAACTCAATTTTCTATTATTTTCCTTAGCTCTTATTATTGTTGCTTCCCAAATAATTTTTTTTCAATGTAAAATTATCCATTTAAATTTCACATACATTCAATTTTTCACTTACCCACTCATTTTATTTTAGTGTATTCCCACTCGTCCTTGTGATGTCATATTCCTTTTTTTCTTTCTCATAATTTCTTAGGTCATGTGCACCATCCTTTATTACTATTTATTCATACCTCATGCATAAATTTTTTCAAATATCACATGTTTATATGAACCATACATTGTATTTCATCTATATTTATAACCAATTCATCAACATGATCCATAATCCTTCATACACCACATTTTCACACTCTTGAGCCTTCTTGAACTGACCTCATTTTGTACTTTTTTTCCCTATCATAGCTTCTCAAATAATTTTTCCTATTTTCATTCATCTTGTTCAAGTTATTCATATGAAATGATATTTTTTTTGAAAATCACATTTCATATAATAATATCATATCATCTTCTGGTCTTCCATCAATCCATTGAACATGCTTTCTATTTCAACCCCATCATTCTGTCATATGATTTATACAACATTCTATACAATGGGATTTTATCTCCATTATTACACACATGGATAATAATACATCCTCTATATACTTAGACATTTAAAATAATAACTCACTTGATAGGATTTACAGAACCATCTATGCTTATTAATGAAAAAACAATGAACTTTCTAATCAAATCCAACTAAAAATCATGGAATATTTTTGTGGTACAATTTTATTTTTGAATCATATCTACCTTATTTATTAATCCTCCATACACATCATTATAATAATATTTTTAACCTATTCATGTAAATTTTTCTCTAGAATAACTCTTTATGGTGCCATACTTATGTCATTATTTCTGAAAGAATTCATGTATAAATATATGAAGCAATGCACATAGGTACAATATCTAAGAGAGAGATTGATTTCAAAGAATAATAAAATCATATATCAATTTACATTGAGCACAATTATTTTAGGTGGGAAAACCTCGAAGAGGTAAAAAACCCACAAGTGATATTCAATGATTAAGAAACAATAATAACCCCAATATAAATTCTTCTACCTTCTCACTTCTTTACAGAATGGTCTTCACAAAAATTGTAGGTTGAATATAAAATAATAATTTCACATTTTAATGATGATTTCATAATATGGTGGAACCGTATTTATATTAAAATATCAAAGGAAGTGACCATTGTAAAAATAATGGGTCCATCCATCTCAATAAAATCAATTAATTAAAACATTTAGTAAGTATTAAATAACAATAATAATAATATTTATTTTCACAAGGTTTTCACCTTGTGTTAATAAATAATATATTATTATTTATTTAATTAATTACCAATGTAATCTAAGGATAAACAATTAATACTTAGATATTAATTTCTCTAACACTCTCCCTTAATGCTAAGTGGAGATAAATGTCATAGTCACCTAAAAAAAAGGAATTATACTATGTACACAATTGAAAGATTTTAAAACTTTATCATTCCAAACACCACCTTTTGAAACAAAAGAGATTATAATTCATAAATTACTCAAAAGTAAGTTTAGGCTAGCATGATTGTGAGACTACATCTCACAGTTTCTCATGAATAATTACTAAGCATATTTGGAGTCTTTTATAGCATAAATACCTCCATTACAAAGTATGTTTTTAATGTATTGGGGTAAAAAATTAAAACTTTCACATGAAGTTTACTTAAATCACATAACTTACACATTAATTTTACAATAATTTTTAATGAAAAAAAGTATAGAGAAGGAGAAAAAATAAATGGTCGTTAGGAAGTGGCATTATCATGCACACTCCCCCTTAATAGAAACTCTGAGAGGCATAACATTACATAAAATTGAAAAAACTTGATACTATCAAATGGTTTTGTGAAGATATCTATCACTTATTTATCTATTAGACAAAATTGTAGATCAATATCACCATTGAGAACTTTCTCTTAAATAAAATGCACATGAACTTCAATATGTTTAGTTATTTAGTGCTACACTAGATTTTTTGCTAGAGCTATATAAATTTGATTATCACAATGAAAGATGGTACTATGAGAAACATCTAAATGAAGTTATTCTAACAACCTTCACAACCACATAGCTTCTTTTCGAATTTCATAACACTTTTTTACTCTACTTTAGTAGAAGAAATAGAGATAGTAGGTTGCTTCTTGTTACTCCATGTGATAGAACCTACACTAAACTTAAACACATATCTAAAATTAGATTTGTGATCTAAAGTATCACCATCATTAACATCACAATAACCATATGAATTAAAATTATCAGTGGATGAATGAAATAAACTATAGTTTATAGTTTTTTTGATATACCTAATTATTCTATTTGCTAATTTTTAATGATCTAAATAAGGATCGTGCATAAATCTAAAAGTAACACTAACAACATATAAAATATTTGGCCTAGTAATGGTTAGAAAAATCAAACTTTCAATAAGTTATTTATATAAATTAGGGTTAGCTTTTTTACATACAGGATTAGTATCAAGTTTAATACCAAATTTAATAAGAGTAGAAGTAGATTTATAATCAATCATGTTAAACTTAATAAGAAGATTATGTGTATACTAAGATTGTGATACAATAATTGAATTTTTATCTTGAAATATAGCCATTCCTAAAAATTGAATTAGAATGCTTAAATCAATCCTTTCAAACATTTGACTTAGTTTATCCTTATATTTATGAATTAAACTAGTTATATTAACAATAATCAATAAATTATCAACATATAATATAATTAAAATCAAGTGACCATTTTCAGCTTTAACAAAGAGATCATTACTAGAGTAGTAATTAGAATAACCCAATTCTTTAAAAATAGAAGTAATTTTAGAATACCAAGCTTGAGGAGCTTATTTTAAACCATACAAATATTTCTTTAACTTTCATATAAAATGTTCTCTATTAGGGTTAGTGAAAACTTTATGCTAAATCATGTAGATTTATTCTTTTAAACCACCATTTAGAAATGTATTCTTTACATCTATTTGGTGGTTAATATAATTATTTTGGGATGTAAGAGCAATAAAAAGTCTAATGGTACTCATTTTTGATATAGGAGTAAAGGTTTTAACATAGTCAATCTTAAATTTTTGAGTAAACCTGTGAGCAACCAATATAGCT
This sequence comes from Torreya grandis, assembly GCA_037957365.1. Taxonomy (NCBI): domain Eukaryota; kingdom Viridiplantae; phylum Streptophyta; class Pinopsida; order Cupressales; family Taxaceae; genus Torreya; species Torreya grandis. The sequence goes on along the minus strand of JARHVA010005186.1, from coordinate 113,921 downwards.
TTAAACTTATCAATTTTACCAATTGAATTATATTTGATTTATAAAGCCACTTAAAACTGACAATATGCCTTTTAAAAAGAGGAGGGACAAGATCCCAAGTCTATTTTTTAATTAAGACATTATATTCATCTTACATAGCAAAATTACATATATTATTTTGAGTGGCTTCCTCAAATGATTGAGGTTCACATTTATACATAGTTATTAATACATGATAATTTTTTTGACTTATAGTTAATTTATTAATGCTATCAATAATATAATATTAGATTAGGGATTCTACCCATTTTTGTATTTTATATTGAACATAAAACTCAGGGGTTTCTTTAGACTCTAAGTTATCCAAAACTAGATAAACTTCCTCAAGGGAATCTATTTCAACATAAGGAGAAACATGAGAGTCAAGTTCATCAATAGAAGAATACTGAGAAGGTTTCATAGAGGGCTTAAAAAAGTATTTTTAAAGAATAATAACATTATTATTCTAAATTATTTAACATTCAAAAGGATCATACACTCTTAAACCTTTTATCTTACCTCCATAACCTATAAAAATACAATAATAAGAAGTGGGATTGAGCTTCTTTCTTTTAACTTTAAAAATAAAGATGGAAGCATGACTACCAAAGATCTTGAGATGAGCCACACTAGGTTTATTTTTAACCCTTATTTATAAAGGGGTAGAAAGATGCAAAGCTTTGGTAGAAACTCTATTTAAAATATGCACAATGATATTCATGGCAACCCATAAATATTTAAGAACATTTGTATATTGTAACATTGTTCTATATATTTATATAATGCTGTGGTTTTTTCTTTCATCAATACCATTTTTTTGAGGAGAATAGGGAGTTGTTAATTCCATTTGAAAACCTTAACTAATACAAAAATAAACAAAATTTTTAATAACATTTCATCACTATTATCTGTTCTTAATCTCTTAATAGAAAAAATAGATATATTTTCAATACAAGCTTTAAATTTTTTAAACTTAGAAAAAATATTAGATTTATTTTTAATGAAATAAGACCAAATAATTTTAATATAATCATCAATAAATATAAAAATTTACAAATAGCTATTAAGATATATAACGTCAAGAGGTCCTACAACATCACTGTAAATCAATTCTAAAGGATGTGAGGAGTTCACATCATGACTCTTATGAAATGGGTTAGTATGTTTCTTACCACATAACCAACCCTCACAAGTTTCATGATGAAAGGGGATAGAAGGAAGTACAACAACAAGACTATTTGAAAATATATCATCTAAACTTTTAAAATTAACATGTCCTAATATTTCATGCCATAATTGAGATTCATTCTTACCATGTGATGAAAGAAAACATGTAAAAGAAGGATACAAGATATATAAACCATTCTTTTAAACACATTCAATAATCAAGGAACTAGATTGATTTCTAATGGACAAGATATCTTTAATTATTGTTACAATGAAATTATCATTTGTAATTTGATAACAAGATAAAAAATTTATTTTAAGCTAAGGTACATAGAAAATATCATTTATAGTAACATTTGAAAAATTTGCTTTTCTTTATTTAGTTGCTTCTAAAAATGAATTATCTCCTAAGTAAATAATTTTAGAGATATATCTAAAATCATGAAAAATATCAGATAATCATGTTATATGGTGTGATGCACCACTATCTAAAATCCACTCATTTTCACTTGAAGCAAATAAAGTAACATATAAAGCAATAACATTTGAATTATGATTATTATTATGATTAAGGTTTTGATTCTTCTACTTATTTTGATTAGATTTCTTCTCTTTGTTATTTTGATAAGATTGATTGTTAATTATATCCTTATTTTTATAACATGTTTCCCTTTTATGACCAAATTTATCATACAAATTATAATTCCCATTAAACTTAAGCGTATGATTCTTATTACCAAATTTCTTATTCCCATATTTACCTTTAATAGAATTAGGGTTAGATTTATAGTTTTTAGTATTATTAGAAACATTATTTAAGGTGATAAGTGCTTGAGTGGCATTCTCTTTAGAATTAAAATTGGTCATAACTTGATCTTCTTGAATTAAGAGAGCAAACAAAGTGTTAAGATCAGGGATATCTTATTTAGTTTGATATTTAGAATTTAAAATTGAAATAAAATTTATAAATTTATCATGAATATTTAACTCAATGATAAAATAAACTAATTGATCTTGAATCAAATTATAATTAAAACCATCTAACTGAACTTTAATGTTTTTAATTTTAGTAAGAAAATTCATAATTTTCTCATCACCTTTCATAGGTGTAGTTAGTAATTCAAGTATTAACTTAATAATATTCAAGATATGAGTACCCTCATGCATGGATTTAAGAATTTTCCAAGCATTTCTAGGAGACTCATGAGAATCGATGTGGAGAAAGAATTCATCTTTAACACTGCAAGATAATGGACATAACTTCTTGTAATTAATGTTGAAATACATTGGTAAGCTCAGGGGTCACATGTCATCCAGAAAGGGATTTTTCAATCCCAATGACAAAATTATATAATGTACAGGGCATAAATTTAACTTTGACATAAATTTTAAATATATTATAGTTATTTATATTAAGTATTTGAGATTTATCTAAGGAAAAATGAGGTGAAGCCATAGTTTCCTTTTAAATAGGATAGTAAACAAATGCTTAAAATACAAATTTTTAGTGTGAATTTAACTTGATTTGATATTAAAACAAATTTAAAAATAGAAACACATAATAATTGTTCAATTTAATTTTATACAAAGCAAAAAAATGTTAAAGATTATAAGAAAATAAGGTGTCACAAATGTCATAAAAATACACAAATGTAAGAAAAATTTTAAGAAAATGACCTTTTAATGAGTTTTTATACTATTTTTATAAAATAAAGTAAATTAAAAATGTAACTATACTTAATTACATAATTTAGATTCCAAATAATGAAAAAAAAAGATTTAAAATTGCACTAAACTAGGTGTCGAAAGAGTCACACTTAGAATGATTACTTAGACATTATTATTTAAAAAGTTATAAAAATAATAGTAAAATATTTAAAAACACAAAATATACCATGTAGATGTGTCTGAAAGGTGCCAAAACCTATGGATTGACTAGTTACATGACTATGTTTGATAAGGTTTTGACTAGGTCAAATGCCATAAGCAGGTCGACACCAGAGAGGGGTTTACAAATGAAAATTAGGCACACAACGCAATGGAATTCAAAATTAATTAAATTGGGAAAAAAGTTTTGAAAAAGGATTGGAGAGATTTGAACACAAAACCTCCCCCTTTTCAAGTTTTTAACAAAAGGTTAATTACCAACTTGATTGGTAGTTAGTTTAATTAAGTTTTAGCATGCAATAATTTATATTAATTTTTTTAACTAATTTTAAAAATTATATATATATATATATATATGTAAAATATTTTTTTCAAAATAAAAATTACTTTTTGGTAAATTTTTTTAAAAATATTTTAAAGGTGGGGCCACTAGATATTTGCATGGAAAATAAATTTTAAAAAATAAAGTGTTTTTTAAATATTTTCACAAACTATAAAAAAAAATATAGTTTCTTGTATCACGTACAGGGGGAAGAATGACAATAGAAACAAAATTTTGGAGAGTTACTACAATCTGGATAAGCCACCTTAAAACATGAAAATTTGTCAGTGCTCCTAAAATCCTAAGACAAGGCATAAATGATATTTAAAATTTGGTTTTTTGATGTAGAAAACAAAATTTTTCATTCATCCAAGATGTATTGTGGCAGATAATGGCATCCCAATGGCTAAGATAAAATTTATAAATACTTGGAGACTCCTTCTCAGGGGCTACAAATTTGCAACCGATCTTAAACTCCAAAACTAAGCAGTTAGAAGATTTAAAACTAATTTTTTGATGATTTTTAAAAATTTCCAATGCCACAAAGCTGTATATAAAAAAAAATTGTGTTTTATAATAGCAGTGTTCAAAAAATAATTATTTGAACTTGATTTGAGAGATCTAAATTGCTTGCTAATCATCTATACACCCCTTTGCTCTGATACCATGAAAGAATTCATGTATAGATATATGAAGAAAAACACACAGGCAAAAGATCTAAGAGAGAGATTGATTACAAAACATAATAAAATCATAGATTAATTTACACAGAACACAAGTATTTTAAGTGGAAAAACCTGCAAGAGGTAAAAAATCCACAAGTGATAGTTAATGATTGAGAAATAATAATAACACTAATACAAATTCTTCTACCTTCTCACTTCTTCAAAAAACTCATAGGTTGAATATGAAAAAATAATTTCATATTCAAATAACAATTTCACAATTAGGTAATACCTTATTTATATTGAAATATCAAGGGAGGTGACCGTTGTAAAAATAACAGGTCCAACCATCCCAATAAAGTCAATTAATTAAAACATTTGATAAGTATTATATAACCATAATAATATTATTTATTTTCATGAGGTTTCCACTTTCTGTTAAAAAATAAAATATTATTATTTATTTAATTAATTACCAATGTAAGCTAAGGGTTAATAATTACCACTTAGATACCGATGAGATGTGGGCCAGTTGGTAAAATGACTTGGTTACTACAAGCACCACCTAGGTTCAAATCTTAGATGGTATTGGTGGTCGATTGTGGTTGATCATTGGTATTATAAGGCCGGTTGTGGTCATTGATGGTATTCTTGAGTTGGTTATGGTCATTCATTGGTATTATTGAGCTAGTTGTGGCTATTTTTGGTAATTTTGGTACTTATGTACTTGGGGATCTGGGCCCCCAATTATGTCCTAGACTAGTTGAAGCTCTAGTTAAAAGCATATAGGGTAAGGATCCCACTAAAACTGTATCAATCCAAAAAAATAATTACTACCTAGACATTAATTTCTCTAATAATTTCTTCTATGATAATAAGGTTGACCTTTCTAGGTGGTTTATCAACTTTAGTCATATGTTTATCCTTTCATGTGAACTATGAATTTATCAGTGGAGTATCTTTTTAGAGTCAATTTTTGGAAAATATGTTCTTAGTCTATCTTATTCCCATTGTATTCTTTTTTAAAGGCACATTTTGTATTCATGCATCACCATTTTTATGTAATTTTTTAATTTTGTAGTTTACTTTCTTTGATGCCCTATAATTTGGATTAAATGCACACAGTTTCTCCCTAGGCTTCTCTACACAATGCTTAATTCCTTATTTTGATTGCCTACCAACCTAGATAACATTACAGGCTTGTGATTATTTAACTTATTCTTTTATCAAGAGAGGTTTCTTATATGGATGTTTTGGTATGCACATGACCCATTTTAAGCTCATTTTTTCCCCCTTTCATCAATCATCCTTTACCTTAAAATTTTTTATCACTCCAATTTTCATAAAATATGAACCAGTACAATTCACCTTTGCACATTTGCTTGTTCTTATTTTAGGATCTTTAATTTTAAATCCATGTAATCCTTAATTTTATGGTCCTTATAAGAATATCCATTATTTGGGTATTTGGTATTATGGTAATGACCTTCCCCAAGCTTAAAATAAATCACATGACCATGGCCCTTGTTTGTATAACCTCATCCTCTACCCCATGAGGCTCATCCACCTCGATTAAATCTTCCTCGTTTGTTATATCCCTATTTTTATTATAATATCTCCCTTAGTTTTGGGTGTTCCCTTTCCCTTGGTGTTATTAAAAATCCATGCCTTGGTTTTAATTAAATCCTCCAAATTTAAGTTGATTATATCCTCCCTAATTTTGGTAACCACCTTGATACTATGTTTTTTGTGTAGTGGTGACATAGCACAACCCCATCTCATTTGATTGTTTTATCTCATCTATCAATTTACAATTCTCTATGTCATGAATGTTTGAATCATAGACCATATAGTAATAAGTGAAATTGATTTGTTTCGTGTACTGTAGATTTTTTTTGGTGTGCATTTCATGGTCTCCATTAAATATTACATGATAATGTCACCACTTTCACCTTTTTATTTGTGTAATTTCCCCTAATGTGAACATATAATTCACATGTGGTAAACCATGCTAGTTTTGGCACATCTTATGTAGAAATTATATAAATACTCTACAATTGTGTCACCATATTTGATATCTAGCCTCAAAAAATGAGTTTGTCCCTATATTGAGGTTCCTAGAAGCTTTTATTTGAGAATGATATCCAATGCCTCTTGTGAATTAAAAAATTATTAATGGTTAATTTTATTCTATAAGTTGGCAATGATTTACTAAAAAACCATTTTTTAAGTTGAAATATTGGAACTCATAGGAAAAATTTGACATAAGTGTCTTAGAACATGTATCATATGCACACACACTCCCACTAGCATCCTACATGATCTCTTTCACTATATATATTCTCTTTTGCTCAAATTTATGCATGATAAATCTGTATAGAGTGCCTTATTTATTTATTTAAAGTTAACCATAGTTTGATTTAGGTTGTACTTATTATACCATGTGTGTGCACGATATAAAAAGTCATCACAAATTGTCCTGATTTATTTTCTTACAAATTAACTCAATTTTATTTCCACATGACCTTCACATTTGTGAATGCGATTTATGGAATCTTTGATTCTTCTATATTCTTAAAATTTCATTGACATTTCATGCATAAATGTTAGACATGCTACAACTTTTTTTATCATGGTTATTTTTTGTTGATTGTGAGTATTGATTCTAGATGCAACCCCATCCTAATTAAATTGGATCCCCTCCTCCTATAGTTTTAGTCCAAACTACACTCCCTTGCATGGCACCTCCCCAACTCATAATTATAGGGTTCACTTATGGATTATTCGCTCTTGCCAATAAACCTTATATAATGGCCCCTCTTGTTGGTTCCATAATTGAAATATTCACTCTTATATGTGTGATTTATACCTCTACATGCATGTTACTCCTTTTCAAAAAAAAATTAAACATAATATATTCTAACATAAAAGATTAATCTATTTGTAGTTTATCCCTATTCACTTCAAAGACCACTATATTAATTCATTATTTTAAATCTAGATACAAGTTTTAGTGTGCAGTGAATCAAAGTTAGAGCTTCCTTCATCTACACTTCCCAAAACATCATCTTATTAAAAAATCCAATAATTATCTTCCCATGGATAATCCTCAAACAAGGAAATTTCCATGTACATATCCACATTCCAAAATAATTATTTATCACCTTTATGTGAACCCACCATATTCCATATTTACTTTCCACAATCTCTTATTAATTTTCCTTAAAATTTTCTCCCATATTCTTAATATCCTTCGTATCAATTACCTTATCTTTAAATTTACTATAATTATGCATCCCCTCTTCCCTCTCATCATTAGGTTCCATGTTTCTATAAGTTATCTTCATAAAACTTACGCAACACTCACTCTAATATTTTTCACTCTTCTGCTTATCCCAAGTGTGATTAGACTTATCTACACATTACCATGGTTGAAATTCACTAATCAATCATGAGAATATTTATCCACAATGGAAAATTTGAAATAAATGAGCCTCTATGCTCATGTATAAATTAAAATTCTACATACTTTGGACATGGGTATATTGAAATTGATAACTCTAATAAGTATCTATTGAATTCATCTCTCCACCAAACACCAACAACTCTTGTCCAATCCTTATCTAATTATTTTAGATTATTTTACTTATTTTTCACTAAAATCATGTTTAATTCTAAATTTTTGACTTCATCCTACCACATATGTAACTAACCATGATGTATGTGCTCTTGAAATTAATATGAAAATAATTCATACATATCACTCAAAATATGCTCTTCTAACCTCTAATTACATTTCAAACCCTTGATTCCTACAACATTCTTTGAAAAATCTAAATATTTTTCTTCAAACCAAGCTTCCATGTGATTTACATATATACACCCCACCATTCATCAAGTCAATCTCCATGATCTCTTCAAATAGGGTCTCAAAAATGGAATGTAAATGTTTTTACTCTAGTATCAACTTAACTAAGCCCTATGTAGGCTCTATCAAGGATAATAAATAAAAAACACTCTACTCTTACCACACTGGCATATTACCTAAGCCTGAAGACCTAAACAATCACCTAAGTTTTAAATAGAAATACCAAGACCCCTATTGTGAAAATCAATCATGAATAAAACTTATTATACTATGAAGAAAAAGTAAAATACATCATCCATATACATAGAGAAATCAACACAAGAATGTTCTCAACAAATATAGATTCCATGCTTCATTAAAATATTTATACAACTGATATAAATTAGATTTTTTACAAAGCTTACATTCATTATCTTATGATTATATTTACAACATCTCAACCTTAAAATAGAATATCATTGCTTTGCTTCAATTTTTCTTCTCCAAAGTGTGTAACCTGTCACTAAACTAAAATTATCTCAAATGGGAACCAAAAACCTCTATTTATAATTTTCTCGAACCCCTTAGAATCTTTCCATTTGTATCATTTAAATAGTTGTCATGCTAATTATCTATGTATATTTAGTAATATTATGCTCTTTATCCCTTACACATGTCTGTGTAGTAGTATATTCACTTTCCCTCTTGGCATATTATTTATCCATCCTAAATCCAATATGTCTTGATCCCTTGCATCCAAATCATATTTTCTTGGTTGTTTACCAATTTTCATCATCTTTTTCATTTCATCCTTATCATAAAGTGTGATTCCTTTCATATGGTGTGTGTTTATGTAGCTTCTATGAATTGCACATCATGTATCCTAAACTAATTCTCTCTTTCAACATGTATGATATTTTGAATATTATACTCTTTATAAGTCTACAAGTATCTTTAATGTGTCTCACTTGTGCATCAAGTCTTAAGAAGACGTGTAATTTACATAAGTAAACCTATAGGGTCAACATCATTCCTCTTATTTATATTTTTTACATAATTATAGACTTTTTTCTATGCTATATAAAAGGATCTTGAAGGAGTGTGCATTTGATAGGTTTTATGCTTTTACACGAGGATACTATATTATTTAGTGTATGATTTCCTAGTTCATTTTTCCATAAATATTAGTAATAAGGGCACATTTTCACACTTATATCAAGTTAGACAATAGTAAAATGAAACTATTAGTGATTATATGATCTAATATAATACCATGGTTACTACGATGACTTATCAATGACTAGATAGTAAAATTCAATGTAATTTATCAATATTATACCATCAATTATTAAGGACAAAGTGAATTCAAACACCTATTAATATTTTGATGAACTTTTTCATGTAGTTAATGACTTTGAGGTCAAAATTTTAGATGTAGATATCCTTAAATATGGGTTAAATGCTTCGAATGGTGTGAATTCACAAATCAAACTAAGTCTTTATAATAAAATCAATGACCATGAGTTTCAACATAAGAGAGTTATTAATAAGGTGGTAAATGTTATATATAAACCATCTAATAAATTTGTGATTAAATCAAAAAAAGGAGGATAGGAAATTCAATAGACTTACTCAGAGTGCAGAAAGTGTCTTAAAGTAGCTACTTAAAAGCAATATGATAACTTTAGCATGAATAAGGGAATTTGATACTTCAATATTATTAACTAAGTATTATGATATCAGTGAACATTGTGAGTATAATATAATTCTAAGGAATTATATAAATGTATGCATCACTTTGAAACACATGAGACAAGATTTCATTGACAATGATTGAATTCAACTAGATGGCACATCCACAAGCTCAATTGGAAAATATAATCATATGGTAATAAGGATAAATCAACATATAATATAAATTTTAATTGAAAATAAACCAAGATATAAATTTTTTACTATGAATTATAAACAACATCCACATGATTATTTTATTGGAGATGTTATTCAATTAACAAGAATAAAACTTTTATTTAAATTATGTTTACTAAAGAAGATATCTCGTGTGGTAGTTCATATGAAGGACCATTATTTACAAGAACATTCTTAGATGGAAATGAAAAAAAATGAATAATGGTTGAGGATGGCTCAAATTTGAATATCTATTGAAAAATATATAATTTATTAATAGTGGTCTTTTGGAAATAGTTGTGTAATAAATATTTTTTTTGACATTTCATATCTCACTACTGGATCCATCTTCAGGGAAGAGAATATTGAAGCCAATAGTGGGACCGAAACATCAAAAATGTATTTATTATGTAGTTGATTCTATAAGAACACTACTTATCATTACACTATGAAAAAACTAATCTCAAAACAAAAAAATATTTATAGTATTGGACTTAGCCTGTATGTTATAACATATAAACCTATGGTTATCATGGGATATGATGATATTAGAAGGGAACCTCTTGATTGTATTAATTTTACTATTATGTTAGGATCACATATAATTCCAAATTTATTTAATTTGGTTAATAATAATGTCTCATATAATGATTTTCTTGGCCAACCATGTCTAATGCTCTTTTTTCCAATTCCTAGATACTGATGAGTATAATTCATCTCTATATGCCACCTATGACATGTAACGATAACAAGTACACTTTGGAAAGACCTTGGGGAGAAAAAATATATTTATCTTGTCATTCCACCCTTATATGAATCTACCATGAATTTTTGGAAAACTTATGGCTTGATTGCCCATTTTCCTAAAAACCTATGACTTGATTGCACATACTGGGTTATGACTATTTGGTGACATGTTAAGACTTAAAATGGATATAAATGAATCTTTTAGAAAACATAATTCCTTAAAATTGAATTTATATGCATACATTTGGCCTAAAATTCAAATTCTTGATCATTTTTCACTTAATTTCTATTATATATCTCATTTCTTGATCTATTACTACCTTGTTGCTCTAGCCTATATTGGATCATTGCATTGATTATGCACTCATTATTGATGACCAAATCATTCATTATGTGGAACTTTTGTGACAATAGTGGTGTTTCTCATATAATTTATAATCATAATTATTCATGTGCTTCTCCCCCTCTCTTTTTGGGTTATTATGAGTGTTAAATAAAAAAAGGCTACTTCGAGCAAATGCACATCATCTATTTCAAACTACAAGTCCTTCACCATTTCCATCTTAACATAATACACTTGGAATTACATTGGTAGATATTTAACATGATTAGGATTTTGATATGAGGCAATCTTGATTAAGGTGATATTTTATTTAAGTTCATATATAGTTAAGATTAGTGGTGTTTCTCATATAATTTATAATCATAATTATTCATGTGCTTCTCCCCCTCTCTTTTTGGGTTATTATGAGTTTTAAATAAAAAAAGGCTACTTGGAGCAAATGCACATCATCTATTTCAAACTAAAAATCCCTCACCATTTCCATCTTAACATAATACACTTGGAATTACATTGGTAGATATTTAACATGATTAGGATTTTGATATGAGGTAATCTTGATTAAGGTGATATTTTATTTAAGTTCATATACAATTAAGATTATTTGATTTATATGATTAAGGGTAGATTTAATTTATAAAATTGTAAGTTTTCATTTTAAAACAACATGCTTTCCTTCTGAATTTCATTTGATATTTTAAGCAACAAGTTTAATTTATGATTTGTAATTTCTTTCCTAAAAAAAAATAATTTCATTTTTAATTCATAATTTCATTTTAATATATTTATTTTAGTGATTATTTCTAGAATACATGACATAATCTATTATTTTGTTATTTTTCTCAGTAGTTTAGTTTGTTATTGCTTTTTATCCTAGTTGTAGTCATATTAGCCTTCACCCCACACAAAATAGAAAATTTGATAGTGTATTTAGGGTCATAGTGGATCCATTAATTAGTAGGTTGTTTTATTTTCATCACTAAATTTAAACCCTCATTGCATATTTATATTCTTGTTGCTACATTTTGGAATGCCTGGTGGGACCCCACAAGTTTTATTCTTGTATGTCTCTGCTCTTTACATAGTTTTAGGAAATTTTAAACTAACCTTAGATTTTTTCTATCCTATTTTTAGTAAATTATGAATTTTATTATAAACTTGTGGTTTCCTTTATATCACACTACATTTTTTTTATAGTTGTGTATGATAAAACTTAGATCTTGAATATAAACTAATATAAAATACCAAGTTCCTACTCCAAATCTAGACAATAACTCCAATTGAGAAATTAAAAGAAAAAACTAATTTACCTTCACCTACCAAGTGAATAAAATCCTTTTTTAGGTGGATTTTATCATGAAATCTTAAATAATTGTGGATAATTAAATAGAATTTTGTGATGATTTATGTAACATGAACTTATGAATATTGATGGCCAAGATGACAAACATTTCTCTAATTTTTCCCAAACTTAAGAGATTTTAGATATTTTCACAAAATTTAAGAGATATGAAAATAAAGGATGAAGGGAGTTCTTATATATATTTTGAATTGAAAATGAATGGTTAAGATTAATCTAATTTTTTTTAGATATATTGATTTTGAATGGATGAAATTTGGTATTCATTTAATGAGGAAGTTGAGGGGGTTGGTTGATTAATGAGTTAGTTGAAGGAGTTGTTTGATTGGTTTAATGAGTTTGTTGCTTGGTTTAATGAGGTAGTTGATGGATTTATTTATTCTTTTTTCACATCGAATTAATTAAGTGTCAATTAACTAATTAATAGTGATTAATTTATCTAATTGTTTATGGGGTGATGTTAGTGGGATTAGATGTAATTATTTGATTAATGTGGTAATGTTAGATGAGGGTCATATTATCATTATGGTGATGTTAGTGTGGGTTAATTTATGATGGATTAGGTGATGAAAAAATGGTAATAAAATTAGGGTGTAAGAATATTTAACAATGGATTGGTGACAATATTAGGGTGGTAAAATGATGGTGTCTACATTTGCCCATCTTTGAAAGGGAATTGTGACTAGAAGATGCAATGACTTTCAAAGATTGTAAAAATAAAAAAATGGGTGTAAGAGGATTCCCCTAGTGGAATGGTTAGGGATATTCACCCTAGAGAGGGCATTTAGGGATGAAAGACACGTATGGGCTCTCAAAATGAGAAGAGGGGTTGAAATGGAAGAAAGATAACATATACATGGGGATATATCCTGATAATTTTTTAATGATTGATAGCTTTGATTTTCCTAAATAAAATATGTATGTGAGGGGGTTAGATTAGGAATTATATATCCTAATAAAGGTATAATGGTTGATAGATTTTATTTTCACCAAGAAATTATGTATGTAAGGGGTTTGGATTGGGAACGATATATCTTGATAAATCTACAATCATCGATAGTTGGAAGAAAAAAGGGTGAATAAATAGGGGTTGTGTCTCATGTTACAACTATTTATGATGATGTTTATATTATGTATGTTATGGGTGTTATTTGTTTTTGTATATGCATATTATTAGATGATGTGATGGATGGATTTACATTCCTATTATAGTGTTTATGATGCACATTTAGTAATTATTATGGATAGTTAAAATCAATGGTAGTTATGGATGGTTAGTTATAATGAAAATTTAGGAATATATGTTTTTGATGTGATGATATTTTTTTATAATCTTGCATGGAATTCCAAATGTTTGAGAAACCTAATGTTTACTATATGATACTACATAATGATATGGAAGACCATGATAACATTGTTGTAATATGTTTTCGAATTGACAAACAATAGATAAAAAAACATGGAGCTAGTAACTAAAAACATAAAGATACCCATGTGGCTTTTGAAAGGTGGGAAAAATATTTGGCCTAAAAATTGGCTCACTTGGAAGCTAAGGAAGCAAACTCACACTGACTAGGTGGATGACTGGACTTCAATGAAATGGAAGAAGAGGGTGACATATAAGTAGAATATGATGATAAGTTAGATGGGTAAGACTAAAAGCTACCAAATGATGATTAGAGAAGGGGATGTGGGTTAGTACCAAGGTTGAGTTATAGCATGGGAAAGGTTATGTAGATTTCCAAAATTGTTTCGATATGATGAGCCCAGTACTCTCATAATCCTTGATAGGCCTGAAAGGTCTTATAAATCTCATTAGTTACATTGTAAGGCATTTTATTGCTCTCTACCTTAAATAGTTTCATGGGCTTTGTATCTCTTTGGTTTTGAATATGGGTGGTGATATTGTCAAGCCTTAGCCAACCTCTATGGAGGAATTTTGACAAGACCCTATGGTATGGCATATTATCCAAGAGGGAGAGGTGGCTTCTTTCATCAATGGGATGTTTGGCCATGATGAGAATCTATCTTGATAGTTTATAGAGTCTTGGGAGGAGAATTCTAGACAAGTTTATCTGGGGGTTATCAATTTTGAAGTGTATGAAGAGGTGATTGGGAAAGCCATGGGGCTCACCATCAAAGGGAAAAAAGTTAGTCAATGTAGTAGGGTGTTAGACTCAGAAAACATGGGGATTTTCTTTAGGGAAGGTGAGGCTGCTTCAAAGCTCCATGGAGGATTTGAAAGAGAGAAGCTACCAGTGCCATGGGGGAAAATTTGCCTCATTTTAATGAAGTTCTTCACTTTAGAAGGCAGATTCAAGGTATTTTACCACTACCACTTTTATTTACTCAACCATTTTAGGAATATGATGGATATTAGTTTTCCCTTTTTACTGTTGTCTTCATTAGAGAATTCCTTTAAGTTGACTAAGGAAATCTAGGCCAAAAATCCTAACTTTCCCCTCATTACCATCCACCAAGGTCTTATCTTGAGATTATACCACTTTAATTGGGCCTTGTGTCCCTTGAATCAAATTAAAGTCATCATGTTGGAAGGCTCCCTTTCTCACCCTTCTCTTGCTATTAAAGGTAAGGGCAAAAAATCTATTAGGACCCCCAAAGCCTCCCCTAAAACTCTATTAGAGGGGCCCATAATTGAAGACTATAACACCCCTATTGGGACCCCCCCAATTCTAAGGATTATTACCCTAAGTCACCCTATGGTAAAATTAGGACACCTAGATAGAGGACTATGAAAGCATCTACTAAAATGGGTCAAAATGTTACTGAGGAAGTAGGCAATGTTCAATCCAAAAAGGTTAAATTTGTAAATGAAGATACTAGGGGAGCTATGGAGTCAGGGAAAGATGTGGACCTAGGTCCTAATCTGGTTAAGAGTGAGGTTGGGGGTAGTGTGGGTGTTCGTAGGTCCAACTGTATTATTGGAATCCCATCCCTAAACCCTCAAGGTATTGTCATCTCTAATGACTTTGATTAGTTTGAATACACTTTTGAGAATGGTGAAGATGGGACTACTTCTGAGTTGGAGCAAGAGGTTGAGGGAACTAGCCATTTTATTGAAATGAATGAGCCCTACTCGAATGAGTTTGAGGAGGATGCTATTGAGGATCGTGGCTAAGAAAAGAAATATAGCTACTCACTATGTGTCAAGATGGTGGATGAAGTTATGAAAATCAAGGCCAAAATGGATAAAATGCATAAAAAATGGATAATAATGGTTGAATTTACTGCCAAGTCTCTTCATCATGTGGCCATTGTGTTTACTATGGTTAAGGTTTTTGAAAACAAATGAAGGGATGTGGGTATGAATAGTCCTAGTGATTAAAAGGAAATCATTGGGTTCCTTGACAAATATTGGACTACTGATAGTCCATAGTTATTTTACTAGCTCTGTGTGTTTGCCTAGTTTTTTCATTCTTGTTTTCTGTTAGTGCTGTGTATGTGCTTTTAGTGTGATATTTTACCTCGTTGGAGGATTTTTGTGCCTATGGGGCAGCTTTGTAAAGTGCCCAAGACCCTCCTTTTCTACTTATATATTCAAAAATAGATATGAAAACACACAAATAAGTAACAATAAAGCACAAATAAGAACACACACAAACTAAAAATAATCAAGTAGATTATGTTTTGTACCTTATCAAGTTAAAAACCCAATATATGATGATGATAGTTTTTTTTTCCCCAAGTAACAATATATGTGAGGGATTGGATTGAGAAAGATATATCCAAATAAAACTACAATGATTTATTTGAAGTTGAACAAGGATTTTAATAGGATTAAGGGTAAGACAAATGGTTTTTTTGTTTTATTAACTTTTAATTTTTTTTGTATTTTTCTAGATTTTTGAGCAATAATGAGACTATTAATATGGGGAAAACTAGTTCTATCATTGGGAATGGATATGGTAATAGACATAATGGTTGAGGGATTCATCATAAATATTTGAGGACTATATCATATAAGAGTCATTTACCCAATCATGCATGTTGTATTATGACATTGTGTTGTAATGTACTCTGAATAAGATCTAATTTACCTAATATATTTCCAAAAAACATGTGTCAAGACTTCCTCTATGTCCTTATCAATATAAAAAGTGGGAAGTAGGATATGCATGATGGTATATCTATGAGGATGGTTTACAATATTTAGGATGAAATGGATCAATATTGACACCAATTGTAAGGTACTTATAGACAATAGATTTACATATGATGCCAAAAACTAGTTTTCAACATGGTACTTTTCCAAGGTGCCATAAAAATGGTTTTCACCTTTGGACATTTTTTTTTATCTTTTTGATTTTAATAAAATTTTACAAATTTTCATTTTTTTGACTTTATTATGGCAATATTAGATTCCTTAAGTCTAGAAGCATTTGATATGCATGATGTTTATGGATTCCTCAAGCCCTTGTCCATCTTGTGTATCCAACTTGTATGCTCCATAGATTCCTTTATGAAGTTCCTTGATTAATAACCAAGTACCATCATAGCCCCTATAATAGAGGTTGATTCCAAGGAGGGTGAAGTGGCATGAATATTGGGTAAATTTTTTTATTTGATTATATGAACTATTTGGAGGGATGATGTTTTCATGAAGGTAAGTGTAAATGAAATGATAGCAAGTGGAAGTGGGATAAACAATCTAACACACCATTTCAAAATTTATATGTTTCATGAATGCTTCATATGACATGATTTCACATGATTTAGGAAGGAAATATAATATGTTTGAAAATTATGTTGGAAGGATGATTTTTTTCTATTATTTGGTACTGAGATTAGCCCCAAATTTAATGATCTTAAGATTGTCTATTATTTTGATGTTGACACTAATTGTGTCCTCAACAAGTGACTTGGATCTATCCTACAACCATGTTGGTATAGGTGGAAGATTTAGTCCCTCATATATTGGTGCCTTATAAATGTTTTCACCAATAGACTTGTCTTTATTTTATTGATTTTGATATTCTTTGTTTGATAGTTCCTCAAAGATGTTTTCACTAGGGTGATTCAATTTTTTTTTGATTTTTATATTTATTATGGTTGAGGAATATTCCTACTCCATAAAATAAATTTGTTTCTAAGTTGATTCCAAAGCCTTTTTTGTGATCCCCTGGTGTGACTCCATTTCGAAGTCCCACTTGTTGGTCCCAATCAATGAGTTTAGGGTATTGAAGGTTAAGGGTAATGGTAAGGACAATCATGTCATTAAAAATATTTGTGGTGGTAAGAGATTCATAAAGGATATTAGGGGAACATATTTTAGTTTTGGAATAATTTTATTTAGATATTGTATAAGTATCACTAAAATACTTATATTTGTCACCAAGCAGTTTATATACAAATGTATGGGTTCTTAGATTCCATATTCATTAGGGCCTAGTAATTTTAATTTATAATTCATGATTTGACACATTTTATTTTATATAGGATACTATTTATTTAAAAAACAAGAGGATAAATCATCATCATATAACTACAAGTCACTGGATCTTTCTATCTTTTCATCTACAAGGATACCCACTTTGGCAAAAGAGGTTGGGATAAACTAATAAGATGCATGCTATTTATTATTTTTTAAATTGGTTGTGCCATGAATTTGAGGATAAATAAGGAATTTACCCACATGAAAATCATATTTTATTTAATATTCTCTGTAACCTTTGTTAAGGATCTTGAAACATGATTTTGAAGTATGCATATAAGAAGATGATTTAGTCGATTATGGTGTTGTGGTTCTATCTAATTTAGAATAGTTTTTAGTAATAAGATAATAAATGGTTTTTAATTTATTACCCCTCTAACATTTTTTAATATTTTAAAGGTTATGGATCACTAAGGACATTCACTTCCATGCCTGAATGCAAAAAAATGATGCATTGGTGGACGGTGAATGGGATGGCCTACATGCATGAATTCATGGTCAACCGAGAAGGATGTTTTTATATAAAACTAAATTTAAATTATGAGAATAAGGTTAATAATATATAAATATCTTAACCATAATGATGATAAATTGATAAATAGTAGACTAATTATTTGTAAACTAAAATAAATGAATATTTAGAATTATAAAACTGAGATATGCTAAATATAGAAAATACCAAATTTGAAAGATGTTCAATTGATTTCAAAAACAAATATAAATTATACTTATCTAGGTTTACTATGTGAAAGTATATCTAGGTTGGATATAGGTAGAAGTATATAATATCAAGATTCTAAAATAGTCATCAAATTTTTTAAATACTATTTTTGTAGTTGTAGACATAACTATTGATGTTATTGTCTATTTTATGATGGTACTATCATATATGGAATATATAATATATATAAATGAAAATAAATTAACCATATTTAGTTTTATGTCACTTTTATGATGATATATTTATATTGAGAATACACGTTGCCACTCTCTTCTTATAGATCAGTCCCTAGCACTTCACTCTTCTTCACCCTTAGAATGAGTTTTTCAAAAATGGATTAGTGGGATAATGATGTTGAGCTAACCTCAAATACCCCTTTATCAATAATCACTACCTACATAACCAATACTCTAAGGAGGGCCTCAAAATTATGTATTTCTCATCCATGTGTGGGAGTGTGTGTGAACTATGGTGTAAAATGCTATATGTAAATGCATGTAGTGATATAGCTTATAACATGAAAAATATCATTCATGGGATATTATTTAGATGATTTAATCCTTTTATATGAATTTTCCTATGAATGATATGTAAATATGGACAAATAAGGAAAAATAAATTAGTTGTGTGATTTATTTAATGATCCTTGGTAGGTGCTTACTTGATATTTACCAAATGAACAATGAAAAGGTTTAGACTTGTATTTATACCATAAATTTTGAAAATATCTCATGGTAGAGTTTAATAAGACAAATATTTCAACCCATAGGTTTCAAATAGTTTAAAATTTTGATGAATTTTAAGTACTGGACACTAAATAAGGATTTGGACACTAGCATCAACACTAGTGTCCTTATGTAGTTGATAGTGTCTATATGGATAAAAAGCAAGTATAAATCTATAACTTATAGGGAAATATGTATATCAAGTTTTTAGATTTATGTAGTATATAGGTTTTTTGGGTCATTAGAATGATATGGTTCAAATTATAATATGATCATTCAAGCACATTGAGATGGTGAATACGATTTTTTTGGCAATGAGAAGGTCTAATATTGAAGGTTAGATCCTTGATTGGTATTTATCAATTGTAAAAGATTGGGATGCTATAAATATTGAGTTTTAATATATACAACCCCAAATTTAATTTATTAATGCATAAGGGTGAAATTAATAGGTTAAGGGAAATAAATCCACTCTTAGGTCTATACCAAAAACCTTGCCTTTACTTGATCCCACTTTGAGTGTTTTACTAATGCATGAATTATAATCAAGAGAATGTTAAAATATAAATCAATGCATATAATATGAAATTTGGAATAATTTAAATGATTGAAAATAAATAGAGCAAGTAAGGAGTACATCTATGATTCAATGCAACCATGTTTCCCATTTGCATTTTTCTTGGTAAAGATGCTTCTTTATGAAGCATTAGAGATGAGAGAGGTTCAAACCTAAACCTTGGATATTTGAAGAGGGATATTAGAATGCATTATACCCCTAATTTGGTATAAGGATGAGTTGTGACATGGTCATTGAGATCATTAAATCTCAATCATATACATCAAGTGTGATTATATAATCTGGTGATATTATGTGATTTAATCAATGCATCCTATAAACATAGTGAGGTTGGATGATGAAATCAAACTAAAATATAAATTTGGTGATGTTGAATGATTAAATAACTTAAATTTATAAATATAACCAATTATTATAGACAAAAAAATTTGATAAAAATAATTCCTGGTGTAAATGGTGCTTCTTGGTGATAGTAATCTGGAGATATAATTGGTAAATTTAAATTTTTTTAGTGCACTAGAATTGCATATGCATCTATAATGTGTTTCAAACCAAAGTATATGTGTCACAAATATTAATTTTTTTGTTTCAAATCTATACAAAATTGGTGTAATGTAAAGGATTATAACCTAAGTATATATCTAAATTATGTTACTATACTAAAGATTGTAAAAGTGTGGAGGTCATATCTTTATGAAATGCCCCCACCAAAATATAGATATAATGAGACCTGAGTAAGTGTGTAGGTCATGTGTTTATGACATGTCTCCACCAAAATATGGAATATGTGTAAATGTGGAGGTTATGCCTTTATGACATGCCTCCCTTTTGAGGTGAGGGAAATAAAATATGGTAGGTATATTACATCAAAAGGATTAGGTAACTATATAATATTTGTATTAATCATGTATCATATAGGAGTAACATGTATAAGTGGATATATATATGGATCTTGTAGTATGTGATCACATCAAGCCCTAATATGCATGGTATAGAACATGAAAATGTATAAAGAGTAATAGTGCAAGCTCAATAAACAATCAAGGACACACAAAAACACACACACACATGATCACTCATATTCAATTTAATGTAAAAGGGATGGTCCAAGGATATCTCATATAATCAAAATGTTCAAATGCCACACAATAGAAAATAAATGATATTCTAATGTCTAATCAACATATAATGACATATTCAAATGTAAAAACAACATACAATGGCATATGGGTAAATAGGCAAGGAACATAGTCAAATATTCCAAAAAAAAAACAATAAAAAGAAATAAATACACTCAAGGAAGTGATAATGTGAATAAATGAAGTATAATCAATCAAAATAAGCTTATCATACTAGTAATTGCATATATATGTTAACAAAAAATGTCATGTAACATAACATATAAAATACACTATGAAATATATGAGCATGGATATAGACATATCTAAGTATTATTACATAAGATCAAATATGATAATGCAGAAATTATAAAAAAAGGATATGTAACATGTATCAATCATGATAAATGAATTAAATGACCCCAATGTACTATATGGCATGGGTAAATGAGAGGTCCAACATGTGTATGTGCATATGTCATGTGTCGATGGTATGAATTATCACACTCAAAGATGCATGAAACATGTGTCAATGGTATGGATTATCACACTAAAAGATGCATGAAACATTTGTGTATATAAAAATAGATGCCATTTACTAAAATGAAGCAAACCACATATATGACAAGGATCTAGTAAACATGGGAATGTTGAATATTTTTGTATTTTTGAATTTATTTGATTATTTTTATATTTTATAGAATATTTGATTTTGTTGGATTTATTTTTTGAATTTTTAGGGTGTTTGTGCATGAATATAATGATTATCAAATGCATCATGGACAAGGTAAAAGTGAAACTATAAGCCAAATATATCATCAAAGGGATGTTTATGTGTAGACCATGTATCATGTGTGTCATATTTGTATGCTACGTAATCAATATTGGTAGAATCATACCAATATTTTGTATTATTAGGATCATAATAATCAATTTAATAATTATAATAGGAGAAATATAACTCCTTAGGATGTTATTGAAATTATTATATACCATTTTGAGCATCTACGTATGAAATATTCATTGCATCATAGATTGGAGTTTCCTTCTTGAAAGTTTATTTTTCTTGAATATGTTCATCATTGACAAAATGTTTCATCTCATTATGGAATATTGAAGAGTAATGTATCTTTTCTTGAACATTAGGAAAAGATGTAATTTGTGCCTTGACTTGTTTATTTAAGGATGAAAGCATAAACTTTGTAGTATTGCCATTAATTTTTTGTTTCTCTACGCTTGATATATATATAATGTTTAGGTCCTTACCAAAAATATTTGTGTCATTTGATTTTTTAGGCATGTCTTTCTTTGCAAACTTCTTTTTTAGAAGCCTTCTTTTTAGAATGCTAGTTTTCTTATATTGAGTTTGATTTTTCAAATTTTGTACTTGTTATTTTTGTAACATTACATTTTTTAGATGTTCCTTTTCATGTTGATGTTTTTTTAATATTGTTTTCTCTAGCTTTGAATTTTGAATATTTTTGTGTTCTTTACATTTCCAATTATTTTTGTTGTAAATTATCCTTTGGTACACATGTTTTTTGCACTTGTGATTTAAGATAGGTACTCATAATGTGAGTGGGTTACTTGATTGATGTATCTATTATAGGATCACAATTATCAAATATACTTTTTATTTTATTCTTAAGGACAAAATAAATATCTATACGATGCCCATTTATTTAATGATATCAAATATAATAGTATTTTGACCTTCTAAAAGTATGTATAGGAGGTAGTTGGATCAATTTATTTTGAATAATTTTCCTTATGATATCACTGAGACTTTCATTTTCCTTTTGTCCACTTTTTGAATCACTATTTTTAAATGAATTATCTTTTAGCTTCTTATTTTGCTATGAAACCTTATTGGGAATAGCATTGCTAGATGAATATGCAAACACAACATTAATACTAACATATTTTGAATTTTTTAGGTATGTAATATGATTTTAAAATAATGTGATCTTTGAATTGAAGTTATTTTTCAAATCTTCTATTAACTTTATCACAAGCATGATTTGGTATTTTAGGGATTCATAATCACAAATACTAGGTGATTTGGATTGAATATGCATACACACACCTTATAAAGGGGATGTGAGAGGTGGAGGAGATTGAGGAAGGATAATTATAATAAGATGGGTCACATTACCCCTTAGAGTAGTGATATCATAGACTTGGTTAAAGGGAAAGTATATATCACCCTCCTTATGGTTAGGAGGAGGAAGAGGTTCCTTTTTATCCATTTTAAATGTTTCAAAAACTAAGATGTGAATTAAAAAAGAGAAACATAAGAATGCTAGCAAATAGTGTAATATGATAAATATATGTTGGGTTCACCAAATGTTTAACCCTAAATTTATATTGTGGGAATAAGGTTAAGAATATCAAAAAAAATGTAATCATAAAGGTTATAAACTAATCTATAGTAGGTAAATTAATTGAAAATTTAAACAAATGAATATTCTAAATATAAAAATGAGATATGCTAAATATATAATTACTAAATTTGAAATATGTTCAATTTATTACAATACCAAAGAGAAATGATACTTATATGGATTTACTATGTGAAAACATATCTGAGTTGGATAGATGGAGAAATATGTAGGATTAGGATTCTAAAACAATCTTCAGATTCTAAAAATACTGTCTATTCCTGTTAACACTACCATTAACTCAAAGACATGGTTTGTGCTAGGTATTTTCTAGGTTAGGGATGAATGAGGAGTAATTATGAATATATACCATTATTATCAAGAAATATATTGTATTAAATCATTTTAGTCATATAAAATGTAAAAATTAGTAACTTGAGCATGGCTAAAGATACCCAATCCTTAGGTCCCTCTTGCTTGCTCTCATGACCCTCTTAGGCTTATTTTCACTGATTCTCAATCATCCATGTCCTTCTGGGCTTGACCCAAAATGAGCCAAGACCCTCTCTTCATGACCAATCCACCCCCCTAGGTCTCATCTTCCTAGGATAATAGTGCTAAAGTTGGATAGTAGTACTAGATATTATGGTGTCCCCTTTTTAGTGCTCCTATCTAATAACATTTTGAGCCTAGGTTACCATTTTTTATTAATTCCTCTTGTCCATTATGTCATCCTACCCTGGTTTCATCTAACCCATGACCAATAAATCCCTATAAAATCCCATTCAAATATCATTTGGAAAGGGTTGGAAAATATCATATAAGCAAGTAAGAATACAAGTAAGACCACTTGAGAAATCTTCCCTATTCTCTGCATACAACCAACCTATACACTTTCAAGCCAAATCAATTCTTTAGACTAGTCTCTATCCATCTCAAGCATACCCAAATTTATCATTTATTAGATTTCATTCACTATTTCACCAAGCACTCTTAAAGGGAGAAATATATATGGCTTGATCCCTCCTCAGAGTATTGGTATGTAGGTAACATGCCCACACACGAGGTGTGATATTTAGTTCCCTTTTTCTTGCTTTCATGACCCTCTTAGGATTATTTTCATTGATTCTAAGTCATTTTTGGCCTTATAGACTTAACCCCAGCTGAGCCAAGACCCTTTCTTCATGACCAATCCATCCTCCTAGGTCTCATCTACCTATAATAATAGCACCAAAGTTGGATAGTAGCACTAGAACTTAGGGTGTCCCCTTTTTATCACTCTTTTCCAATCACATTTTAAGCCCATGTTACTATTTTTCCTTGATTCCTTTTGTCCATTATGTTAGCCTAGCCTAGTTTCATGTAACCCATAACCAATAGATCCCTATAAAAACCCATTCAAAGATCATTTGTAAAAGGTTGGAAAATATCATTCAAGAAATCAAGAGTACAAGAAAGAACACTCAAGAATTCTTCCTTATTCTCTACATGCAGCCAACCCATACACTTTCAAGATAAATCAAGTCTTCAAACTAGTCCTTATCCATCTCAAACATACCTAGTTTTATCATTTCTTGCATTTCATTCACTATTGCACCAAGCACTCTTAAAGGGAGAACTACATATGGCTTGATCCCTTCTTAGAGTATTGTTATGTAGGCAACATGCCCATACATAGGGTGTGAAGCACATCTAGTGCATCTTACACATATTAACCCCTTTTCCCTATTTTTTCAAGTTCATTCAATTACATAGAAAATACAAGTACATGAAGAATCAGCTCTACATAGAGCTATATTGATAGTGAGGATCTAAAAATTGGTACAAAAACTCATACTAAGTAGGTAAACAAAACCCAAAAATCTTAGATCCTAAGGAAAATAACACCGAGAAAGGACCGCAGTGCCAGAGCCTAGGGTATCCAATTTTAGCACTCATTTCCAATCAAGAAATGAAGTTTAGGAACCTATTTATGATAGTGTCCCAGTCTTGCATGTAAATTTCTAGACCCTGTCTCAGTCAGAATAATCCAGAATAAGTTAAGTTTAATTTTCTCTCTCTCACTGCTATTTTTAGAAAATGTCTAATTGTAATTCAATTTCACAAATCAGTAGCTTTAATTAGGTATATTATTTTTTGATTTATCCTACTTAGACTTGTTTATTAAATGGGAATAAAAATCCATTATTCCCAAAAATAACAAATCATTTAGTGAAACTGACTTACTTCAAATTTTGCATAAAAACCCTAGAAACCCTAGAAACCCTAGGGTAAATTCCTAACTAATTTTTCCCATTAAAAAATATTTTTTTTCCTAAATATTAAAATAAAAAATTCCTCTTAAATTTTAAAATTTTGTAGTAAATTTTAAAATAAATTTATTTTGAATGCTAGTTGCATACACTAGGTCCCAATAATTTTCCAGCATTAATCCAATAATTTCTTGATTTTTTACTTGTACATATAAATCAAAAATTTGATTCAAATTCTCAAATTCAACAGTAATTTCAAAAATAATTTTATTTCAAACCCTAGTTACATCAACTAGCTCTCAATAATTTTCCAATCATTTTTTGAATTTTTAGTTGCATATTAAAATAAAAAAAATCACTTCAAATTTCAAAAATTCATTGTAATTTTCAAAAAATTATTTTTCTCAAAACCCTAGTTGCATCTACTAGGTCCCATTAAATTAAACACTTTCCCATAAATTTTTGAATTTTTTCTTGAATAATTAACTCATAAATATAATAGCAATTTAAAAAATTCATAGTATTTTGCAAAAATATTTTTGAAAAATCCTTAGTAGCATGTACTAGCTCTTATTTTGCTTTTCGAGGTATCACCTTACATGTTTGCAAGCTTAGTATCCTTTTTGTGCAAATTCTAATTCACTATTTTTAGGACCTTGCATTTCTTATATTTAGTACTTTCCCTTTCTAGAACATTGCCTATTAACATTGATTGTAAAACATTTAAAGTTGTTTTCTTACTTTAATAATGGCCCAATATACCAGTTTTGTTGAAACTAATAAAAGAGAACTTAAATAACTCTTAATCAAACATTCAAATATGAAAAATGACATGCTTAAATTTATTCAAGAGAAAAAATAAAAAGTGAACAATGGTTAATCTTCTCAAACCATAGAGCAACCAGTTGTAAATGACACTATGGGGGCAACTATGTGTCAACAACCCCCTATAGCAGCGCAACTTGCCCCTATGCCATCATCTATAGTTAGTACATTCCTATTTCTTGATGTGGTATCCCTTGTGCAAGAGATAAGATCTCTTCAATCTAAGGTGCTACATCTTGATCAAGGTGCCTCTAGACCTAAGTAGGCTTTGTATTCATTTGCTCTTCTACATACACCATTGGCACATCACATTGCTTCTACACCCTTGCGACAAGGTTTTGTTCAACTTAAGCTTACTCTTTATGATGGAAAGGGTGATCCAAAGACAAATTTGAGAGATTTTCATGAAGCATTCTTGGATTATGTACCAAATGATTGGTTACTTACCAAGATATTTCCATAGAGTCTAAAGGATTATGATTTACAATAGTTCTATAATCTACCAAATTAGTCGATCAATGCATTCAATCCTTTAGCTAACATGTTCCTAACACACTTCAGTATCATCATTAGTGATAAAGTTTCATATGCTCAAATTTATCAATAAAAACAATGACCAAATGAGCATCTCACAGACTATGTTCTTCAGTATAAGACCATCTTGGCTAAGATGACTAGCCCCATGGTACACCAAGAGTTACAATACATTTTCAAACAAAGTCTTCTACTAACACTTCATGGATCAATCATGTTAAAAATATTCTCTTCCTTCACTAAATTATGTCATACATTAAAGGAAAGAGAAGTCAAACTAATTTCAATGGGAAAATTAAAGTACACTAATAAATCAAACACAACTAATAAGAGTAAAAACAAAGTCCCATATAAGGCCAATTTCAATGATACTAAAGGGTAGAATCCACCTACAGTCAATGTAGCTTCAGAACCTCCTCAATAAATAGTTTTGTTATCACCCCCTCAACGCACTTTTTCACATCTTCCACTTTTTCCAACCAAGGTTTTATAACAAATTTTGGATTATAATATCATATCACTCCATCTTATTCAGGAAGTTGATCCAACAAAGCCTGTTCGAAAGGGATATGATCAAAAAGAATTTTGTGATAACCATAGGGAACCAAGCCATATGAAAAATAAATGCATCAGTTTAAAGCACAAGATATAAGACCTAATAGATTCAAATGCTATTGATCTTGGCACTTTAGGTAAGCCTCTACCTACAAAACAAACATAGGATAAAGAATTGAAAATCTTCTTAGATCCATTTCCAAAAAATTCAAAATAGGATACAGGGGACACACTAGGGGTTCATCATACATATCATGTATATCTACCACCAGATATATATAGGGCACCTTCAGTAGAGTTACATCCTTTGAGCAACATGACCAGTGTATACAATTACAGAGTTATAACTAGACCTTCTATCTCCTTCTCAGAGCAGGAGATTATCATGAACTCTTTATCAGAGCTCACACTCATAATCAACCTATTCACAATGTGCTTATTGATAATGGTTCTAGTCTTAACATGTGCACTTTGACACTAATATAACATTTGGGTTATTCAAAGACACTCCAATAAACATAATTATCAGTGTTTTCAATGGGCATATACAAATTTCATTGGGAAAGATAGTAATTCCTCTATAGGTTGGTCCTACACATATGGCCATACCATTCACTATAGTTCTCAACATAGAATCTTCTGATATGTTACTTGGTCGACCATGTATTCAAAAATTAGAGCAGTTGCTTCTAAAATTCATAGATGTATGAAATTTATTCATGCTAATTAGGTTGTTAAAATCAATGGAGTTCCATATGAGTTACCACTCCCCACTTCAAAGACATCTACCAGTTTGCAGTCACCAATTTTTATTTCACCACCAGTTTTAATTTCACCAACAGTTTTAGTTTCACCACCACTTTTAGTTTTTCCACTAGTTTTAGCTTCTCCTCAAATTTTAGTTCCTCTTCCACTTTAGATTTAAACACATTTGAGACATCCATTGCCAATATGGAGGGTTCATACACCTCCATAGCTTCAATATTCTAGATATCTTTTAGCTACAATATTCACACGCAGATCAGTTTCATTGAGATCTCATGCATATACACATAGAGCACATGTTTAGAGAGTTGATCCTTATACTTGGTGGGTCCCTAAGAGGCCTATAGTTGCATCCAATTCTTAGATTTATAGAGGGGCCCCATAATCATTTTTTACTTTAGCAATTTTAGAACAATTACAACATATAAAACTTTAGGAGTCACAGTCTCAACATTTCCATCATGCTTCATGATCATGAATGATTCCAATCCTTAATATAGAACACCATGATATGGAGTCTTTCATGAGACTCATCAATTAGTATCATATATTTATAACTTTGCCTATACATATTTTATTTTTCTTGATTGTTCATAGTTTAAAATATTCCAAAAATATAAAAACAATATAACATTTCAAAATTACAAAAACAATCAAATATAAAAAAACACCAAAAACATTTTGATTTTATGCATCATCTATGTTTTACATTGCTAATATCATGATAGGATTTACATTTTCTATTCTATGCTTATTTTTATCGATTTATTTACATTACCATGCTTTACTTGATCTTCTTTGAGTGTGTGTAATGATATCCAACTCTTTGATTGCTTCACTCTACCCATTGAGGAGGCATCCTACATATACATTCAAGATAAACTTTTATATACATACCCATTAAGGGCATCTTCTACATGACTAAACTACCCAGGTTATGTCATTCCTACACTACACACTCCAAGTTATCATTCTGATGTACATTACTTACTAGATTACATAGATTATTGTATCGATATTTTACTAGTATCTAGCACTTATGTATCTCTTATCATATACCTAGTCTTGTACTAAACATGTATTGCATACTTTTACTCTTGCTTTGATTAGTTAGATGTGATTCTATCTTTCTAGTTATTACATGCTTTCTCTTCTTGCTTAGCGTAGCTTTTTGGATTGCATTTCTAGTTCTTGCTTGTTTCTTGTATGTGCCTTATGACATTTGTCAATATCTTTCTCTTCTATTCATGTGTGTGCCTTAAGAAATTTGCTAATGTCCTTTGCTTTTACTCCTCTATGTGATTGTGGCTTCCATGCCAACTTATTTGTTTCAATTGTTTGTGTATGTGGCATTTAAACATGTCTTGTATACTTGTTTTCTAGTTTGAGTGACATGTGCCCATGCCCCTTATTTTCTTGGCCCCTTGGCTACCCTTGTATGCATCTTTCTTATTGTTTTGTGTGCTTGTTTCTTGATTGCTTTTGATTTATTTTAATGCCATGATCTATATCATGTATTTTTCCTATGTTCTTAGATGCCATGATGGACATCATGCTCCATCCCCCCAACTAACAACTAACACTTTGAGTTGTAGTTCAATATATTACACATGGTACTATATTATTATATCTATCTAGACATACCCCTATTAATCTAATAATCTCTCAAATCAAACCATGCTATATATTTACATATATTGTTGATAATCATTGCTATATCATTTATCTTTTCATCTTAACACACTTATAGGGCTTCGTCTTCTAAGGGTAGTCATTGTAAGGTACCTATTCCTACCCTCAAAAGAGGGGGAAAAAATAGGGGTTTTAATACAAAGATTAGAGGTCCTATCAGTCAAAAAATTTAGTTTTAGAACAACCAAAATAATAACCAATCATCAAACTACTCAAAATAGACTAGGCAGATAGTCAAGATTCTATAATAGTGATCAATTTCAGCCC
This sequence comes from Torreya grandis, assembly GCA_037957365.1. Classification (NCBI taxonomy): domain Eukaryota; kingdom Viridiplantae; phylum Streptophyta; class Pinopsida; order Cupressales; family Taxaceae; genus Torreya; species Torreya grandis. The sequence goes on along the minus strand of JARHVA010005186.1, from coordinate 83,796 downwards.
AAGACAATAACACCAAGGCTGGACTATGGTGTTAGACACTATGGTGACCTATTTTTAGTGCTCCTATCAAAATAATAAAAAAGTAGGTTTTATAGAAGCAAGTAGAAAGGTAGGTTCAACTACAGTTTTGCATAATCAAACTAGTTTATATCAACAGTTTTTAGTATAGTTTTCTTAGAGAATCTAGATATATGGAGCATCATGCATGGCATGATTGGTTCTTTCTTCTAGTTTTAGATATGGTAGTTGATATAAATTCTAGATCAGAATCCATGTTTTAGACACCAGTGATTAGGGGTAGATTGCACAACACTATTTTCTTATTTTCTTTTAGTTTTTAGCATTACCCAAGGATTGTCAATAGTTGTGTGCCTTATTCCATCTACAGGTGGTTGGCATCATTTTAGAGTGGATTTCATACAATATTAACCTCTGCATTCCTACGTACCTAAGTTTTTGAGTGGCTTCCACATAAGCCAAATTTTTAGTTTTGAAGTGGCATTCATACAAGCCTAATCTCCATCTTTTCTAAGTTAGCCAACATTGGCCTAGTTTATAGTACACAGTAAACTATCTATAACACATTATCAAATTTATAGAGCATTCATGGGATTTAGAAGCCATATCATAAAATATACACATTCATATATACTAATATCAATTCTTAGCTTCACTTCACGAGGCAATGGTGGAGCCAAAGGGCCAACGTTTGTATTCTTGAGCCATATATTCAGAAGGATTGGACACATGGTCTAGATATTGATTATCACACACATGATCACCTAGGTTCACTTAGTAGGTGATGATGGAGCCAAAGGGATAACCTTTGTATTCTTAAGACACTTTTAAGGGATTTGATCACTCATTTCTATTCATGATATAACTTTTAGTATAACATCATCCAACACATTCATCATTATTTAGCATTACCCAGTATCACAATAGGTTTTGTATTAGTTCACATACCTAGTGAGGTGTATTCATTCATTTTTAAGCATGTATCTCTCTCTTACCCAACTTTGTATGTTCTTATTTTAGATCAAATATAATAAGAACTGATCTACTCTTTATTTCCTTTCACAAATTCACACTTGTACAATGTGCTCTTTATGCACCATCCAACATTACTCATCATCACACAAGCTTCTTGGGTTTCACATTTGCAAGTAAGTTTAGATACACTTTCTATTTTCCTTTATCCTAGTATTTTGCTTTGTTGCATCACTAGAATAAAGGGGGGACAAATGTAGTCATATAAAATGCAAAAATTGGTAACTTAAACATGGATAAAGACACCCAATCCTTAGGTCCATCTTGCTTGCTCTCATGACCCTCTTAGGATTATTTTCATTGATTCCCAATCATCTGTGGCCTTCCAAACTTGACCCCAATTGAGCCAAGACCATCTCTTTATGACCAATCCATCCCCCTAGGTCTAATTTACCTAGGACAATAATGCCAAAGTTGGATAGTAGCACTAGAACCTAGGGTGTCCCCTTTTCAATGCTCTTATCCAATCACATTTTGAGCCTAGGTTACCATTTTTACTCAATTATTCTTGTCCATTATGTTGGTCTATCTTGGTTTCATCTAACCCATGACCAATAGATCCCTATAAAATCCCATTCAAAGATCATTTGGAAAAAATTGGTAAATATCATTCAAGCAAGCAAGAATATAAGTAAGACCACTCAAGAAATCTTCCCTATTTTATGCATACAGCTAACCTATAAACTTTCAAGCTAAATCAAGTCTTCAGACTAGTCTATAGCCATCTCAAGCATACCTAGTTTTGGCATTTCTTGCATTTCATTCATTATTGGACCAAGCACACTTAAAGAGAGATATACATATGGCTTGATCCCTCCTCGAAGTATTAGTATATAGGCAACATTCCCACACATGGGGTGTAAATCACATCCAATGCATATTATACACACTAACCCCTTTTCCCTATTTTCCCAACTTCATTCAATTACATAAAAAAGACAAATACATGAAAAATCAACTCTATAGAGAGCTCTATTGATAGTGAGGACCTAAAAACTAGTACATAGACTCATACTGAGTAGGTGAACAAAATATATAAAGATTAGATCCTAAAGACAACAACGTTAGGGAAGGACTACAACACTAAAGCCTACAGTGTCCAGTTTTGACACTCCTATCCAATCAAGAAATGAAGTTCAAAAACTTGTTTGTAATAGTGTCTTAGTCTTGCATGCAAATTTCCAAACTCTATCTCAGTTAGAACTATCCAAAATAAGCTAAGTTTAATTTTCTCTCTCTCTCACTGCTATTTTTAGAAAAGGTCTAATTACAATTGAATTTCACAAATAAGTAGATTCAATTAGGAATATTATTTATTGATTTATCCTACTTAGACTTGTTTATTAAATGGGAATAAAACTCCATTATTACCAAAAATAAAAAATCAATCACTTATGTTGACCATTAGGATACATTTCATCTAAAAATTAGATGACTTTAGGGAAATAGACATGTACATTAGGATAAGACACTAGCATCAATACAGGGTCTTGGGACTGACACTTGTGTCTTGGTAGTTAGAAAATAGGTAAAGGCTCAGAACTTGCAAGGGCATAAGATAAACAAATTTTAAGCATTTTAGGAAAGATATAAAGTTTAGGTAATCAACATAAGATTGGTCGGACCAAGAGATAGGCCAAGGGGCACAATATAGAGTAGATGCAAGACTTCTAAAAGTGGTAAAGGTCCAAAATTGAGAGGAACAACCAAGGTATGAGTTTTACAAGTGTACATGCATAAGGTGCTATATAATTCATAAATATCATCTACAATTCCCCCCATTTAATCTAATAATGAAATTACTAGTTAAAGAAAAAATTTATACTTGGATGTGTATAAAACATCTTGCCTTTGCATGAGTCCAACTTGAGTGCTTTGTTTATGACTAACCTACAATAAAGATCATGTTACAATATATAATTTATTAATACAATCTTAAATTAAAAATCATTTGAAATTATTGAAACTAAAAGAGCAAGGTTTAGGAGTATACTTATGTATCGATGCAACTACCTTGCCTATTGACAACTTGATTTGAAAGATGTATAATTATGAATCAATAAAATTTAGATTAAGAAAAACATATAAATATATAATGTGCATATATTTAAGGAGATAGATATAAATTAGAAGGCACATACCCTCAACCTTGAAGAAAAGGTGAGTTGCCACTTGGCAATTGATTTTAACCCAACCATGAAACCCAATCATACTTATAAACTAGTGAAAATGAGTGAACAAAGTTAACTCATACTATAAAATTGGTGAGGATACATGATAAAATAAAGTCCAACCTAAAAAAATTGACAAGATTTAATGATTTAATCACCTCAACTATACTAAAAAATGAACCAAGTATTGCAATAAATGGGTTCAATACAGTTCCTAAAAGTTTAACCTGGTGAGTGATGATAGTATCTAAGAGTGTTTTGAAATATGAAATTAATTTTGATTTTAAAATATTAGTGCACATTGCATATAATATTCACCTTAGATATGCCTCATACTGAAACTATGTATAATAATGTTACCAATGTATAAAATTATATCACAATTATGAATTTAAATTATATAACTATGTGATTTGGACAATTCAATAAATTATGTGTGGATAACATGTTGTTAGAGCATGCCTCCACTATATATGGAGAAATCTAAAAACTAAAATAAGTGATAATGTGGAGGATATGTTTCTAAAACATGCCCCCACTAAATTTGGGTGTGCTTAATACTAAATAGGTGTAAATAACATGCTTCCAGAACATGCCCCTACTAAATCTAGGTGTGTTGAATATTGAATAAGTGTGGATAACAAACTTCAAAAGAATGCCCTCAATGAATTTTTAAACTATTTAAAATGTGAATAAGTGTGGATAACATGATTCTAAATCATGCCCCCATTGAATCTGAAAACTATGCCAAATGTGGAGAACATGCCTCTATGACATGCCCCCATTGATATGCCCACATTTTGAGGTAAAGGAAGAATAGAAACTGCTATTTAACTCACCTCAAAAGGATAATACAACTATATAATGTATAAATGGAACCATGTAACATATAGAATAATATGTTTAGGCAAATGTAGCATTGAAGAAAAAAGAACAATGTGTTCACATGAAGGACTAAGATGCATGATAAATATCATGCCAACATTTAGATAGTAATATGATAAGCTAAAAAATCAAACAGTTACACACATGAGATCACTCAAAATTAATTCAATAGATAATAGTCCTAGTAGACCACAAATAAGGGGCATGTTCACATGCCACACAATTGAAGGGATAGTCCAAAAAAGCAAGAATTACATGTTCAAATGTCTATACATCAAATAATGACATATTCAAATGTCAAAGAAAGCCCACATAGGCATGGGGGACGCAAAAAAAGGAGCATATTAAAATGCTTGAACAAGTAATAAAATAGCAAGGAAAGATACTCAAGGAAGTGCATAAGGGAAAGCATAAGCAACCAACATAAACATATGATAGTATCCCATGGATTAAATGTGTTAGAAAAAAATGCCAAGTGTATATCATATCAAGTACCCTATATAATATATAATCATGGATAAAGGAATGTGTAAGTACATATATGAGCTCAAAACATGATAATGTAAAGTGACCATAGAATGATATAACCAGGAAGTATCCTGATCATAGAGGTGAATGCCACTAATGTCCATATGACATGAGTATAAGAAAGGACCAACATCTGTGTATGCCTATATCACACTTAAATAGAATCATGACACATGTATATGTAGAAGTAACTGGTATGCTATCCATTAATATTTAACTAAAAAATAAATGCCAAGGAGCTAATAAAGTATGTAGATGCTGATAATATTTGTAGAGTTTTGATGTTTTTAAATATTTTTGGACTATGTTAAGAAATATTACATAATATATTTACATAAATGCATAATGTTCCTTAGGATATTTAAATATTTTATTTCAAGTGTAGCAAGGTGGTATATGCCTTTTCCCAAATTTTATATAATGGTGAATGGTCCCAACCGATTTGGTTTAAACTTTCCTTTCTTGTCTTTTTTTATATTAGTATTATTTTCTTTTTATTTAAGTACTAGCTCACCCACATCAAAGTCATGTGGCCAATTTTTTTTGTTATATACTCATTTTACATAATCCTAATAGACACATAGGTGTTTAGCATCTTGTTTGTGTTTGACACTCAACTACACTAATTGATGCAATCTCTTTTCATGGTATTCATTATCTTTGATGATGCATTTAAGATAAACACACAAAGAAGGTATCTCAAGTTCAATCATGAAAACAACCTCTGTATCATAGACCAAAGAGTAAGGTGTATCTTGAGTTGGTGTGCAGACACTAGGGTATTATGCCCATAAGGCATATACCATCTGCTGGTACCAATCATTGCTATATCATTCAAATATTTTGACAAGTATATTGACAATTATCTTATTGGTTGCCTTTCCCTAGCCATAGCCCTATGGGTAATAAGATGTAGAAAAGGTATTATTAATATTGTATTTACAACAAAACTATTTTACTATCTTATTTTTAAATGGTGATCCATTACAATAAATAATAACTAAAGGTATGATAAAATGGGAAATAATATTGGTCATCAAAAACTTGCATATGTCATCCCTGGTGGTAAAATCAAATGGAATTACTTCCACTAATTTTGTAAAATATTTTATAGTTGTGATGATGAATTTGTGTCCACCAATGGATATCAGGTTTACCTTTACAATTGAATTCTAAACTCAGATATAACATATGTTAAATTTATTAAATTAAGATAGGATAAAAATAATAAGTACAACTATGTTAGATATAAAAATTACAAAGAAATAATGTACTTAATTGGTTCTAATAATGAAATATATCTAGATATATAAAATACAAGAAGTAGATTAGAAGAAGATTTTGGAATAGTCACCAAATTCTAGATTTTGTGCCTCTAGAGTTGGAAACACTATTGTCATCCTTAGAGGTAAGCATCGATGCTATTATCTAAACCAGATGTAGGTATCCTATACAAAATACATGTTAGAAAAGGATGTGATCACCTGGATGCTTTTGGGTTTATCTTTTCCTTTATTATGGTGCATTAAGATTTGGGTCATGGAATATCACTCTTCATAAAATTACAAAACCCTAGTTCTTCATATTCATAGTGACCTTGGAAAAAATGAGTTAGTAAGCACATGGTGTCAAGCTAACCAAAAATATACCTCTATCAATGAGTGATAACTACATATACAATAATTCAAAGAGGGCCTCAGACTGATGTAGTTCTCCCTTATGTGTTATATTATGTGTGAATCATGAAATATGTGTAAATCAAGTACAATAATGACCTATCTTGTAACTTGGAAAATTGAGCTCTTAGTCTGCTCCTTCAGTACTTTAGATTTGTGTATGTGCTATCCCTATGATTGATATGAAAATAAGATAAAATAGGGAAGATTTTGATTTATCAAGTGCTTGATTGAATGATTTGATAAGTTTTCTTGGTTTATGCTAGGTTTTTTTTAGGTTAGGAATGAATGAGGAATTATTATGAATATATACCAATCCAATCAAGAAATATATTACATTAAATAATTTAGGATGACCGTTATGATACATTTCATTTGAAAATTAGATGAATTTAGGGCACTAGACACCTAAGTCAGTGTAGGACACTAGCATCGATGTAGGGGTATCTGACTGTCACTTGTGTCCTAGCGATTAAAAAATAGGTACATGATCAAAACTTTTAAGGGCATGAGATAATCATATGTTAATCATTTTAGGAAAGATATAAGGTCTAGATTATCAATATAATACTATTCAAACCAAAATATAGGCCAAGGGGCATAAGATATAGGAGATGTGATAATTTTTAAAGTAGGAAATAACCAAAACTAAGAGAAACAACCAAGATATGAGTTTTCCAAGTTTACAAGACTGAGGTGCTATATAATCCATAAATATCATTTATAATGTAAAATAATGAGGTGCTATATAATCCATAAATATTATTTTATTAGTGTAGGCTTTTTCCCATTGGGTTTTTCCTACATGGCCTTATGACCATTCTATGTCAATTAAGCTTCCTTAGGTTACTTATAAAAGGGTCACATATAGAAATTTCACATTCCTCAACATCTTCCAACCCACCAAGGTTCATTTTTCTCTCTTCTATTTCAATTTTTTACATTTCTATTTTGCATAGTTTATAATATTTAAAACTACCATCATATATAAAACTAGGTCAACTTGGTCAACCTAGTTCTTTATTATGTATTCTATCTACAAGACTAAGTCGACCCTGTTGACATAGTTCTTAAAGAATCTTGCTTCAGTAGTATAGTAGCGACACTATCAACTATGTTCTATAATGTTTGCATACACTATCATTTAAATCGACTCTGTACTATGTTTCAAATTGAGAATGAACAACTATATGCTAGTAGTTACTTCACGCTTTCATTTTTAGTTGAATGCATGTTTAGAGTAGATCACAAGTATAATTAGGTGGTTTTTCAATATACTATTTAGTTGCACTATTTTTCTCTTTCTCGCACACACTACCAAATCACATAATTTCAAAATGCATTTAAACATTTGTGTACCCAAGGTTTACCTACTTGAATTTCATCACCAAGGTGGATGTCGACTTGGTTTTTAGGCCAAGTATAAACATGTGGTTAATGGTATATATTGGCAAAGCACCCATCACCCTTATTGCTGTAGGATTGTGAAGTGAGGGGGTAGGCCCCAATACCAATCCAATACTATTACAAACATAGATTCCTTTCAAATTAAACATCCTAAAACCACCCATAGATTGTTGTTTATTACCCTAATTTTATCCAACTTCCCTATCGCACTTAAATTAACACTTTATAATAATCTAACAACTTAGCATTTACCTTTAAGTTGACTACTTGCTTTTTGCTCATTATATGTTGTATTACAAAAACTTACATTGACCAATGTTGGTGTAAGGTTTTGTACTATGTGCCTCAATTGGATCATTCTAATTGACCCAATTTATTATGTGTTTCCTTTCATTTATTATTTTAAATTACATTTCAATATCTTTCCCTATTTTTAGTACACTATCAATTTGTTCGACATAGTCTCTTACAGACTATTTTTCTCCATGCCTGTAGTAATAAGTCGACCCAGTCAACTCTATATCTCTTTTATCAATTAGATTATAGTATTAGGTCAACCTAGTTGACTCTATACTATTATTAGACTTTTTTTTCTCTAGTTTATAATACTAAGTTGACCTAGTTGACTCTATACTCTTACTCCCTGTCATGTATGACTGGTTTAGTTTTCCATTTGCCTAACTTAGTTTTATATCTACCCAACTTAGTTTTTTTTATCTCTCATTCTTCTTGCTTATCATTTTTTTCTTTCAAACATCATAAAATCCCTTATCATAATATTCTTGGACAACCTAAATCCATTTAGACACTATATGGGATGCTCTTTTCTTCTTATCTTTTATTTTTTATTCCTTTTTTTAGCATTTGGGGCATCTTAAAATGCCCATATACTTATTAATCTAGCCTTTAGGGCATTTTTTTATTCCCACCCATATATCATTTTAGACTCTAGGGCATATTGTGATGCCCATCCCTACATCCACTTATCTTTTGGGGCATCTTACGATTCCCACTCTTATTCTCCATTACATGCTACCAAACTAATTCAAATTCAATAAACCTACCAAGACACATAGGCTTGTCTCTCAGATGCTCATCATTGATATAGCCATTAATGTAAAATCTTTCTTTTCTTTTCATGCTTTCTATATGTTATCTATCTAACACTCTTTGTATGTTACTTACATAGGTCTCACCCTCTATAGCAGTTCTCTCTTTTCACAAACCTTAGTCCTTTATTTTGGTCTTTTATATTCCCTTTTTCTCATGAGTTGCATTGTAAAAACATGGATATGACCTAGTATTCCTCATGATGTAATTTAATCCTCTTTGTTTTCATATTTTTTACACACTTTTTGGCACCCCTTGGGTTTCTCATTTGTGAGTTGTAGTGTAAGTCCATGGATAGGACCTGACCTTCCTCACAAATACCATCTTTTTCTTATCCCATTTATTTTTCCAATACTTTATATCACCCTCATGGGTTTCTGTTTTATGAGTTGCAATGTAAGACCATGGATAAGACTTGGATTTCTTCATAAAATCACCATCTTATCATTCCTTTTATAGACTGTGTTTTGCAATGGTTACAAGTTCTTGATCTTTATTCTCAGCTTTAGTTTTTACTTTCTTTTAGTGGATAAAATTTTCACAATAATCTATGTTAGCATGTATTTATAAATTTCCCTCATTATTATAATAAGGAATCACACTTTTATGCAATTATATACTTTTTTCATCTCTTATCACATTTTTTACAATTTAAAATAATTTAAATTGTTTCATGTTTCATTCCTCTTGATTTCCTTTCCTTTCACTCCACATTGGATAAAATAAGGTCAAATTCAAGATACCACTTTTATTTCACTTATATTTATGAGACTCTTAGACATCATGATCTATGAAACTCTCTCTCGTAGCAATAAAATCCCAAGTATTCAATTGAAATTCATTTTTAGCACCCATGTTTGGTTTTCCAAATCTGCATGGAGGAGGAATTAAAAAAAGCCATCAAGAAAGTTAAAATCCAAATCATTTGAAATAAAAGGCAATGATATACAAAAGGTAACATACAAATTTCAAAAGTCAAAATCACACTAAAAGATGTGATTAAAAGCACATCTCCTATCTCTAATCAAATCTCAAACTCCATAGTTGGCCTCACAATAGCACTGAGGTCCACTATGGTGTGGTCGGCTAATAGATTGGACTAGGAAAATTTAAAAAACTCTATGGTACTACCTACTTTCTCATGCAAGTACCCAATATTTATAGTAGACCAATGGCTCTATAAGGGGTCTTGAGGAATGGGGAACATGTTGTGAGAAGGTAGGTCCATTTTAATTTTCATGCATATAGCCTTCATGGGACGATCTACATATTTAATTTGTTGACCTAAGACTTGTGTGACTAAGAGAAGTTATTCAGAGTCATTAAACTCAAAATTCCTCTTATTTTGACAAACCTAATTTGAGTGTCTTGACTTTGATAAAGAGTTCCTCTACCTTAGTTTTTCCTTCATTATCCACTCCACCCATTTCATTTCCCCCCTTGATAGACATGTGTGATTCTATAACTATTTTCCATTCTTCTATACTTCCTTCTTCCTCACATCTTAAAAACATACTAGCACTAATTTGTTTTAGTTTTATCTATCCCTATAGCAAAAAAACTTGTTTGAGTAACTATGGATTACTTTATTTACACCATGCCTCTACATTTCTAGACTTGCTTTTATTTATTTTACCATTTGTCATTATTTTACAACCTTTCCCATTTTTTGTGAACACCTGAGTTTGTTTCTACTTTTATGTACTTTTTCTATTATTGAGTGAGATTGGCTTGTTACTTCTCACTCACCAATGTTGTTTTCCATTTTATGAACCTTTTTCCATTGATGATTGAGTAAGGATTATTATTACTTATTCATCAATGTTGTTTTACCATTTTTTAATTGCCCATCTTTGTTTAAGTAAGGATTGTTACTACTTTCACATTGATATTTTATTACCATATTTTTGATATGTATCCTTGGTTTGACTTGGTGAGTTTGCCTTTCTTACTTAAGGTTTACTTGTTTGAGTTTTTTGGTCTTCAGTATCCTAAAATTTTTAGTTACCTAATTTACTCTAAAAATTTAGACTTGGTCATTTAGTATAACATAGCACTTGTCACCCCAACTTGCCAAATTTTCAAGTAAGTTCCATCCAAATAACACCAATTATCCTCGCTTTCCCATGTTTATTTGTTTTTTCTCTTTAGATTTGTATTCTTGGGTTTGTCAAAATTAGTCTATGTGCCCTCCACAATCAAAACTAAAAACACAATAGATAACCATCCAGTAATAAAGGTAAGTCAAGGTATGCATCATATTTACTTTTTTAGTTATTTCCCTTTTAGTTATTTTATGCTTTAAAATACTACAACTTTTTTTAGCCTTAGCATTGTGTGTTACTATGTTATTTCTCAAAGTACCATCTCCTATTGCACCTGAGTAACACATGATGAACTTTGAGTGAGGCATATGTATACACATAATATTTTTAACTTTTATCAAATATTGGTGCTTTCTATCTTTCAATAACCTATCAAGTCTAAATATTTTTGACTGCATGCCCTAAGGGGTGCATCAAGAAAGGGGTGGGAAGACCATTGGTGAATCTTAGGATTGTTTTCCCTTATTACCACTTATTACCAATCTAACTGGCTCCTAAAACATTCCTTAAATCTATTACTCATCCTTTGCACACTCCTCCAATAATTTACCACCTTTTGTACCTATTTTTATAAATTAAAACCCATTTCAATAGTTTATAGTTCTAGGTCTACTAGGTTAACCTTGTACTCTTATTGGTAAAACTCATTTAGGGTTTGGGTTAGCTTTTGGCCAACCTATCTTGTGATGTAGTGATTTTTTTTCAATAATGATACTAGGTAGACTAGGTCAACCCTATCAACCAAAACTTTCAAAAGTGTTTACGGTTAGATCTACCTATATAAACACATCCATTTTTCCATTTTTAGAGAGACATCAAGAGTTGTTATTCATTTTTGCTTCTTTATAATCTGCTTTTCCACCATTCTACTTGAGGAGTTTTAGCTTAGGGTTTCTAATTGGAAAATATAGTCTTATGGAGAAGTCTTGGATGCTTTGGCCTTTCTTAGTGATCCTTAAAAACCACAATAACCTCTTGTGAATTCATTTTGGCCAAGGCATAGATTGAGTTTTGATGGATTCATCTTTTAGGTAAGTATTCTCTAACTTTTCTCGTCTCTTTAGTAGATAGAAGTATCATAAGTAATGGCTTTTGAATAATATTACTCTTCTCCATGCATTAAGTTTTTAACTATACATAGATTAATTATGATTCCATTATGCATATTTATTTTAATTTTTTTACTAACCCACATATTTTTACACACACTTTGGTGACCACTAGATTAGATTTATTTGGTTTACTTGTTATTAGTATAGTGAATATGAAAACATAAGACTTAGTTAAGGTTATTATGTGATTTTACTTGATTGGAGGCTTTGGAACCCTCATTAGTATTATTATTCTGATAAGAGATCCCCTAATTGGGTCTAGTGGATCCCCATATTGGTCATGTTCCTGATTATCTAATGTATCCCCAATCAGAAGTGTAAGTAGGATCTATCTTATCCAAGCTAGGATTGATTTATGGATATGATGTATATTTGATTGCATACACATTAAAATGGTATAAAAACCTTCCTTTTAATTTTATTACTTTTTGGGATGACTTAGGTGTAACCTTTTATAGGTGGTTTGAAGATAAATATGACCACCTATCCCTAGTTGAATAACTGACAACCATAAAGAGGGCTCCACATGAGTTCATGATAGATTTTGACCTCAAATTTCAAAATATATGTACTAGGATACCTATTATGATTAGACCATATCTAGAGTATTTATTTTTATATTATTTAAGATCTCTTAATCTATATATTAGTGTCATGATTTAGTCTATGGGTGGTACTACACTTATAGATGATTATGAAGTAGATATTAGAGAAAATAATAGTTTGATTCAAGTTGTAAAAGTTAGAACCTAAACCTACTATGAATTTTTTTCCTAGAAACACAACCAATTCTAGTCCCTCAAGCTCCTCCTATGGCTCCCATTCTAACCCCCCCAGCACAAGTTTCAACCCTTCCTAGTCAATCAATTAAGATTGGAGAACTCAAGGGAATTTTGAAATACTTTGGGAATGAAATTGTTCAACTAAAAAGGTAGAAGTTCTAAGATAATATGCCTTACCAAGCACCTAATCATCCTACCTATTATCTTTTCAGAGATAATAAACCTCCCTATCAAGGCTTTAGAGAATAAAGACCTTCCTATCAAGCTCTATGAGCTATCACACAGGCCAAACCTTATACAAAAGTTAATACTAATGCTCATTCTTCATATAAATACATTATTCATATGCCAATAAAAAATAATATGATTTTAGATTTAGGTTGGTAGCCATATATTCTAAATGATATGCAGAATTAGGCCTTAGTCAATCAATCTATGGTGATGCCTTACATGACCCAAGAAGAGGCTTATCTTTAGTAAAATTAACATAGTGAGGATATAGTACAATAATATTAAGTGATTAATGGATAATGGTAGTTGGATTTAACCTTTTTGAACTGATAAATTGATGACCATGTAACCTTGAATCAAGTTGGTGACTCTGGTACTTCAAACAATGTGGTTGTTGTTGTAACTAGAGTAAAGAAAAGAACAATTGAAGAGATTAAAGAGGTAGGTCATGTTACAAGTATCCCTCATATTATTAATAAAGGTGTAAATAATCAGTTTTATATTCTAACATCTCAAAAAGATTAGAACATAGACATTGTAAAATCTCATCAACTACCCCAAGTACAAGATCAACCACTTGTGCAAAGAGTACAACCAAATATGAGTGGAAATACTTTAATTATTATTAATCAAAAAAAGAGGTATAATATAATAATGATAATTTGGGATTAATTTGAAATCATAGGGAAAAAGGAAATGCTAATTTAAGAGATTTTAGCCCTTAAGTTATTTCCAAAACTAGCTGAGAAGGAGAGTTTAGTTTTGACAAATTCATATCAGCCAATAAGACAACAAGTGAAACAAGTATATATGGAGGTAAATATGAGGTAAAATATAATAAAAAACCTCACTTTTATCTTTATTTTATTGTTGGAAATACCTTAGTCCATAATTTTATGGTAGACAATGGAGCTAGTAATACTATTATGCCTAAGTAAATTGTAGACAAGACTGGTTTGGTGTATGAACCAAATGACATAGGAGTATTATAGCTGGATGGATCATCAAAAAAAATTATTAGGGTGATAAAGGACCTGAAATTAACATTGAATTCTTATCTAAATGTGACCATTCAACATGATTTAGTGGTGGTAGATTTGCCTCCATATTTTAACATGTGGTTGTCTAGAGATTTCACATCAAAGATTAGTAGTTACATATTCAATTGATTGGAATTATTTTATGTTTAGAAAAAGGTATGGGACCAAGGTCTCTATTAATTCTAAGAATATTTCACACTTTCACTTGGAACCTTATATGGTAAGTGTTGTGAACACATATTGTGTTATTATAGATGAGGTGGAACAAACTAGTGAAGTAGAAGCCAACTCACCTCTTAAAGGAGTTATTGATATTTTTATTTATGAATGGGCCTTAAAATTACATTAAAATTATCCATATAAAATGATTGAAGAGGAAGTACTTGGTGTCTATTTCCTTCATGAAAATGATGCACACATTATAACCATAATAAAACAAGATGAGTCAAAAGATAGCCTTTGGAAACTCTACTTTGATGGGTCAAGGAAAAAGCATGGTATTAGGGTTGTAATGATGCTTATATCACATACCAAATAAAGTTAATTTTCTACTATTAAATTTTACTTTGGCCTTTATAATAATGTAATAGAGTATGAGGCTCTAGTCAATAGTTTGTAGTGGGCCAAGAAGATGGGAATAAATGTTTTACAAGCTTATGGTGATAGTGAACATGTATTTCACCAAGTGAGAGGGCTGAATGTATGAAATAATTCCTCACTAATATCTTTAAAATATAGAGTTTGTGACCTCCTTGAATATTTTGATGCTTTTGATATTCAAGTAATGCCAAGAGAAAGCAAAAAACATGAAAATATATTGGCTACCTTATGAGCTCATTTTAGTATTCTAGTTGATGTGAGGAATAAGAAAAATAAGTAACATATCTAGGTTGTGGATAAGACTTATATTCCTAACAATCATGAGAACTAGTAGGTTTTTGAAGATGGTAATTAGATTGTTCACTTCTTGTGAGAGGAGGCTGAATTCTTTTCTAAAAATTAGTCAAAGCTCTTGTAACAATATGGGTATTAGATTATTCAACTTAAGTCCCATAAGCTACCAAAGGATTGATCACTATTTAAAATAGCTTTAGTAGAGATGATGAGGTGAGGAGAGAGAAGTCTTCATTGTCAACCAAGGAAGAACACTATGATAGTGTTTAGATAGAAGCCAAAAAAAGTCTCAAACTAGGTAAAGTATGTACTCCATATCAAAAGGAATCATTTATTGATTTATGTAAGGAGTTTGTTGATGTATTTTCATGGAATTATAGTTACTTGAATGGATTTGATCTAAGTTTATCTCAAAACACCATTGATCTAGAAGCTGATATAAAACTAGTTAGACAAAGGCAAAGACCAATCAATCCAAAAATTGAGCCTTTAATGAGAACTAAAATTTATAAGCTCATTGAATCAACCATCATTTTCCCAATCAAGAATTATACTTGGGTGTCAAACCTTGTTCTAGAAAGGAATAAAAATGGTGAGATGAGACTTTGTTTAGATTTTCATGACTTAAACATGTATTCTCTCAAAGATCATTACCCATTACTATCCATGGAGAAAATATTTTAGATAGTTTTAGGTTCAAAAAAGTTATCATTATTAGATGGTTATAGTGGATATAAATAGATTCTTGTTAAGGAGGAAGATTAGTTAAATACAACCTTCACTACCAAGTGGGGGACTTTTTGCCTATAGGAAAATTCCATTTAGTTTGCCTAATATTGTAACAACCTTTTAGAGACCCATGGATATGGAATTACAAGGTCTAATCAATAGGTTTGTTCTTGTATATTTAGATGACATTAATATATTTTAAAAGAGTGCAAGGGAACACATGGTTCATCTCAAATAAGTGTTTAAGGATG
Source organism: Torreya grandis (assembly GCA_037957365.1). NCBI lineage: Eukaryota > Viridiplantae > Streptophyta > Pinopsida > Cupressales > Taxaceae > Torreya > Torreya grandis. The sequence continues at coordinate 67,825 of JARHVA010005186.1, read as the reverse complement.
TAGACAATTTAGGGTGTCTCTCAACCCCAAGAAATGTGTCTTTTTAGTACAAGAAGGTAATCTTCTTGGACATGTGGTTTCCAAGCATGGTTTAAGCATTGATCTTGAGAGGATAGACTCCATACTTACCTTATCTTTTCCTAAACATAAGAAGGAATTACAAAGTTTCTAGGAAAGATAAATTTTATAAGAAGATACATTTATGATTTTGAAACTTTAGTAAAGCCACTTAAAACCATGCTTAAGAAGAATTAAAGCTTTAATTGGACAAAGGAGGGCATGAGGATTTTTGAAGAGATCAAACAAAAAATAAATATTGCTCCTACCCTCATTGATCCTGATTTTTCAAGAGTTTTAATCTCGTATACATATGCTAATGTAGACACAAATTTAGGTATACTCATGAAGTAAAATCAACAAGCTTTGGATTAGCTAACAAATTTATTTAGTTAAGGCTTGGAGTAAAATGAGACAAGGTATACCTATGTAGAGAAACATGTCCTTTTAATAATCAAATATCTTAAGAAGTTTAAACACTTATTATCTAACAACATAATATATCTAATGGTTGCTCATCTAAGTATCAAGGAGTTCTTATTAAACAATAATATAAATGAGAAGAGGGTAGGTTAGATAGCAAGAGTGATGGAGTATGACATTTAAATAAATGTCATTAAACTAATTAGAGGCAAAGGATTATGTTAACATTTAGCCCAATACTTGTAAGAGAATAAAAATATAGTTTTAATTCTAAATTATGAAGAAGTTGTAGCTAATCATACATCATCTTCAAGATGGTTTCAAGACTTGGTAAAGTACTTCCAAGATGTTTTATATCCTCCTAATGTAAGTTTATCAAAGAGAAGCTATTTTATATTATATTCTATTACTTTTTTCCTATTTATCATGTGCTTTTCAAGAAGGACATCAATGGTATGTTATTAAGGTGTATAGAGCTAAGCCAAATAAAAAGATTGCTTGAGGAATTCCATGATGGGAATGGTAGATGCTATTTATTAGAAATAAATACAACCTTTAATATCATGAGAGGTGGGTACTATTAGATAAGCATATTTAGAGATTACCATGCTTAGGAGAGGACATCTAAGTAATGTGCCATGTTTATAGGGAAAAAAAGACTTACTACCTTACCTCTCCTACTAATTTTAGTGGATCAATGTTTTATCTAATGGGGTTTGGACTTAATTATCCTTATTAATACTCTTTCAATCTTAGGTCATAAGTGGATCCTTACTGCCATGAATTACTTCACTAGATGGATAGAGGTAGTAGCTTTGAAGGAAGTGTTTCACTAAAATTTTGATTTATTTTATTTAGAAAGAAAGTTATAAAACTTGAAATAAGGGTGAGGTTAGTAGAACCTGATATGTTATGTGTGCATTGATCTAGATGATTATAGAGACTCCTCTTTATCTAGGGAAGAATGACTTGAAAATAAGAAATAACTAAAGAAATGGTTCATTAGTTGTATATTAGGGTGGATTTCTTAGTGTGAACTAGATCCAAGAAGTACAAGCTTTCTTGGAGGATGTCAACCCATAATTTTAAATAATTTAGGTTCCAAAAATGAAAGATAAATTAATTTCATCAATAAAAAAGATACTAAAATGAAATACAAGAAATTATTAATAAGAAATAAGTGAATTTAACTAATTATATCAATAAATTATTATATATCAATGCTAAATGAATCGAACGTGGTTTAGTAGATTGAGTGATCCTCTGTGATAAGACAAAAACTCAAAAAATAGGACTTGGTTAGCGTCTGATAGTTCAAATAAGATTACTATTAAAAATGATAGATAGATACCATCAATGGTTTGGATCAAACCATCAGTGGTTAGGGATCATCAGTGGTTAGGTTCAATCATCAATAGTTAGGTGACCGTTGGTGGTTACTATTAAGTTTGGCTTGGGTAAAAGAAATCAAGTTGGGAAGATTATAAAAGGGTTATAGAGGGTAAATATATATATTAGATATTGGTTTCAAGGTAGAGGGTAGTGTTTAGATGTTTTAGGTTTATATATTAAGTGTTTGGATGGTTCTAGGTAAGAAAGGAAGTTCTTGGAGTTGTAGAACTCTAGCATGGGAAAGTGAGATGAAAGGGGATTAAAGAGGAATTGATAGAAGTAATGAAAGAATATGAGAGTTAATTACTAAATTGATAGAAAATATGTATACTTATTTTTTTATGGACTGCTAGTCTAAAGAATGTAGATATTAGTTGAAAAGCTTATTATGGATCTTGGAGCAATTCTGATAGAGTGATGATACTTTGGCTATTGATTAATGAGTTGCAGCAACACTTTAGATCTCTATCATGATTGCTAGTTCACTGGAAGCTTTCTTTGGATTCATTGGGAGTGATAAGATTATCTATAAAAGAAACTCTACACAAAAATTTCTAATGATTGTTGATCCCATTTCACCTCCTCTTCCTCTCTTAATATAGAGGAAAGGGAGTGGTGAAATAACAAGTTTAACAAGGTGTTCAACAAACTATCTAAATTTAGCCTAACATACATTGTTTATGAAAAAAACTAAAACAAATATTAATAAAAAAACCAAGCTAAAGTTTGAGTTGGAGTTAAATCCTAAGATAGTTAAAGGCTGGCCATCGGTGGTCGAGGCTAACCATCAGTGGTTAAGGGTTGACCATTGATGATTGAGAGGGTAAAGTTAAAATGATATAATTAGCCATTACGACTTATGTTTGGTGGTTAAAATGTTTTGAAATGGTTCCAAGGGTGTCTTGAGGTAATCTAAGGGTTAGCATGACATCTAAAACCATAGTGTTTGTTTTTTTAGTGTCTATATTTTGCCCCTTTTTGTTATGAAGTTTGTATATACAAGATGCAAAAAAAAAATGGATGGTGGGTCGAAGGTCCAACTACCCTGAGTATAGGAGGAGGTGTTCCCCATCAAACTAAAAAGTGATGAGGTAAAATAGAATCAAGTACAGGTTTGATAAGTGGTTAAGTTGGTGATAGGTTGGGCATTGAAGCACAAACACACACACAAAAGGTGAATAAGTATGATATCATAGATCATGTATAGACTAGTTTACCATAGTTGAGGTAGGTGTAAAACATGGTTAGTACCAAAAGGATAAGTGATAAGTTGATTAAGTGACTATATTTAGGTGTGGCAATTATAATTGTACTCATAAACACAAGTCTCCTAGGCGAGGTCAATGTATTTGTAGGTATCCAAGGTAGGAAGTGATATTATAAAAATAAAAATGGTTAGTGTAAAAATGTAGTACAAGTTTAAAATTTGTAAATATGGTAGAGTATTCGGTGTGGTCAAAATGACCAAGGCAAAGTTATCATAAAACATGTGAAAGTTGGGCCAAAATGACCAATGTTGAGGTGACATGGGTGGTTGTTTGGTTAGTAGAGAATGTGTATACCAATTGTTGGTAGTGGTGATTGTGATTGTATAAAAAACATTTTGGTGGGATTAATAAATCCTTAAAGGGGTCGATCATCAATGGTTAGGGTCAACTGTTGATGGTCGTGTAATGACCATTGATGGTCATATGTAAAACTTGTCTAAAACTTTGCTAAAATTTCACTTTATTTTCTTTAGAAAGAAAGTTGTAAAACCTAAAATAAGGGTGAGGTTATTAAAACCTCACATGTTGTGTGTGAATTGATCTAGATGGTTATGAATACTCCTCTTTATCTAGGGAGGAATGAAATGTAGATAAAAAACACTAAATAAATGGTTGATTAGTTACATAGTATGGTGGATTGACTAGCGTGATCTCGATATAAGAAGCACAAGCTTCTTCGGAGGCTATCAACCAACACTTTAAAATAATTTAAGTTCTAAAAATGAAAGATAAATTACTTACATAAAGAATAGAAGATATTGAAATGAAATACAAGAAATTTATGAAGAAATAAGTTCTTTTGACTAATTATAACAATAAATGATAAGATATCAATGATAAATAAATCAAACATGGTTTAAAAGATTGAGTGATCCTCTATGATAAGATGTAAACTTAGAAAATGGGATTTGGTCAAGGTTTGTTAGATCAAAATAGATTGTTCTTAAAAATGATAGACAAAGATCGTTGGTAGTTGGGATCAAACCATTAGCATTTGGGTAACCATCGATGGTTAGGGACTAGGAATGGTTAAGTCCAAATCATCAATGGTTAGGTGACCATCAATGGTTACTATTAGATTTGGTTTGGGTAAATTAAATCTGGTTAAGAAGATTGCAAAAGAGTTTTGGAGGATAAATCTAGATTAGATATTGGTTATGAGGTAGAGGGTAGTGTTCATAGGTAGTAGGTTTAGGTATTAGGTGTTTGGATGGTTTTGGGTAAGAGAGGAAGTTATTGGAGTTCCAAAACTCCAGAATAAGAAATTGAAATGAAAGGGGAGTAAAGAGGAATTAATAGAAGTAATGAAATAATATGAGAGCTAATTAGTTAATTGATATAAAATATAGATACTTAGTTTTTCATGGGCTGCTAATCTAAGGAATGTAGATATTAGTTGAAAATATTATTGTGAAGTATGTAGTAATTTTAATAGAGTAATGATACTTTGGCTATTGATTGATGAGTTACAAAAAAACTTTAGATCTCTGTTATGGTCACTGGTTTGCTAGAAGCTTTCCTTGGATTCACTGAGAGTGAGAAGAGTATTTGCACAAGAAGCTCTTCACAAAAAGTTATGATGATTGTTGATCCCATTTCACCTCCTTTTCCTCTCTTAATATAGAGGAAAGGGAGTGGTGAAAAACTAGGTTTAAAAAGGCGTTCAATAATCTATCTAAATTTATCCTACCATGCATTGATTTTGCAAACAACTAAAGAAACTATTAATAAAAAAATAAGCTAGAGTTTGAGTTAGAGTCCTAAAGTGATTAAAGGTGGACCATTAGTGGTCAAGGATAACCATTGATGATTAAGGGTTGATCATTCGTGGTTGAGAGGGAAAATTTAAAATGCTAAATTAGCCATTGTGACTTATGTTTAGTGGTTGAAAGGTTGTGAAATGGTCCCAAGGGGGTCTCAAGGTGATCTAAGGGTTAGGGTGATGGTAGTTTTTTTCAAATCACTCTAGAGAGAGGATGTAGAGTTTTTAATGTACTAGATAGAGGATTTAGAGTTTTCACTACCTATTTCAAAGCTAGAAGATGTGTATATTGATCATAAAGAGATATCAGTGAGGGCCAACATTGATGATCAAGGGGTGACCGATGACTACTCTACATGATTTTAGGCACATTATGATGTTATAGTTATTGGAGGAGATGATGGCTAGTAGGATATGGATGTGGACATGGAGGAGGGTGGTTGATATTAGGTGGAGGTGAATACCCCTGATAGATAGGCATTACTCATTGAGAGAGACTAGGTATAGGTGGCATTGGCTACAACACAAGGAGCCTTAGTAGTAGTGACCCAAGAGAGGGACATGGCACAGGGCTAGGTGATGACTCTTAATAGGGAGAGAGATCAAGATAGAGATCAATTATGCATAGTTATATAGGAGAGAGATGCTCTCAAATAGGCAAGAGGGTGAGTATCAACACCTATAGGACCATTAAGGACTATCTCTAAGGTAAGATATGTAGTGATAGTTGAGGTATTATGAGGCCTTAGTTTTTACACATCTTCTAGATGAGACTAGATGGGGTGAGTATAGAGTAGGGATCACCAAAAGGGCTAACAGTGTGACACCAGGTCAGTGGGTTGCATCTATAGGTAGATAGGTAGGTTTAGGAGGTGGGCAGGCTCTACGATCTTAGACTTGTATGAGACCTTATATTTGATGTATTATATTATTTTGATACTATCCTATGAGCTAATGTATTAATATGTATATATCCCTATGAGAGACATATACAATATTGCTATATATGATGACCATTTTTATTATTAATTCATGATGTGGTTATGTGTTTTAGATGTTGCATATGGATGTGATGATGTGACTACTTAATTTATGCTCATGATGGTGTTGATATTGATAGATGTTGTTTATGTTTATGATATGATGATGATGTTATGTTTTGTTGGACATGGTTATGATGCTTTTGATTTTTGTTATGGTTATTGATGATTATGTTCATGATGTTATTATGGTGTATCGCTATTATTTATGGATCTAGATTTGGTGTTATGATCATGATGATGGCTATGGTTATTGATGATTACAGTCATGGTGGTATGATGATGTTTGTTATGATTATGGCTATGGATGATAATTATTGATGATTATGTTCATGATGATTATGCTCATATTTTAAATTAATGAGTCTATGCTTCCTTATCTAGATTAGACATGTGGTGGGTAACATATGTGAATGACTCATCCATTTTTGATGTATGATTAAATGGTTGTAGATATAATAGATGGTTTATGATTAGTTGATGTCATGTTTTATTAGATGATGTTTGATGTATGAGGTGGTTAATTCATTAAAATGTTTTTATGATTAAAAACACTTAAACAAATAAGGTAAGAAGGAAACCACTAAATAAAACACATAATTGGTAGGTAAATGTTTTTAATGAATTGAATTTATTTAGATTAAGGTGAAGCAATCTTAAAAAACATAGAGTAATTTTGATAACAAAACTAAATGTGAGAAAAAATAAGAGAGATAAGACAATCAAGAGATAAGCATCATAATGAATGCATAAACAAGTGAGTATGAGAGAATAAGAAGAAGGCATGATGCTTCTTATTAAGCAAGGATGAAAAAAAACTAAAGTTAGATCAGCTTATGAACATAATCCCTTAAAATGATTTGCATTAGTGATTGTTAGTTAGTTAAAAAAAAATTTGATCACATACTACCAAGTAAGCTCAGATATCCATTGTTTATAGAGGGTATAAAGAGGAGATGGATGAAAATGGAACCTTCTTGTGAGACTAGCATACCTCTTCTATAGGTTAACAAAGATCTAGTATAAATAAGTCCATGTCATATAAGGTGTAGATTTATCGATGTCAGAAGTCTACTTATGAAATCCAATTGTGGCTTCCAATTTTTTTTGTTCTAAATTTGATAATGGGTCATTTGGTTGGGAAGTTGATTGATGTGAGAAGCTTCATAGGTATTTCTATGCTTTGATAAATGCTTTACTTAGCCATCCTTCAAGGGAGTGGTCTAAGTTTGTGAGATTTTTTTAAGGATTTTGATAGCTATCCTTCAAGGGAGCAGTCTACCTTACATTGAGAAATTTTGATTAGTTTGGTTGCTGTCTTTTAAGGGAGCAGTTTGTGAATATTTGCAATGACCCATAGAATACATGAAGTTTTGTTTTTTTGTTTTATTTTGTTTTTACTATTGACATGGATTTGATTATATAGGCTCAAAAGATTCACCTTCATTAAGGCAAAACTAAAGCACAAGGAGGTTGATGATGGGTAAATAAGTTTTAAATGACAACAACCATGGGAATCCATCCTATAAAGGGGAGAAAAGTACCATGAGAACCATGCCATGAGTAGAGTGGTGGTACCCTTATTCAATATTAAGGTTATAAATATGATGATTTAATCACATGATTCTAGATTTAATCAGTTGTCCCTAGAATAAAAAGATGAAGGTAGTTGAAAATAAGGGATGAACTTAAGTTAAACAAAGGTAAGTGTCATCTTGTTTGACAAAAGAAAGGATGTAGATGTGAAGCATTGAGGGGCTTAGGTTTTGGTTTCCCTTCAAGAGAGGAAAATTGGTAAGCTCCTAATCTATACTTATGTATTATGACATAAGGTCTAGGCCCATTAAAAGCAAACTTACCCCACTTGATCTTCTCAATATTGGTTACATGTTGAATTGACTTTAAGATGAGATATTTGATACTAAATTCTCACACTTTGAGGTTCTTGTTATAAGCATGCTTGATTTATTCTTAATAGATACAAAAATGGGTAAGTGCATATAAATGATGCTCATCAAGTAGCTCAAGTTGGGCTAAATGTTATTTATGATAATCTCTTTCAAAGATGATATCTTGAAGGGATATGTAAAGAGAGAGAATTTGGATTTTGAGAGGCAAGACAACCTATAATCTAAACACAAGAGAGAAAGGGGTAGCACCTGTATGGGTTTGAATGCTAGTATGATATTCCCTTAAGGTGAAGGGGATGTGTAAATGTCAATCTTCACGAGATGCATTAACCATTTTAGTTAGCATGTTGTTGAGGGTTTTGTTAGAATATTTGGCCTATCCATTTACTTGTGGAAGATAAGGCAATGAGAAAATTAACTTGATATTGAATGTGTCATAAAGGCCTTGGAATTTTTTATTTTTAAAAGACTTAACATTATCAATTATTATTTATGCAGAACACCAAAATGATAGATAATGTGATGGTTGATAAAATTGAAAATATTTTCAGATTTGGTTAAGATGAGAGGAATAACCTCTACCCATTTGGTGAAATATTCTATTGTAGTAATGATAGAATGATGTTGTTGCAAAGAATGGGTGTTAATTTCACCAATAAGATTTAGACCCTATTGAAAAAGGGACATAAATCTTTGGATACTTAGATGCTATGTCTAGGTGTGTGATGTAAATTGGCATGTTGTTGGAATTTAATATAATTATTCACATAATCACATCAATCTTGGTTAAGGGTGGGCCAATAGTATCCAAGGTGAAGGATAGGTTTAGCGATAGCTAGGCCACTAAATGTCCCCCATAAACCCCATCATACATTTCCACGATAGCATGAAAGGCCTCATGCTTACGTAAGTAGTGAAAAATAAGGTTGTCAAAGCCATGATCATAAATGTTTCCCCATAATATGGTGTAATGAGAGGTACTCTAAATAAACACTCTTCGGCCATTCTCAAAAAGATTGGAAGGGATGATGGCAAGGTGGAGATAGTAAAATATCTATTTATACCAAAGGTTAGGTTAGGTCTCATCTATATTAAAGATGGTTAGAGGATCTAATTTGATATAAGAAATATCATTAAGATGATGAATAATGATTTATAGCTTAGAATTAGAGGGTGCAGATGGGATCTGGGAAGTGAGAGAAGCCATTATATTGGTAAATTTGTTCATATATCATGGAATGGTTTCAATAAAATAGTGTTCAAATGATACCAAGAGTACATTGAATAGTTATTTGTACTCTTGCAAAAAATAATTCTTACATTGATAAGACCCATTGATTTGGTTGACCACAAGTTGGGAGTCACTAAAAACATTGATCATCTTGACTCCCAAGGCTAAAGTAGTTTGGAGACCTATCATTAGGGCTTTGTAATTAGCCATATTATTGGTAAAATCAAATTAAAGTTTGAAGGATAAAGGAAGAGGTTCAATATCAAGGGGAATAAAGATGATACTAGCTCTCCCATCATGCTAACATTTTGATCCATTGAAAAACATGGTCATTTGATCGGTATGTCTTCTTGAGAAAGGGTGGTGATGGACTCATAAGGAAATTCAAGGTAGGATAGTTGGTTGTCTACTAAGAATTATTTGACCAAATGGTTGGTGATGACTTGCCCTTTTATCAAATTTTTCTAGAGGAACTCAATGTCAAACTTAGCTAAGATCATGAGCCACTTATCCATACGCTAGTTTTGGTATGGTTTGGAGTGCATATACTTGAGTGGGTCAGTATTGGTTATGACATAGGTCTTGTGGTTGAAAAAGGAATGGCAAAGTTTGGAGGTGACAAAAACCAAGGTGAGGTAAAGTTTTTTAGTATGGGTGTACTAAGTCTCATACTCTATAAGTGTATGACTTATGTAGTAGACAAGTTACTCTTTATGCTACTAATCTCGATGACCAGTATTAATCCTAAGGAGTTGTCGGTGGTAGAAATATAAAGGTAAAAAGGTTGATAATTTTTGGGAGGAATGAGGATGGGTGGGGATAGAAGGTACTCTTTAAGTGAAACAAAGGCCTTTTGATAGTATTTATTCCACTTAAAAGATATATCATTTTTTATAAGGTGGTAGAATGGCTGGAATCAATTTGAGAGCTAAGAGATAAAGTGATGAATGGATGGAGCTTCCCATACAAGATATGATTTTTTTTGAGGTGGGTCGGAGGAGGCATGATGAGGATTTCCTTGATTTTAGTGGGATCTACCTCAATTCCTTGAAGGGAGACAATAAATCCAATGAGATTTCCTTACAAGACCCCAAAAATACACTTTTTGGTGTTAAGTCAAACATGGTAATGGATGAGGCATTTGAAGATAATATTGAGAATGAATAAATGACCTTTAATATATTTGGATTTTCCAAGGTCATTGACATAGTCTTCTATGATTTTATGAATAACATCATGGAAGATGTAGGTCATAACACACTGGTAGGTTGGACCAATGTTATTCAGACCAAAAGGCATGACCCTATAGCAAAAATTTCCCTAGGGGTGATAAAGGTAGTTTTGTATTGATCTTTAGGGGTAATTAAGATCTGATTGTAACCCAAAAACCTATCCATAAAAGATAACATCTCATGGTCAACTATAAATTCAATAAGTTGGTCAATGCTTAGCAAAGAAAATTCATCCTTTGGGTAAGTAAGGTTAAGTTCATGAAAGTATACACAAATGCAAAGTCCCCATGTTGCTTTGGTGATAGGGATGATGTTTGAGACCCATTAGGGATAATCAATGTGTTGAATGAAATTTGTGGATAAGAAGTGATATACGAGGGTGCATCTAATGAAGTTTTTACTTAACTGGCTTAGTATCATAGTTGGTGACTACATTATGGGTGGTGATGGAGGGGTCAATTCTTAGCATGTGTTTTAAGACCAAACAAATTCTATGCTTTGGTCTCATAGGGAGGAGGGAAAATCTTGAAGCTCCTCAAAATTTAGTGATTGGCCAATTTTGATAATGCACTGACTATCCAAAGTACCCAAGTTGATATCCATAGTAAATTAGTTTAACATGGTTGAATTTTTAGGAGGAAGGGATTTGTGGATAGAAGAATTTTTTGCACCAAGATATGCAAGAATGGAATCATCATCCTAACACTGAATGATATTAATGGTAGTACAATCATCTCCTACCATCTTAGAATGAGTCAAAGAAATGGTTATGGTCTTCCCATCCTTTTTATAAGTCATAGGTCTAAGGTTTATAATGTTTATTATTTAAGGGGGATGATGTCAAAATCCTTAGATGTTGATGGTGGAGTGGATGGTAAGGATGGGACTTCCTCATCAATGGTAGTAATGGGATGTGAGTCTATCAGTTCTCTAGGTGGAGTGAAAATGAGACCAAATATTTTATGATAATTTTAAGACTTACATGGAGGCAAATCATGTGGTCCATGATCATAATGTCCTAGACCAAATCCTTTCTAATCACACATATTGAGGTATGTCTTAGAGAACTCTAGTTTATCCAAGTAGGAAAAATCAGAGGTGAATAGTTAAAAAGAAGAGGAGGTCGAGGAAGTGATAAGTGGTTGATCAAGTCCCCCATAGATAAGATTTGTTTGGAGATTAAGAAGTCCAAAATAAATAGTGGTTCCAATATTGGGGTCATAACTAGGGTTTTAGTCAAGGTTCCCATACTCTTGGGGAGTAGGGAAGGCATCCAAGGCTAAGAGGCGATATTTCCCAAGTAAGAGATGTTGGAATGTGGATTCCAAGGGATCCCTTATAGGGATTTGGGTAAAAGGAATGGATGAACTAGTTGAGGCTTGGTTGGTAGAAGAAGTGGAATGATCATTGGTTGATGAAGACTTGGTGTTGAGAATGAGAAGAATACCATTAGGGTGGTACATCATATGCATGATGTAAAAGGATTAGGGTTAGCTTGTATGGTAACTACTTGACCCTCGTGCTTGAATTTGATGCACTAATGTAGGGTGGATGGTAAACAATTCATGGAATAGATCCAATAGTGTCCAAATAAAACATTGTATTATAACTCACCTTCCACTATGTAGAAGAACTCAAGAAATGTGCAAGGTCCTAGATAAATGTGGAGGATGATAGTGCCTAGAGTTGTTACCATGGTGTCATTAAAGGAACATAGTACCATTGTGGTTTCTAGCATGATTTTATCCAATAATTTTAGTTGGTCATATGCATGGGAAGATATAATATTGATGTTAGCCCATCCATCAATCATAACCCTTTTGATGTAGGTTTGGTTGATGTATGTGGTCATAAAGAGAGGAGAATCCAGATCTTGGGGATGAACAAAGGGTATTTCTAAAACTTTAAAGGTAACAAGGGTGGAAATCTCAAGGGCTATGATAAAGGCTACTAAAGGTTATGGGTATTTTGGTTAGACCTCTATGGATTACAAAGATTCTATCATTGCTTGGTGGTGATGGGGTAAGGATTTGATTAGTTCATATAAACTCATCTTCACCAGTGTTTGGTGAAGTTACTTTATAACCACTCTTTGGATTGACTTGGAAGGGTTAGATTGAGAGGTACCCAAGATGGATATCTTGGGTTTGGGAGAAGGTGTGGATGTTTGGGTTTGGTTGAGTGGTTGGGTAGTAGAGTAAGGGTATGTCTATGAGATTTAAACCTTCACCTTCCCCTTATCCTTTTATTGGGCTTGTGATTATGTGACCATATGGATGGTATGGATTTGGGGAAGAGTTGTGATAGAGGACTACTTTAGTTCCTCCTCACTCTTGGATGAAAGTATAGGAGTAGGTAGGTTTGGGGTGGTGTTTTGTGGTTCCTATAGTAGCTATGGAGTTATGGGTGGATCTTGTAACAATAGATCATCATCAACATATAGCTGATGGACTAGGACTTGGAGAGATTTATAGTTCTTTGGATCATGTCTCAATGTTCTATGGTATGATAAAAGTAGATTGTCATCAAACCAATATGGCTTAGGACTATGGGGATTAAATGGTTTGATGGGAGGTAAAGTCAAGCAAGAATTTTACAATATTATCTTTAGGATGCTTGAGAAAGACTCAAGCAAAGGTGGTAAGGATGTTGGAGTTTTGGTTTTGAATTTTAGGGTGGAAGCATTCTTAGGAGTATGTTTATTAGTAAGAATTTTGGGTGGTGTAGTATTATTGGTGGTTTGGAAGTAGAATTTTTAGAAGTATTAGGATTGGTAGTGGGTGATTTAGAAACAAAGGGGCTAGAAGTAGGATGTTTGGCAGTGGAAGGCTTGAAGGTAGAGGGCATGAAAAGAATAGGTAGGGGAATAGCTAAGAGAAGAGGCTAGGTTTGGGTTGTCTTTTAGAGATGTGTTTTTGTAACCAAAAGATGAGGTCCTAGGAAGGAAGAAGGATGTGGTCCCAAAATGAAAGGTAAGGTAGAAATAAGTGGCAAAATTTTAGATTTTAGGATCTTAGGTGGCTCCTCCTTAGTCAGCTTGACTTGGGGTTTCTTTGGTGGGTTAGGTGATACTAAATCTAACTTTAAAGGAGGGTGAGTAAGGCTCTGAGTAGGTAGTATGCCTAGATTTCTTGATAGGCTTGGATGGGATGGAGGAAGCTACTTGGGCTATGTCAGATGGATTTGGTTTGGTTGGTTCAAATATGGATTGAGGAGTAGAGGTTTATAATGGTTTGGTTGAGATGATGGTGGGTTAAATAGTGGAACCAAAAGGTTAGGTTGATAATGACATGGTTGGGGTCTCTTACTTGGTTGGGTAAGGAAGCTCGAGATGATTCCAAATTGTGGCATGATCCATTTTGGTTTGGGATAGGTACTTCAAGTTTTGAACCAATATAGAGAAAGGCTTATAGATGGATTTGATCCCTTAGGTATTTGTCTCAAAATACAAACCCATGGGTGGAGAGAGAGGAGTGGTTACCTCATCCTTTTCCTTAATAAGAGGCTTTAAGGTTTGGGAAGGTGAGTCTTCTATAGGAGAGGTAGGTAGAGTGACCTCTTCCTTAGGAATTATTTCTAAAGGAAGAGTGGACTGCTATATGATGGAATAGAAGGATATGGTGGTAATGGTTACTTATTTTGGTATGTCTTCTAAAGGAGAGGTTGGTATCTCCACTACCTCAATAAGTGGAGAAAGGGGAATGGTTATTTCCTTTATTTTGGTTTCCTAAGGAATATAAGGTGACTCCACTACCTCAATAAGTGGAGGGGAAGGAAAGGTGATTTGGGAAATGGTTTCTTCAATAATGAGTTCATTAAGAACCACATTAATGATATGGACCTCATGGTTGTGATAGGATTCTATTCTATTATTTTCATTATTCGTGGAAGGGGCATGCTTGGGGAATGACTATCTAAAGATGTCAAGTGATTGATTTGGGGGTGTATTGGGGTTATCCAATAAAAGTTCCCCCTTGTTAATCAAATGTTGGACAACATTTTTGAAAGTATTGCACCTACTAACATCATGCCCAATGACATGATGAAAGTCACATAATTTTTTATGCTTATAATAGATAGGTATAGGGCAAGAGGAATTGAATTATTGTAGAGGTTTGATCGGTGGGAGTTGTATGATATTTGATTTTAACAACTTTTCTAAGATTGAAGCATATGAATCCCCTAGCAGAGTAAACAATTTTTAGTTTTTGTAGTTTTGGCTTATAGTGTTTTGATTAGAGGAATTAGAAGAGTTAGGTTGGTTAACAACCGATGGAGGAGTGATTTTAAGGACTATCACATTCATGGTTCCCTTTTTTTTGGTGTTAGTGTTTGTTTGATTGTTAGGTTTAGAGAAGGAAGCCTCATTTAATTTGAAGGTGGAATTATGATTTCTTAATTTTAACTTCCCCTCATCAATGTCTCTATTCTCTAACTTTTTTGCCATGGTGAAAGCTTCATTAAAGGTCTTGAAAGTCTAAACCCATAAATTGGAGGAAATGTGTTTGGCACAAGCCTGAACAAAAAGCTCAATCAACTTGGGTTAGGGTAAAGAGAAAGATAATTGGTTTTTTAATCTTTTCCAATAGGATACGAAGTCATCAATGGACTTGTCATCAAATTTTTAGATGGAGTAAAGATCAGCAATAGAAAATTTCTTAGAGATGTTTATGGAAAAGTGATCTAAGAAGGTTTGAGATAGTTGGTTAAAAGAAGAGAGTGCTTAGTAATATTATTGTACCAATATAGTGTCAAAACTGATAGAGACATGGGAAAGGTATGAAGAAGGAGAGCATCATCGTAGGTAATCAAATATAAAAAGTGTCTAAATTCTCTTAGATGTTATTTAGGATCTTCCTTGCTCTAAATTTTTTAAAATTTTGAGATCTCCCATTGAGGAGGATAAGGTTTAATGGGGATGGATGGGTGAATTAGTTCATTATAGATTTGGTCATATGATAAGAGGTTATGGGTGATAGAAATAGATGAATCTAAAGTGGTAATTTTATACATTAACGTCTTAACAAGATATATTTGTGGTTGTGCACCCCCATAGTTTTAGGTCAGATCATATTAGGTTTGGGTAGGTACAACATAAAGATAGCTATAAAAAGTTTGGGAGGTTGTCACATATTGATATGTGGACATGGGTGGTAGGGAGGACATCATAAATGGGTAGGTGGACATATGAGGCTAGGTAGAGGATGGATCCATATACCCCTATAGGTTGGGGATGCAATTGGGGTTTAGTGTAATATGAACCTATTGAGGAATTGTCATGGGTTGGGTTGGGGGCATGGTCGGGTTGATAGTTTGAAGATGGGTAGTAATCTTGGTTTTAATGCATGAAAGGGTAAAAGGTATAAAAACCACCAGAAATGGAATGGAGTGGAGGTAGGTGTCTTGGAACCAAGAGGAAGGGTTGTAACACTAGTAGAGGCTAATCCCATGGTAAGCAAAGTACTGGTGCCCAAAGGTTGGATTAATCCTATGGGTGGAAGGTGTTTGGGTGTTGGTTGGTTTGGTGGGTTGGTTTTGGATGGTGCTATTGGTATAAGAGATGCTTGGGTGACTAAGGGTTGGGTGTAAATGGTGGAAATAGAGGTACTACCCATAAAGTGGGATGGCATACCATATGGTGGGTCAATAGTTAGAAATGAAGTAGGGTTATGGTGGGATATGGTGTTAAGGTAATGTTGGAGGGCTATGGTGTTGTTATCCAAAAATGTGTTGAAATATATATCACCCTGGGCAGCCATTTGAGGGATACTAGGACTTTCATAAGGATGGGAAGAACTCTCTGCATCCAAGATGTACTCCATGGATGAAGGGGTAGAAAAAGATGGATGATTAGGAGGTGGATCTTTATTTGCTTGGTTTTTTAGTTGTTGCCTAGTTAAAATCATGCAAATGGGGGAAAAGAAAATATACAAGCAATATCAAAATTCAAACAAAGAGAAGATAAGAAAATTTAGGGAAAAACACACACACACTAAATCTTATTAAATCATAAGGTTATTTTTATTCTCTCTTGTGGCTTATGCCTTAAACTTTAAGAATTGTGTGACTCAACTTTGGTTTGTAGAGCAAGTACTAGAAAAGAAGTCTATGGTTGGTTTCAGGTAGTTTAGGATCTCAAATGGATCTATGTTGGAAATTAATATGTGGCTTGATATTGGGTCCTACCCCCTCACTTCACACACTACAGTGACATTTTTGTTGGCTGCCTAGCCAAGATATATGATAAAGTTTTAACTAAATTATTTCCAATAAGATTAAAATACTATGTTTTGAAATGGTTCTATGATCTATCAATACAATCATTAAAAGCATTAAATCCTAAGTTGATCAAAATTTAACACATTTTTCAATCAAATTTACTTAAAATATGTCATATGCACAAATTACCAAGATCAAATAAGGAACCAATGAACTAATGAATGAATTAATGAATGTCTTGAGATATAATACAATGTTGGACAAAATGAAAAATCCAGTGGTAGATAAATAACTTCAAGAAATATTAAAGTAAATTTTTCTTTCACCCTTACATGAATATATTATTTTCAAGAATTTAAAATATTTTGATGATTTATGCAATATTGTTCAATATAGAGAATGAAACTTATTGCATTAAATAATTTTAAGTATCTATCTAACATACCAAATACATTCACTAACAAGTTTCATATCAAACCAAGTTACAAGGTAAAACCTATTGAGTCTGAAAATGACACAACTACCACAATTAATAGTGTTGCAATAACCTAATAGACTCATTTTATCTAATGCACCTAAGAGAAAATTTATAAAATTACCTGAGTCTATAGTTTCATTACTTTAGAAGCTTGTAGAATGTCATATCATATCTCTCCCTCCTATGGTGGTTGATATGAGTTGACCTTGAAAATTCCTATTATGACTACCACTAATGTGGAGGGAATTCTAGGAATAAATGTTATAAACTTAAGCATAAGATACAAGACCTCATTAATAGTGATTAATTTACCTTTGAGGATTCTCCTATAGGTTTTGGATCACAATCAAATGATCATCAAAACAAAAATATATTCAAAAATCCATTAAATATCATTCTAAGATAATTCCAAAAGTGCAAATGGCATACCATGCACATATTCCTCCATCCCATTATGGGAACCCATTGTATGTGATTATTGGTAAATTTATACATAAGATACCTCTTATGGTTTCAAGACCACCTATTTCATTTGATGACAATGAGATTGTGGATGATGATTCATATATTTATTCTTTATTGATTAGAGCATATATTGATCATCAACTTGTACATAGTGTGATGATTGACATAATGAAATGAGAATGCATGTAATATGACATTAATCACACATTTTGGATACACACATGATGATTTAATCCCTTCAACTCAAAAGATAAAATATTTCTATGGGAATCTACAATAAGTTTTTTGTGAGATAGATTTACCTTTTTAGGTTGGTTAACACATGTGACCACTAGATTTTTAGTTATAATACATACTTGAGTATTTGATATGATATTGGGGCATCAGTGGATACGTACACTCCATGTAGTACCATCTATAGTGCATGGTTTTTCTAAGTATATTCATGCTAACAAGTAATTAAATTTTTTGGGATCTCATATGAACATCCTTTTCAATAGGAAAAGTTTGTTCCATGATAGTTGATTATATAATCTAATATGGTTCATCATGAATGAAAGGGTAAGAGACATTAAATCATATTTCCTAGTCACCCCATACTAGATATATAGTGGACTCTTCAATAAACTCATTCACACCTCTAATACATAGCCATTCACCTACATCAGAACACCATGTTTCAAAATGGGTAACAAGACCCACCCATGATTACACCAAGGAAATTATAGAACAAAAAAAAAAATTATACTATAAAATCCTACAACTTCTATTACTAATTCACAATCATATAGTCTTATGAGACATACATAGAGCATAAAAAATTCTACATATGTAGATTTGGCACATATACATGATCTTTGACAACATGACCAATTTATTATATAACATTTAGAGCATAGATAACCCTATGATCATCCACTAGATAGGATCATTGACTAGCACTCTAAAATTCCAAAACATTACAAACAATTGAAAAAAAAAATCTAAAATTCCAAAAAAAAAAATATTGCCAAAAATGTAAAAACATTCAGATAATACCAAAAATATTAGCATTTCACATGTTTACTAGATTTTTCTTTTTTCTTTTTTACTTTATGTTAGTAGATATCATATCATTTCTATACACACATATGTTTTAATGGTACTCGAGTGTCATACATGTGTACATTAGACCCATGATATCTCTAGCATGATACACTACATTAGAGTCATATTAATTATATATTATCATGATTGACACATGTTCTACTATTTTATGATCATTTTCCATTATCTTACTATGATTATATATCTTACAAATTCCTATACTCATGTTGCTATCTTACATAATGTATTTGATATGCTATTTTACATGACATTTTGCTAACACATGAATGCATGGACTAATATTACATACTTATGCTAGTTGCTTATTGTATCATTACTTCGTCTATTTATATTAGCTTACTTGAGTTTACTTATTTATCTTACTTGTGGAGCATTTTAATATGTTCCTTTTATTTTTGGCCATAGTGCCCTATGTATTTCTTGTTTATTTGGTGTGTGGATATTTACACATGTCCTTCACTTGAGTTTAAATCATTTGAACATGCCCCTTGTTTATAGTCTCCTTGTACCCCTTTTTGTGTGACATTTCAATACTCTTGCATGTGTGATTGATCATTTGTTGAGTTTGTTATCTTCTTGACACTGCATTGATTCCTATCATGCATCTTAAGGATTGTTATATAGGAATACTATGAGATTAATTTAACTATCTACTTTGATGTGACACTAATATATTCTTATTTACTACATTATTCATACATATACACCATAGTTGTCTGATCCTTTTGATATAAGGTGATTATCACCTTTTCGATCCCATCACCTCAAAAGGGGGTATGTCTTAGAATACATGACTATACATACATATAGTTAAAATAATTGGTAGAATTTGATTCATTTTACATAGTTTACATGATTTATATATACTTTTGGGATATAATTCTATGCGTTGGACATAAATTTAGGATGAAGATTTTGGATTTGTGATACATATTATACACATTTTATAAATTAGAGTTTAAATTTTGATATATGCTTTAGCTTGATACATATTCAAGGTATAAGCACACTAAATTATAAATACACTTTTAAATTATACATACATTTATGTACTGACCTTACCAAGATACACCATTTGGGACTTTATTTGTTGTAACAGTTGGATTTTTTTTATTAATGTGATTGATATTATTAACCCTTGATAGACTTGGCATTATGATTCTATTACTTCAAGTTGATTA
This sequence comes from Torreya grandis, assembly GCA_037957365.1. NCBI lineage: Eukaryota > Viridiplantae > Streptophyta > Pinopsida > Cupressales > Taxaceae > Torreya > Torreya grandis. Next base: position 48,060 of record JARHVA010005186.1, on the reverse strand, counting down.
TGGTCACACCACTTGAATTAGGAGATATTGGATAGGTTGGTTATACTTGAGTTTTGTAATTGAGATTATGTGCTCTCAATGGACTTGGCACAACTCATCTTTATACTAAATTAGGGGAAAAAATCACCCTCTAATTCCCTTATTCACACCTCTAAGGTTCAGTTGTGAACCTTTCTCCAATGCTTAAGTTAAGAATCATCTCTACCAAGATAAACTAGAAAGGGGAAACATGGTTGCATCGACACATACGTGTACTCCTTCCTTGCTTAGATTTATTTGAATTAATTTTAAATTATTCAATTTTAGATTATATATACTAATTATAATTGTAACATGCTCTTAGGTTTAGTTTATTCACATATAAATAATTAAAGTGGGCTCAAGTAAAGACAATTTATGTTCTACACACTATGATACACTTTATTTCATATAGCCTAGTAATTTCATCCTTATACATTACTAGAATAAAGAGGGGATGAATGTAGATGATTAAATCTAGATATATATGTTAAGCTAGTCTTTTACACTTGAAAATTATATCTCAAGGCTTTACCCTTAAAATTAAACTTCTTTGTAGCCAAAAGTCTCATAATTACCACCTCACTGGGTCTAATAACTTACTTCTTAGTCCAACCCTACTTATTCTAATTATCTAGATCACATGTAACCATAGAATGCCTAAAATATGATATATGTATTTCACAATCAGTTACAAAATCTCAATAACTTTCCTCAATCCTAGATAGTTACATTTAGGGAGGGATAATAATTTTGATGCTACTATCCATACCCCAATGCAAGTGTCCTTACCCTAAAAACACTCAAATTTGAAAATATTTTGATGAGTATGGTCGGCCTAAGAATGTCATTAACACTTCCATGAGGATCATATCAAAAGAGCTAGTGTAAATACATGTCAAAGCTAATTAATTTATACATCTATTAATTATCAAGAAAACATCTATTTAAAATCAATAAATCAATTATGCAACTATGTTATTTTTTCTTATTCATTCTTATTTTCATATCAATCATAGGAGTAGTCATATTATAGGTGTTAAGCACTCAAAAGACAACTCATGAGCCATATTTTTCAAGTTACAAGATATATCACTACATTCATATTTATATAGTATGTTTCACCCTTATGCACACACATTTCCACACATAGGGGAGAACAACATAAGTCTAAGGTCCTCCTTAGAGTATTGACTATGTAGGAAACACTCAATGATAGAGGAGTCTTTGAGGGTAGCTCGATAATTTAAGCACACTAACCCATTTTATAGAAAGGTAACCTAACCTAAGGTGTATATCTAGGGTTTGAGATATAAGTAATGATATAAATACTATGCATGATAACCAAATACATTAGATGAAAGGTGATATAAAACTTATAAAGACCTAGGTAGTTGTATCCTGATACAATGAACATTTTGTATAGGAAAATTGTCTTAGGATTGAATAGTAGTGTTGACACAAGTTTTGATAGGGTAACATAAGTGTCCAGGTATCTAAGAATAATAGTTATAGGATTTTAAGGTTATTTTATGAAATACAAACACCCTGTTTCCACACTTGTACATCTCATATCTATCTATGCATCATTTCATAAGCTAAGTATTATTTATTATTCATAATTGTGTGATCAAAAAAATATTTAACATTTTGATTTATATATTTAGTATTTTTTAAATTTAGCATTGTAATTAAATATTAAAATTAATTAATTAATTTTACTACTTGAAGGAATACATTATCTCGATCTTGAATAGTCTAATCCTCATAACCCCTAATTTACAAAAAAGGTTAAACAATTTTCTTATTTTTTCAATGCCATGATGTATATCATACATCTTTCTAGATATTTAATGCCACAGTGTAAATCATGCATCTCCTATAAGTTTCTATATATAAATTTCAATTAATTAGTATATGATCATTAATAACTACATTTCTCATTGCTAACATCTATCTAGACATGAAACTATGTATGCTTAACTCTACATGTATCATACATTGCTATTTTGCTCATATTATTAATATGATGCCATGATTATCCAATGTTATCATTACTACTTGAATCATTGAAGCAAAAGATCAAATTACCTTCTTGACTCATAAAAACTCTAATAGTTATTCCACTTACATACCAATCTACCTAAAATAATTTTTTGAAATCAAGCAATGCCAACGAAGGCTAGTATGTTACCTTATTTAATTTCTATAAAATGAAATCAAATTTTACAATACATAAAAAATCCTTGCTATCAATCCTAATTACCTTGTAATTCTTATGAAATTTTTATAAAATCTCACAAATCCATGGAAATTTCACATTTAAAAATATTTTTTTGGTGATGGCCACTCAAGGATAACTCTTACCTTCTTGGGATCCATCTTTAAACCTTATTCATATATTAAAAATCCAAAGTACACCTACTTTGTCTTCATGAATCTTCATTTATTCATTATTACAAAAAAATTCTCCTCATAAAAATGTTATAAAACTCATCTCATGTATGATAATGGTTATTATTTTGATTTAATAAAAATAAAAATGTCATCCACATATGCAATTAAAAAAATACCAATAAAAACATTTAACACTTTATTCATCAATCACATAAATGTGTTTTGTGTGTTAGTCAAGACAAAAGCATAACAAACCACTCATATAAGTCATTATTCATATTGAAGTTAGTCTTTAATTCATCACCATTCTTATTAGAATTTTATGGTATCCATTTTTAAATTATATCTTATTAAAGTACTACACTCCACCTAAGAAATCCATTAAGTCATGCATGCATGATAATTGGAATCTTAGTGGTGATTTTACTAGTGGATTTGAAATCAATGTGCATTTTCCATTATACTCATGTATTTGGTACTATCACTCCAAGTAATGTGAATTTTATTAGGATTTCCATGATCAAACCCTTCTCAAGTACTTCAAAATTTTCCTTTACCTCCTCATACTCTTGTGATGTTAGTTGGCATGTCTCTTTATTAGGAAAACTAGATCCTGGAATAAGATCCATTCTATGACTTATGTTTTGTATAGATGGTAAACCACCAAAAATATAATTAGACATAATATCCTCATGTTCACCCAATATCTCCTTCACTTCATGTAAGATCTCCAATTATACACCCTTTTTTCTTATAATTTACACAAGCTTAGGCATGAGTGTATAACATGCATTCTCCTTATTGTATTCCTCTAGGAATTGATTTCCAACATGAAAAGTATGATAGGAAAACTTTCCTATCAAACTTCTAAAGCCTATCCAAAAATACATGGAAAACATCCATTGGCATAATATTGCATAAAAATTTATCGTTGTATGTGCCTATGTGAAAATTGATCAAACATGATGTGTTCACTAGAAATTGATGGTCCTTCAACAACTAAGACACCTTGTATATATTTAGATGTTAAATCATTTTTAGACAAATTTAGTCTACCATATCATTTGGAACAAGCTTATAAATATTTCCAATATCAATGATTACCTTGAAGTATAGTCCTCCATATTTATACATGGTCCTAAATAGATTATTTATCTATGTTGGTGTAGTTTTTTCCTTCTCTAAATTAAAAAATACTCTCTTCATCATTGAAGCTTCTTCAGAATCTAATTCTTTTATTTGACTTATTGACATAAAAATTTAATTTTCATCTCATGCAACATGGTTTTTAGCCTATGTTTTGTATATAACTATAGTTGGATGCATGTTTGGGAACTTGAATGAATAATATCCTACCTCTCTTCATCTGAATCATATACAATTAAAACCACTACCTCTTCCACATCAACTATATATTCTTCCTTTAAAGGATCCTCTTATCATTTTCACATAATAATGACCATGTGATGTTATTGATTATCCATTATTTGTGTGTGTTTTCTTTATTTTTTCACTATGTAAATCACCTCATTTTTTTTTGAAAACTAACCATTTCCTATAGTATAACCTTATTTTCTTCTAGGCAACCTTTCTTCTACCTTTAGTATGCACTAATATGTTTCTTCTCTTGACATTAGGTTGACTATATTGAATTCATCCTAAATGGATACTTGAAGTCCATTCACATACCTCAAGAATTAACCCATGCCATATTCTATGTATCTATTTTATAAACTACTTGATTTTCATATCTTTTTGTCTTAAGTTTTGAAATTTTATGAAAAGATTAATCTCATAGTCAGCAGGGAATTTTTTGTTTTCAACTTGGCAACCATTTTATTCCAAGATTTAATATTATCCTTTCGCTTTATTTTCCTATCCATCTAGATATGATATAATAATAAATATTCATGTCCTTTTTATTTTGTATACATAAATCACACTTCATTAGGGTATTCTATGTATTCATACTCAAAGTAATTATCCCATTCCATAATCTATTCTATGAAATATTCTATACATAAAATCCTTCAATAGTTTGGAATGTCCACGTTTGGATTTACCCCTTTTTTTGAGATGGAAATTAATAATCTACCCTCTATTGGGTATTTATTAAATTCATATTGTTTAATTCAATTTCCTCTTTATCACTCAAATATAAATCTACTCCCTTTTGTTAATTAATCTCCATGGCTTACATTCTTACTTAGACATCTCACATTAAGTGTGTCAAATCTGCCACTCTTGGTGGTTGATTGTTTCCTCATCTTCCTCTAAGAGGAATCCATTTGATTTCCATTTATTTTTACTCAAGTAATTACTATAAAAATTTTACTCACTACACTTTATAACTAATATTTTATGCATTGGAAGATGTCCATTATTTTATATTTACACTTTAAAATGTAGAAAATAGAATTCACTTTGAAGGTCGAACCTACTTTAATACCAAATGATGCACTTTAGTTATAGAGTACACCTATAGAACTATATTAAACCATGTATCCCAATTTTTTGGTGTGCTAATAACCAAAAGTGACGTGTACAATAGTGACATGTAGCATAAAACAGGAGTTAACCAAATTAACTTCAATGAAGTAAAGCACATATATAGGCACAAAACATTATCTTCTTATTATACTATTTAAATTTAGAAATAACAATGATTAAAAATGGGATATCAAAATAAAAATGTTCCTACATTATACTTGTAGTCTTGCAAGGATCTATTTAAACTAGCAATATTTCTTTGTTCTCTCACAAGTCGAAATAAATCACAATCTTCTTCTCAGACTCAACTTTGTGTGATTATTACTTAGGCCACCAACCACATCAATGACTTTGACCATCATATTTATAGTCACATTAAGTCATTAATTTTTTTTGAAATGGTTCATATCCATTACAATTATTAGGGTCCTCATCATATGACATGTGGAAACCAATTCAATGTTGATCTAATCCAACACATGGGTGATGATCCACATTTCATCTTCATAGATGTGTGAAAAAAACTAAATGGTTGTATGCAATATTTGTAAATATCTATGTATGCAATATTAAAATATACCATTCATTTGTGCCTAGTGTGTAAGCTATCACCTTTGCACATGACTAAATACCTACACAAAGACAAATCCATAATTTAACTAACAATCTACAACATGTGCACAAGGATGAATTTTTACTCTTTGACCAAATAATACACACACAATAAAATTTGCATAAAACTAAAGGTTTTTAATGTATGGAGTGAGTAAAAATAAGATCTGATTTAATATGAAAAATGAAGCTATATATCACTCAATTTGGCCTAGAATTACTAGCTAGTAATCTAGTAGTGTCATAAGTATGAATGATGATTGAATATACACTAAATATATTTAAATTAAGATCATAAAACTTTCAAATTTTCCTTTGTGAATTCTTAAAATATAAAATAAGAGATAACACTATGCAAACATATTTTTCAAGAATAACTATTGTGCCATACTTGTGCACAATTTCTTATTAATAATAAAGGTTAAAACTAGCCAATTACAAGTAACTTAAAAAAAAGTTAATGCTAAATTAATACTTTAATTAAAAACTAAGTTAACTAAATATATATATATATATAAATGAATTTTGACTCAATAAAATAAGTTTGACTCAATGATAAGATAAAATCAACATGCAAGATGTTTTTTTTTCAACAAGTAAGCATAAACATGTACACTAGATAGGTTAAGTGCTCCAAATCCCTATAAAGTATGAAATTGACTAAAATAATATTAAATTTAGGTAAAATAAATATTAAAAATTTTCCATACCTCTTGGCGATGAATGGATAAATATTTGAGATCAATTAAATACATATTTAGTAAACTAGACTCTAACTCACACTTCTAACTATTTATTAGGAAGTTCCCAAAAAGTATTTAAAATTGACCAAACAATTAATTTAGGACATAAATTAATTAAATAAACTTACTAAAATAATAAAAATACAAATAAGATAAATATAACATTAATAATTAAGTGCTCTCATTAGCATCCTACTCAACATGAAATGACCCATTTTTTTTTTTTTAGCATCCCTTCTTTCAGAGTTCAGAATATAATTAGAGAATCAAGATTACTACATGTAACTTGGTTTTACATGACCTACCATAATCCACATAACCATATTTATGTACATGTAACCCTTAGCTAGGGTAATTACTCCTAGAGGTTCTATGGGGAAGAATATTTCCCTAGAAAACCTTCATGTAATTTTGGGTGTATCGATATGTGAAACGTAGTGATAAGCTCAGGACTATATGGTGGTAGACACCTTCCCAATAGGACCACCTAGGTGTCCTTATCCTATCTAAGAAACTTGCATATACGTAATTTTAGGTATAGGTCAGGGTAGATTATTTTCCCCTTAGAATGTTAGGGAAGTATCATACTAACAAGAGTTCATTTCTTATTCATAAAACATTTATTTATACATCAATTTATAATAAATAAGATACATTTGTTATAACTAAATTAATCAATGAATTATGTATGAAAAATATAAATAGTTTATGAATATATTTATAACTCATATGATTTTAATAAGAATATATATTTAATAAATTTCATGTAAATGAAGAGCCCATTATAGTACTATCCCTGTTTAGATCATTATACCATGATCTATAATTCTAGGGATCATCTTACTACATGCCTTCATTCTATAAGTAAAAATAAGATACTAATATCAAATTAAATTTTTATAATCCTCATCAAGGTCATAAATGACTATATTGGTTAATTATTCTTACTAGACCATCTTGTAATTAGCTACTTAGAGATTTAAATCTCTCAAATGTTAATTACTTGTCAATTGGTTTGACATAAAACAACATGTCACTCAATCATAGTTTGCATTATTTATAAATTTGTTATGTTTCACCTTAACTTCCATGATTTGTTCCCTTAGGAACATCAAGCTATTTATACTATCAATCTATAAATTTAACAACTATTATCAAGTGATATTTAAGACACTAATAGGATCATTATACTTTGGGCCCAAGTATGGTTTTAGATTCCATGAGATGATCAATTAATTCATCATACTCATCTACGTTTCTTGAAGGATCATAATACTATAGAAATATAATAGTTAAATTCCATGAAGTAATAACAACTACTCAATATAAGTTGTAATAGCTCGATTATATATTGACGCTCTAATGTCATTTTATAAGCTTGTATGGATTTATTAAGAATAAGAAAAAACAATTATAAAATGACTTCTAATATTTAAAAATGATTCATTTCTTACTTATAAAACTCAATAACTTCATTTCAATGTATAGAATGGATTATGCAAATAGAAAGAATTCAAGGTAATTTTACATCCTTTATTTTTACAATATATTACCAAAAAAAGATAATCCAAATTTAGGAATTAATTCTATCTTCAGATTAAGTCTAATAAAAACTTGAAATCCTTTTGAATTAGCTAATAGATACTCAATAAATGAAATAACAATGTATTTCTCACTTGGATTTTAAACCTTACAATGATAAGTTTTATAATAGACAACAACTTATGAAAGCAATCACCTAAACTCGTTGTGATAAATATTAATTGGAAACTTATTGTATGGCTGTAATGTGCCCAAAAAAATCAAGAAAATAAGTTCAAAAAATAATTTATTAGCATGCCATAAAGTGATTGTATGGTTGGAAATTTCTCACATGCATAGTTCCATTTTAGAACTTATAGAAAACTCAAAAATGGTGTTGTAAGAGTGCTGGTACAATAATATAAAATTCACAAGTTTTTACATATATTAACTTGGATTCAGTGTGCAAGTGCAGTCATTGTAAGTCTTATACTTGTAACTTAACATTTCAAACAAATAACTCAACATTATCAATAAATTCATGAACTATAAAATCAGATTGTTAACCACTAATAATTAATTTATAATGAACTATTAACACTAAATCAACTACATTGATTTGAGTGTAAATAATAACTCAAGCTTGTAATTAGTTAATCCTTCATCTACTTGGAGGTATAAAACCATCCTCTCAACTTAACCAACTAAATCACTTAATCAACCATACCAATAGTGTTGAAATAAATAAATGAACAACAATATAATTTTTTTATGGTTCCACTTTACACATCAACCTAAGTGATTATTGTTCATTTATAAACATGCTATAATACGACTAAAACTGGTAAAATAATTAAATAATATAATAAACCATTTGATTTTACCAATATTTAGCTGAATAATATAATTTATCCACATGATCTATCTCATCCTGACCCATCCTATGAGCCACCCAATTGGTGGCCCTTACCACCTCCAACCATCAACTAGGAGGTGGAGTCCAGTTTTTGGGTTTTAGGGATAAGAGTGTGAGAAGTAAGGGATAAGAGCCATCACTAAATTTTTAGAAATGAATTCAAACAATAAACATGCCATAACTAAAAATTAAGTTCACAAATACCAACAAACACAATATGATTTGAAACCATTTATTCTACCTCTGAAGGTTTTCAGGTATCAACTATAATTTCAGTTGAACCCAATCAACCCTCATCCTAGATTCTAGATGTACCACAAATAATATCCACCACTATAAGTGATATAAAATCATCTACTACATTTAATAATAAAATAATAGGTATTCACATGATGCATGTACATGAAGATAGATAACACAACACCAAGCTCGTAGATGCTTTGCCCTTTTGCCAATTTGTTAGGTATAGTCATTTCATCACCTGTAAGTGGTGAAATCACCATATATAATATTTTTGTATGGTTGGATCAAAATAGAAAAAATATTGTTATAATAATATTAATGAGATCTCAAGGTTTGAAAAAAGAATTAGTATTATAACTAAAACTTATTTTAAAACTTATAACCACTAGGTAAGATTTTTACATTAAAATGCAAATATATGCTACCTAAAAATGACAAACCAACTAGTTATAAACCCTCATATACACACCAGCCAACCACTTATCAAGTAAATAAAAAAATACATAATATCTTATGATGATGAATAAATTCCAACCATAAAAGAATTATTTTAATCAAGCAAAATAATCTTGAAAATGATATTCTAACTGGCTATCTAATAGATAATAAAAATAGAAATAAATTCCAGCCATAAATAATATTTTTTTCAAGCAAAATAACCTCCAAATTTTCCATTCTAATTGGATGTCTCAATATTTAAGATGAATAGAAATAAATTCCAACCATCTAAATGAGTTTACCCCCTCTATAGTGTTTAAATACCCAAAACAAAAATAATGCTAAAATAAATTACAAACCCCTAGCTCAAACTCTACATCCAGGAAAAGAAAAAAATTATTTATTTGATCCTTTTTTATATGACTAGTTAAGGAGATGAATAAAATAGTTTAAGGTTTTTAGAAATGAAATTTTTATTTTCAAATTTTAAAAACCCACATAATTATTTTCATTAGAAATAAAACTAGGTTGACCCATACTAGAATCAAAACTAAATATTCATTTTTGACTTGTATATAACCTTTGTAGGCTCATCAGGAAGTCTATTAACTTCTTTATGAGATTGCAGACAAACTATTTTGTTTACAGCTAAAGAAAAGAATCAAACCCTTCATTTTCACAAAATAAAAATAACATAACTTACTTATTTGTTGCCCACATAGAGGGAAAGAAAAATTAGACTTTTGATTACTTCTAACTTCCTTGTCTCTTCCCAGTGCCATGCCTAGTCTTTTATATCCATGGCCCAAGATGATCTTTATTTTTTATCCATTATTTCTCCTTCTCTCCCAAAATATCTTAAAATTGTTTCCCCAAAATATCCTCAACAACCCTCACAACCAAATGTCTTTGGTAGCTACACCTATTATCTCCTCTATACACCAAGATCAAGATATGAAATCATTTTGTTCCAATATCAAAAAAAAAATTAGGTTTTGATTATTGTTTGTTGGGATTCAAAGTCACACACCTCTTCACCATAAACCATTATTTACAAAATAAAATCTTTTGATTTGAATGTAAATGACATGCCAAGTCAATTTGTGGCCTAATATGGGTTAAGAAAATATAATTTAAATATTAACATTTGTATTTTATCCACTACGTCTAAGTCACTTAGGCTCATAAATAAAACAAAATATTATCCTTTATTGTTCATGCTAAACATTACTAATTTTAAATGTTTCTATAAGTTTCCAAGACAATCTCATTCAAGTGAGTAATTTAATGGTCCAACCTTATTTAAACATTCAAGAAAACAAGCATTAAGGGTAAAATTGTCTATAATCCAATGATGGCCCATGAGTAAACAAAATAATTATTATTTATAACACAATGAGATAAATATATAACATCTATGGTAAATAAATTTAGATAGTGAAATTGAACAAGTGACTAATACCACGCAGTCAATGATAAAATAGTCAAGGTAAGCTCAACATAATTTGAGAAGATGATCAAAAAAAGAATAAGATTAAAAAATGACTAAAAGTGATGGAAAAAGAAAAAGAAAAAGCTACTACATAGTGACTACAACTCAAATTTAACATCCCTTTTTACCTGTGTCAATTATCTAACTGCTCATTACTCTTGTCCCTTATCTTCAACTACTAGAGTCCACCACCAACCTAGCTCATTTTACCTATACTTTCACCCATAAATGGGCATCAATAGTACCTATATATATATATATATATATATATATATATATATATATAGTTGAACTGAATAGTATAATATAGAAAATTGAATGCTATAACCAAATCAACACATTAAAATTAAAATATAGCTGTAATATTTAGTCTAATATCAACAATAACCAACTAGATATGATCTGAAATAAATTATGAAATCACTTATCATAATACCAACATAATAATATTTCAAAAGTATAAAATCATGCTAGAAACATATAATAGTCTAGGAAAATAAAGCATGTAGTCTGGGTTATAACATCTTCCTCCACTTAAGAAAAGCCATCCTAATGATAGATCAAAATAACCAAGAATAGTGATATTTAAAATAGACATGTTTCATCCCAAGTGGAACTTATAATATTTAGTGGGTCCCATTATATTAGGACCTACTAGATTTCTTTATTTATTAATTTAATACTATGATGGCCTAGGATTTTCACTAGTTCTAGCTACATCTTTTCCTCTTTTGTAACTTATAAATTTTTCCAATACAACACATGATATGTATCAAGAAAATATTTACTTAATAATGCAATATGAAACACATCATAAATTCTTGATAGAGGAGGTAAAGTTAGTCGATAGGCAACATGGCTGATTTTGTCTATAATATCGAATGTGGCAACAAATCAAGGAGCCAACTTTTAGGTTTTCCAAAATTGATTGAAATATTATGTGGTATTACACATAAAAATATTATTTCCAAAAAAAAAATCATGAGATATTTGGTAAAACAATAACATCATTAGTCAAATTTTAGTAATAAAGTGACCAACCTTGTTTGCTTTGTCCTAAGATAGTGGCATGCTTATTATGGGATTTAGGCAATCCTATAATAAAATCAAGTGAACATAATGCCCATATATCTATTAGTATGTTTTATAGGTATAACAAACCCCTAGGATGGTAATGTTTACCCTTTACATGCTAAAATTATAAATCAAAAGGTTATTAATGACTTGTACAATAGGCTTGCCAACTCAAACATGTTTTTACCTTGTAGATTACAATGAAAAAACTGATAATTTATATATAGCACTCTAAAAAATAACTATTTCCAACCACCCATATGGGTATGTAGTTTAAAACATATAAGGAATATAATTTTGCAATTGTGGTAGTTTAAACTTACCATAACCCTCTTGCCAACAAGAGTGTTATCTGCACTTCCAAGTAGGGATCACAATTATTTTATGTATTTATTATTTAGTTTAGGTTAGAAATATTGAAACTAGATTTATAGGTTAAAAATGGACTATGTTATATATCAAATTTTCACCCTTGAGAGGGTGATTCAATCCCTCTAAACTTGATTTGAGGTTGTGGGTAACTTTTAGATGGATCAAACCTCTAGGTTATAGGGCTAATTCCCATTTATGTATCAATTAGGTTTTACTACTAACTTTCTTGAAAAAAAAGGGAGAAGGATAACATGAAAATAAATAAAGGGGGGTGATACACCAAATATCTGATCTCTACCAACCAACTACATGTGCACTTATAGACCAAGAAAACTAACCTTACATACACTATTCCTAATCTGAATCTCTCATATAAATGATTCAATGTGAAGGTCATGATAGATGCTTAGGATATGAGTACTAATAAAGAGGTATTTGAGGACAATAGTGAGTAGATAATCTCACTCAACCCTTACACCACACTTACACACTTCACATGACCTATAAAAGAAGCTTTTAAACTTCATCTAGGTGTTAGAAAGAATACCAAGGAAGACTAGTCAATTCACTTGACAGGATCAACTATTCATACACACACACTAAGTATAGTCATAAAATGAGGTAAAAATTGATGTTTATCATTGATAAAATGCATATAAATGGTTAGGGATTCACCATACCTAGGTAGAAGATACCAAATAAGCCAAAACAAGGCTATATTTATAGAGAAGTGAGATATAAGAAGAGATAAGGGAATATGAGAGAGAAGTGAAAAGTGCATAGTAAGATATTTAAAATCAATAAAGAGTTGGAGAATAGTTTAATTAGGTCTCCACGGACCTTTTTTTCTTATTTTTGATGTATCCTCTTCCAAATGGCATATGAGTGTTTATATTTGCTTGACAGCTTGATCTTCCTCTTCAAAAATTGCCCTTCTCTTGGTTTGGAAAGTGACAAGTGGCCTTCTTGGCATTAAGTCATATTTAAATTTGCTTGATATAATCTTTGACACTTTGAAATTATTTTAGAAACTCCTCAAACTGACATTGCAATGATGATTACACCTCTTGGGTGTCTTGAGGCCCAATTTATCTTACTATGCCTATCTTGCCCAACTAGCCTATATCTTGAATTTATCTTCATAACTATACTTATCTCCATGGATGGTATATATCAGTCATAATATACCTAAAAAAAACTCATTTTAATCCATAACACACTCACCAAGTCCTCATTTTGCACCTTAAGCTCTCATTAGCCTTCAATTCCTTATAGCCCTAAAAAATCACAAAGCTCCTTGTGTAGAATAATATACAAATGATATTGAAAAAATAAGTGTAGTTTTTAGTATATAATATGCCCTTATATCTACAAACAAAATTTCATGACTTTAAACTAAGTGGAAGTGTACTTATTCAACCTTGTCTCCAATTAGGCCTCTAGGCCTAAAAATTAAGTTTTAGCTCAAATTGACTCCAACTTGTGTGAAACTTATGAAATGTGTCTAATTCACTTTAAATAACCTAAAACCATGATCCATGTCAAATTTTAGGTTCTGGAACCTTGTATGGATGGGTGAACCAAAAAATGGTCAAAACCCTAGTTTAGGTGTTTGCTTAAGCTTGAGAGGCATTTGAAGTGATTTTTAAATAAATTTGTAGTTTATAAAGAATTAAAATGGTTTTTTGATTCCTAAAACATCTTAATTAAACTAAATACCTTGAGATTTAGGTATCTTAAAGTATTCTTTAGGTCTTCATATAGGCTTCTTGGCTAGAAAATAATACATTTCTCCCTTCATAACCCAACCTAGTGACTTGAATGGTTAAAATACCTTATTAGGATACATAATAATATTTTTATAGGATTATTGGAAATTTTACTAGGGTTAAAAATCCTTTGTACATGGTTTGGAGACCATTCCATACCTTATTTCTTCACAAATAAGCCTACAACCATGTTTTTTGGATAATTTCATACAACTTGTTCTTCCCACGTGCCAAAAAAATTCATGTTTATGTACCCACAAGAATTATGAATGTCATACTAGTAATTTTAAGGTTTTTTTATTCCATCAGGTCATTACAGGGTTTAAGCAAGGTTTAGAGGAGATAGTTTTCTTAGCAATGGTTCATAAAGTTGAGGGACTCACCTTATGAGCCAATGATACATTTTTGGAGTAGGGGGACCATATGAACATCCATGAATATAAATTTGTCTAATTCACAACCTAATTCATGTTCCAAGCAAAAGATTATGCCATTTAAAGCTCCTCTGGAGGCTAAAACAAGGTTTTGAGATGTTTGTCATCTTAATGATTATTCATATTGCATAGGAATTTGATACCTAGACTAACGGAATATAATTTTATTACAAGAGTCTCCTTAAACCCTCTAAAATCCATTCCCTTTCATGCATCTCCTTCATGGAGTTATGAGTTTCACAAAATGACCTCTCAGGTATGGAGGACTGTGCATACAGGTTGAGAGAGAGGTTTTAGGATTAAAAGCCTCTAAAATGCTCACCATTAGTTTTAATGACATTAAATAGGTATGATAAAATTTTTAACATGTCTCTAAAATGTTTTAAATGATAAATTACCTTTAATAATATTATGCAACTTGCTTTGTTCACCATGGGGGTTTATTGGTTGCATAAGCTTCTTGACCCTAGAGGTTTATTTCTTAGGTTACATCTTTATGATTCTAAATATATATCTCATGAAAATATATACCTAGGTCCTATTTAACTCTAAAAAACACCCACTCCTCATATTCACCCCAAAACATGCTTGCTCCCATCATACTTCATGCATTCAACTATAGGTGCACAAATTAGGCTTCTTGATTGCAAATTTGAATTAGCTTTTCTCATCATTAACACTATAGCAATTTTTATGATAAAACATAGGTTAAAAACCCTTATTTTATCCTTGAATAATTATCAATTTTTTTCAATCATCATACACATTTTTCTACTACTCATTTTCCCATGGAAGGCATGTGTGTGTTGATCAAGACTACGTGAATACATCTTTTAGTCTTCAAAGGTCTTAAACACTCTTACATCAAAGAGGTGGATACACTCTAACCCATTATCAAAAAATTTATTCTCATAATTCAAACACTTGACCCAATCCTTTATAACCTCTCTTATACATTCACATTTTTAGGTCTCAAGCACAAACTACCCCTATTTAATTCATTTTCCATCCATTTCTTGACACAGGCATGTAGGTATTCTTTGACATTAACTAACCCTCTACTTATTTTACTAAGAGTGATCATAGACCTTAAAAATTATAACATATACACATGAATGTGACTATCTTGAGTTGAATTTTGAGTATGTTATCTTTCCAAACATGATGCCTATTTACTTTCATGGCTGAGTCTCTCTCATTTTGAAGTTTGTGTGTTAGATTTTTACAAGATAACATTTTTTAAAGGTGAGGGAGAACATGAATATTTTTATGGATGGATTATATAGTTTATAAATACAACTTTAGGAACACTTAGAATGAGTATACCTACACAACCAATAAGAATCCTACCTGAGCCTTTGTATAGGCCTACAATAAAGGAAATAAATGATCTTGTGAAGGGTCTGAGCCCTGTACAATATCGATATGTTCATGGGTGATAATTTTATATTATGGAGGGGATGATATGATTTTAGATAACATTTTACAACCACCTATATGCATGAAACCAACATAAAATTCTAAATTTCAAGTGTAAACCCTATAACTCCTCTCACATGGAAATTCTTCTTCCTACTTGATGCTCACACATGCAACCTGATGGAGACAAACATGATATGGTTGTTCATACTCCTCCATACATTAAAAAATTACTATAATTCTTCCAAATTACTTTAAACTTCCATTTCAAGAAAAAAATGAGCATGTGGGGGTTTAAGGTAGTTTTAGAGCACCCTGGGGTCTTAACGATTGTTCATAAAGGAGAGGAAACCAATATAATAAATATAGAAAAGTATCTAAATATCATTATGACCCCCTCATTTGGAAAAAATATCAAGTCCCAACTCCCACTATATAGTATGGAATGAGCACTTGAAAACTACCTTTGTGAGCTTGCCAAGGGATCAATGGAGAAAAGGATTTTTTTTCATTATCTGTACCTATAACTACAATCCAATCATGAATTTTACCTATGTAAGTTAAAGAGATACCTCTATAAAATTTTCACCTAAAGTTGGATGTTTCAAGTCCATACAAGTAAGTGACAAACTCCTCTTAAATGTTGAATTACAAGAATTTGATCACTTTCTGACTTGTAACTATCATATACACATTAGAAACATCCTTTAAAATCTTGAGAAAGTGTGGTGTATAAATGTTTCATATTTTTCAAACTTTGAAAAACATTGGAGTTAATTACATATACTTTTCCTTCAACTATACTTACCTTAAAATTTTAGTAAAATAACCTCAATCTTATCAAACAAGCATAAAATACTTATGCGAGGTGATTAAAGGGCAAGGTGAATTTAGTGATAACCTATAAACCTTTGAAAAAAATTTACCAACCCTCTTCACACCATGAAATAGATAGAATATCATAAGACAAAGATAAACCATTGTCTTAATCTTGTCAAATTAACCTAAAGTTATGCTGATAAGATTTTAGAAAGACCTTTTAAGACCTCATAAAGCATGAAATGGGTTATGAACAAGGTCAAAAGGCATGAGGAGTAATTTTTTTATGAACCTAGATAATGATAGCCAAAAATTGGCTAACAAAATCTTCCACTATAAGTGTTATGCTGTACACAAAACCTTGAGGACATTCATCATAAGATGCCAACAAAAGATAATAACCCATACTTTTATGGTTATTTTTAATTCAACAATCATCATTCATGGGTTAGTAAAGCATCCTACACCAACCACACTAAACACCAAAGAAGTTGTTCCATACATTCACATGTAAGCCCTAAGATTTACAACATGTTCTCCATTACTTTTTGAGCTCATGTGATGGTTCCAATGATCCAAATCCCACAATCATATACTTGCCATATGAGGTATTTACCCAATTTTTCCACATTTTCAAATTAAGTGGGTACTATTATCACATAGATTTTGCACCTATTCTTGAATGTCATAGCTCATTATGATAAAATATAATGATACAATGGGATCACCTCCAAGCTGTAGGACTTGGAAAATTGAGGCGAACCTTCAAAGAAGGCTAGATTTCTTTCACTAGATTTGGTACAACTAATAAATTATCAGCTTATTAAATTTTTGCTTCTTTAGTGATCTTGCACCTAAACTAGGGTTTGACAAGGGAAAAGAGCTTTGTGAATTAAATTAAAAAAATTAAAATCATGATTACCAAATATTTTATATTGGATTTTAATGCTTTTTTGAATGAATACAACAAAATGGAAAATAGATTGAAATTGGTAGGACCACAAACTCATGCAAATGGGAAATCAGAGGTAATAACTGGTATTTTTTATATAAGGGACAAGATTATTTTATTTTTTAATCAAATAATCTTATAAAAGGTCAAAAAAATACCACAAATGAAATTTCATGACTGAAATAAAAATTAAAACATCCACAAATATTCAAATAACCTTGCATACACAGAGATTTCTTAGATAAGAAAGGCAAATCTTCAATTTATTCTCATTCTCTAGGTTACAACATGTATATTAATGTTTATATAAATAAAATATAATATGGCAATGCCATACTACCCATATTTATATAAAATATCTCATAAATGAGATGTAGTTAACAATGAAATCTAATGCCTAGTAGAAGAACATGCAAATCTGGAAACTCCATGAAAATAGGTGTGATATATAGTAGTTATGGTTTCCATGGCATGGTGAACAAGTTAGAAAGAACACATGCAAGATCTCAACATGATATTTAGTTGGTGGAGGCATAGTGGGAAATTTTAAATCATCATGCAATGCTTTTGTTCTTCTCTAGTTCAACTGTAACTTCTTCATCATGCAATGGGGGTTGTCAAAGTGAAACTCATTTGTATACCAAAAGATAACTTTAAGATAACTTAGGTTAATTTTTTTTTTTCAAAAACCTAATTTTTAGTTTTCAAGTGAGACTTTTAAAACTTTCAAGTCATACCACTTTGTCAAAACTAGAATTGCATTTTTCAATATGAGCTTTTACAATTTAAGAAATTAACAAACTTGTCAAAATGAAAAGTGTAATTTGCACATGGATATTTCTCAAAAGAGTTGTAAAAATGATAGTTTCAATTTAAAAGTTATGTTTTTGTAACTTTATAATATTTTTAAAACAATGAAAATATAACATACAAGAATGCTTTTTGATGGGAATAAATAATCTATTTCCAACATTTATTTTGACTCTTTATCCTTCTCAGCCTATACTTTTTGAACATATACATCAGAAGCCTTGAAGATCTCCTAGATTCTATTTTCATATAGGCCAAAATAGTAGAGGTTGGTTATCTCACAATTTGCTACAATATCAAAGAGTTGCCTTCTCAAATATCTATATTATTGAATCTCTTTACCCATTTGATCCAATGTGTTATGATACCTGATGAAATAGTGGATAGAGTTCAAGGTAAAATCTATATCTCGTGCAAATTATTTTTTGATCACTTCTTTGAATTTATTATAAACTTCCTCTATTGAAAAGATCTGCTCCTATAATCTATTTACCGACATGAAATCTTTTGTTAATAAATCTTCAATGTCATATAACATGTCAGTGGCCTTATCATGTGCAACTTTAGCCTTATGGGCAAAATATGTCAGCATCTTTATTCTAAATTGAGATATATGTCTAATTCATCTTACTCTCCATCATTTTTTAGTATGTTTTCCACAAGGAGGATGTCCATGTCAATCGAGTCCATAGATGTCAATTTTGGATAGAAAAGATTTAATATTTATATTTCCCTCTCATACTTCCTAACCCATTCCCTCAGGGTTACCCTTATCTCTCTCAAAACTGTATAGTGATCCATTACTATATCAATAACTTTATTACCTTTTGAGATGAGATCTTTTGCCTATTACTTGGTGGCCATTCCCATGCTACCAATTTCTATCATTGCATTAAGTGTTGCCTAATCTATGCTCTAGGTGATGAGCTCTGATGGTTTGGGTTATGTTGATTACATAGTGGAATTTATGAATTTCTTCAATGCAATCATTAATTATTCAACCTTATTTTTTAGTTCATCCTTAGTGACCTTGTCATTATCCATTTTCTCAAAGGAGTTAATGTTAGATTAAACATCATGTTTTAAACCCTCCCTCATAGGACATTCAAGGTGAATTTTTGATACTTGATAATCCCCCCCAAGTAGATATTTTTTATGTTTGTCTAGAGGGGGATTAAAATATCTACATACCTTTCCCCTACTGAGTCACACAATATCCTTAAAAAGGTCTAGGGAGATGTCTTGGATTTTTTACATATATCTAAGAGACCAAAATATAATAATTTATTTAGGGACACCATCTGCTTGAATTTATTCCCCATTTTCTGTGCCAACTAGCTAGGGGTAACGTCCCATTATGTAGACACTATCACTTGAGAATCTATAGCTGAAGATGATACACTAGTGGGCATGGTGACATGCTTCATGTCCTATACTGATATTACCACTAATTGATTGATAGATGCCTATGCAATTTATTTTCCATCTATGGGTTAAAGGTCTACATTTACATCAAGGACATTTTCCTCCCCTATATCCACTATAAGAGTTGGGGTTACTATGGAAGTGGAAGGTGGGGGTAATGGAAATGGATGTGTCTATTGGGGGTATTGGAAATGGAAGTGATATCTATGGAGGAGTAGACACAAGGATTTAGAACTTTGGGACTAGTGGAAGTGTGGAATCCAAAGCCTTAAATGAGTTAATTAAATTGGTTGGGACACTTAGGGGTGGTAAAGAAGGAAAGATGAAGGGAGATGATGATGAAGTAGTAGTTACCCAGGAGTTAGGATGACTAGTGGAATTGAATTTATAATGATTGAATCTATATCTAGATACTATTGTGAAGTGATAGTGATTAACTAGGATGGAATCGAAGGGATTGTAAATGAAATGGAGGGAATTATGGAAGGAGGAAGTGAAATTGTGGGAGAAGGAAGTGAAATGGAAACCTAAGTATCTAATGAAGGGGAGACCTGAGTGTTTAATTAACTTGATGACATTTTTGGTAATGGAATTATTGTCATACGTAAATTCATGGGAATGGAGGGTGGAGTTGCTTGAGGTGAAGGAGGAGTGGAGATAGGAGGATGAGGTGTTGTAAATTCAATAATGATATAAATAGGTGGGGGATGTATCATAGAGATGGAATTTGTGACTATTATTGAGGTGGGGGTTGAATATGTGGGTTATTCAACTATAGTTGTATCCTTAGATGAAATTATTATGGGCTGATCTATTATTTCTCCCTCTTTGATTGATTGTTCCTTCTTGGCCTTTGATTTCTTATTTATTTTATGCAAGATCATTAGTCTATTTGGTTGTTCTACTACTACACCATTGGGACCCTCTAATATTGGTATAACTCTTTATTCCTTGAGTTTTCATAGTTTTTAGTGATACTATGTTTTTGGTCACTTGGACCCCGTAAATCCTTAGCCAATTGAGTGTTTTATTGATCACATGGGAAATTTCATCTATTAGCAAGAAAGACTCAGGAGCAAACCACCTTCCTATTTGAATAGGTTAGAAGTATATCTTAATATCATAGTAGACCTTATCTACTAAGGACTCATCATCCACCAAGTCCTCAGGGACTGGTGTTAATTCAAAATCTTTAACCTGATCCAAGGTCATTTTGGAGTAGCCCCTCAATATGACTTCCTCTTCATCATCCAAATCTTCCTAGTAATCTTCAAAGTAGGGAACATGGGAACACGTGGATATTCCTAGGGTGTTAGTGATGTTTTCATGAACATCATAGAATGGTCTTGCCTCCAAATCCCTCAGGGTCATCTATGTCATTTATACATCAACGCACTTGGATTTTGTTAAGTAGGGGCATGTGTATATATCTATACTAATTGGGAAGTGAATTCCCAACTTGTGTTTATTAGATAATAGATTGTGATTTTCCACAATTTGTCTCACTAGCTCCATTAATGCCCATTTATCACTCACATATCTTTGAAATGTGTAAGGGTAGCCACTAAATCCACATAACCTGATGTAGGAATACACGGGGAACTAGATGAAATAGGAACCCCACTGAGTGATCTCTTTAGTGGTTGCATTAGAGAATCTCTTTCTATCTAGTTCCTTATTGAAAACTATTATGATGCAGTAGATGAATGTATCATTGACTCTCCTAAAGTGCTACCTACTTACCTCAAGAGTGAGGTCAGGGTAATAGTTGAACACTTTCCCTAAGAAATCTCTTATTTTGGATTACACACACACACACACACACACACACACACACACACACACACACACACACACACACACACACACACACACACACACCCACACACACACAAACACAAGGTAGGAGGTCATGTAAATTTTCTCTATGGTTTGTACCTCCATCAAATGCTTATAGAGGGAATTAATAATGAGTTGGGCCTAGTGGATGTATTATTTATTTTCATTGATAACCCATATGTACTGATACATCTAAACTTGGAAGCTCTTTGCATCAAGGATACCATTGATCCTATGTAGTAATATAATTATATCCCCTACCTCATCTTTGAAATCAATCCTTACCAATGTCTTAGGCAATTTGGTAGATGCAGCCTAGGGGGATTCTTATTCATTGCTTGTTCATTACTCTCTAGCATCCAATATATTTTTGTCTTGAAAGATTTTTTTGGATGATTCTAGAGTTATATCTAGATAAATCTCAAATTATGGTATCAAAAACATGAAATCAATAAAATTTTGGTCCATATTTAAAATATTTTCCCCTTTATCATTCAAAACCTCTCTCTTGTCACCATCGTAATGTTTTACTAACATGCATACCAACTCAGGGATTTACATAATCAAGGGGAAAGCTATTGTTTGGGGTAGTCTGGAGTCATAGATGATTTGGACCCAGTCATTCTTGAATTATGCATTGATAGTGGTCTAGAAGTCACCTAGGTCAATGTGACCTAGGTATGTGTTTGTAATCTTAATTATGTTGAATTCTAGACTGAGTGACACCAAGTACATTAGACTTGAACTTCATCTCTTTTCTAGACATGGATTCTGGAGAGAATGCTGAAGGAAAACCAACTACAAAGTTGATGGGATTTACAGGTGATAGATGTAGGTGGAAACTCCAGTGGAACTTAGATTTTTTCTATGTAGGTGAAAAGTCCATGATAAAGTGTAGCTACAAAAGTAATTTGAAATCCCAAGTAGATATGGGAGGTGTAATTTATAGGTGGAAACTCTAGTAGAACTTGGAGTTGTTCTAAGCAATAGAAAAGTCCACAAGGTTATAATTTATACTTTACAGGTTGAAATCTTGTGGGAATGGGAGGTGTTAATTGTAGGTCAAAAGTTTGTAGGGAATATGGAGGGATTTTAAAAGGAATATTCACCTAGATTTTGGAATATCTACTAGTTATGAACTTTGGTAAAAATCCCTAGGTTTTTAACTGCTTAGAAATGCTCGATAACTTTGGAAAATCACAACACCTCAAAAATAAACCTAACTAAATAATGCCTAAGTAACACAACAAAAACACTAAAAAATGTAAAAAATATACCAAGAATGCAAAGAAATGAAACAATAAACAACAAGCTCAAAAAATGTAGGAAATGATGGCTTAGCAAAAAATGTAGAGGATTTCAAGGAATACCATGCAGTTACTTAATGGTGGCATGACATTGCTTACAGGAATAGTGCATGCTTCAAGGTCATGGTTTTCAAGGTCAAAGGCATGACACAAGGTCATGTCAGAGCTCTAACTAAAATTATCAATTAACAAGATTAAATAAATACTAGATAAAATATCTATTTTACTTTATATAGACCCCTATAATTAATGCATTAGTGGTGGTGGTTAGCAGAGATCTAGAGTCTAGAAACACTTTTACAATTTTGCAATTTTTTAAATTACACATTAACCTCTAGCTTCCATGGGTTAGGTTAGGTTGACCTTTGAAAATGAGAAGGTGAAACTCAGAAGATAATTTGTAATTTTAGAAATTATAAATTTCATTTGGAGTTCTAGATTTTATAGGAAGGTTGATCGGTGGGAATCAAAACTTGGATTGCAAATTGCTTTTGGAGTTTTGGTTTTCAGTTGGAGTACTACATGATAAGAATAGATATGATTATAATTTTAAATTTGAAAAATTTAAATTGTCTCTCAAGTTCTAGTTTTCATGGGATAATGTATCATGAGAAGCAGAGGTTTGACTACAATTTGTAATTTTGAAAATTTAAAATTGCAATCAAATCTCTAGTTTTTGATGGCTAGTTTATTACTGGATCTAGAGTTTGGGAAGTAATTTATAATTTTGAAAACTATAAATTATATTCAAATCTATATATTACACCAAATAATTCATTGTGGGATTAAGATTTTGGGAATAAATTTGTAAATTTGTAAACTACAAATTACAGTCCAATCTCCAGATTATACAGGCTTGGGAAAATGGGTGTTCTGGGTCAATTTAAGGCATTTTTACAAAAAATTAAGGGGTCTCCCTTAGGGTACTTATCATTTTCATATTTTTGGGACAAAAATATCAACATTTTTGGTGACCTCTATGGGATGATTTCTTGCTAATCAATTTCTTTTCAAACTTCTAGTTCATTGGGCATTGAGTCATTTTTAAGATTAACACACTTTAACTAGTGAAGAAAAAAACTAGGATTTGCCCAAACAAGAATAAAATAGGGAAAAATTAGAAAAAACTAAGGAAATAAAAACTCCTAATGAATTTACTTGTGAAAAATCACTTAGTTTAAAAAACACAAATAGCCCTATTATGTATAAAATTTTATTTTTTGGAATGAATTCTAACCTCAAAAGCAAGCTTTGAGGTATATCCCATTGACTAAGATAGGTAGTTATGATCCATAGAGCTTGGATAATTGGAATTTATTATCTCTTTTGTGCTATGTTATAATATATAGACCTCTCTATATTGCATCAAACTTAGTGTACTTGCTTGGTTTAGCCTTGTCTACATCCCATTTGAGAACCATGTGTCCTTCATTGAAGATCTTGTCAGATGATTTTTTAAAATCAAAATTCCTCTTTATTTGATCCTAATTTGCTTCTATAAATTCCATTGATTGATTCATGATTTCTTCTAGTTCCATGATTTCCACCAATCTTACTATCATTTCATCATTATCAATTAAATCCAATTGATGATTGAGCTCTAGATGGTAACTCAATTGATAGTGGGACTCGAGCTTCCCTTTCATATACCAACATGAATAGGGAGTTGCCAATGGCTCTCTTAGGAGTGATCCTATCAACCCACATTACTAATTTCAACTTTATGTGCCATGTCCTTTGGTTATCCTCCATTGTTCTTTTGATAATTATTATGGGGTTCTTATTGGTAGACTTGGCCAAGCCATTGAATTATAGGTAATAATTGGAAGAAGTACTTAGGTATACATTGTGATTTATATCTAATTCACTCACTTGAGTGCCCATAAAATCTTTGGCATTTTCTGAGATAATGGTGTTACGAACACCAAATTTCTGGACTATGCCATCCATGAATTCTAGGATATATACCTCTGTGGCATCTTTCAAAGCAATTGCTTCAGTCCATTTTATGAAATAGTTCATTTTTGTGAGGACCGATTTATGTCTTAAACTTGATGGTAGATTGATTATCCTAATGAAATCTAATCCCCATTGAGCAAAGGGTTGGTCAGCTTGAATTGGTTTGAGAGGGAAAGTTGCTAATCTTTGTTTGCATGTGAAGTAAGCACACTTTTCATAATTCCTCACCCATTTTTTAAGATAAATTAAAAACCAGATCCCAAATCACATACAAGATAAACTATGAAATGAATTAATTAAACATTATGAAAATAAACATAAACATGCACATAATAGGAGATGCCAAATTTAATGTGGTTCACTTAAGATGGGTTACATCCACCAAACTTGTTCAATATATTATTTATAGAAATACAAGGGAGAAACAAAAACCTATAACAAACCCTATTACACCTCTCTACCTTTTTTGCCTCCTCTCTATGTGAAATATTTCATTAATTCATCACAATAATCCATCTTGTCCATATATCAATACATTTTAGGGTGAAAAACACCTAAACATAACCTCTACTATTAGATATGGAAGCTTTTAATCAATGGCGTAGATCACCTACAAAATTACAATTTAATAAGGGAATTTTTATAAAAAATTTCTCTGGGGCATCATAACCTCTACCCCCCTTTCAACCCACCATGCCATGAGGGATTCAAAGAATGGGATCCAAACCCGACTGAAATAAAATTAGAATTTTAACCTCTGATCTTAGAAGGCAATCAATATCCACACCTAACACCATTGGTGGGCATATTTGAATAATTCAGGCCAATAATATCCCCCTCTCATTATTTTTATGGTTATGGTTCTTGTAGAGAAATGCCCACCTAACAGGCCATCAAGAAATTCTTCGAGCACCATGGGGACTTGATTGTGATTGATACATCTTAACATGAATCCATTCATATATTTTCTAAACAATATTACATAAACAAGAACATAAGGAATATATTAGAGTCTAAAATACCTTTTCTTAGACTCTTGAAAGTTATGCAGGTACTCACTAGTCTATAAGAAAATGGTCATGTCAAGAATCCATCTGTTGAAAAGAGGTGGATCAACTGGCTAAGATGCACTTTAAGCATATACTATTTTAGATACTGCTTCAATAGTTTTGATATAAAAAATTAGTTGTTTATGTAATCCCTTCCCTCTTAAAATATTTGTGATTTTTATGTCCACATCATATTCCATGACTATTGTGATCCATTATACTATTTTTTCATTTATCTTTGAGCTCAACAAGAACTCTTTGACACTTTGGTGACTCAACATTAGATGAATTTTATTGTTGGAGAGCATATGCTTGAAATTTTTTAGATATTTAATCATAGCATATACTTTCTTCTCCATGAAACTATAATTTTCTTCATAATCCTTCAAGGATTGATTGAAGAAAGATATTGGCTATTCTAATTATTCTTTATTTTACTAAGTTATAATATCTGAGATGTTATTGTCTCTGGGTCTATTGTAAGACCCTCTTTTAAAAAAATGTGTCCTAGTATTTTCCCTTCGTGAAATATGAAAACACACTTCTTTGGACTGAGAGAAACCAAAAATTCTCTGCACCTTTCAAAAAATTTCCTAAGGGGATCCAAGTGTGTACTAGCATACTTTGAGTAAATAATGATGTCATCTGGGTATACCAAAATCATCTCATTTATCAAACCTCTAAAATCTATATCCATGGCTGTTTGGAATGTTTCACTAGTATCAGTTAGAACAAATGGCATCTTTTTATATGCATATATACCCCATTTTATGGTGAAATTAGTCTTGAGCTAGGCTAATTCTTGTACCAAGAATTGGGTCTAGATAGAATAACCATCTAGGAGAGAAAACCTTTCAAATCCTGATATAATTTATACAATTTGCTCCATAGTGGGAAGGGGGTAATGATCCTTTAGAGATACTTTGTTCAGTTCCCTAAAATCTACATAAATCCTAATTTCATCATTCTTATTTCTTACAAGGACCAAATTAACTACCCAATATGAGTTTTTAATAGGTAAGATGATGTTAGACTCTATCAGTTTGGATAGCTCACTCTTCATTAGGGTTCTATTTTTGGATTAATAAATCTATGCCTTTTTCTAATAGGTTTGGTATTTGGATCAAGATCTATTATATGTTGGGCAAAGATAGGGTCAAACTCCCTTATATCATGATAACTTCAAGAGAAGTTATCATCAAATTCTTGACACAACTCAATAAAATCTTATTTTTTCAAAATTATTGAATACCTTTCCTATCTTTAGTGATTTCCCTTTTGACATGACTATTGGCTCATAGTCTTCTTCATTTACCATGATGTTATTATTTTTACCTTTCAATTGATCATCTAAATTGAAGATGTTTTCTAGAGTAACAAGAACCATGGGTAGTTTATTCATCTTTAATTGGATGATCTGATCTCCATATTGATCTTAGAGTCTTAACTGATTCTTATCCTAGAATTCAAATTCTTTCAAGAAGTTGATAATTTATCGGTCACTATCAAAGAATTGCCAATTGGTTGCATTATCAAGAACAAATGGCCTTACTATCAAGCTTGCATGCTAGCTATTTTTCATCTTTATTTCTTTAGGTAGGTTATATTGGGAGCCTACCAAGGTCATATGATTAGCATTTTTGTTTTGTGCTCTTAGTACCACTTGAATGTTCAAAGTGGTAAAGTCTTATAATAGGTCCCAAAACCTATGTTTGTAGGATCTTAGAAAATTATTATTAGTTATGATTTTGGATCTATCTTGGTGAACAATCAACTCACTATCACCAAATATTTGTAGGGATTTTATCCCTCTCTCCTTGGCCAATTATATACCTTGAATCAATGCTTCATATTCAGCTACATTGTTTGTGAAGCTAAACTAAAGTTTAAAAGAATATAAATAGATATCCTTTTAGGGGGATATCAAGACAATACTTGTACCTACACCATTCCTACTTCTCAAACCATCAAATAAAAATTACCACATTCCTTGAAGATCTTTAGCTAGTTTTACTAGGTTTGGGATGATTGCATCATTTTCATGAATGTAATATGTACCCAAACTTGTTTCCTATACATAGTCATAAGGATCTAGTTGGAGGGATGATCCCCATTCATCTAGATGAGTGTTTATAATATTTTCTATAGGGGTTATAACTTCATGATCATCTTCCTCTTATTGGTCTTGTAGTGTGTAGTTCATATCTATAGGGATAGGATTATATAGATCACTATGGTATTTAAAAATTGGATTAGCTCTTATTGTTACTCTTATTCCATATATCATCCTAAACAACATGTGAGACCAATTCATAGATAGATATCCTCCCATTTTTGTAGTAAAATTTCATGAAAGACAAATGGCAAAATAAGGAGAAGATTTATAACTAAGATATCTTAGGATATTGTCAAGTTTGGAAATGCATGGATAGTGAGATTTAGCCCTTCTATTATTCCTAATATTTGAATAGTAGTCCCATATAATTGAACCACACCTTTATTTATAGGTGTATAATTTATACCAAGGGCATCAACTATCTTCTTGGGCATAATAGAACTGCTAGCCCTTGAATCTACCATGAAATTATGAATGAGATTCTTCCCTACTATGAGTGAAAGATAGAAAGGGGGAGGATTACCATTTTTTATGATTTTAGTGTTAGTTTTTGGTTGACACAAATTAATTACAACATTAGGTCCCTAAGATGGAACTTTTTCTGTTATCTAGAATTTTTTTAAACCTTCCTATAACAAATCTCTTTGTGTTGGAATGGATAGTGCTTCCCACATAGTAACATTCAAATTGGTCTTCTTCATCTACTCAATAATACTAAAATGGATATTACCAACCTTTTTCAGTACCTTTTTGGGAGTTATGTCTTCTTTTACAAGGTTTAGAGTCAACACTTTTACTTTGGACTGACTTATGAGCACAAAGGGTGGCCTTTGTACTATGTTACTCTTTGTAGGTTCTTGTGTAACTTTAGAAGTTGTAGCTTGTTCCACCCTAGGGCGTTGATCAATTTATATTGATCTTTTCTGTAAATTTTTATTGGATACAATTATACCTCCACCATTGAATAATGCCTCCTGATTTACACCATAAAATCCATCCTCTTTCCAGTTTAGAAGAGTTGTCTCACCTTGATTAGGTTCTTATGTATCTTCTTGTTGGGAAGTGGATTCTTCTCATTGTTTTTATGTATTTGATATGCGTTTCACAATCAAGGATTTATTAATAAAACCATTATGATAAGTATTCTAATTATGTGGTTGAGAACAAGGATAACACCATTCATACTCCTAAGCCATTATTCTAAATAGGTATGATAGCTTTGGAAGCACTTGGTGCAAGTAGAACACATATGTTTGGAGGTTTTAATTGCATATTTTAACCTTGTGGCTATGAATTGCCTTGGTGTGGTTGTTTATTGGGTTGGTATGCTAGGTTATTTTACTAATAAGGCTTGTAGTTATGGGATTACTGCCTCTTCATTACTACTAACTCATTGCCAAAACTTGTGAACAGTGACTTAACCTCACATAAATCATTTGTAGGAGTGGGAGTTAAATCTGGTGCTTTGCTTGTGGTGGGAATTGGAGAAATTATAGGTGGTATAAGAGTTATTTATATAAACAAATGAATTGGTGGCCTTGGGTAAATATTTCCTACTTGAATTAAATAATTTTTTACCCTTATTGCAATTTCATAGGCATTAAAAGTGTGGTACCACCAATTGACTAAATCATAAAAACTATATCACTATTTAAAGCTCTCAAGTAATATAGGAAGGCATTATTTGGAGTTGGCTTGACCACTACTATAATTCTATTCCATGTCTTTTTAAAATGGAAATTGAAATTATTCATGTGCTCATGAGGAGCTTGTTAAATAGCAATTAAGTATTCAACTAGGGAAAGGTGGTCACTCTTGTCTTCAAATTGAGTACATAGTGTGGTGCCTAGGTCATACCAAACATGGATATAAATGGGAGGGATACCTTTGTACCATTGTAAGGCTTTACCTTTGAAAGAGGAGACTAAGAGTCTGATTGTAACATTATCTTGTACCACATTATGGACTAAACAAAGATTATCAATATTTTTTATATGTTTCATAGAAGTGATGGAAGTTTCACTGATAAAATATGGAAGGATTTTTAAAGTTGAGGTAGGTATATCATCATACTGGGCCAATTGGAGTGGGCTAACTCCATTGAAAGCTATGAAATTTAAATTTATAGCCATCATGGGAGGTATGAAATTGATGAGAGTACTTGAAGGAGATGAAAATAAAATTTTAGGATATACTATAGGGCAAGGTACAACTAATTTTGATCTTTTTTTAGATGGAAATGCTAATTCTAAAAAAATGTCTCTTACCTTTAGTATATGATCTTGTTTATTTGCTTAGCATACATAAACCTTGAAATTATAAATTTTTAATCTAGTGGAGTCACCTTGTGCTTTTGAAATTTGTAATAGGATTGTATAATGCTCATTGAAAATAGCATCAATCTCTTTATAATTTTTCGGTCCCACTAGGCATTCTAAAAACTGTTATCACATAGATTTTGCACCTATTCTTGAATGTCGTAGCTCACTATGACAAAATATAATGATATAATGGGATCACCTCCAAGCTATAGGACCTTGGTGAATTGAGGTGAACCTATGGACAAGGTTGACTTATTTTCACTAAATTTGGTGTAACTAATATATTATCAGTTTATATAAATTTTGCTTCTTTAATGATCTTGATCCTAAACTAGAGTTTGACTGAGGAAAAGAGTTTTGAGAATGTAATTTAAAAAATTAGAAAATGGTGATTGCACCAAATATTTTATAGTGGATTTTTTTGCTTTTTTGAATGAACACAATATAATATAAAATAAATTGAAATTTATAGGAGCAAAAACTCATATAAATGGGAAATCAGAGGTAATAACTAGGATTTTATATAAGGGACAATATTATTTCATTTTTTAATCAAATAATCTTTTAAAAGGGCAAAGAAAATACCACAAATGAAATTTTGTGACTGAAATAAGAATTAAAACATCCATAAATATTCAAATAACCTTGCATACACCAAGATTTCTCAGACAAGAAAGGTAAATCTTCAATTTATTCTCATTCTCTAGGTTAAAACATGTATAAAAGATATTCAAAATGCAGAATAATGTTTCTAGAAAAAAAGATAATGCCATACCACCCATATTTGTATAAAATATCTCGTAAATGAGATGTAGTTAATAATGGATTTCAATGCCTATTATAAGAAAAAGAAAATCTAGAAACTCCATGAAAAGAGGTGTGATCTATAGTAGTTACGTCATCCATAGCATGGTGAATAAGTTGGAAAAAGCACATGCAAGAACTAGGCATGATCTTTAGTTGGTGGAGACACAATGGGAGCTTTGAAATTATCATGCAATGCCTTCTTCTACATTTTAGATGCAACTCTTCTTTATGCAATGCGGGGTGCCAAAGTGAAACTCATTTTTATAACAAAGATAACTTTAAGATAATTTATTTTTGAAAAACCTTAATTTATAATTTTAAAGGGTGACTTTTACATCTTTCAAGTCATACCACTTTGTCAAAACTAGAATTACATTTTTTAATATGTGCTTTTACAAAGTAAGCATTAAAAACACTTATAAAATGAAAAGTGTAATTTTCACATGGCTCTTTCTCAAAAGAGCTATAAAAAATATAGTTGTAATTTACAAGTTATGTCTTTAAAACTTTCCAATATTTTTACAATAATGAAAATACAATATACAATAATGTTTTTTTATGGGAAGAATTAATCTATTTCCAACACTTCTTTTGACTCTTTATCCTTCTCAACCTATAATTTCTAAACATATATATATATATATATATATATATATATATATATATATATATATATATAAACTTGAAGATCTCTTGGATCCTATCTTCATCTGGGCCAAAATATTAGAGGTTGGTTATGTTGCAATCTACTACTATATCAAAGAGTTCCCTTCTCAAATCTATGTATTCTTGAATCTCTTTACCCATATGTTCCAATGTGTAATTATACTTGATGAAACAGTGGATAGAGTTCAAGGTAAAAATTATATCTTGTGAAAATTCTTTTTCAATCACTTATTTGAATTTATTCTAAACTTCCTATACTAAAAGGATCTACTCTTGATAATCTATTGGTTGACATGACAATTTATTCAATAAATATTAAATGTCATATAGCATATTATTGGCCTTATCATGTGCAATTTTAGCCTTATGGGCAATATCTGTAAGCATATATATTTTTAATTGAGTTTCTATAGCTAATTCATCTTGATCTCCATCATTTTTAGTATGTTTTCTGCAAGGAGGATGTCCATGTCAATCAAGTCCACAACTATCAATTTTGGATAGAAAAGATTCAATATTTTTATCTCTCCCTCATACTTGTTGACTTATTCCCTTAAGGTTAACCTTCTTTTTATTTTACTACATAGTGATCCATTACTATATCAATAACTTTATTAACTTTTGAGATGAACTCTTCTACCTATTCCTTGGTAGCCCTTCCCATGCCACCAATTTCTATAATCACATCAAGTGTTTCCTAATATATGATTTGGGTAATGGGTTATGATAGTTTGGGTTGTGCTGATTGCATAGTGGGCTTGATGAATTGCATAGTTGATCTATCTAATTCCTCTTATTCTCCATCATGTTTAGTATATTTTTTATAGGGAGGATGTCCATGTTAATCGAGTCCACAAATATCAATTTTGGATACAAAAGATTCAATCTTTTTATCTCTCCCTCATACTTTCTAACCTATTCCCTTAGGGTTACCCTTATTTCTCTCAAAACTACATAGTGATCCATTACTATATCAATAAGACTCAATGAATTTCTTCAATGCAATCATTAAATGTTTAACCTTATTTTTTAGTTCATCCTTAGTGTCCTTGGCACTATCCATTTTATCAAATAGGGAGTTAATGGTATATTTAAAATCATGTTTCAAACCCTCCCTCATAGGATATCCAAGGTGAACTTTTGATACCTAATAGCCCCCACCACTAGATCTTATTTTTGTTTGTCTAGTGGGGGGACTACAATCTCTACATAACTTTCCCCCGTTTAGTCACACAATATCCTTGAAAAGGTCTAAGGAGTTGTCTTGGATTTATTATATGTATATGAGAGACCAAAATACAATGTATTTGGGAACACCATCTACTTGAATTTCTTCCCCGCTATCTATGCTAACTAACTAGGGGTAGCATCCTATTGTGCAAACACTTTCACTTGAGAATCTATAGCTAAAGATGTTGCATTGGTAGGCATGGTGACAAGTGTCATATCTTAAACTAATATTTCAAATAATTAATAGATATATGTCTATGTAATTTATTATCCATCTATGGGCTAAAGTTCCACATTTTCATCCAATATTTTCTCCTCCCCTATCTCCACTATAGGGGTTGGGGTTATTGTGGAAGTGGAAGAGGTGTGGGTAGTGGAAATGGATGTGTCTACTGGGGGTGTGGGAGATGGAAGTGGTATTAATAGAGGAGTAGATAGAGGGATTTAGAACTTTAGGATTGGTGGAAGTGTGAAGTCTAAAGCCTTAAATGAGTCAATTAAATTAGTTAGGACACTCAAGGGTGATATAGTAGGAAAGATGAAGGGGGATGATGATGAAGTAATAGTTATCCTAGGATATGGGATGGCTACAGAATTGAAGTTATAATGACTAAATCCATGGCTAGATACTACTATGAAGTGTTGGTGATTGATAGGGATGGAACATAAGGTATTATAAATGAAATGGAAGGAATTATGGAAGGAGGGAGTGAAATTGTGGAAGGAGGTGAAATGGAAACCTGAGTATCCAATTAAGGGGAGACCTGAGTGTCTAATTGACTTGATGGCACTATTGGTAATGTAATTATTATCTTGGGTAAACTAATGGGAATGGAGGGTGAAGTCATTTGAGGTGAAATAGGAGTGGAGATAGAAGGAGGAGGTGTTGGAGTTGTATAAATGATATAAATAGGTGGGGGATGTATCACATAGATGGGAGTTATGACTATTACTAAGATGGGGGTTGAAGTTATGGGTGATTCAATTGAATTTGTATCCTTAGATGAAATGACTATGAGTTGATCTACTTATTCTCTTTCTTTACTTGATTGTCCCTTCTTGGACTTTGATTTCTTTTTTCTTTTAAGGGTGATCACTAGAATATCTGTTTGCTCTACTGCTGCACCCTTGGGACGCTCTACTATTGGTGGAACTTCTTGTTCCTTGATTTTTAGTAGTTTTTAAATGATACTTACTATCTCTTTGGTCACTTAGACCCTTTACTCCTAATCTAGTTGAGTTTTTATTGATCATGTGGGAAATTCTATCTATTAGTGAGAAAGACTCAGGAATAGACCACCTTACTACCAAAAGGGGTTACAAGTATATCTTACTATAATAATAGATATTTTCTACTATGGATTAATTATCCACTATTTTTTTGGGGTTTGGTGCTAAGTCAAAATATTTGACCTAATCCAAAGTCATTCAGGAGTAGTCCCTTAATCTAACTTCCTCTTCATCATCTAAATATTCTTAGTAATATTCAAAGTAGGGAACATGTGGAGATTTCAAAGGTGATGTTGAGATGAACATTATAAAATTTTCTCACATATAAATACCTCAAGGTCATCTATGTCATTTATGCATCAACACACTTGGATTTTTCTAAGGAGGGGCATACATATATGCCTATACTAATTGGGAAATGAATTCCCAACTTATGTTTACTAGATAATAGCTTGTGAGTTTCCACAAGTTTTCTCACTAGATCCATCAATGCCCATTTATCACTCACATATATTGGAAGGGTGTAAGGACAACCACTAAATCTACATACTCTAATGTATGAGGATGTGGGGAACTAGATGGAATAGGAACCCCACTGGGTGATATTTTTATAAGATACATTAGTGAATCTATTTATCTCTAGTTCCTTATCAAACATTATTATGATGTAGCAGATTAATGAATCATTGACTCTCCTAAAGTGTTGCCTACTTGCCTCAAGAGTGAGGTTAGGGTAATAATTGAACACTTTCTCGAGGAACACTCTTCTTTTGGATAACATTTATACTAGGTAGGAGGTCATGTAAAATTTTCCTATGGTTTGTACCTCCATCAACTGAATGTGGAGGGAATTAATAATGAGTTGGACCCAGTGGATGCATTGTTTATTTTTGTGGATAACCCATATGTACTGATACATCCTATCTTGGAAGCTCTTTGCATCAAGGCTACCAATGATCCTATGCAATAATATAATTATATCCCCTACCTCATCCTTGAAATTAATCCTTGTCAATGTATTAGGCAATATGGTGGATGTAGCCTTAGGGATTCTCAACCATTAATTATTCATTACTCTTTGGAATCTAATGTTGTTGTCTTAAAATATTTTTTTGGATGATTCTAGAGTCATATCTAGATAAGTCTCAAATTTTGGTATCATAAACATAAAATCAATAAAATTTGGGTCTAAATTTAGAATCTTTTCCCCTTTATCATTCAACACCTCTCTCTTGTCAACATCATAATGTTATGCTAGCATAAGTACCAAGTCAAGGATTTTTAGAGTTAGGGGGAAAGCTACTGCTTGGGGTAGTCTAGATTCATAGATGTTCTGGATCCAATCATTCTTGAATTCTGCATTGATCCTAGTCCAGAAGTCACCTAAGTCAATGTGACCTAGGTTTATGTTTATAATCTTAGTTGTGTCATATTTTAGACTAAGAATAACATCAAGTCCTTTGTAATTGAACTTCATCTCTTTCCTAAACATGGATTCTAGAGAGAATGCTGAGAGAAAACCAACTACAAAGTTGGTGGGATTTGTAGGTGCTAGATGTAGGTGGAAACTCTAGTGGAACATGGAGTTTTTATATGTAGGTGAAAAGTCTATGTGAAATTTTAGTTTCAAAAGTAGGTTAAAATACTTGGTAAAGATGGGAGGTGAAATTTTCATGTAGAAATTTTAGTGGAACTTGGCGTTGTTCTAAACAATATAAAAGTTTGTGGGTTTATAAGTTACAGTTTGTAGGTTGAAATACCATGGGAATGGGAGGTGATAATTATAGGATAAAAGTCCATAGGGCTTATGTGGGGATTTTACAAGGAATATTTTCGTAGATTTGGGAATATTCACTGGTATATTTATTGGTTATGAAATTTGGTAAAAAACCTAGGTTTTTAACTACTTGGAAATGCTCAAGAACTTTGGAAAATGACAACACCTCAAAAACAACCCTAACTAAATGATGCCTAAGGAAATAAATGAAGACCCTAAAAAACATAAAAAAATCTACCAAGAATGTAGTAAAATGAAACAACAAACAATAAGCTCAAAAAATGTAGGAAATAATGGCTTAGAAAAAAATGCAAAGGATTTCAAGTAATATCATGCAGTTGCTTAATGACAGTGTGGCATTGATTATAAGCATAACACATGGCTCAGGGTCATGGTTTATAAGGTAAAATGCATGACATGAGGTTATGTCAGAGATCCAACTTAAATGATCAATTAACAAGATTAAATATTAACTAAATAAAATCCCTAATTTGCTTTATATATACCCCTATAATTAATGCATTAATGGTGGTGGTTGGCTGAGATCTAGAGTCTAAAAACACTTTTGTAATTTTAAAAATTACACATAGACCTATAGATTCCATAGGATAGGTTAGGTTGACCTTTGAAAATCGGAAGGTGGAACTTGAGAGATAATTTGAAAATTTTCAAATTACAAATTGCACTTAGAGTTCTAGATTATGTAGGAAAGGTGATAAGAGGGAAGTATAACTTGGATTGTAATTTTAAATTTGTAAAATTTCAAATTGATTCCTTAGTTCTAGTTATTAGTTGGAAAGCTATGTGGGAATAAAAACTTTGACTACAAATTTCAATTTTCAAAATTGCAAATTATTTCTTGAGTTTCAATTTATGTGGGATAGTGTATAGCAAGAAGCAAAGGTCTAACTACAATTTTCAGTTTTAAAAATTCTAAATTGTAATAAGATCTTTGATTTATACTAGCTAGTGTATTACAATATCCAAATTCTAGAAAGAAATTTGTAATTTTGAAAACTACAAATATCAGTCCAATTGTCAGATTATACTGGCTAATGTATTATGGGATTTGAGTCTAGGAAGTAATTTGTAATTTTTCAAACTATAACTTGTAGTCCAATCTTTGAATTCTATAGGATTATGAAAATGGGTGTTTTAGGTCAATTTAAGGTATTTTTCTAAAAAATTAAGGGGTATCCCTTAGGGTAATTTTCATCTTGATATTTTTGGAAGTAAAACTTTGATTATAATTTGCAATTTGAAAAATTGAAAATTGTCTCTTGAGTTACAATTTCTACAAGATAGTGTATAGTAAGAAGTAGAGGTCTAACTATAATTTAAAATTTTGAAAATTTTAAATTGAAATCCAATCTCTGGTATCTACTAGCTAAT
Organism: Torreya grandis; assembly: GCA_037957365.1. Classification (NCBI taxonomy): domain Eukaryota; kingdom Viridiplantae; phylum Streptophyta; class Pinopsida; order Cupressales; family Taxaceae; genus Torreya; species Torreya grandis. Next base: position 10,423 of record JARHVA010005186.1, on the reverse strand, counting down.
GCATTACGGATCTAGAGTCTGAGAAGCAATTTGCAATTTTGTAAACTACAAATTGTAGTCCAATCTTTGGATTCTACAAGCTTGGGAAAATGGGTATTTTGGGTCAATTTAAGGAATTTTTACAAAAAATTAAGGGGTCTCCCTTAGAGTACTTATCATTTTGATATTTATGGTATAAAAATATCAATAGGTACCTAGGATTTTTTCAAAACTACTTGATCAGGGTTTTATATTTCTCCTTTCAAGTATAGGCATACATTCTAGTCATGCCTTTAAATAAATCAGAATAAGCATTTACTCATTCATATCATGCTTGTACTTATAGGAAAATATGTGCCTAAATTTTATAAAGTTTAACCTTGCTATATTTTCATAAAAATCCAACTTAAATGTCCAATTAGGGATATAAGGCTACATCTAAGAAATTACACAAGGGTTGTTCTTACAAAAAAATTTAAGAGGTGGGAAAAGTAACACTTTATCCACAATTCAATCATTATTCAAGAATATCCCATGGCCATATAGTGGCACACATGGTGTAAAAACCCAAATGAATTAGATTTTGCTTCATACAAAGGGAAAAAGTGGATTTTTAGCTTACAAGAGGCTCCACTTCTTAGCCTATACCTAGTCTTAAATTGAAGTGAATATAATAGTTTCTCACCCTCAACCTCACATTTTCATTATTACTCATGGCTAGTGCAATGATGTAGGGTTACCTAATACATTATAACACTATACCTTGGTAATTTTAGTTGGCATGGTTAATTTTAAAAGTGGTAGTTGTCATACACAAGTGATTTATCACCATTCATAATTAACAAAATATAATAATATATTTATAAAATGCTCATACAATAATTATGATATTGGAGATTAATTATGGAAGTTCACATATTTAAATACATTCACATTTCACATGTAAGTTATAAGTTTACAAGGTTTAATTTAATCACCAAAATGAAGGGGTTTACATAATCATATAATAGTTTTACATAAGGAAGAAATCACATAGAGTAGGGTATCAATTCTTCATTCAGATACCTTGGTAATTTATTTCCAAGGTATTTTTACATTACAACATTTTAATCATACTTATAGGTGAAACACAAGGTCAAAAATTTTCATTAGTCCATCCAATGTTCATATGTCATCCTAGATGACATCAAATGTCCATAATGTTATTATCAACAAAATATCAATATTTAGCCATAAAAGCCTTCCTAATCTTGTTTTTAAGTTCACTTCCTTAACCCAAACAATGCTTCCCAAGCATTAACATACTACTCTTAAATTTTTTATAGCTATATCAGTCACTTATAGTGACATGTAAGCCATGCAGGGACATACAACTACCCACATAAATAGCTTTTTGTACACAAAAAATTATTATTTCCTCACCAAAGTCTAGTCTCACATCTTCTAAGGGAAAGTTTTCCTTGGAAAAACCTTTCTCAACCATAATTATCTTACACCCAATTGAGACATCTTACTCAACTTGATTCATCCTTCATAAGAATTTTATGCATATAGCTGCATAAATTTAATAACTAATTAAAATTTACAATAATTTATCTTCATAATAATTTTGGAAATTCCAATATTTCTTAACAAGGCTCCTTTGGAAATCTACAACATTTGATATTTAGTCATACTACCTTTCATTCATTCTTGACATGAGAAAATTTTGTTTGGTGCCATGCATACCATGCTTCCAACATTTCTTAATGTAATACAAGATTTTTGAGATAATGAATGTCAAAAAAATTACTCTTGATCTTTTGTCACAACTTGATTTATAATTTAGATTTAATTATTTGATCTATAATTTTAATATTTCTATCCAAACCATTAAATAAATGGGTTAATTCTTGGAAAATTGCCTTAGAACTCATGCCCATGTAAGTAAAATAGTTCAAAATGCTCTCTTGGAGCAAGAGTTATCAAACTTATCATCTTACCTTAGAAAATCAATTGTCTTTAATTTTATCAAGCCTTCTTAGGACTAAGTCACACCCTTAATCCTTTCAAGGACTTAATGTTCTAATCATCTTGTGATAGTGTTCTCATGAAGTCATTCATAGATGTCAAGCATTCATTCTCATTCCCAAGAATGAACTTTTAATCATCTAGACCCCTATTGCCCTACCTCTACAAGTCATCCAGTTGTCAATGTGAAGCTCATGCTAACACAATCTGACTTTGGAAAAATATTGACTCATCTAAGGCTAAAGAGGAAAACACATTGATAATAAGGAATTTTCAAGAATCCCCAATATATATATAAGAATGTGATTCATTTCTGCATCTTTCCTAAGAATCAAATAATTTCCCATCTATTAGTTATTTAGCATTTTATTCTAGAAAACACAATGTTAAATAGTTATAGTGCAATATAATCTCATCCTAGATAAATGATAATAGTTGATAACTTAACTAAAAACTTAAGAGCACAAGCTTTGATACTAGGTGAAACAACTCTAATTTTTTTTTTTAGTATCCCTTATTTCAGAGTTCATAATAGAATTAGTGAATTAAGACTACTACATGTAACTTAGTTTTGCATGACTTACCAAAATTTTTATAGCCATATTTATGTACATACAACTCCTAACTAGGATAATTACCCCTAGAAGATTCTATGGGGAAGATTATTTCCCTAGGAAACTTTCATGTAGTTCGGGGTATATTAATATGTGAACCATAGTGATAAGCTCAAAACTATATAGTGGCAGACACCTTCCCAATAGAACCACCTAGGTTTCCTTATACTATCTAAGAAACTTACATCTTCATAAATATGGGTATAGCTTGGGGTATATTATTCTCCCCTTGGAATGTTAGGGAAGTATCATACGAACATGAGTTTATTTCTTTTTCATATAATGTCTATTTATATGCCAATGTTCATAATGAAAAAGATACATTTATTCTAACTAAGTTAATCAATGATGTATGTCTAAACAAGTTAAGTAGGTTAAAAATATACTTATAATTCAAGTAATTGTAATAGGAATCTATAGTTAATAAACTTTGTGTAAATGAAGATCCCATTGTAGTACTATCCTTATTTAGATCATTATACCATGATCTATAACACTAAGGATCATAATAATATGTGACTTAATTCTATATATAACCATAAGCTACTAATATCAAATTAAACTATTATAATCTTCATCAAGGTTATAAATGATTAATTATAGTGGTTAATTATTCTTACTAGACCATCCTGTATATAGTCACTTAGTGATTTAAATCTCTTAAATGTTAATTTCTTGTCAATTGGTTTGATATAAGAAAAGTATGCCACTAAATCATAGTTTACATGATTTAAAACTTTGTTGTGTTTCACCTTAGCTTCCATGATTTATTCCCTTAGGAACATTAAGTTATTTATACTAGAAATCTAAAAATTTAACAACTATTTTCAAGTGATATTTAAGACACTAACAATTTTATTATACTTTATGCCCATGTATGGTTTTAGTTTCCATGAGATGATAAATTAATTCATCATACTCATCTATGTTGATTGAAGGATCTTAATAATATATAAATAGAATAGTTAAATTTCATGAATCAATAACAACTAGTCAATATAAACTAAAATAGCTTGAGTGTATATTGACACTATAATGCCATTTTGTAAGCTTATATGGATTTATAAAGAATAAGAAATTTTTTTATAAAATAACTACCAATACTTTAAAATGATTCACTCCTTACTTAAAAGGATCAAGAACTTCATTTCAATGCATCGAATGGATTATGCAACTAGCAAGAATTCAAGGTGATCTTACATCCTTTGTTTTGATAATAGAATACTAAACAAAGATAATCCATCTTTAGGAATTAATTAAATATTCAGATTAAATCCAATAATAAATTATAATCCTTTGGACTTAGCTAACACATACTCAATAAACGGAATAACAATGTATTTCTCACAATGATTTAAAACCTTGTAATGATAAGTTTTAGAATAAACAACTCATGCAATCAATTACTTGAAATGGTTGTGATAAAGATTAATTTGAAAACTTATTATATGGCTCTAATGTGCCAAAAGGAATAAATAACATCAGTTTAATTAATAATTTCTTAGCATGCCATAAAGTGATTGTATGGATGGAAATTTATCACATGCATACTTCATTTTTAGAACTCGCAAAGAACTCAAAAATGGTGTTATAAGAGTGTTGGTATAATGGTATAAAATTTACAAGTTTTCACATATATCAACTTGGATTTGGTATGTAAGTGTAGTAATTATAAGTCTTATACTTGCAATTTAACATTTTAAACAACTCAGCCTTATTGATAAATTCATGAGCTATAAAATCAGATTGTTAACCACTAATAATTAATTTACAATGAATTGTTAACACTAAATCACCTAAATTCATTTGAGTGTAAATAGAAACTCAAACTTGTAATTAGTTAACCCTTCACCTACTTAGAGGTATACAACCATCCTCTCAACTTAACCAACTGAATCACTTAATCAACCATACTAATATTTCTGAAATAAATAAATGAAAGAAAATATAAAAATTTTATGTTTCCATTTTACACATCAACCTAAGTGATTATTATTCATTTTAAAACATGATATAATACTACAACAACAAGTAAAATAATAAAATAATACATTAAATCATATGAATTCACCAATATCTAGTTAAATAGTATAATTTATCAACATGATCCATCCCATCTTGACCCATCATATGAGCCCTCTAATTGGTGGCCCTTACCACTCCCAATCATCAGTTGAGAGATGGAGTCTATTTTTCAAGTTTTAGGGATAAGATTATGAGAAATAAGTGACAAAATCAATCACTAAATTTTTAAAAATGACTTCAACTAATAAACATGACATAATTGAAGATCAAGTTCACAAAGACCAACAGACATATAAGGATTTGACATCTTTTATTCTACCTCTGAAGGTTTTCAGGTATCAACTATAATTTTAGTTGAACCCAGTTAACCTTCATCCTAGGTTCTAGGTGTACCACAAATAAAATCCACCACTATAAGTGATATAAAATCATCTTCTATAACCAATAATATAATAAGTATTCACATGATGCATGTACAGAAAAACAAATAACACAACACTAAGTTCTTAGATGCTTTGCCCTTTTACCAATTTGTTAGGTATAGTCATTTCATTACTTGTAAGTGATAAAATCACTATATCTGACCCTTTTGTATGGTTGGGCCCAAATAAAAAAAATTAAAATTTTTTTTTTTGTAATAATATTAATGAGATCTAAAGGTTTGAAACAAGAATTAATATTATAATAAAAAACTCATTTTAAAATTTATAACCACTAGGTAATATTTTTACATTAAAATATAAATGTACCCTACCTAAAAATGGAAAACCAATTGGTTATAAAATATCATATACACACATCCTAACCACTTATCAGCTACGGAAAATAATATGAAATATCTTTTGATGATGAATAAATTATATCCATAAAAAATATTTTAATCAAGTAAAATAATCTTCAAAATACCACTCTAACTAGTTGTCTCAATAGATAAAAAAATAGAAATACAATCCGACCATAAATAATATTTTATTAAATCAAAATAACCTCCATATTTTTCATTATAATTGGTTATCTCAAAAAAATATAAATAAAATCAAGCCATCTAAGCAAGGTGTCTCTTCTATAGGGTTGAAATACCCTACATAAAAAGAATGCTAAAATGAATTACAAACCCTCACTCAAACCCTATGGCCAGGAAATAAAAATTTTTGTTCATCTAATATTTTTTACTATGGTCAAGTAAGGAGATGAATAATATAGCTTAGGATTTTCAGAAATGAAATTTTCATTTTTAGATTTTAAAAACCCACAAAAATATTTTTACCAAAAATAAAACTAGGTCAATCCTTGCTAGAATCAAAGCTAAATATTTATTTTTAAATGGTATATAGTCTTTGCAGGCTCATCAAGAAGTTTATTGACTTCCTTATGAGCCTAAAAACAACCCCTTTTGTTTGAAGCTAAAGAAAAGAATCAACCCCTTCATTTCCATAAAATAAAAACAACAAAACTTACTTGTTTACTACCCACATAGAGGGAAAGAAATCATAATTTTTCTTACTTTCATCTTCCTTATCTCTTCCCAAGCGCCATTCCCAACATTTTATATCCAATGCCCAAGTTAGTATTTCTCTATCCTCATGGTAAGAGAGTAAAAAGTGAGTCACACTTTTGAGATGTCGTGCTCATGAAAATATGAAAATCACCTATGAGGTATGTAATGCCCACAATTTACATATCAATCACACACAAAACCACACCAATTTTTTTTTTACAATTCACCCAAACACACTACCACAACAAATACATAAAAAACAACAATCACATAGTTATAGAATGGATAATAACTGGTAAATAAAACTTACTACAAAAATGTTTAAACTCTAAAACACTCTTCAATCACAACACACTAGAGCCATACCCAAACCTATTACAACAAGGATGACACACCAAAGGATAAATTACATGTCTGAATAGATTGAATAACTTTAAACCAACTTTGAAGGTCCATAACTTAGACTCCATGACAAGAAATATTATTTAAACTTGTTGAAACTAGATTACACTCTTCACGAGTCTAAATGTTAAAAAAAGAAACTAATATCACATATAAGATATATTAAATCAACAATCATCATAGAATGAGATCATAAAAAAATAAATGATGAAGGGTTAATTAAGTGAAGAGTGTATTGCTGAAACCCACGAAGACACATACACACCACAACTCACAAAATGACTTTAGATAAAATATCCCAAAAATATTACAAAATTAAAAAAAAGTTAGAAATCAATTATTTAAGATAAATACAACTCATATGAGTCATAAAATAGACCTATTGTAATATTAACATGAAATAAAATGTCTAATCCAAACTAAAACTAACAACAAAAATCTTATTCTTCTAGGAAACTACTAACAAACAACGAAAAAGGAGGACTCACCAAAAATATCTAACGAAGTTAAAAGAAAAAAATAAAAGTTAGGTGTGAATATGAAACTCAAGGTAAGAGACTTTAATTTTAATATTTAGCAAATGTTAAGATATATGATTACTATAACACCCTTTCTAGAATGAACTCTTAGACTAAAATCAAGAATGACGTAATATTTTTAATAAATTTGATTTGAAAAAGGATCACTAAAAATAGAAAATAGACATAAAATTAGAAACTAAAGGCTTATATATAAATTTAAAAGTAAAAATAATTACTAACAAGTTCTGGTTTATCATCAAGATTATTTCAACTATTTTTGTTAACTCTATTTAGAATTGACTTCGTAGACTAAATAAGGAAATCATATGTAGAAAACTACTAAATGTATCTAGAATTGGATCCACCAAAGATTACCAAATAGGGTAAAAATTTATGGTTATATAACTTGATTCATAAATGATAATTTTAGAGCTAACAAGTTTCTATTTAAAAAAAACTTAAGTTTAGTTAATAATTGGATTCTATTTCTGAGCTGATTTAGATGGTTTTCAAACAAAAAACTCTTAGTGAACTTGCACTAAATCTTATAAAAGTGCATGCAGTCATCCATCTATCAACATATTATACCCAAGGATGATGTTTTCATCCATGTGATTTTCAAGACAGGAATTAAGTTTCAATTTTCAGTTCATTCTTCTAACAAGATTAGAAGGGATACCTTAAGACTCACTATGGTCCAACTATACAAAAATGGGTTCCTACAATGATTAAACTATGTGAGTCATTAAATTTACATCAAAATACTCAGTGATAATTTAGATTAGGATTTATTAGCTTTAATTATCAATTTCAGCTGTAAGTGTTTGACCCAATACTATTTGTATAACTAATACTTCATATTAGGATTAATCAATAATTTCATGATGCTAAATAAGGTTAGACTTACTATATTTAAATCCTATAAATTAACAATATTTTCTAGCCACATTATGCTATTAACATAATTTTACTCTTCAAATAATGTGTTCTAAACACTAGTGCTATCATCCAATTATGAATATTAGACATTACAACATTTGATTATCAAAATGATTAATTATTTTCACTTAAATGATATTTAATTTTCCTACTCAACAAGATTCTCAACTCATATATAATTTTTTTTTAAATCACTACTAGAAGTAACTCTAATAGTCAAGTACTAACTTTATCCATGATCAATGTATTAAGTGTTATAGACAACCATTGACAGTTTATATTATAGAATATTATTATACATTGATATCTTCAATAATACAATACTCTTTATAGCCATCAAGTACATAAGCTCCAATATATATCTTTTAAAGGTAGTCAACTCAAGTTAAATACAATTTTTATAAATAGAACTTGGCAATTATCCCATTTGAACAACAAACACATAGACATCATCTACTCAAAACTCAAATTGAACAACATACATGAAGCTATTAATTCCATCATAGAAATATTAAATCACTATACTTTATTTGCCACTAGTAACTCACCAACATGTACTATGAAAATAGTTAAATAAAAGAGGGTAGCTTACATTAAACAAGTGATTTATACCCTCTAAATAATTCATTTTTCCAAATTAATAAACAAATTTTTAAAAATATTAGGCAACAATACATACTAAAAAACAAAGAGGGTTGGTCTTACTAAGACAAAGGACTATCAAATTAGTACCCAAGTTCATCAATGGACTAATATAAATGATCATAAATTTAATACAATAACAAATCAATAAACCAATACAATGCTAAACAATCGATCACATTACACAATAATACTACCAATGAAGAAAGAGTTATTCAAACTTTTAATTTCTAGACTCCCATCTAAAATAATATACATACATATATAAATAAAGGTTTTCTACTCAAATCCTAGTCATAGTTTCTCTCAGTACTAATTCAAGATCTAATTTTCCATACACTAAGACCCACAACTAAAATCAATAAAATAAAATAGTGCATCTCCATGCAATACTTAACATCATCAAAAAAGGTAGATAATTATATCCAATAGTCTGAATGGATTTAAAAATCTCTACTCGATACTCATCTCTAACTTTATCAAACTATAACGATATCTTACGTAAATAACTTAATAAGATGAGGTTCATCATTAAAAGGAAATTAAGCTCAAGTTTACATTCTTATAAATGTGTAGGTTACTACACACCTACACCATCTTGCTATAAAAGGGTATACAATAATAGTTTCAATACGTATCTATTTTATGTACGTTTATTCTATCCTAAACAATATCTTTTCAATTATTCTCTAAATATGCTTATGTATTTAAGTTTACAAATTTGTCTAAGAACAAATTAAAAAAATAAAAGATAAGCATCCATATAAGCCTAATTTTTTAAAACTTTCATTGTATATACTATATATAAAATATATCATGAGTATATTAAAATATAGATAAAATGACCAAAATATAAATTAAAGTAAATATTTTATATATGAACATATCCCTAAATATAAATATACACTCATATGTTATCTTTTTATTTATTTATTCATTTATTAACTTATATATATATTCATTTGATTTATATACTTATTAACTTTATATTTATATATATGAACCTATATATTTTAAAAGATAAATATAATCATTTATTTATAATATACATTTAGTTTTTTGTTACATTATATATATATATATATATATATATATATGTTAACAAACCCTAACTAGGGTTTGGCTAGTGGCCCATGGCTGACGACCAAGCCTTAGGCCCCTGACCATGACCAATACTATTAGCCTAGTCCATATTGAGGGTTAGGGGTTGGATCGCTTGGCCGTCCCCTCCCCTCCCTATTATGGGAGGGGGCTAGGATGGCATAGTCACCTCCCCTTCCCCATATTCTTCAAAACAAAATCATTTGATTTATTATATATAATCACAAAATCAGTAACCCTATACATAAATACATACATACATACATACATACATACATGTGTGTGTGTGTGTGTAAATATAAATTCAACAATGAGTATCTAGGAGGAATATGGCTCTTACAGCTTATTGCAGAATTCTCACAAATAAATAATTAGATTTTTGGAAAAAAAATCACAACTAAACACCATATTCAAACTATTTATTTATTTGGAAGAAAATAAGAATTAGAGGAAGAAGAAACCCTTAACTGATTTGTTGAGCTCCATTCTCCATTCTCCCTCCTCCTCCATCTTCCTTCTTCCTTCACCTATTCTTTCCCTTGGCCAATCTTTAAAATGACTCTCTCCTCTTTTGGTTGACTTTTAAATGAAAGGAGATGTTTGTGTTATTTTATTATTTTCTTTTAAGGTTAGGGTTTCCATTTTTTTAATTAAAATTATTCATAAATGGGTTTATCATTATTCTATTTTTA